>OW386289.2:83291735-84491735 GCA_936432065.2 Rutpela maculata | reverse complement strand
GTTTATGTTTTGTGTAGTGTTTCGTCGTGATTTGTTTTGTAATTTTGCTGTGTTCTATATTCTGACTGCTCTGTAATCACTTTAAAATGCCTATTAGAATAGTATATTAAAGTATAAGTGGATATTAAGGTCTTTAAAACACGCGCGATTTTTCGAGCACGACGGCGCAGCCGGAATGCTCGAAATAGAGCAAGTGTTTTAAAAACCAGTTATCCACGAATACATTACGCTATTTTTTTTTATTGGTACACTTTGAAATCATAAATACTGGTATTATTACTACAAAAAATGGAAATGAGAATTAAGAATGTAAAATGGTTGAATTCGTGATGTGACATCAGGATACCTGTCAGTGTCATGAAAATGAGAAAACAAAAATTAATTTGCAATCTGTCACATAGGATTAATTATTGTCACTACAGTTGTCACTGATTGTATATTGCTTTAAAATGAGTTCTAACATTGATTACTTAAATAGAAAAGCAGAATCGCGGTTAATACCGCAAAAATCGGAAGACGCTTATAAAAAAGAATACGCCAAGTTCATCAAATGGATGGAAGAGCAAAAGGTAACAGATACAGATTAATGAGTTGTACTTGCTCACGGTCATTAAACTATAACGGTTACCTCATCCAGTAGCTTCCAGACGAAGGAGCGCGCGGGGGGGAACTTGGGTCTAGCGCCTACGTTATGTAGCCATCGATATCTTTGTCTCTATCTTTTGCATGGGAATAGGATATCTGTCTCTCTTGCACGCTTTATTTGTTTAATTATTCAGATCAAGGTCAAAGTCTAGGTAGATGCAGAGCCGGCGCTAGTTGCTGCGTGTCGTGTTTTCAATTTGTCTGGCATAGTACAACGACAGTGTGTTTATTTTTATATTGTTTGTCGCACATCGCACTGTCACTGTCCGGTGTAATAAACTAGTTTGCTGTCGTCCCAGTGTGTACTATTCGTTTATATCAGTGTTTATTAATTGAGTGAGTAGCAAAATGTCTAGTGCCGGCCCTGGCTGGGTCTAGAGGCTACGTCATTTTCGGTTACTCCCCCCGCGCGCTCCTTCGTCTATAAGCTTCTGGATGATGCAACCGTATTATAGTTTACTGATCGTGGTACTTGCTTACCTTTGATGTTGCCATGGTAACTTTAAAACACGCGCGTTTTTAAAACTTGGATTTAAACACTCTGAGGCGTACTTTAAATAAGCAAAATAGGGTACCAATAAAAAAAAAGTTTGTTATATTCCAACTTGTTCAAATTAAGTTAACCAAAATACAAAACGAAAGTTAGGTTAAGCACACTTCACTTGACAAGAACACAAAATATAAATGACAGTGATGGCGGCAGGGCAGCCAACAGACAACAATGAACTGGAGTATGACGTCAATGGCGCGTTATTTGAAATATATGTATATTTTAGCAATTTTTTAAAAATATATGTGGCGAAAAAAAAAATTTAAAAAAATACTTTTTAGGCATAACTAAGTGTATATTTTATAATAAGCGAATAAAAAAAAATGGGGAAAAGGCCCATTGTCAGATTCGCTCGGTTTTCACCCCCAACCCAAAAAAAACACACCCAAAACAAAAAAAGTGGTCTAGTCTGCGGACCAGAATTGTCAGATTGGCTCGTATTTCATCGGTAACCCCCCAACAACACCCCCCTCCTCCAAATGGTCTGTCCGACGGACCATACCAGTGTATCCTTAGGTATTTGGTAAGGATATACTGGTCTGAAAAATTGAAAAACGAACCAATCTGACAATTCTGACTTCAGATTCGGTTTCAACGGGACCAAATACATAAGGATACACTACTCTGGTCCGCAGGCTAGACCAGTTTTTTTCGGTTTGGGAGTGTTTTTTGGGGTTGGGGGGTGAAAAATAACCGAATCTAACAATTCTGACTTCGGATTCTGTTTCAGAGGGTCCAAAATAAGGATACAGACTGACAGACCATTTTTTTAGGGGGGGTTGGGTTAGAAAAACGAGCCAATCTGACAATTCTGACTTCGGATTCGGTTTCAGCCGGTAATAAGGATACACTGGTCTGGTCCGCAGGCCAGATCACTTTTTTGTGTGGCTGTGTCATTAAACAAAAAAATACTTGTAAAGTAAAAGTAAAATTTCTGCACTGAATGATTTTAAATATCGTGGAAACTGGTTCTATATATACCCAAGAATGTGTAAAAAAAAAGAAAATTCCGAGTGGTAGAAACTTTGATTTAAATTTGGTTGTAGGCCACCGTGGTATAATACATCGTTTTCTACTGCAAGAAGAAAGAGAATTCCATAAGCTCCACTCTGAAGGTAGCATAAGCTCCACTCAGAAGGTATTGATCCAAAATCAACTAAGAACAAAAATTTCAAGCATTTTCCTGTTTATTGAAAGCAGTATAAAAAACACAGCATGTTTGTATAAATCTTAAGATCTATAAGAAAAATAATGCAACAAATCGTTGAGAACGTTGATAATAATAAAAAAATATTAACTATTTCTTACATATTTAAAATAACAAGAAAAACAAACAAACGCATCGCTAAACTAGTAACTCGATATGATGTCCATTAAAGTGTAAACAGTTTAATATTCGGGTCATAAAACCGCAAGTGGTTGCTCGCTAAACTTCTTTTTTACCATCCCTGAAGAACTTTGACGAATCTACTAGATTCCTTTACAAAATTATTGTAAATTGCTGTATTCTCCATAGCACACTATTATCGATATTGATGTTAATTTAACTATTTTTCTAAATAACTTTAATAATCGTACATTTTAGCTACTATAGGGAATGCACATACATATAAGTTGAAATGTAATAAAAGAGGGAAGCGAATAGATAGAAATACAGCATGTTCCATTTGAAATAAGCGACTTAATAGAGGTCGAAGTTGTACCTCATTTTCTGGGCAACGTGTATATTTTGGGGCATTTGTAGCTTGAGTCCACATAAGCTCAATCTTCCATAGACATATGAGAGAAAATTTGGTTATCGTAAATTATAATAGCGAAGGTTATTAAGTTCCAACATGGGTTAGTTTTATTAAAATCGAAATATCTCAAAAACTACTGGTTTTTAGATAGGGAATGATAATGAATGGAATTCGAATCCGGCAAAAAATAAGGCATTCCATTTCAAATAAGGAAGTTGGTGTCAATTTCTAGTATAACCGGAAGTATCACACACGTGGCGTTGTTTTAATTAAATAGAACACCCCTGAAAACCCTTCTTCCTAAATTTTCATCTTCAAATTATTCATAGTTTTTCTGGAACGTCGAATAGATCACTAACCGTGATGCACCCTGTATTATAAAACTTCTTTCCACTCTTTTCAGCCCTTGAAGAAATCACTTAGATCTATGCAATAGGAGTTATTAATGAAAAAAAATGTACGGCCACCAATCTGTGCATCGATATGAAGAAAAAGATGCACTGTATATGAACTTACCATAAAAGTACCAAAAGTGCCACCCCTTTAGAGAGTGGGAAAATCATTTCTTTCTATACAACAGAACTTACCGACGAAGTGGAGCAAAAGGTGAAGATATACCATATTGTATACCAGGCTTCTGTTGCATAGAAGAAAACAAAGTTTTATAGTAAGTCTATTGTACAGTAAGTACATCGTTCCTTCATATTGATGCACATACTGTTGGCTGCACATTTTTTCGTCAATAATTCCTACTACTTAGTTCAAGTGATATTTTTACCCCCTTACAAGGGCTGAGAAGAGTGGAAAGGAATTTTATATTATGTGTGGTATTTATTCGTGTGTATAAACCTTTCTCTCCATTTGGCGGCTTAGACTTTTGGCTGCCTACATTTTTTTCCTGTTTTATAAAAAGATGAGGGCTCAGTCTTTGGCTGTGTATATTTTTTTTCTCCGACATGTCCTGTTGTATAGCAAGAAACGATTTTCTCACGCCCTGAACGGGGGTGAGTGGAGTAAAAGGGTAGTTTATGGTAAGGCTGATATACACAATATCTTTTAGTTGACTTTGAAGCCCAGTATTGACGTAGAAACTGGCTTTTGGGATATAAATTTACTGTTGTGCAAATTGCATTTAATTATAGATTATTTAAATAATTTTGGCTACAAAAAAATCAAGGACTGTTAGAGCAAAACGGACTTCAGATTATGACTCAGCGTACCAAAAAAACATGGAGTCCACATACTCTAATCAATGTAAAAATGCGGACCTATGTTATCTAAGAAATCTGACTGCACTTTTATTTCAAAATAATTTAGTTTCTAGGTTACTACTTCATTATCATATCATTGAACTGTATAATAACGATAAAATAGGTTGTAGTAATACTGATTATTCCCAAAATAGTGCCTTTATTGATAACGAAAAAATTTGCTGCCGTTATTCTCGGTTGGTAACTTTTGGCAAAATCCGCTAAATTCCACAATTCCTCCCTGATTGTTGACCCCACCTCAAAATTTTCTTGTAACTTATAACTTAGACGTATTATCTTCTTGCTTTCTGCAGACAATGAATCGCAGCAAAGGATAATGTAGAAACAGCAGCCCTTAAAAAAAAAACAATATTTTATTAATTCGATACGGAATAATGGAGATGGCAATCTCTTTCAAAGCATACTACATTTAAGCATCAAGCGTAAGCAGACCAGGAAATGGAAGAAACAGAAAATTTCTGCTACTGGGGATGAAGGTTAAAAATAAAATTTTAAGATAATAAGATATAAACTTACCTAAACAGTGTATTAAAATTTTTGAACAAGAGAAAAGTAAACTTTCTCAAATTAAAAGTCTCTTTTACTTCTCTTTTACTTCCACATCCAGTGGAAGTATAGTAACGGCAATTTTTTTTTTTTAATTTTTATTGTTCAAATAGGTTTAGAATGTCATGAAACGACGAGATTTTAAGTTTGAGCGAAAAAAATTTTCTGTCTGTCGGTCTGTTTCTAACTTTTTTTATGCGCACGTTTACTCTGGAACCGTTTAAGATATTGACTTGAAATTTGGTACACTTATGTACTTTAACAAGATCTGGAACTATATTATATTTTTATCTTGTTTCGTCGAAGGGTTGGAGGGTAAACTGGGGTAAATTTGGGGTAAATAGGTAAATCAAGCAGGTAAGAGTCCATCAAATTGGTATTTGGTATATACAAGAGAAGCTAAGGTCTCAAAATAATTTTTGGCATGAGCCACCCCCACCCCATTATTAAAGAGGATGAAAAAAAAATTGTGATTTAGTGTGTGTACAAGAACCAGAAACCTTAAAATGTTTTTTTACTTCATTCACCCCCACTACCACCCCCTATCACCACCCTCACCCCTCTACCGATGTGGGGTACCGTTTTATGGGTTTTTGGGGTAGAAGATTTCAAATATTATATTACTAAAGTTCCGTAAACAATTATTTCCACATACAAAATTTTTTCGTTGTGAGTAACTTAGATAGAAAATCTGGATGTGGAAGTAGTGATTCCTTGGGCAGCGGTTTTTACGATTGTTTTTAACATATACATTAAATGTGTCTAAAAGGTTTACCCTGTATAGGGGCGTGGCAGGGGGTAATTATACGCAGCAACTATGCAATTAAGTGTCTACAGAGGGTAATTGTTATTTGAAATTATTCTATTAGCCACAAAAAAGTAGTCTAGGACACGTTTAGCCTCTAATTATGGAGCTAGAAGATTAAAATAATAAATTTAATTATAAAACATTTCAGAACAATATCGAATAGATTTCAAAAAGTTTAAAACACGTAACATTTGTTTAATATTGTAGAATATTAACCGTATAATACAAACCCGAAAAAAAAAAAATCAGCAAAAACGACGATAGTTTCGCGAAAAAATGCAGTAGAAACTCAAATATTGAACACCGCCGCACAGTGGTCTGGTTGTTTCAAAAATGGCTAGAGAACGCAAATCATAAAAAATACAAGCTTTTTATTTTTTTAAACAAAGGTCGGGAAATTTCAAACAAATCGGCGAAGCCCATTTTCCGAAAAATAATTTCGATTTTTATGTAGGTATCTTAATTTAAAATATTAGAAAATTTTATATTTGAATAAATAGCAATTGACTAATTACCAAAATGTAAATTTTAAATGTAATGTAAATTTAATTTTAGAAGTTGAAATGCCCTCAAATTTAACATAACTTTATATAACCTAATAGACAACGAAAAGTAGCAGAATGACATTAAACAAGATTCGCTAATTTTGGTTATTAGTTAATTGCTGTTTATTCAAAATACCATTTTCTAATATTTTAAATTGAGATACATAAAAATTGAAATTATTTTTCAGGAAACGGACTCCGTCGATTTGTTCGACATTTCTCGACCTTTATTTCAAAAGAAAAGTTTGAATTTGGTTGAGATTCGCATTCTCTAGCCATTTTTGAAACAACTTACCTCGCTTCTGACTACTGTGCGCCGTCAAGACGCGATCTGATTGGATTGACGTCAGTAGTCCGCTCATAGCCCCGCCCACAGCATTGGGTGCAGTCTAAGATTTTTAAATAATACTGGAACCGTATTTTCAAAAGACTGATACGCACAATCTAACGCATGTAGACGTGCGAATGATGCGGGAATTTCTTTTAAAAAGTTTAAACTTTGCCGGCTCCAAGGTAAGAATATTTTATAGTATATTTATAATAAAGCGAATACGAAAAAAATGGTGAAACTCACAGTTACAATACCCGTAATCGGGATAAAATACAAACACCGCGCCAGAGACTGACTTACACAAAAAGAATTAATTTTGGAATTGAATTATTTAATTCACTTCCAAATACTGTTAAGGAATTGCCCATTAGACAGTTTAAAATAAAATTAAAACTGCATCTTTTAGCCAATGCTTACTATAATCTAACAGATTTTAATTATATGTAAATTTGTGTTATTATATGATATTTATGTTGTTTGTTATGGTGTTGACTAGATTCACATCATATCCTAATGTTTGTTATATACTTGTGTTTTATGTATGTATATATATGTTAATTATTTATATGTTCTGTTCTCTCTTTGACTATATTAGGACTCTATCCTAATGTCATATGATATATTTTAGCCTTACGTGTTTTTTATTTATATTTTTTGTACTATTTTTATTTGACTTGTCAAAACACTACGGTGTTACTGTTTGATTAATAAAATTATTATTATTATTATTATTATTATTATAATAGATACTGCAATAACGTATCCAATCCAAAGTGAAAAATATCTTTCACTGTGTTTTAAGCCTGGCTTTCAACATTAATTACTTTTATAGCATTGGAAATCTGGTGAAGAAATTATAGGCAGAGTTAAACATTACCACTAATAGTACAAAGAACAATGTTAAAAAAGGGGCTTTTTTGACCCATTCATGGTAAAGCCATCCTTTTTCTTTTACTAATTTTGGGATGCTGAAAACGAATCCGTCATCCGTTTCGGCGAAAAATCTCGGGAACGCATTATTGGGGGTGATATTTGAATCAATATTAGTCTAAATACTAAGTTTCGAAAACTAAGTAGAAAAAGAAGTAAAAACCAAATTCACCCCTTCAACCCCCCTCGCCATTCCCTCACCACTTCTAAAAAGGTACTATAAAAGCTACTATAACTACTATATAGTTATTTACAATGACCCCCTCCGTGGTAAGTGTGGAAACCATATTTTTTACTAATTTTGGGGTGCTGAATACGAATCTATCATCAAAATTGGCTAAAAACTTTGGGAAGACAATAAAAAACAACCCTTTGGAAGGTGGCATTGAAATTGATATTAGAACCAGCAACAAAAAGTTATTTCTTAGTGTAGGAAATTCTTTCAAAATACTCAGTTTCGTTAGATAAGTAGAAAAAGAAGCGAAAATTCTAAATTCGTCTCCTACCCTCCCACTCGTTTCCCTCACCTTTCACCACCAACAAGAACGGTGTAAGTTACAATATTTAATACACGGTTATTTATTTATTTTTTAAAAAACTAAAACTCCTCGTTAAATGGCTATTATCAGGTTTTAATGTGATTACTTCTGAATACTTTTACACCCATCCCTACCAATTAAGGTGGTGGATTTTATCTTTTAAGAGTTTTTACTAGTTTTAATTGCAAAAGAAATCCTCAATCACCCAGTTTGACGTTTTTTTTATCATAATAAGGTGATTTAGTCAATTCAGATGAATATTTCTCACCTTTGAATATTTCTCACACTTTTGGGGTTGAGATGTACGGTGTGCGTATCATTATCCAGAAAATATTACTTGTTTTTTATATTAAAAAATTCTTTAATTATTTAAATAATTTTTTACCATAAAAATCAAGCAACATTTTTTAAAGGGGATATTGAGGGGTAAGAAATATTCAGGAGTGATCTGAATTGGTCAAGTCACCTTAATAAGATAAAAAAGACATCAAATTGAGTATTTTTTTTGTAATTGAAACCGATCAATATCCCCGAGAAGGTGAGGAGGCATATGAGTATACAGGGGTGTTGCGATCTTAAGTGGGTCACACTGTATATTTTTTTTCTTATTTTGTTAATAAAATCAATTCAGTCTAGTACAATGCATTATTCTGAACAAAAAATGAAGAATAGATTTTTTTTGATTTGGGAATCCGTATTACAAATAAAAATTAGTTTTGGTTGAAAAAATTGTATTTTTGACAGCCACTATCTCAAACACCTTTGTATCCACTACGATGCAATCTTGTACAAAGGTGCTAATTAAGAATATCTTAGAATTTTTTTTCTAAAAAAATCTCTAATACTTTTTTTTGAAAAATCGGCTTTTGAAACCCCCTTAAAATCGCACGCTACTGACATATATTACCAAGTTCAAAGAATCACTTTATCGATCTTTTCTTACCACCAAAATTTGAAGTTAATCAAGCATCAATTAACGGGGTGTTGCGATCTTAAGTGGGTCACACTGTATATACATTTCATACAAATCGTTCACCAGCTCTCTTAGACTAGAAATTCGATATCTAGAGTCTTCTTACAAATATCTCGACTTTTTAAAATTTTTCATCTACCCTTAAAATAAAGAGTAGACCATAAAGAGAAAATGAAAAGGCTATTTTCTCAAAAGCGTCTCTAAAAAGATTTTGCTTAAATTTTTTATACAAACCTACCAATATGCCATTATGGGTTTTGTCCGGAAAATTCACATAACGATCATGCGAGAAAGTAAGTGCAGTGTAGTCGTATCCTTTGTTACGTTTTGCGAATATTTTATAAAATACTGATTTTAGAGAAAAATCTACTTGTAATTCGTTTTTTATTCCTTTCTGTACGATGGAAGTGATAGAAATTAGGAAATTTCGAAGTTGCACTAAAACTATCTTTGTTCATAAAAAAAATGTAAGAAATCAAATGTGCCTTTACAGGAACAAAATCGTTTTAGTTCATTATCAGAACGATGTAGTATTTTCCTCGAGATAAGCGAGGTCAAAGCTGGAGAAAATACAAAAACAAAAATTAACGGATTTAAGATAATCAGTTTAAATTTACTTTCTTGAAATTTTCCCCTAAAATTCGTATTTTAAGAGATATTGGTAATAAAGTATAAATTTTTCGTTGTTTTTTGAAAATTGTAAAAAATATGCTAATTTCAAATATGGGTTAGAAAAATGTCCTTCCAGTCTCTTATAATTGAAATATATTGTAACTAGTTCAAAATAATATATTGTTCTATTCTTTTGAAATCTCGTTCAAAATGTATACTTTACGAAAATATTAAAAGTTTGGAAATCAATCCATTAAAATGATTTTCAATGAGTTATCAGATATGTTTCTTGTTTTTGGTATTTTTTAAATTTTTCTAATTTTTAACTTCCCGCCACAGTTCCTGTTGTTTTGGTTTCATAGGACTACAAGTATATCATAGTACAAAGAAATCATTCATGATCAAGAGAATATAAGCAAACAAGTGCTAGTTGTCTTTCATAGGACTATACGTATAACATAATGCAAAGAAGTCCTTCATGATCAAGTGACAATATAGTACAGTACCTAAAGGTAAAAAATATGCAAAACTTCGGAATAATGTTATACTGAACGGATTTCGTTCGTTTTTGGCAGTATAATAGTAAATAATAATAATAATAATAATAATAATAACAGGTCTTTATTTAGGGCGAAGTTCGCTTGTAATGCGCTCTTCTACTTAACCCTTAAATGCTTTACAGAAAAGTTTCTATATTGTGCGGGGACTTGCTAATTTATAGGTGGTGGATGCCACCCCTTCTCAGGGGGTGGCACTTAAAAATATATATATATTGGAGCTGAAAAAGAATCAAATTTTAAGAAGAAAATGTTCTACGCAATTTTTTCACATAAATTGATAGTTTTTAACGACTTCGAAATTGCGATTTTAGCTTAAAAAAAAAGTATTTCCAAACGGCTTTCGTCAAGTATCTCGAAAATTATTGCTTTATCAAAAAAAATCTAATCTAAAATCTCTTAAATCTATGTAAATAAATAATAATAAAATTGAAATTCGTTATCAGTTTATGAGCTTTATTTTTGGTCTCTAAAACAAACTCAATAAAACTAATAAATATTTAGGAAAAGGAAAAAAATTACGTTTTATCGAAAATACCTTTATAGTTTAAATTGTAATTTTTTCTAAAGCAAGTGCTGCATACAAACGAAAAAATTTGAGCATCTACATCATGCTATATATTAATGAGAAACATTGTTTGAAATTCCTTTTTTTTATTTACTGGCTAATTACAGTAACAAAATGGCGACTTTGTTATTAAAAAAATGTGAAGACGTACATTTCTTCGGTCATAACTTCTTTTTTTTTTATGCTACAGAAATAAATTTAAAAACAGTTGAAAGCTTAATTAATAACCTATTGTTCTACTTATTAGCATTCTTAACGTAGGTGTCACAGTTTCTGAGATATTTAACTCTCACTCTAAATAATTATCTTATGAACACTTGGATGCCAAATATAAACTTAAATATCTCCGATCAATAATCAAAAAATATAATTAATTCCCAGTTTGTACTTTCTGTAATTGGTCTGTAACATTTTTTCGATAAAGTAACACTTTTCGAGATACCTGACGAAGGCCGTTCGGAACTACCTTTTTTTAAAAGCTAAAATCGCAATTTTGAAGTCATTGTAACTTAGAAACTATCATTTCATGTGAAAAATTGCATAGAACCTTTTCTTCTTAAAATTTCATTCTTTTTCAGTATATATTTTTTAAATGTCAGAAGAGGTGGCATCCACCCCCTATAAATTACCAAGCTCCCGTACAATATAGAAACTTTTCTGTGAAGCGTTTACTATAATAGGGCCAAAAATGAACGAAATCCGTTCAATATGACATTATTCCGAAGTTAAAACCTCTAGTTACTGTACTAATATAGGCAAACAAGTGCTAGTTGTCTTTCATAGGACTACAAGCATATCATAGTGCAAAGAAATCATTCATGATCAAATGATAATATAAGCAAGCAAGTGCTAGTTGTCTTTCATAGGACTACAAGTGTATATCATAGTGCAAGGAAGTAATTCGTGATCTAGTGACAATATAAGCAAGCAAGTGCTAGTTGTCTTTCATAGCACTACAAATATATCATAGTGCAAAGAAATCATTCATGATCAAGTGACAATATAACCAAGCAAGTGCTAGTTGTCTTTCATAGAAATACAAGTATATCATAGTGCAAGGAAGTCATTCGTGATCAAGTGACAATATAAGCAAGCAAGTGCTATTTGTCTTTCATAGGACTACAAGTATACCATAGTGCAAATAAGTCATTTACGAGCAAGTGACAATATAAGCAAGCAAGTGCTAGTTGTTTTAGATACCTGCTAAATAATATAAATCAATAAACTTACAATAATTAGAATAACAGATTGGAGGTTTGTTAATATAATATTAATGTTAAATTTCGCAAGAGATATGCTATTAATTGCCAAATTCATACAATTCACGGAATGCAGTATGGGTAGCAATAAGGTTAACAACAATCCCTCTCCAAACATTTCGTTCATCATGTGAACTGCTTCACTTAGTGATCTGTAATTACTTCGAAATATACTTATTTCTCTAATTAAAACTTTATCAACTGCCTTCATGTTTCTATTTAGGCTTAAGAAATTATTATTTAACGTCATGTTCAAGTTAGTAAATTTCCATCTAATCATACATAATAAATAACTAATTAGAAATATGTTGTAAACCACAATATACTGAGGGACTAATGCAATCCCGTACAGAATAAAATAATAATAAACCGGCATCCTACTTGTCCAAAAGTAAATTTCATAGAAATAGGAGGTTAAATATAATATTTGGACCATCAGTGCCTTTGTTAAAACTTGATTAGACATTTGTTTTGGATCTGTAAAATAATTATTTCCATTGTCTTCATTTATTTTGGTAAGCAATTTTTCCCATTTGTTGAAATTATTTCTAAATATAATACATATCACATTGGAAAATAGAGTCACGTGGGTTACAGAAACCATAAACTTAACTGTAATAGGCTCGCGAGTAACAGTAAATAATCTTGTTGTTAAGGAAACACCAGCCAAAACCACTAGAAGTGTTATTACAATAACACTATAAATTTTGTTCAGTACTGCCTTCACTGCTTTTTTATTTTCAAAGTCATACCAAGGCGTTGCAGCCAAAATATTTCCGAATATATAATACAGTTTGAAGTAATTCATTTTTCTTTTAAATATTTCCATTCTAGTAGTGGTGTTTATTAACTTTATTCTGAAATATACTATAGAAAAATTAAGTGAGTTTTAGATGAATGGTAAACATTATTGTCCATTTCTAGATTGAAATTTACGTATTCACGTGCTCAACCAATTACGAAAGTAGTTCAAAGTGACAGTTTTCGTGTGTGCTTAAATTATGAGATTAGTCAATGTTATTTTTACTCGTATATAAAATAAAATAATTGATAAAATTATAAAGTAGTCTATAGAGTCATAATAAATCGGCTTTATTTTAACCAATTATGATAGCAGTATTTATGTTAGATCACGGTTTACATGAGTGACTTTTTAAAAAGATTTATTTACTTAAATGGAGCCAACGTTGGCTCTTGTAGAAGGAATATAATAATAATTAGAAGTGTTTCATTCTAAGTGAGTTTAATAACTGATTCAACAAAGCGTGTTTAGTCATATTTATAACATACAGAACCTGAGTAAGCAAAATATATAACAAAGGAATTGCAGTTCTGCAGTCTGCACAAGTTATGAGAAACAAAGGTGTAATATGATAATCTTGAAGATAAGCAATTAATAAGAGAAGCTGTTATCGTGAAATACGATATACCTGTGAAGGTTTATTATGGCTAAGTCGCAATAAGATAGCGTGTAATATTATATAACAACTTCCCCCTTAATAAAAAAGTTGATGTTATGCAGCAACTTTTGAAAATTGTTAAAACGTTAAATGAATATAATGCAAAAATAAATTGAAACAATGTTGAATGAATACAAGGCAAAATAATAAAATAATGTAAAAGTTAAAATTGGTAAGCGATAATAAAACATTACATAACGTAATAAGGATAAAATACAATAGTCTAAATTAATAGACAAGGGTAAAACTCCACATGAAAGTCTATGTTAACTCGATGTCCTCTTCTTCTTGAGGTCTAATACCGGGTCGCTTTCTTGGAGGGATCAGTCTAGGAAATTTGGTAAATACTCTGCTTCGCTCTGAAGGAGGTGAAGGAGGGTTATCCGTTGAGGGTTGGATTCGCAATGCTCCACATCTTCTTCTTCTGCATTTACAAGTTATGTAAAGTAGAACTAATAGGATGATGAGAGTGATTATGAAGTATGTGAACCAAGATACATGTTTGGTCACAAAAGGCTCGTTTATGAGGTCGTCTAGGTCTTTGGAATATTGCTCTAGTTTGTTTTTAGCAATATCTAAATCTTCTACGTCGAGACTGTTTAATTTAAGCGGTTTTAATTTTGGGATTTCGATTTTGTCGGGCATGTGATTGCAGCATTCAAAAGGAATTTGGATTGGATGTGAATTGTCCTTAATTTCGGAAAAGTCTTTAGCACTGGCTTGTATTCGAGTAATGCCTGCATAGGCGTAACATCCTGGTTGTAGTTTTATGATGGAATTTTTGTTAATTAGCTCTGTTATGGATTCTCTCTTCGGGCAGTTGATGGTAATGTGAAGTGGTTCGGAATTAATTACTAGCCATGTGTTGTCTTCAAGTTCTTGGACGTTGTATCCTTGACTAATGATGAAGGAAGTTTGACAATTTTCTGGGAGTTTCGGCAATGGTTTTAATATTCTAGCTTCACAAATGGCATTTTGGTCGATAGGATAAGCAAACAGGTTCGAACATAGTTTGGTTCCAAAATAAAGTGGTTTGCATTCTTTCAAATTTTGTATAGGTATGTACATTAAAGAATCATCGTCTCTCGCGATAAACTTTTGTGAAATAGATAAAAAGTGATGTAGACCAGTTCTGTTATCAAGTATAGGTATAGGGTACAGACGAAAGGTGTTGTAATTTTGAGGTTCAATGAGAGGTATTGTTAAAACAAATATTAAGTTAGAATCTAGTTGAAAAGCTTTTAGTTTAGTAACTCTGTGAAATCTCTTGTAACGCCGTTACTAAGTGATTAGGTGTTATGATTGATGAATGAATAATTCCTAATCTGGCGAATGTTATTGAATTTAAAATATCGTTTAGATTGTCTTCGATGTACAAATAGCTGGCCATTAGTTGTTCGGAAATGTATAGAAATTTTAGTTTTATTTCGGCAGCTTGGATCGTTTGAGTCATAGTTTGAATTGTGTGCTCGATTTCTTTGATATCTTTGTTAAATGTTTCCTCATCAATTTGTAATTTTTGTATAGTTGAGTTGAAATTTTTGATAACAGAAGTTGTAACTGAGATTTGATTTTTGATTAAGTTTTCTAATTGATGTTCATCATTATTTAATTAATTTATACATTTAGTGTAGTACTCGCCATCTTCGGCGTCTAAGTTTCCGGTAATTGATTTGAATATTGTTCCGAAACCGTTAAGTATTCCGCGTTTATATCTCTTTGTGTCTGAAAAGACTTCGTCAAATTTCGTTTTTATTGAACTAGCTATTTGCATTAAAAGGTTAAACTCTGTTTTAACTTCGCTTCTAAACAGGATTGATTTTTGATCAGCACCATCGAGGGTGTTCAAGATTCTGTCTAAATTATTTTGATTCTTGTCAAAAGCTAGTTTGAGGGATGAAATATTTTTATGCACTAGTAGAGTCCATTTGTCATTTGTCACCACGATGTCCGTGTCTTGGTGATAGTATACACCAACAGTGTTATTGATCGGGGTAATTTTGTATTGACAGAGTGCTGATCCGAACAGCAGGAGAAACCTGAAAATAAATTTAATTTTCAGTATATGGTTTCATTCTATCAAAATTTACTTTAGTCTCTTGTTTTGTTTCGAGATTTAATAGGGTAGCAGAATTTTGAAAAATTTCTTTTATTTTAAAGGGACCGTTAAATTTGTTTTGTAGTTTGTTCTTAATTTGTGATTCTTTTACATAAACTAAGTCACCTATTTTGTATTCAGGTCGTTTTTGGGGGATATTTCTGTCGAAGCGAACTTTTGCTTTCTCTTTTTGAGATTGTGTTCGACTACGGGCTATTTTATAGTAGTGGGATATTCTATTGTTTAAATCTCTAACGTACTTAGTTATTAATTCTTTTTGGTTGTACAAAGTTTCGGGTGGTCTGTTAGATGTATGACCAAAGATAAGTTCATATGGGGTAAAACCGTGTGTTTTATTTACCGAATTGTTATAACATATTACTGCGTATGGTAAAATCGTGAAAGGATGTTCGTTTGGGTTTTCAGTTTTGTGGATTCTTATCATTTCGGCTAAAGTAGCATGAAATCTTTCTATGGATCCGTTCGATTGGGGATGTCCTACGCTTGAATAAGTTAATTTTATGTCGTAGAGGGTGCAGAGATCTTTGAGCAAGCGGTTGTCAAATTCGCCACCGTAATCGCAATGGATTCTTAATGGGGTACCATAATGTTGGAAATATAACAACAAAGTGTTTACGACAGATTTTGCGGATTTATCCGGGACTGCATATGCTTGCGTGAATTTAGTTAATTCGTCGCGAATGGTTAAAGCGTAATTTCGAGTAGGGAATTCAAATAAATCAATATTGATTCTTTCGAGTGGTGTTCTTGGGGTTTCTGTGACTACCAGAGGGTTATTAAGGTTTTTCCGGCATACTTTAGTCTTTTGGCAAGTTTCGCAAATTTTTATAAAATTTTCAACGTCTTTAGTTAGACCTTGCCAAGTGTATTTTTCTCTAATTCTTCGAATCGTTTCATTTATTCCGCGGTGTAGATTATTTTTACCAAAATGATTTTGCTCCAATATAATTGGAATTTCATCTTCGTCGGCAGTTCTGACGATATCTTGACAAATTACTACTTTTAAGTCTTTTTCCGCAAAAATGAATGATAGAATTTCGAGTATGGGGAGGTCTAGGTTATTTTCGACAAAGTATGTCTTAGAAAGGTCTAAAACATCTTGATTTTTAAATAATACCAAAAATAGATGTTCAATTACAGATTCGATATCAAAAGGTAGAGGGATGATAAAATATCTCCTATGTCTGACTGTTTTGCTCGATACAATATTGATTTTATCGTTATGAAATTCGGGGTTTTCTTCGAATATGTCTTCGATAATTTTATGATGGAGGTCTTGTAGGTTATTTTGTTGGAAGAAAGTTATAATATCGTTGTGTTCTCGATACAAAAGTTGTTTGTTCGAGGCTTTGATTTTCGAATAGTCAATTAAAGATGTTGTCTTATATAAGTTGGCGAAAGTTTCGAATTCTTGGGAAATTTGTTCGTCAGTGATCTCGTTATTGTCTGGGTTTTCGTCGTCGTCTGACTCTTCGTCATTCGCGGCTAGAACCTTTGAATAGAATTTGGAACATTCAGAAAAATGATTAATTTTGATTCTGGAAAGTGCATCCGCGTTCTTATTGATTTTGCCGGGTTTATAAATTATTTCGTAATCGTACTCTTCTAATTTGAGTCGCCAACGAGCAAGTCTACTTCCTGGATCTTTTATAGAGAATAGCCAGGTGAGTGGTCTGTGGTCGGTGACAAGTTTGAACTTTCTACCGTACAGGTATGGTCTAAAGTGCTTTACACTCCATACTATCGATAAAAGCTCGCGTTCAATCGTTGAATATTTAGTTTCTGCACTGCACAAGGTTCTAGAAGCATAGGCAAAGGGTAAATCTTTGCCAATAGGCCCCTGGCTCAGCACCGAGCCGACGGCAAATGCGCTCGCATCAGTGGTTAGAACGAAAGGTTCATCAAAGTTGGGGTAGATTAATATCGGAGTTGTCGTTAATGTTTGTTTCAAATTTTGAAAGGAATTTATACAATCATTGTTGAAGAGAAATGGTACGTCTTTTTGTAGTAGTTTTGTTAAAGGCTTGGTTATCTTGGAGAAATTTGGGATAAAGCGCCTGTAATATCCGGCTAAGCCTAGAAATGATTTAATTTCTTTTGGATTTTTCGGTTGAGGAAAATTTAAAATAGCGTCAACTTTCGAAGGGTTCGGTTTTACGCCGTCTTTTGTAATGAGATGTCCTAAATTAGCGACTTCCTTGCGGAGAAACTCGCATTTGTCTGGTTGAATTTTGAGGTTGGCTTTTTGAAGGCGTTTAAAGACTTCAGTTAGACGAGAAATGTGTTCGTGAATTGTAGGAGAGTAAATAATGATATCGTCCATGTAGACGAGACATCGTTCATTTTGAATACCTAACAGGATGTTATCCATAACTCTTTGAAAAGTTGATGGAGCGTTTTTGAGTCCAAATAGCATTCGCACGAATTCATAATGACCGTTCTCAACTGTGAAAGCAGGTTTTTGAATATCTGCGGGATTAATTTCAATTTGGTGGAAACCAGAAGCCAAGTCTAAGGTTGTGAAATATTGGCATTTGCCAAGTTGGTCTAAAAGATCGGAAATGTTGGGCAGAGGATATTTGTCACCAATTGTAACCTCGTTGAGTTTGCGGTAGTCGACTACGACGCGCCATTTCTGTTTACCAGAAGCGTCCAGTTTTTTGGGAACTACCCAGACAGGAGAGGACCAAGGTGAGATTGAGGGTTGAATAATACCTTGACTTAACATTTTCGATACTTGGGACTTAACTTCTTCTTTATGGACCTGAGGATATCGATACGATTTAGTGAATATCGGTCGGGAATTTTCGGTGTCAATAGGGTGTTTGATTTCGTTAGTAAAGGTCAAATTGTCTCCTTCTAAATAGAATATATCTTGAAAGTCTAAACAAAGCTGCGTTACTATTTCGGCATCTTCTTCGTTTAGATGATCCAAGCGCAATTCGTTCCTGATTTCGAAGGATCTGTCCGTCATTAGTTGTTGGTCAGAGTTTTACGCGTTTAAGTTAAAAATTGACTTGAATTTTTGTACTGGCTCTAGGTTAAGATTTGAAAAGTTTATGGTTTTTGGAATAGCGTTTGCGTTTATTATTGAAGTTAAGAATTCTCCATTGTGATCGATTTTGACAATGGCATTTGGTAAGCGTACTTTCTCGTTTTCCTGGACTAACAGTATAGCGTCGGTATTTCGCAGGTTGCATTTTAGTTTACAGATTTTTTCCATGCGAGGTTCAATAGAAATTAAATTTTTGATGTTGTTTAAATTTGAATTTTTTGTATCAGAATTAATAGTCGGTTGTAAAGGTAAATTTACTGTAGTTTCTTCCGTAACTTTAAATAGTGGTACGGTTTTGAAATTTGTGACTAGTTGTTTATTTTTAAAGTCTACTTTGCATTCGTAATGTTCTAGGAAGTCTGCGCCTAATAATCCATCGAAATCTATATCTAGATTATAGATATAAACTTTGTGTGACTCATTTGAAAAGGGGATGAGAACAGATTCGTTGATATAAATTTTTTGATCAGTGATACCCTGTATGATTACATTTTCAGGAGATCTACGTCTGTAATTTTCAGCTGTTTTAGGTTTAAAAATTGATATACATGCACCTGTGTCAATTAGAATTTTAAATTTACCAGTTGCATCTTTGACGTAATAAAGATTTTTTGAATTTACGGTTAATAAGGTGTGAGAAAGCGTATTTACATGAACGTTTGTTCTGGGAAGTTCAGCATTGGATCGAAACTGTCGTTGAGATTCATTGTTTGTATTTGGTTTGATATTTGGTCGAATTGGTCTATTTGTTCTGTTGGAGTATCCGTGGGGTACTCCGGATCTAAGCGAAAATCCTGAGGATTAGCAGTATAATCCTCCTGTAGTGTTTGAGAATTAGCAGTATAATTCTCGTACTGCTCATATTGAGAATTAGCCGTATAGTTATCTGAAAAGTTTTGAGCGTTGCCTGAATCGTAATTTTCATAACTATCACTTACGTTTTGATAATCGGATGAGTAGTGGTTAAATTGATTATAGTTACATTGATTGTCATAATTGTCATAAGGTTCGTAATTCAAATGATGAGCTTTTTGCTGGTTAAAGCGATTAAAATTTGGGTTAGGTTGGATAGCTGACGGTCGCTGTTGCATAAAATTAGGGTTCGGCCTTATGGCTGAGGGCCTGTTTTGCTGTGATTGATTTGGCTGATTATTTTGAGGGAATGTCCTCTGACCAAATTGATTACTCGGTTGTGCGAAGTTTTGATGCGAAAAATTTTGGGAGTTTGGGTTTCCTTGGAAACTTGGTCTCTGGAAGTTTTGAGACTGTTGCCTCGTGCGGCATTCGCTTATTACATGTCCATTCCGTTTACAGAAGGAACAGAACTTTGGTTGCAAATTGGGACCCTGTGGTCGCTTTTGTTGAATTACTGGGTTTTTGACCGGACTATTTTTTGGGAATTTTTGTTGTTCAAAATAAGAGAGTTGTAGCTCTCTACGGATTCTAATAATTGCGTTCATTATAGTTGGAGGGTTACTGGCACGTATTATTCTGCCTAGATTTGGTTCTAGACCCGTTAACAAATTATTTAATGTCATAGTTTCGATCAAGTTTGTTTGCGCGGTTCTTTGCTCTGAAGTTAAATTTTGTTTTTGCACTGCAGCGTGCATTTTCGCATTGTGCGTTTGTAGACGCGAAACAAATGTTAGTGCAGATTCACCAGGCAATTGGTGAATTCGTTGTAGGTCTTGGATAAGAGCTGTTAAATCTCTAGAGTCACCGAAGTGGGTTTCTAGGAGTGCCTTAATTTCTGGCCATGTGGCAGGGTTACGAGAATTGATTAGTTCGGCAGCTTTGCCTTTCAATTTATTTTTAATATGAACAGTTAATAAGATTTTTTGGTCATGAATTGCCATGCGTTGGGCACACTGACATGAGTTTAGGAAAGTTTGGAGGTTGATGGCGTTACCATCGAACTCCGGAATTAACGAGAAAATTTCTGAGAGTTTGTAAGGCTCTACCTCGTGCTCGACTTGCTCTGGTTGCTCGGCTGTCGTCGGCACTACTGGTTGAACTGGTTGAACCGGCTCTGGTTGAGCTCTGTCTGGCATTTTGCTTTTTTGTTTGGAAATTTTTGAACTAAAATTGGTTGCGTATCAGCAGTATGATACGGAAATTAAATTGAAATAGTTTGTTATGTTGCGTACGTTAATAAATTGTGTATTAACTGTATAATACACAGTTGTTTCGTGAATACGAAAATAAATAACTTAAAATTAAAATTGTTGCGTTGTAGCTTGTATAGGATTTGTTTGACAACAGAATTGGCTTTGTTTGCCGAGTGTATTAGCGGTATAATACACGTAAATAATTGTGATAAATAATAATTGTAAAATGAAATAAAATAACGAGATGATTCTTAAAATGACTTACATTAATTTCATCTCCATGGGTAGGTTCTTCGTCCGTCAAGGGATTGGGATCCGCCACCACCAGTGAGGAAGGTCTCCTTGTTCTCGTAGATGTACACGCACTAGTTAGGCACCTTTTGCAGATGTTCTCCTTGTTCTCTTACGCTTCACTACCAGTTAGGCTTCTTGTTCTGATGATGTTTACGGATCCTACCGACTGCGCCAATGTTAGATCACGGTTTACATGAGTGACTTTTTAAAAAGATTTATTTACTTAAATGGAGCCAACGTTGGCTCTTGTAGAAGGAATATAATAATAATTAGAAGTGTTTCATTCTAAGTGAGTTTAATAACTGATTCAACAAAGCGTGTTTAGTCATATTTATAACATACAGAACCTGAGTAAGCAAAATATATAACAAAGGAATTGCAGTTCTGCAGTCTGCACAAGTTATGAGAAACAAAGGTGTAATATGATATCTTGAAGATAAGCAATTAATAAGAGAAGCTGTTATCGTGAAATACGATATACCTGTGAAGGTTTATTATGGCTAAGTCGCAATAAGATAGCGTGTAATATTATATAACATTTATAGAGATAGAGATATACTGTTTCCTTTGTGGACGGTCAAAGGGCCATGACTAACTTATACCTAAACTTCTAATGTACCCTCAGTTAATTTTTTTACAAAAAAAAAATATATAATAAAAAGAATTGGACTGGAACACCAGTCCTAGACTTCCCACCTATATATGTATTGTTAATACATTTTTAAATAGAGTGAATAACACGACGCTGCCCGTGTAAATAATGTTTCTCCAAAAAAAGTTAAACACCGTGGGGTGTTATGTTTTTGTTGTAGAACTGCCCAGAATCCACCTAAGTCGAAACCAAAATAAAAAGTTCCACTTAGGAATATTTTAATAAAAATATAATTTTGGATCATAACAGACCATATTTAAAAGCATCAGCGGCGAAGACTGGCACGTAAGGACTTAAACACGTTCGTAGAGATGTGAGGCACAACAAGGTGAAAATTCAAAGAAGTACCGAATTGTCACTTAGTTTTGATCATGGGAAAAATATATTAAAAATAAAAGTATATTTTTGTTCAAGGATAAAATATATTATACTTTTTCAAAAGTACGGCAAAATTTCACAGTGAACATTGACAAGTATTTTAAATTTTTTCTCACTTCACGAAACCCAGGGAAATTGTAGACACAGTCATTATGGATATCGTTCAAACGAATGACAATAAAAGTTTGATGAGGCGACGTATTGAAAAGGCAAGACCGAGAAATGTGGCAAAGATGCGTAGCGTCTATGTGTAATTATTAGGTAAAAGTTAGCAAAAATGGTCAAAGCTGGTTTCCCGAATAAAACAAATTTAGATTTATCCAGCAACTTGTTACTTGGACGAGTGCGTTGGAGAATCGGCAGAAATAGTACAGGAAAAATAGCCTCTAAAAGCACATCAACAACGAGATAATTGGTCCATTCAGGAAACTTATTTAGTTACTTTTAGCATAAGTTTGAAGAATCTGAAGAGTCCCTGAAAGTTTTTCGGGTTGGCGGAGGAAGGGGAATTATCGAAAACCAAAAACTTAACAAAATGGGCAAGTGGTTCATTGACAGCTGATTCTATGAAATGAAACCAATGTAATCTAGGTGTTATGAGAGTGAAGAAGGTGCGTGTTGTGACTACCTTGAATAGAAGTAAGATTAGAAATGAGCAGAAAAATATGAGGTATGAAAACGCACCTTATCCTTATCAAATCCGCGCTGTATGAAGAGTTTGACAGTGTAGAATGGGATATTTTGAATAACGTTGTATTTGATGGATACGACGACCCGAGTGATGAGCCTAACTACATAGCCGCGTAGATCTAAAAATCTCACACCTCAGTTCAACAGAACAGAAGATACTCCAGTGTTTCCAAATCATGAATAACTTCTGTCTAATGTGGATTAAAGGAAAGCAACTTATAACTATGTTGAAAAATCAATTTTCTTGCAACAACACTGAAGTGAAACAGTTTTTTGGGAATGCTGACAAGCTTATAGTGGAAACAGTATTCAAAAAGATTGTTGCTTAAGGTACAGACATTATGGTTCTTATGACACAAGAGTTATTCAATAAGTTGCTCAAGATACAGACATTATGGTTCTTATGATTACTCTGGTCCCTGAGAATTGGAATGTATATGTACTGAAACCTAAAATCGGTGTAAACAAGCATAAAGTTTGATCCTCTGGTTCATTAGAGCAACAACATGTGGATGTCAAAAACTACATTCTTTTAGTCCATGCATATAATGGTTGTGACACTGTAAGTGCAAGCTATGGAAAAGAAAAAAAAACAAGTACTGAAGCTGTTTGAAACTAAAATAGGTTTGAAGTTTGTGGTACAGATTTTAACTCTTTGAATTTCGATATGTGGGGCGCAATGAAAGAACTTGTTTACAGATACAGATTCTCGGCAAATGTAGTTTTATATACGGGTCCTGATATAAACGAGAGCAAGAAAGAAAACAGACAAATTAGGAAAAGAAAGACGTATCTATTCCCATTACAATGCATAGGCGGTTAGAAGCGATAGGTACCGATATCCTATGTTGACACACGACAAGGCGATAAAAATAAAATTGCACGAATTTTGTTAGACCTTTGCCTTTGCCAATCTCAGACAACTGTGATGTGGTGTCACACCCCAAAATGGCGTGAATAAATAGCAAGCCATTGCAGACATTTAATCCCAATGACAATTTTGTAGTTCAAATGTTCCATTATCGGATGTTGCTTGTACCACGTTTTGGTTCTGGTCTGAATATTACTTCTTTATTTTCCATTTTAAAATAGAAGTATCAGGGCATCAGTGTCGTCTGCAATGACAACAACATCTCTTTGTTCAGACGCACTAACTGCTGTCTGGGTAATCAGAAGGTCTGCATCTCCACGTACATGTATTGTCTGATATCCAACAGTTTCAAATTTTTCACTAAGCATCATCAAAAAAACGCTGTTCAACCGTTTTGTTTAACAGAAAAATATCCTTCTTCATTGTTAGTTTCATGTCCATAGAAAATAAAACGTTAGGGGAGCTTTTACCTTTACTTCTGCTAATGTGAGTGGCATCCTTAATGGAAGGACCATCCAAATATCCATCAAACACAATCACAACCGATTTACCATACCCTGTAAGAATGTACTTTGTATAGCTATTAGAGATGTCTGAGAACAGCATACCAACCGACCATGATAATCGATGCAGTAAAGCACCTCCATCGAGTACATCGAGTGGACCAGTGTTTCTGCTGCATCTATCTGACATTTTTCCACCTTGGCCCATACCGTATAAGGCAGATCCGATTTATTTGCTTTTCTTGGGAGGACTGAATTGGCAAACAAATGTGCTGGATAGCTACAAATTTCATACTTGAATATGTCTCTCTTATTCATGCCCTGTTGTTCAGAAAAAAAAGCAAGTCTTTGGAATAGCAATGTTGGGTCAATATTGACGACATCCTGACCTACTTTAATATTCTTCTATCCTATTGTAACAGCCTGTAAATTTCGTTTGAATGAATAGTTCCAAATGTTCTGACCATGTATGGACTGGAGAATTAGATCGACAGCTTCTTTTGCTTTGTCAACGTTGACATTACCATGAGGAACCACTCCTAATGTCAAACTGTGCAAAGGTTCATCAGTGGTGAATGGGCTTCGATCCAATAGAAATGTCAACATTGTCTAAGCAGTCTCTTGTCTGCCTGGTGTATGAAGCTTCTTTGTGTTGTTCACTTGTATTATACATGACAGCAGTAAACTCTTGCATGGTATTGATGACCTCTGTGGATTGAACACATACTTGTCGCTGTGCTTTTGTCATTCGTCTTCCTCTAGTTAACCCTCCTGTAGATTTGATGCTTCTCATCAGTGTCTGTTCAATGATAAGATCACTGGAAAGACCTGCCCACTACTCGTTACTAGAACGAACAACATGTAGACCTTTTTGGAACTTGCTGTACACGATCGTGTGAGACTTCTTAAGTTGTTGCATCTTTTGGAGGTGTACATACACTGTGTTTGTGTACAAACTGTGCCCTGCTGCTGCAAAGTACGGCATAGAAAACTTTCTATTTGATATATATTTGTAGTTAATCGGAGCAATATATGCATTTTATAGATTTCGAGAGTAAATCCAAGATGTCGGCCAATATGGCGGCTTTCCCATACTTAGATTTTTCTAGACTTTTAATATGTTGTTGGGGATATTATTCTAAGTTTAAAAAACCTTAATTTATTTCTTTTACAATTAGTTTTATGTTTTCAACTAAAATGACTGGACTAATATTATAAACACCCATCCCCAACTTTGGCGAGAAATTAGTGCAGCAGCAGCCTTTTTTGATCCAATGGTATTATTTAATATGAGTCAATTTTTCATGAATCGTATGGATAAGTGTATCGAGGTGAATGGTGGACATATTTACTATGAAAAAATTTCTTTTTTTGAGTTTCCTTACATATTCTGTTCCTCATTTATTGAACCCTTGCTTAAACTATAATTTTTTTTAAATAAGTATTTTCTTCATTTATTCCTCAAATAAAATGTATTAACTTGATAATCTGTGCTTTAATTCTGTGTTAGGGCCGTTACTTTCGGTCCCGATTAAACGTTATCGGTGGGTCAAACCAATTCAGTTACCATGGAAACAATTGTACTTTAAATGATTTGTCAGACAGTTAAAGTTTAACGTTGACAGAAAGTAACGGCCCTCTTAGTCTGTCAAAATGAGAATATTTAATTGTCAAAAGTATTGTTGGCATCGGCACCTACTGAGTTAAGTGATTATCTCGAAGCCGGTCAATTTCTAATGCTGATAACAAGTATACTTTCTTTGCGCCGAGATGAAGCAGATTTAGAATTTTTAATTAAAAAAGCAATAACATTACGGGTTAAAAATTTAAGCGTACATTTACATCATAAACATTGCTTATGTGGGGCCCTCTAGGATCTACACAAAAAATGGGAGCAGCAATTTTCATACCAATATTTGAAAAACGTCAAAAGTCATGTGACGAAATTACAAATATAAGATTGACTTTAACACTCTGAATTTCTGTTCCACTTTTGGACTAAGGTAAGCTTAGCTAAATGGAAATATTTCAATGGATCATAAGTTGAGAGTCACCCTGTATACGAGGTGCTTATTCTTCATAAAAAGTAATTCTGATATAAACCAACTTTTATTATAAAATTTTAATATGAAATTTGTTAGATACAAAACAAAAACTGGAAACTAAAATTAACAGTACAGTTAACTTTTACTTCCACATCGAGTGGAAGTATAGTAACTACAAAAATTTTTTAAAAAATTTTTATTATTCACATAGGCTTAAAATGTCATGAAATGTCGAGATTTTAAATTTGAGCAAAAAAATATTTCTGTCTGTAACTTTTTTGAGCGCACGATTACTCTGGAACCGTTTAAGATATTGACTTGAAATTTGGTACACGTATGTATTTTAACGAGATCTGGACCTAGATTATACTTTCATCTTATTCCGTTGAAAGGTTGGGGGGTATATTGGGGTAAATTGGGGTAAATTGGGGTAAATTGGGGTAAATTGGGGTAAATTGGGGTAAATTGGGGTAAATTGGGGTAAATTGGGGTAAATTGGGGTAAATTGGGGTAAATTGGGGTAAATTGGTAAATCAAAAAGGTAAGAGTCCATAGAATTAGTATTTAGTGTATATAAAAGAAGTTAAGGTCTCAAAAAATGTAGTGGGATTATCCACCCCCATTACTATCCCCATCCCATTATTAGCATGTATACAAGAACGTAGGGCCTCAAAAATGTTTTTTACTTCTGTAATATATTTAGGTTAAGTATTTACTATTTTAGATGTATGTTTTTATATACAAACTTTCTTATTACAAAAAGTCGCCAGTGCGGTAAATAGGTATATGCGAGGATTTGGAATTCAGTCTGTATCGGAGATGTAAAGTTTTAACTGTGAATAAAGTGTTAAGCGTAAACTACTATTTTATTTCAAGACGAGGGTTTATAATTAATGATGTGGCATTATATTACAACTTCATCCACCCCAACTACCACCCCTTTACTACCACCTTCACTACTATCGATGTTGCATATCGTTTTATAGGTTTTTGGGGTAGACGATTTCAAATATATGTTATTCAAGTTACCTCGAGTATTATGAATGCCTAGTGGGTTTCCTCGTGTACTATAAATGTGCAGGTTTCCCCGAGTATTACGGATGCGCAGTGGCTTTTCTCAAGTACTACGGATGTGCAGTAGGTTTCTCCGAGTATTTTGCATGCGCAGTGGCTTTCCTCAAGTACTGTGGATGCGCAGTAGGTTTCCTCGGGTATTTTGGATGCGCAGTAGGTTACCTCGAGTAGTATGGACGCGCAGTAGATTTCCTCGAGTTAAAAGGATGTGCATAGGATTACCTTCAAGTAGTATGCATACGCAGTGGCTTTCCTCGAGAAAAATGGATGCGCAGTGAGTTACCTCCAGCAGTATGGATGCGTAGTAGGTTTCCTCGAGGAAAGTACTTCAAATAAAGGGTTTACTTCTATCTAGTAGTCCACGGCAAACAATGATTTTTTATATCTTTATCATGCCATTTTCTGCGTATTACTTCCACATCCAGTGGAAGTACACTAAGGCAAAATAATTTTTGAAAATTTTCATTCAGTTCAAATAGGCTTAGAATGTTATGAAACGTTAAGATTTTAAGTTTGAGTAAAAAAAATATCTATCGCGTAGGTCTGTCTGTTGGTCTTGTAACTTTTTGGTGCCCATGATTACTCTGGAATCATTTAAGATATTGACTTAAAATATGACACACGTATGTATTTTAACGAGATCTGGCACTAGATTATATTTTGATCTAATTCCGTTGAAGAGTTGAGGGGTAAATTGGGGTAAATGGGGCTAAATCAAGGAAATAACAGTCCATGAAATTGGTATTTGGTAAATATAAGAGAAGCTAAGGTCTCAAAAAAAATTTTTGGCATTAGTCACCCCCATTACCATTCCCAACCCGCTATTAAAGGGGGTGAAAAAATATTATGATTTTGCATTTGAAAGTTTCCTTTGGGAACTTTCGGAATATTCAAATATTTTACTGAAAACTTTCATTATTATCAAAAATCTCGTTCCGAGAACTTTCATATGGAAAGTTTCCTTCACCCATCTCTGATTGTTATCAAAACTTAATTCCCGAGAACTTCTTGGAAACATTTATTGGAAATTTTCTTTTACCCATCTCTGGAAATTGCACCTGAAAAGACTGTAGATTTAGCAATGGAAGCAAAATTAAAACAAAAGTGTGAACTGAAGTGATAAAATAAATGAACATAACATCTCACACCACACACATTACATAACCTCCAAACCCAAAGCCAAGGCTGTCTAGAAGGGGATTACACATTTAAAAGAACGAAGGCAACATCCATTAGCCACCGATATTGCCAGTGTCGAAGTTGGAAATCGAACCCAATATACGATTTAGCCCGCTGGGCTATCGTGCTGGCAGCAAAACACACAAACGTTAAGTGTTGCTACATGATATATAATGTACTGTAAAGTGCAATTAACTTACAATCAATAGAAAACCTGAGACCAGATTCTTCAATATCGTATTAATGTTATAACTTGAAATAAATATATAGTATACGGCTACATTCATATTATCCACGGCCTGCACAATAAGTACCAATAAAGTTAACAATATTATCTGACCGAATATTACGTTGAAATCGTCAACAGCCTCACTTAATAATCTGTAGTCACCTCGAAATAGATTTATTTGCTTAATTAAAAATCTCTCCAGTGATTTACTGTTTCTGTTTAGGTCGAGAAAAGTGTTGTGAAATGCCATGTTTAAGTTAATAAACTTCCATTTAATTAAACATAGTAAATAACCAATTAAATATAAGTTGTAAACCACCAAATATCGATAAACTAGTGCGTTACCATATCGAATAAAATATTGATAAGTTGGAAATAAAGTCGACCAATGATATCCCTCGTAGAAATAGCAGACCAAACAGAATATATTAGCTACTAATGCTCTTATCCGAACCTGATTAGATATTATATTCGGAATAGTACAATAGTTACATGACGAAATTTCACCAGCATCAATCACCATAGCCAGTAATTTTTCCCAGTTTTTACGTTTCGCAAAATTAGTATCGTACACGGTATGAAACATATTAAAAAATAAGATGGCGTGGGTCGCTGTTATTGTAAATCTAATTATGACAGGTTCAATATTATCAGCAAAAAATCTTCCTTGTAACGAAAAACATTCCAAAACAAGTAGAAAGATCATTATAACCACACCGTAAATTTTATTCGGCACACTCTTTACTAGCTTTTTGTTCTCGAAGTCATACCAGGGGGTCACAGCCAATATATTTCCAAATTTAAAATATAGTTTGAAATAATTCATTTCCTTTTTAATGTATTCTTAAAATTATCGTATATTCATTGTAACTATTAAGCCGCTAATAGACTACTGAAACAACTAATTTAATATATCTTGTAATATCGTTTATCTATTTATCCAATAAGAAAAGTGGTTCCGTTTGGAGAACTTAAAGTATTTTCTTAAATTATGAAAATAGTGTAATATTTATTTTTGTACTAATTATAATAACTGATAGGCTTCTACATGCTTCGTTACTAGGTTAGTTTAAAAAAACGTTTTGTCCCTAAGGCATCTTAATAAAAATATTTTTTTATCGAATTAAAATAATTTATGATCACGACTGCTAAAAAAGATAATCCTACACCGTTTAACGTAACCATGTAGTATGTACATACAGGATGCTTGATTGAGGACAGACCAGCCAGTACAGGACGATACAGGACCTTAATATGCATCGGTTTACAGTCATCAGTGTTAAGCGAAAGTCAGTTTAGGAGTTATTTAGGTTTTGGGGCATTTTTAGCTAAATTCCGGTTTTGCCTTCAAATTTCGTCATTCTGTCTTAACTATTAGTATTAGCGTCATGACAGAAAGTTAGAGAATAATTTTTGCCTTAGTAAAATTTTAAAAGGATTAGTTCTCTTGTCCAAATAGTTTCGGTTCCAATGAAAAAGTATTTTTCAGGTTGGCAGGCTCAGTATTGGACTACGTTCATTAAATAAATTAGTAGTTTAAAAAACTAAAAAAACATGCTTTTAGAAATACTGCACTAAAAAGTAAAAAATAATCATCGAATCTGTTCGTGATTGTAATTAAGTATAATATTCGAGTATAAAAGCGTGGGGCGCTTATCGAACGCTATTTCGAACAGGTTCAATAATTAAAATGCTGATGACATCGTTAGATTAAATGAAAAGCGCCCCATGCTTTTACACGGGCGGCCGCCCGGGGTGCCAAATTAAGGGTAAAGGAGGGGCGCCAAAGGGCAAAAAAGTACTCGTTACTTTTTCAAGGCGATAAAATTTTTTTGTCGGATTTTCACTAGCACCCCCTTCCCCAATGAGGTGATAAAAATTTGTTTACAGTGAAAAAAAAAAAGCCTTTTTTGGACAAAAATCTGCCTACAAGTCAAATCTTAATCAATTTCGATCTGCCTTGGCTTAAAATGTAGGTTATTGGCTACTCTTTCAGAGTATACTTCCTAACCTCAAAAAATGTATCAAATATGAGAGTAATCACTTTCTTCTATTTCTACAAGTCAAATCTTGGTCAATTTTGACAATCCTGGGGTTCATAATTTAGGCAGTATACGCTGAAAGGGTAGATAATAACCTGCATTTTAAGCCCAGGATTGTCAAAATTGATCGAGATGTGACTTGTAGAAATAGAAAAAAGTTATTACTCTCATATTTCATACATTTTTTGAGGTCATTAAATCGGGGTTCACAATTTAGGCAGTATACACTGAAAGGGTAGCTAACAACCTGCATTTTAAACCCAGAATTGTCAAAATCGATCAAGATTTGACTTGTAGAAATAGAAAAAAGTGAGTCATATTTGATACATTTTTTGAGGTTAGGAAATCGTGGTTTGCAATTTAGGCAGTATACTCCCAGATAGCACAAATACGTACTGAAGACGTCCCGCGGAAGTTTGCTTAAGACATTCGTATGTCCTAGGGACGTCCAAATTCGGTCCTAAAATGTCCGTAGGACGTACCAGGGACGCCTAATGGTACCAAATCATCTGTCTCCAGAACGTCCGTTCTAGACCTAAGAAAGACCTTCAAGTTTCAAAAAGACCTTAATGGGATATATCGGTTTTATAAGCAATTAACTTTATAAAAAATCAACTAAAACATTTTCGCAATTATTTTAACGAAAAAAAAAACCGGTGTGAGTAAGGATCGAACCGCCGACCTCTTGATTTTTAACTCAACGCCTTAGTCACTCCGCCACTGAACTGCTTTCTTATTACGTACTTAAAGACTGTATAGTTTAAAGTAGCAAGTCGGCAACTTGGCTGTAATTTATTATGTTATCAGTAATCTTTCATTTTCATCTAATTTTATTAAGGGGAGCACCTGCACAAATAAACTGCCGAACTAATATTTAATTAAGGTTTCATATTTAAAACTGAACTCGGTCATTTTTATTCTTGAAAATTCTTATTTCACGCAAAGAATAATCCATTTGGATATAAAATGTATTATTTTCCAAATCCAGAGAATATGAAAATGACAGGGGCCCTAATAAGGACGTACTAAAGACGTACATTCTTTGACTTCCCAAGGACGTACCGCTACGGACGTCTTAAGGATGTCCATATTAGGTCTAAGACGTTCAGACCATACGGGGATCAAAACTGGACGTCTTTGGGACGTCGTGTGCTATCTGGGCTCTGAAAGTGTAGCCAATAACCTACATTTTAAACCAAGGTAGATCAAAATTGATTAAGATTTGACTTGTAGGCAAATGTTTGTCCAAAAATGGCCTTTTTCTCCACTGTGCGCCTCCATGAGGCAATAAAATTTTTTTAAAGTAGTGATCGCGGAGTTCGAAGGGATATCCTTGTACTTTAGTATGAAGTACGTCCGTGAAATTTCCGTGCTCAGGAAAGGGCACCGAAAAGTGCTCCCGCCTGGGTGAAAAATTTACCTTGAGCCGCCTTTGCCCCCCCGCTCATTAATTATTAAGCGCGGGGACCCGTTGGCTTCCAAGGGGCCCGTAGCGGGGCCCGCCAGAGATTTTGACAAAAAAATGTTTTCCCGCTCATCAGTTATTAGGCCCGGAGGCCCGCCAGTGAATTTAGTACCGGGGCCCATGATTTGATGCGGGGGGCCTGCCGATTGGAGCGGCGGTCATTTTGAATATATTATAATATTGAGTATACTATATTGTATTGTCATCAGAGCTACACACAATAGGGTCGTTTCCTTCAACAAAATTTACAAAATATTGTTACATGATCAAAAAGTATATTAAATATACATTGCATATATCATATTAAAAAAAGTTCTAATCATCACATGCAAGAACAAATTGGTTTTGAAAAGGCGGTAAACGATGACGTATCTGATGATCATTCAATTCTAGAGAATTTTCATGTTGGTAGTGGTGCTCTGTTGTTTACATTCAATATTTGTTTACATTTACATTGTGTGTTTAATATTTAATATTTGTTTATAATGGAACCTAATTTTGTGAAAGGTACTTCAGAGAATTTACCTATAGTGGATTTTTATATGGTACACGAGTTTTATGTGGACAATTTGAACTATTTAAGTGCCGAATCCCGAAATGTTAAACATTTGAGGTTAGTATTTCTTTAAAATACATACTATATGACTCACGTCGATACTAATTTTGATCTATTCGTCCGGTCAACAGAGCGCTAAAATGACCAAAATCTCTAATTTGAGTGCTAATGAATGGATTTTGATAAAACCTTGTGCAATGTGTTTGTAATGACGTTAATAAAAAAGTTGAAAAAATGATTAGAGTAAGAAATGATCGGAAAGGGTAGAAAACACTCCTTTTATCACGGGTTCCGTAACTTGTAGGATTAGGTCAAAAATGGAAAAGAAACAATAAATTTACCTTTTTTGGCTCAAAATAAGATGTTTTTACTCCTGCGAATTTTTTCGAGAAATGCATTTTTTTGGAGATAAGGCCAGTCGAAAAGTGGGGGAGGGGAAATGTAAAAGTTGAAAAAAATTTGAAAAAATTCAGGTGAATGTATCATCGAAATACAAGACTTTTTTTATTTGTAACTTTTCTGTAAAGTGCGTTTTTACCGATGAGTTATTCCGGAAAAACATGAAAAACTACCACTTTCTTTGAAATTGTAGCACTTTAAAAATATGTAATTTAAAAATTTGAAAAATCAGATGTATGCATTGAGGCCTTCTAAACATTTTTTGTCTCTTGGAATTTTTTTGTAACTTGCTAATTTTCCGAGTTACAGGCAGTTTTTCACGATAACTAATGTACTACATTTTTTGCACATTAAAAAATATATGAAAATTTAAAAATCATATTGAACTTTTAAAAATGGTATAACTATATAGGTTCCATACTTTCTTATAATAATATATATAAATGACGTTCTTTTTTCGAATTTTCATGTATTTTTTGTGCAAAAAATATGGTACATTATCTGTTTTGTGAAAAATTGCCTGTAACTCGGAAAATTAGCAAGTTACAAAAAAATTCCAAGAGACAAAAAATGTTTATAAGGCCTCAGTGCATACGTCTGAATTTTTTCAAATTTATAAATAACATATTTTTAAAGTGCTACAATTTTAAAAAAGGGGTAGTGTTTCATGTTTTTCTGGAATAACTCGGTGGAAACGCACTTTACAGACAAGTTGCAAATAAAAAAAGTCTTGAATTTCGATAACATATTCACCTGAATTGTTTCAGATTTTTTTTTCAACTTCTACATTTCACCTCCTCCACTTTTAGGAATTTTCGAGAGGCCATATCTCCAAAAATATGCATTTTTCGAAAAAATTCACAAGAGTAAAAACATCTTATTTTTGGCAAAAAAAGGTAAATTCATTATTTCTCTTTCATTTTTGACCTAATTCTACAAGTTACGGAACCCATAATTGAAATAAAAGGGGTGTTTTCTACCTCTTCCGACCATTTCCTACTCTGATCTTTTTTTTAACTCTTTTATTAACTTCATTACAAACACAGTGCACAAGGTTTCGTCAAAATCCATTCATTAGCACTCATATTAGAAGGGAAAACGACGCCCGTCGATTATTCCTTTATCTAACTGCGCATGTGCTCACATCTGACGTGGCGATGGGCGCGAATTCAAAATTTCTTAATTTAAATAATTAATTTCACTATTAAAATGACTTTAGATTGTAAAATTAAAAAATACGGGTCAAATAAAATTTAATAAAGTATTTGAACATAAAATTTTCAAAAAATGGTCAACGACCCTATTGCGAAAGGACTCCTCACGTTTCTTATGTAAAATAATGCCCGGCGGATTTGGTTAAAATTGAAATATGTTATTTATGAAATCATCCTGAATAAAAGTCTCCATGGGAGCAAGGCCGTTTTTACGTTATGGAGCTTTGAAGTTATCTATCCGTGGTATATGAAACTCGGAACGAATTATGATGTGGCTGAAGAACAGCTCGAGTTTGACACGAATTTTCAAATTTAGAAATCCAACAAACTAATTGGCCTCCTCCCTAGATATGGACCACAATAAGAACCGGAAATTGCATGATTAAGTCCATTTTTTAGGGTAAAAACTTTTTCAGTTTCAGTACAGACCAGCATATTAAGTACGTATAAAGGGTAAATAAATGGATTTCAGGCCTCCTCCCTAGATATGGACCACTCAGCATAGACCTGCACATTAAGTTGGTATAAACGGTAAATAAATGGATTTCAGGTCTCCTCACTAGATATGGACCACAATAACACAGGACTGAAGTCTGAACCGGAAGTAGCATAATTAAGTCCATTTTGAAGGGTGAAAAGTATTTCAGCGTATATATAGACCTGCGTAATAATTACGTATTCATGGTAAATGGACGGGTTTCAGGCTACCTCGTTAGATATGGACCACAATAATACAGCGCTGAAGTGCGAACCGGAAGTTATTACCCAGATCTATATACAGACCGCATAAGTTTTCACTTAATCATGCAACTTCCGGTTCGCACTTCGGCGCTGTATTATTGTGGTCCATATCTAGCGTGGAGGCCTGAAACTCGTCCATTTACCCTGAATACGTAGTTATTACGCAGGTCTATATATATGCTGAAAAATTTTTCACCCTTAAAAATGGACTTAATTATGCAACTTCCGGTTCGGACTTCAGCTCTGTGTTATTGTGGTCCATATTTAGCGAGGAGGCCTGAAATCCATTTATACGTACTTAATATGCAGGTCTATACTGAGACTGAAAAAGTTTTCACCCTAAAAAATGGACTTAATCATGCAACTTTCGATTCGTACTTCGTATTGTGGTCCATATGCTAATTAGTTTGTTGGATTTCTAATTTTGAAAATCCATGTCAATCTCGAGCTGTTCTTCAGCCACGTCATAATTCGGATAGACAACTTCAAAGCTCCATAACTTAAAAACTGTAAATTTTTCGACCTTGCTCCCATAGAAACTTTTATTCAGGATGATTTCATAAATAACATATTTCAATTTTAACCAAATCCGCCGGGCATTATTTTATATAAGAAACATGCGGGATCCTTTTATGATGATATAACAATTAGAAGTGGGTGAAATTCAGTTCCTTAAACCTTATTACATAGATAGATAGTTAGAATAAAAGCATGTTAATAAAAATGCTTCGATCGGGACCAACCCCCTAGTTTGTTAGCTTATTGCTGAAAACCGTTGCGCCTATCGGAAATATGTATAGGACTTTATTTGTAGCAAATTTTATGTAGAATTTTATCAATGAGTATAAAATTTTCTGTGGGAACAACTATTTCGCGGGAAAATGCGAAAAACCAGCGGAGCTCATCATGAGTGGTTTTTCAGGATGAAGCTTACACTTGTGCCGGGGTAATTCTTTTGTTTCTTAAAGCTAGCTCTATGGAGCGTATAATCTCTAAAATGGTATAATCCGCTATTTTTCCTGATATCAATGAACCACTGTAATCGTTTGCTCAAACTTATAATCTCGACATTTCATGACATTCCACGTCTATTTTATAATCTTAATCTGGATATTGTTTATTGCAAAGTGAAAATAAGGAGTCAAAATTAGAAGTACAATTAGTTCTTAATAGTTGATAACTTGTTAGAAAAATTATGTTTCTGTTCACTACATTCACATTGTTGTATGTATGCTAGGGTTACTAATTTAATGAATATCTTGTTCGAGCCACATGAACTAAAGGCTGATTGATATATGAGCGTGTCCCGCTTGAAGCTTCACTCACACTTTTTCCAATAGCAATTGCAATTTGAAAGTCTCTACATTCAGCCTCAGAAGCAAAATTCACATAATAGTGTGGATTAAAGTGATAAAATAAAACATATGTTAAGTGTTGCCACTTGCCACATAATGTAATGTAAAGTGTAAGTGACTTACAATCATTAGAATACCTGAGACCAGATTCTTTAGAATGGTATTAATGTTATACTTTGAAATAAATATATAGTACACGGCTAAATTCATATTATCCACTGCCTGCATAATAGGTATCAATAAAGTTAACAATAATATCTGACCAAATATTTCGTTGAAATCGTCAACTGCTTCATTTAATGATCTGTAGTCACCTCGAAATAGATTTATTTTCTTAATTAAAAGTTTCTCCATAGTCTTGCTGTTTCTTTTTAGATCGAGAAATGTATTGTGAAATGTCATGTTTAAGTTAGTAAATTTCCATTTAATTAAACATAGTAAATAACCAATTAAAAATAGGTTGTAAACCACCAAATAACGATAAACTATTGCGTTGCTATATCGAATAAAATATTGATAAATTGGAAATATAGTCGACCATTGATAGCCTTCGTAGAAATAGCAGATCACGCAAAATATATTGGCTGCCAATGCTCTTGTTAAAACCTGATTGGATATTATATTCGTATTAGCATAATACTTGTATGTCGAATTTCTACTCTCTTCAATGACCATAGCCATTAACGCTTCCCAGTATTTACGTTTCGTAAAGTTATTACCATACACAGTTCGAATCATGTTCACCAATAAAATTGAGTGGGTCGCTGTTACTATAAATCTAATTGTAACAGGTTCAGGATTATTACCGAAAAATCTGTCTTGTAACGAAAAACATTCCAAAGCTAGTACAAATATCATTACAAACACACTGTAAATCTTATTCTGCATTGTCTTTACTAGCTTCTTGTTTTCGAAGTCGCACCAGGGGGTTACAGCCAATATATTTCCAAATTTAAAATACAGTTTGAAATAATTCATCTCCGTTTTAATATATTCTTAAAATTATCTTTATAGAATCTATTAATTTAAGTCGCCAAAAGACTACTGAAACAACCAATCTAATACATATTTTAATATTGCATTCCATTTGTTGATTAAAATTTGTGTCAACATAATATACTTATCCAATAAGAAAAATAATCCGGGGTGAAGAACGTAAAGTATTTTCCCAAATTATGAAAATAGTGAAGTTTTATTTATATTTATTTCCGTCAATCAAAATAACTGACCACGTTCATCGTTCCTTTTTTTTTTAAATTTATTTATTACCTGGAAATTTTGCCAAACTTCTTCTCTATCGAAGAGTAGGGATCTTTACTTGCCTAACATTTAATAGGCAAGGGACCGACTGCTTTACATCACCTCCGAAGGATGGTATATGCACTACGTAATCCCCATCTCAAATTACGTAGCTTCTACGTATACACTGATATACAAGCCGCTGGAAGGTATTTACAAATTTTAGTATAGAGGAACTTCGCGCCGCATGTGGGAAACTAAAAGAAAACAAGGCACTTGGTGTCGGAAATATCCCACCGGAAATACTCAAAGAGGTCGCACTAAATAAGCCTGAATTCACCCTGGCTGTATATAACGAGTTAGCAAGTGGAGCAAACTTCCCAACAGACTGGAAGCGTGCCAAACTGGTGCTACTTAGAAAAGGCGACAAACCCTTGGACAACACAGCAGCATATAGGCCGATATATCTACTGGATGTGGAATGCAAACTATACGAGCACCTAACATTAATTAGGCTAAACAGCGAACTAATACGCACAGGCGGCTTGTCGGGGGGACAATACGGGTTTAGGGCAGAACGCCAAATGGTGGATGCCATTAACGAAGTATTGAGAATCGCTCGAGAGGCGGAAGCAAACTATTCTTGCCCACATCGAGACTATGTGCAGTTATAACACTTGATGTTAGGAATGCTTTCAATAGCGCATCTTGGCAAAATATACTGCAGGAGTTAAAAAGGATAGGAATATAGGAGAGTCTCATAAACAATATTGCATCCTACCTGTCCGAAAGAGAAATAATCCTGAAAGCGGAAGACTCTTCGAGGACAAGACAAATAAATAGCGGTGTCCCACACGGCTCAGTTTTGGGCCGAAACATCATGTCCCATGGACTGCTAAGGGTGGAACAACCTGAAGGAGTTACCTTAATAGGCTTCGCCGACGACGCGTCTATGGTCAGATCCTGATGAATACTGCAAATATTGCACTGCAACGAGTTTCTAATTGGATGACTAGGAAAGTACTCCAGCTTGCACCAGAAAAGACGAAGGCTGCACTCCTAACAACAAACACGAAAATATCCCCAATAGGCTTTAACGTCCAGGGTGCAATAGTGACTCCATCAAAGACAATAAAGTATCTAGGTTAGACACAAAGTGTTCGATTGCCAAACATGTTGCAAAAACGACCCAGAAGGCGGAAAAAACTGCAGCAGCTCTGACTTGTCTTATGCCAAACATCGGAGGGCCCAGATCATCTAAGAAAAGACTGATGTCATGTATAATTCACTCTCAGATGTCTTGTGCCGCCCCAGCGTGGCACAAGGTGACAGAGAACAAGAAACTCATAGCCAGATTCTCAAGCGTACACCGCAAAATGACTATTAGGATATGCTCAGCATACAGGACAATCTCAATCGAGGGGGCGGGGGTTGTAGCTGGAGTTTCTTCAATAGAATTCCTGATGCTCGAAAGGTATGAAAAATATACAGAGCGAGATGGAGTGACGGCAAGAGCCAACCTTATGACTAGGTGATAAAATAAGTGGAGGCAAGGAAGATGTGAGCGGTGGACATACAACTTGGTACCCGATATCGAGGTATGGATTAACAGGCCGTACGGGGAATTAAACTACTACCTAACACAAGCACTATCCGGGCATGGCTGCTTTAGAAAATACTTATACGATCGCCGGAGGGCGGAAACAGACAACTGTACCTACTGTAATGAGGAAGATGACGTAGAGCATATGCTGGAACGAGGTCCGGGAAATTTACATCCGCGAAACAGGAAGACCATTTAATGCGGTAAACATGATGGCCGACCTAACATCGCCAGAAGAGAATTGGAAATGTGCCTATATGGCAGTACGAAAGATAATAGAAAGTAAGGAAAGAGATGAGAGATAGATATGATGAAATCCAATATAGAAACGAGGCGAAATGTTCATTTTGGCACTGTCTGGAGATGATTAAAACCGTTTTAATGCAGGTTGTATCGTCCACGTTTAAACCAAAATCAGCTTGATCAAGCATTACTATCTATGGCTAGGATTGTTGTAGTAATAGTTTGTTGCAGCGACGAAACCTGTCATGTACGACCCCTTCTCGCCGTTTTTCGATGGTACGATTATGCTTGTTTGGGAAAGAAATAGTTGAAGTTTTTATGAAGGTTAAAATAAAATCATGAATAATTCAATTTCATTTTCCAATGGGTGGAAATTTTCGTTCTCTTAATAAATAATGTAAACAGAATATTTTTGTAATAATACAGTGAAATATTTTTTGTACTATAGCTAAAAATGCTAGGTCGCTTACAAATAGAATTATAGGCTCTCTTGATATTCCTCATAATGCACATCACATTCAAAACTTTCGCCTTTTCCTTCATCATATTCATCGTCCTTTTCTGTATCAGAATCATAGATATTAACTTGAGAGATGAAGTCATTGTCATGTTCATCTTCTGCAGCACAATTCTCACAATCTCGATCTCGACAATTCTTACAAAAATTACTACATAGTATACCCAATTGCTGCTATACCGCCCTTCACCCTCCCTCAGTCCTTCCCTTGTCAATAAACCTTATATCTTCAATGATTTCCTTTACAAACACGCATAATTATCACGGGCGAAAACGGGTGACGGGGTGGGTGTGGTTAAAAACTTACCTCACTATTATTTTTGGATTCAGCACCCTCGGAAAGGGGTGGGGGGGTGTAAGCAGATTTCGGCAAAATTTGGCAAATTCTCTCAGTAGAAAATATCTCTGATAATGCTACAGTTTCAGTGGCGTAATTACGCAAGTAATAAATAATTATATAATAATAAGTAATTATATATCATTTTTATTAAAAATTGTATTGTAAATACAGGGTTTAATCAGATTCATGTCTTTAAAAACTGGTAATGGGGACCGACTAGACAAACAAAAAACCTTTATGACTTTTTCCTCTAGGAGCACTTTGAAAACTGACCTAGGTCAACAATTTGAATATTAGGGTAGGAAACATTTGAGAGCCACTGCCTTTCTGGGTCAATTATACAACTTTTAAATTGTCATAAAAAGTGCCAACTCGTTCTCGCCGGCACGCGGCGGCCCGCGGTTTCAAAGCAAAGAAGGGTGGCACCTTTGATGACCGCCTCAACGGAACCAATTATAAAAATGTAAATAATTCGTTCTCTTTTTGCAGAACTGCAAACACATGATGGGCGTAGTGGTTTAAACACAGCATTTCTTTACATGTTTGTTTTTTTAATTTAGAACAAAATATTGGAGCTTTTATTGTTGTTTATAATTTTTCAGATTTAAATGTGGTTTATTAACATTTGTAACCTAAATGAGTGTTCTGAGTTAAAAGCTTAAAAAAAGAGAAATTATTGCATGACATTGGAAAATAAAAAGTTAGACGTCTGAGATACGATAACAGAAAACAATTATATGAATTTTAAGTTAGTAAAAAATCTAATTTATTTAACGAATTGCCGATCAGGTATCTAAAACTAAAATATTCGGTAAATCTAGAACTTAACTAATAAATTATTGTTGATTTACATAAATTGTTCGAAAATGGCTTCCGTCTGCATCAATACACTTTTGGCACGTCGAACTAAGGACATACGCACTCAATTAGGATCATTCTTTATGGTTTCTATGCACATTAAAATACCACACTAAACTATCAACTAACATTGTCAATAAAGAAAATAAAAATAAAAACTTGGTCCAAAATTCAAAAAGCAACATAAAAAGAACGAACAAGTAGTGTCTGTACGTAATCAAGAACTTAACGACAATAAAATAAATCTTAACTGTAAATACGTGGCCCAAAATTCAAAAAGAACAAAAGCAACATTCGACGCATGTACTTAACGAAGTGCCCACAGAAACTAAAATATTACACAAGGGAGAGTATAGTTTTCTTCAGATCTACTAAGCACTCAGAAAACGCCGACGTCTTTCACCTTTACCGTACCGCTAAAGACCTTACCTTACCTACTTTTAAAAAGCCATAAAAAAGTGTGATTATCAACTTGTGTCCTCGCCGACGCGCGGTCTCTAACGAAGGAGCGCGATACTTTGAAAGAGCCGTATTAGCGTATTTGATGGTTAGAGGTGCCGACATACGCTAAGATAAAAGCCTTTCCCAACATTCCAGCAGTTCTCAAACAATTTTATTGAAAATTTTCGAAATTTTTGTTTATTTTTCTTTTCTAAAACTATGGGTTTTAGACACCATGTTATATAAGGTTCTTTTTTTCGTTTAGTCGTTCCCCACTACCAGTTTTTTTTAATGACATGAAACTGATTACACCCTGTATTTTATTCATAACTAAAATATAACACAATTTCCTCATAAGTCAGAAAAAACAACTAGGCGCCCTTAAAAGTTGAGAATCTGCCAGAGAAATGATTGTTGTGAATGGAATATTCAATGCTCTTAAATTACTTATACCAGAGTTACCGAAGATAGAGAATTATAACATGACAACCATATGAACTAGAGGAAATAAATTTCTTGGTGCCATATTGTACGGCAACTATGACAAGGATCATTGTCATTTCTGGTTTGTTCAAGAACAAAACAGCATTTAAACTGAATAAATAATTTGCACTTTTAAAACCGTGGGCTTGTTATAGAACCTCCCAGAATCGACCTAAGTTGAAGACTAAATAAAATTTCGACTTAGGTAAAAATTGACAAAGTCAGCGACAAAAAACCTAAATATGCTTTCATTAATTTCTAGGGAAATTTCTACCGAATCGATTGTTAGCGTATGCTTTTGTATGGTAACATTTAAAAGCTATCTTGAAGAGGTAATCGACCTTGCCTTACTTGGAGGAGATTCTATTCGAATTATATAATTTATTAGATAGGATACCGCATAATCTCATTATACTTATTTTAAACCTAATTAATAAATGGTTTCATTGAACTTTTGCATTTCATCCCTCGAGGGTTTCCGTAAGTTTGAAATCTCATTACACACCGGTCACAATTTCTATTAGAGAGAGAGAGAGAGAGAGAGAGAGAGAGAGGGAGAGAGAGCGTCGTTAATAATCTACGGTAGTGCAGCCTTGGCCTATTAGTTGTTCTATCAAGTTATATCTTGAACCCGCCTGGGAGTGGAAGAATAAGGGAGAACGTGACTTACGCCCTTAATATATAAATTGGTGTCACGTCACTCAGAGGCAGGTTAATAAGTTCTTCTATAAGCTCAGTACTCATATGTAAATCATAGAATGCATGTAACTTAAGATAAGCGTCTGTAAAAAGTGATAAGATAGGTGAAGAAATGTCAGAAAACTTTTCTGCGTGTTATATAATACAGAGTAATAAACTTACAATCACTAGAGAAGCTGTGAGGAGGCTTGATAGCATCATATCAGTGTTAAGCTTTGAAGTAAATATTTTGTGTATGGTTAAATTCATATTATTCATGGATTGTACCACAGGCACCAACAAAGTTAATAATAATATCTGGCCAAACATTTCGTTCAAATTGTCCACAGCTTCACTTAATAATATGTAATTACTTCGAAACAAACTTATTTCCTCAATTAAAAGTTTTTCCTTAATCATCTTATTTTTCCTTAGATTTGTGGAATTATTGCTAAACGTCATGTTTAAATTAGCAAATTTGCATTTGATCGTGCACAGAAAATAACCAATTAAAAAAAGGTTATAAATTACAAAATACAGAAAAAATACTACAGTAGCATATCGTGTAAAGAAATGAAAAGCTGAAAATATAGTCAACCAGTAGTAACCCTGGTAGAGATAGCAGATGATGTAAAGTATATGGACTGCCAGTGCCCTTATTAAAACAGAATTAGACCCATTTTGATTGTTATAATAACTATGTAATGTCTTTCCACTTTCTTCAGTGATCATGCCGAGTAGCGTCTCCCAGTTTTTACTATTGGTAAAATTATTGTCAAATATTATTCCAATTACATTAAAAAATATAGTCATATGAGTCCCCGTTACTATAAATTCAATTGTTACAGGTTCGGGTTTATTAGTGAAGAATCTGCTCCTTATGGAAATATAAGACAAGAAGAACAGAAAAGTTATTACGATGACACTGTAAATTTTGTTCAGTGCTGTCCTTGTAAGTTTCTTGTTGTCGAAGTCATACCAGGGGGTTACCGCCAAAATATTTCCTAATTTGAAATAGAGTTTGAAATAATTCATCTTTGGGATATTCTTTCTCTGTTTACGTTTGTAGTGAGCGTTAGAAGCCGACAATAGTTTACTGAATCACCAACTAATCTGTTACCTACAAAATATATGGTATTTTCATTTGTTGATTGAAATTTGTTTAAGCACTTAACATAAATAGGTGGACAAAGAAAGTTAATTCAAGTTATTGAAATAGCTGATTTATTCGTCTTTGTGAAAGTTAAAAGAACTAACTGATGGTGTCTCAAAATGTTAGTAATACCTATGATAAAAAAACTTTTTAAAACAACCTTTTATTTTTATTTAGGTGTACTAAAACGAAAAAAATAAGTTGACTTAATTGTCTTAAAAGTTTGTGGCGCGCGAGAAGTCCATGCAGGCATTAATTTTGTTTGACACAGATTGTACCTAAGTATTTTTTTTTCTATTCACGCATCAAGCTTTTAAGACAATTAATTCAACATAACTTATTTTTTCGTTTTAGTAAATCTAAATAATGATACTTAAAAGCTCGTTTTTAAAAAGTTTTTTTTACATTGAATTTTATTTTTAATTTTTAGTTTCGCCTTAATTACTTTTATATTCATTGCAACGTTCTTTCATAAAATAGCACGGGATCCTTCGCCATTTTTTAGAATACTGCGTCTGAGTGAATACACTATCCAAACAAATTATAGTGTTAAAACTAAAAAAACACTCTTTTTGGTACCATATTATTGTATTGTGGTAAGAGGTTCAAAATTGACTTGCAAGAGTTGAACTAAATATACAAACATACAAACTAACAAATGTACAAAGCAAGTTAAATAAAAGCTTGTAATAAAAAGCAGAAATCCCCTTACGCTGTGAGATTGTAGAAAAACGCACTATCGGGAGTCAAAATGACGCGACACCAATTTATTGCTCAGGGGGCGCCAGTCGCGTGCTACCCCGTTCTTCTACCTCCCAGGCGGGTTCGAGATAAGATGCACTTCGATAGCCGAAGAATGGACCGAGGCTGCACTACCACAGATCGGTAACGACGCTCTCTCTGGACATGAATTCCATCGTTAGGGGTTTAGGTACCTTTTGAAATTCTGGATTTTGGCATAAAAAAATCCCAACCGAAGAATTTCTCTGCGGAAGGATTAATTTTGTGCGTAGTATCTACGTTTTTATCTCTACACCTTGGGGATTTCTCAAAAAACGCATAAAAAAATCCCCATCAAACCTCCGTACAGCAACTAGACGGTCGAGTGTGGGGCATTAACTCGACACATCCGGTTTTCGGTACGAAAATTCCAGGGATTATAGACCGTCAACAGGCCTCAAGATCAATTAAGATGCAAACGTTCAATGAATCCGTTTATTTAACAGACAGGGTTACAGAAAATTCTTAAGGTAAGAATCGTGCCTTCCCCAATCAAGGCAATGGCTTTCAGACCATACAAGCGAAAGCGCTTACGCTAACGATCGATTAAGTAGAAAAGATTCATGCATACCTTCCCAGAATCAAAATGCGAGCTTTTTTGTGAAGTCTGAGACTGTTTGTAATTTCATAATTACAGCTGACTGTTTTTAACTTAAAAAAGTTTTACTAAATGAATTTAGTTTCGCTAGAGACTACCTAGCTTTAAAGTTCTTGTATCGTGGCGGTTCACGTACTCAAACACATTCGTGAGGACTTATGACTGCATAAGTTTGATGGCGTTCAATCAGTCCACAATTTACTTGCCCCTATGCAGTTGTTCAATATTATCGGTATGACAGCAACTCACCTTCGAGCGACTTTTAGGCAAAATTGAATTTTTGTTTTTTTTATGCACAAGGCGTTTCCCTCTATAACTTTGTCATTTGGAGAGCCCTGCTATTGGCTTTCCTACCATCTCTTTGTATGAACTACTCAACACGCTCGACCAAATTGCGAGCCGCTGAGTGAATCCAAACTCTTTCTATGCGAGAAACCGGCTTTGTGCATGTGCATTGATTTTTATCAATTTTTGCTTATCGGCACTACACCGGCTTTGTCAAAATCGTCTAAAAACATATTTTCCTAAGTGAAAATTCGGTGTTTCTTCGAATTTTCACCTGGTCACTTATAACACCTTATAGAACCCAAAACGGTCCTTATGGACTGATCTGTGCCTCTGCAGACTCTTAAAAATGTCCTTAAATGAAATTTTTGCCTAAGTGAATTTTGATTCTGTCTTCAACTTAGGACGATTTTGCAGAGTTCTACAACAAAATCACCAGCTGATGGAAGTAGTGGTGCGGCCAGGCCGTATGAATTATTTTTGGGGTATAAAATAATGTCAGCTTATCGAGAGTGAAGCCCCTAAATAATTCGGATTTAGGGGCTTCGCCCTCGATAAAGCAAAAAATTACGATTCTTTTTAGTTAGTTTTGTTAAAATAATTATTTCCTCCCTTAATTCGCTCTAATTTTAAGATAGCCCGGGAGGGAGCAACAGAAATTTTGGGCCGATTTTATTAACATTCTTTTTAGTTTTTATGAAGGTTTATTGACAAGGGAGAAACTGAGACAGGGTGAAGGGCAGTAGTGTAACGAAGCTATTTTCGCCACCTATGTTTAAGGCACTTAATTACTGACCGACTTCGTTACTTGCCTGCATATAGAATCTACCCACACAAAGGTAAAGGCATGCGGCTTTAGCATTAAACATACCGGGCGCGCTACTTATACCTCACTGATTATATTTGCGTAGACAGTATCGTGTATGAAAGATTAACTAGTGTTTAACTGAGCAGAATCTAGTTCTACTCCCGTTGGTTTAAGTACCAACAGCTCTAAATTTTAAATCAATCCTTTTAGCTTCCAGAACCAAGAAGGAGTAAGTTATAATCTCGACTATAGTTCGAGCGTGTAGGCCTTACTAGGCAGATCGTTTAGTACAAGTGGGAAACCCAGTAATAAACGAGCCGCAACAGTAAGATTTGATTTACCGCGAGTATCTATTTACTACAAGAGGGAAACCCAGGAGTAAATAGTACATCTCTTAGTTTTGGATCTAGGCCTATCCGCTTCCCGGAATATTTTACGTCTGCCTCGTTTTGCCCCAAAGGGAAAATTTCATAATACCGACGAAGATATTCTCGTTATAGTTTAATTTGTTTATTTTGCTTTGTTTCGTTTGAGCTTAATCCCTAACCGCGACTTTTAACATTTTCTCAAGCTTTTTGATACTTTGGTTATAAATTTTTACTTGCACGTTTTGTCGTAGTCTCCCTGCTTACGCCTGCCTTACTTTGCCTTTTTGCTAATTTTGCTATTTTGCTAAATAAACTTTATTTTCTATTATTTTCGAAACTGGTTATTATACTCTTCGCAAAAACGAAGAGTATATTGTATTTGATCGGCACATTTCTGAATCAGTAAATATCGCTCGTAGAGAAAATTTTTTTATATCGTTATGTTAGTGAACGAATTCTGAACAACTTTCAAAATGTCCGTCTGTCCGTCCGTCCGTCCGTCCGTCCGTCCGTCCGTCCGTCCGTCCGTCTGTCCGTCCGTCACGTTTCTTGTAAGCACGATAACTCAAGAAAGAAAAATCCGATTGTATTGAAATTTGGAGAGTAACTTAGTGTTAGCTAGAGGAAGAACCCTATTGTTTTTCAACAAAATAGATTGGCAAATAAAAAAGTTATTAGTAATTTAAAATTTAAAAAAATATTTTTTACATTTTTTTATGATTTGTAATAAATAGAAACTTTGCTAAATGTTATTTCCTATCACTATTTTTTTTTAATACATTTCACTAATGTGTGTTTCCTAATAATCACAATAAATTTTCTAATGGTATATATTACACTCATTAACAATTTTAGTAATAAGAAATGGTGGTGTAGCGGCAAGAGTTTTGTCTCGCAATCCAAGTGAGTAACATCGTGGAAGGTGCCGAGAAACAAAGCCGTAAAAGTATATATCTAAAACCTCCTAAAATCAAGGTGATAGCGCCTACTGATGTAAAAGTTAGCAAGAAGAAGTCTCAGGACAAAAAATCCAAGCTTAAACCTAGTGCATCAAGTAGTTGCATTACTAAAACGCGTTTACCAAGTGATAGAGACACTAAAATAGGTTCATCCGTAAGTGAGAGTGAAATAGACACACATTTAAAACCAAGTAAAATAGACAGTGAAAAGGACACAAACATTTCTAGTTATAATTTAAGTGATAGTACACTCATAAAAGATTTAACATCGGACAGTGACAGTGAGAGAGAGGACTCTATTCCAAAAAGGCTAAAAAAGGACGAAAACATACATGTGAAGTCAATCATAATTAAGAAAGCGGTAAAGAATCCTATACCTTCTTTCTTTTCGTTCAATAAACCAATTTCTGATAAGAAACAAGCGCAAAAACTCCTTCAAACAACTGTGGAATGCAAAGCACGTAAAGAATTTAAAGAATCCGAAAAGGACATTCCTGAAACTTTAAAGAAGCACAATATATCCATAAATAAGGCCTTGGAGCAAATCAAGGCAAATATTAATATAAACCAGACGCTTGCAGACAAAGGATTCGTAAGCGAGTACGAAATGGGTGACGAACCTCCTGATAAATCACGAATAACTACCCCTGAACCTGAGATGACGTCTAGTCCAATTCCTACACATGAAAAGCAATCTCTAATTGAAAATCAACCCTCTACAAGTAATAAAATTCCAACAAACCTAGAATTACCTAAACATCCTATAATAGTACCAGATAAGGATCTCAAAGCGCAAAAACAAAAATTAGATGACCAACAAGCCACCGAAAAATTAATCCTGCAGCTTTTAAATGATGACAGAATTCAAGTTGAAGGTAACACTATAATTATTGGAGACAAAGTCATTCAAAAAATACAACCTACACACCCAGAAGAAATGGAAACATCCACCAACGAGGAAAATGCTAAATATGTCACCCCCAGACATACAAAACGTCTTTCTAAATTAATTTTTTCACAAGAAAAAGAACCAGTTGACACTCAAAATCGATTTGATCCACTCTTGCAAGAAAAAGATAACAATGACAATAATGATACTGCTACCTTAATTAAAAATAAAACCAGCGCATCCACCACTAAAAATTCAAAAAATACCAGTAATCAAACCCAACATAGACAACCGGAGAAACAAAATGAGAACAAATACAAAAACCCACCAATAGTTCTAAAAGGCACCTGTAAAGAACATAATAACTTAACAAATGAACTTAAAAAACATATAACCAAAGGATTCTACATAAAATATGCACCACGCTCTACATTATTATATGTTTCCGATAAAACAGAGTACATAAATTATATTAAAAAGTTAAAACTAGACGAAGACTTGGAATTTCACACCTACACTCTTCCCGAGAATAAAACGCATGCGTTCGTTTTACGTGGCATAGCCGGAAATCCTAAATTAGACGACATCGTGGATGATCTACAGGATAATTAAGGAGTCATAAACATCTTTCCCATGAAGACAAAATATTCCCCGTTATATCTAATTGTCGTTGACAATGATGTCACCTTGCGTGAACTTCAAACTAAAGTCAGATTTTTACTTTACACAAGAGTTCAATGGGAACGACGACGTAATGAACGTCAAATCACTCAATGCCGGCGTTGTCAAGCCTGGGGACACGCCGCCACAAATTGCAATCGAAGCCCCCGATGTGTCAAATGTGCAGGTCAACATCTTACTCAAGACTGCTCACATAAAAGAATTGATAACCCTACGTGTGCAAACTGCGGTGGCCCGCACACTGCTTCAAACACCAATTGCCAAGTATATCAATACAGAGTAGATCAAATTAACAAAAATCAACAAAACCAGCAAAATAATCCTAGACAACAATACGTGCCGGCGCCTGAGCCAACGTCTAATATATGGAAACAACGCGCCGATGCTGCAGCACATCAACTAGAAACTGCTATTCCTAATCGTCAACTCGAACAACAAGCCCAGCTTACAAACTCCGGCGCCCGGAAGAAGAGGGAGGATCCACTGCCCAGTAACACCAGAAACACTGATACGCACACAAGAGCTGTCGCAGGGACCGGGGAATCTCCGGCAAATGACTTTCAAGCTCTCATTCACGAGACAAATAAATTAAATAAATTAATTAATCTTGCTGAAACTATTAAGGCTATTTCTCATCTTAATTCGTTATTAGAACCCGTCACAGATCCTTTTGAAACAATAACTATCATTCAACATTTCACTTTAAACATTCTACCTAATTATAGGATTAGAAATGTTTAAGTCTATTATATGGAACTGTAACGGCTTACAAAACAAATTAATTGAATTTAAGAATTATTTATATGTAGAAAAGGTGGATATTGCTGTAATCACCGAAACAAAATTAAAACCTAACATTAAAATAAAAATTAACAACTATAATATTATTAGAGAGGATAGAATTAATAGAAGAGGTGGTGGGGTTGCAATTGCTGTTAAAAAAGATATTCCTTTCACTGCTATACCCACAATACAGAACTCAATAGAAAATGTGTCAATTAAATTAATTGATGATACGGTGATTACAGCAATATATAATTCACCCATTAATAAATTTAAAGATGTGGATCTGAATGCATTATTTTCCCCCCATCACAAGGTACTCTTGATGGGAGATCTAAATGCTAAACATACCACGTGGTATAATAGGGGTAACAATACTAATGGCAACACACTCTTTGAGTATTGTCAAATTAACGATATTGCAGTGATAGCTTCAGAGACCTCCACCCATTATCCCACAAACAATATGTCGTCATCAACTATTGATTTAATCCCAAATAAAAATTATCAACATAATATAAATCCCTCTTCCCTCCCTGTCCTTTCCAGCGACCATAACGTCATACAACTTCAACTACACAACACTCACAGGAACATTACAGACAGACAGATGTACAACTACAAAACGACCAATTGGACTAAATACAAACAAATAATAAATAATAATCTAATTATAAACAATAATATAGCTAGTGAAGAAAATTTAGATTTAGAAATAGACAAGCTGACAAGAACAATACAATACGCACGGGACAAAACTACAAAAACCACCACGCTGCGAGCCAGACAAGAAACAATTTCTAATGAATTAAAAACTCTTATTAAATTTAAAAACAGAATTAAACGTCGCTGGCAGCGTGGCAGACGAGACATCGACCGACGTAGACTGAGAGACTTGCAAGTAAACATTCGATTAAAATTAAATAGTCAGAGCAGAGGAGTGGAACAAAAATATTTCACTCCTCTCTCGCAGCGACAATACTTTGTGGCGGATGACAAAGCTTCTTAAAAAGGATTATAACGATATACCTACACTTATTAAAGACGATATACATTACGTAAACGATTCCGAGAAAACCAACTTACTTGCAAGTCATCTACAATTAACTAATACAACACCACCAAACGAGACTGAAGAACATGAAAACATTACGAAACTAGCTAGACAAATCCCTACACATTATCCTATCCCTCCCAGAAAACTTTCAAAAATTCAAACTAACCCCACAGAAATAAAAAACATCTTAAAAACTCTACCAAATCTAAAGGCACCTGGGCCTGATAATATCCCAAATATACTCCTCAAAAACCTTCCCCAAAAAGCCCTCGTCCAATTTACCTACATCCTTAATTCGATGCTTAAGCTGCAATATTTCCCTGCATCATGGAAACTGGGGATAGCCAAAAAGCCAAATAAGCCGCCGCATGATCCTCGCAGCTACCGACCCATTTGTTTGCTTAACACTATGGGGAAGGTGGCTGAGAGGGTCGTGTGGCGACTTCTTCATAAAAAACTTAAGAAACACCGCCTGCTGCCGGTGGAGCAGTTTGGTTTTAGGGAGGGACATAGTACTACGCTGTCGCTAGTTAAAGTGGTGCAGGATGTAATTGACTCATACAATAAGAAGCAGTGCACTGTTATGTTGCTACTAGATATTGAACGCGCCTTCGATACCGTTTGGCATAACGGGCTAGTCTACAAGCTACAATATGTTTGTGGACTGCCCGGGTATTTGGTTGCTCTTATCAAGAATTACCTTTGGGACCGAAGAATAATGGTCAGGGTGAATAACACTTATTCAGAATCCTATAGACTTTCGGCGGGGGTACCTTAAGGGTCCGTCCTTTCTCCAATCCTGTTTAACCTTTACATTTCAGATATTCCTTCACATCCTTCTACTAATCTTCTCCTTTACGCAGACGATACGACAATATACGCTAATAGTTTCTACGCACAGACGGCAACTCAAAAAATACGATACCATACACTAAACTTACTTAAATACTACAAGCTGTGGAAGGTTAGGATCAATCACTCCAAATCGGAGGTCATAACCTTCCACAGAAAATTTACAAACATACGAACCATAACAAAACTAAAACTAGACAACCACGACATTACTGAACGAAAAACGGTTAACTTATTAGGACTAACACTTGACACTCGACTTTCTTTTGCACCCCATATAACCAAGGTTATAAACAAAACTTATGCAGCACTCGGCAGATTATATCCGTTGGTCAATAGACGTAGCCAGCTTACCATAGAAAATAAACTATGTTTATATAAGGTCATTTTTAGGCCAATACTCACATATGCCTGTGCGTCATGGAATTTAATCTCTGACGCACAGTGCCTTCGTCTTCAAAGGACACAAAACAAGTTGCTGCGTCTATTGACTAACTCTCCCAGGTATATTACCATCGCTGAGCTGCACGGGATTACGGGGGTGCAAATGATGCGAGATTACATCGACGAAACAGCACAGAGATTTTTTACTTACAAATTAACAAACTCACAGTTGACACAAAACATTGCAAACGTACGAAGACGTGATAACGTACCACACACACATAAACTAATACACGAACGACTTCCAATATATGACACTCCTTTACTAGACTGACGTCACCCTCTCCCTTAGAAAACACGTACTCTTAAAAAACACCTCCCTTCTAAACCTCATACCTTTTTCATCATCCCTTCTACCCCTCTTGACCCCTTGTTGAAAGCTATAACCATCTAAAGATTTACCATTCATGGTAAATAAATGTTTTTAAACACTTGACACCTAAAGCAGGGTTTTTCATTTTATTTTCCCTGCATTTCCAGAACTATTACTTTCGTCTCTCATTAAAAAGTAAATTCATTTTAGTAATATAAAATCTTTGATATAATCACGCTAAAATACGATTGTGCTAATTGAAATCGTCTAATATACTACAGTACCTAACATGAGCTTGAATTTCTTTTGCCGAAGCACCTGGCCGTTGTGGTACTTCTCGCGATCAGTCGCGAGCATGTGACGCAATGTTTATTTATTTTGATTGTACAATGAAATAATGAAATTAATATTGACATGTTCGCCACATTTAAATAAAATAAAGAAATGTAATTTGGCAAAATTTGGCAATCCAAGGGTATCGGGTTCGATCCCTCACATCGTGATTTTTTTTTTTCATATATTTTTTTTCACATATTTTTTTTTCATATATTTTTTTTTTCACAACAAAGTTGGTATCACAAAATTTAGAATGTCCAAAAACTAACATTATTTACAAGAAAAATGCGAAGAGTATTCTATAGAATGTGTAACAATTATATAAAAAGCTCAGTAAATCGGCGAAGAGTATAATGCTTCCTCTAGTTTTATTTATACGCTGATCGCCTGGTCAAAACTTTCTCCACTGATAACTACCTTGGTAGCGTGTTTCAGCGCTTCTAATACTGAAACTGGCGCCTGAGTCTGTAACCTTCAGTTACTTTGGGGCGTCATAGTGATGGCGACAGCGAAAAGCACGTCACAGTAGCTAATAGTTACAACCCTTCCAAGGGGTGGGAAATTTACTTTTTTTCGATTTTAGCTTTTAAACTTAACCCTCCCCCCCCCCCCCTCATTTCTGAGGACGCTGAACTCGAAAAAAATAGTCGATTATGTCTTCAACCATTCCCAACACCTCAAATGGGCAAAAGCCAACCTTTTCTTGGTTTTTACCATAGTATCGTTGATAATGCGTGTTTTGAAGGAAATGATTTACTTTTTTACTAGGGTTTGGTGAAAGGGAAGAGTTATATCAGGAGAGGGCGGTAACAATCCTTCTTAATCGGGATATCGGACAACAAGTGATTCAAATCATGAATAATTCAATTTCATTTTCCAATGGGTGGAAATTTTCTTTCTCTTAATAAATAATATAAACAGAATATTTTTATAATAAAACAGTAAAATATTTTTTATACTATAGCTAAAAATGGAACCTAGGTCGCTTACAAATAGAATTATAGGCTATCTTGATACAGAATCATACATATTAACTTGAGAGATGAAGTCTAAGTAATTGTCATCTTCATCTTCTGAGGTACAATTCTCACAATCTCGACGTCGACAATTCTTACAAAAAATACTACATAATATACCCAATTGGAATTGTCGTGACAAGGGCTGCTACCGCCCTTCACCCTGCCTCCTTGTCAATAAACCTTCATATATCTTCAATGATTTCCTTTCCAAATTTGGTAAATTCTCTCAGTAGAAAATATATCTGATAATTCTACTACAGTTTCAGTGGCGTAACTATGCAAGTAATAAATAATTATATATCATTTTTATTAAAAATTGTATTGTAAATATATTATTCATAACTAAAATATAAGACACAATTTCCTCATAAGTAAGAAAAAACAACTAGGCGTCCAGAGAGTTGATTGTTGTGATTAGAATATTCAATGCTCTTAAACTACTTATACCAGAGTTACCGAATATAGAGAATTATAACATGACAACCAAATGAAACTAGAGAAAATAAATTGCTTGGTGCCATATTGTATCATTCCTAGTTTGTTCAAGAACAAAACAGCATTTAAACTGAAAAGTCAATAATTTGCACTTTTAAAACCGTGGGCGTGAGCTCCAGTAACTCATGTATACATTATAGAATGCATGTAACTTAAGATAAGCGTGTGTAGAAAGTGATAAGATAGGTGAAGAAATGTTAAAAAGCTTTGCTGCATGTTATTTAATACAGTGTAATAAACTTACAATCACTAGGGAACCGGTGAGAAGGTTTGATAGTACCATATTAGTGTTAAACTTTGAGGTAAATATTTTGTATATGGTTAAATTCATATTATTCATGGATTGTACCACAGGTACCAACAGAGTTAATAACAATATCTGGCCAAACATTTCGTTCAAATTGTCGACAGCTTCACTTAATAATCTGTAATTTATTCGAAACAAACTTATTTCCTCAATTAAAAGTTTTTCCGTTATCATCTTATTTTTCCTTAGATTTGTGAAATTGTTATTAAACGTCATGTTTAAATTAGCAAATTTGCGTCTGATCGTGCACAAAAAATAACCAATTAAAAAAAGGTTATAAATTACAAAATACAGAACGAATACTACAATAGCATATCGTGTAAAGAAATCATTAGCAGAAAATATAGTCATCCAGTAGTAACCTTGGTAGAGATAGCAGATGATGTAAAATATATGGACTGCCAGTGCCCTTATTAAAACAGAATTAGCCATTTTGATTGTTATAATAACTATGTAATGTATTTCCACTTCCTTCAGTGATCATGGCGAGTAGCGTCTCCCATTTTTGACGATTGGTAAAATTATTATCAAATATTATACCAATTACATTAAAAAATATAGTCACATGGGTCCCCGTTACCATAAATTCAATTGTAGCAGGCTCAGGTTTATTAGTGAAGAATCTGCTCCTTATGGAAATACAAGACAAAAAGAACAGAAAAGTCATTACGATGACACTATAAATTTTGTTCAGTACTACCCTTGTAAATTTCTTGTTGTCGAAGTCGCACCAAGGGGTTACAGCCAAAATATTTCCTAATTTGAAATATAGTTTGAAATAATTCATCTCTTTTAGGATATTCTTTTTACGTTTGTAGTGACCGCTAAAAGCCGACAATAGTTTACTGAATCACCAACTAATCTATCGCCTACAAAATATATATAATAATGGTATTTTCATTTGTTGATTGAAATTTGTATAAGCACTTAATCGAAATAGGTAGAAAATTGATTCAAGTTATAAAAATAGCTGATTTATTCATCTCTGTGAAAGTTAAAATAACTAACTGATGGTGTCTCAAAGTGATAGGAATACCCACGATATTATGAATTAAATGTAAAAAAAAACTTTTTAAAACAAGTTTTTATTATTATTTAGGTGTACTAAAACCAAAAAATAAGTTATGTTGAATTAATCGTCTTAAAAGCTTGTCGCGCGCGAGAAATTCATACAGGCATTAATTTTGTTTGACAAAGATTGTAAGTAAGTAAGTTTTTTTTATATATTCACGCGGCAAACTTTTAAGAGAATTAATTCAAAATAATTTATTTTTTCCGTTTAAGCAATTAGTTTTATATTTATTGCATCGTCCTTTCTTAAAATAGTACCGGATCCTTCGTCATTTCTTAGAAAACAGTGTCTGAATGAATACACTATCCAATCAAATTATAGTGTTAAAACTAAAAAACACTCATTTTGGTACCATATTATTGTATTATGGTAAATGGTTTGCAAGATTTGAATTAAACATACAAATATACAAACTAACAAACATACAAAGCAAGTTAAATAAAAGTAATAAAAAGAGATACGCTTTTATGCAGAAATCCCCTTTCCACAGTTTCCATAATTTTCTGGGTGTAAAATAATATCAGCTTACCCTAAATACTTCGTATTAAGGGGCTTTACTCTCGATAAAGCAAAAGAATACGATTAGTTTTGTTGGTTTGGTTAAAATAATTATTTCCTCTCTTAATTCGCTCTAACTTATGCTAGCCCGGAAGCTGCAACATATATTTTGGATAGATTTTATTAACATTCTTTTTAACATTATTCTACTATTTCTATGCCACACATAGTGAGAATGGTTGTCTGCTAGGGTACGCGCGGGACAAGGCTCGACAGGAGTGTTTCAACTACGTAAAAAAATAGTGTCGTTGATTGAAATCTTTAACGATTAAATTTTCTTTATGAATTATGGACATCGTGAAATGCTCGCAAAAATCCTGCCTGCCGTCATACTTGTGGGACAAGTCACACTCGAACAAGTATGTTAAAGAAATGAAGTATAATTTGACTTATATCATTAATATTGAAACTTTTTGCATTAATAGTTTATAGTAGAAAAATGTAATCTGTCAGAATTCCATCGACACTTTTCTTTTCATAGTTGAGACGCTCCTGTCGAGTATTGTTCCGGTACTCGCATGACAGACTCGGCATTCCCCAATTAACAGGACATATACACTACGAAAAACAGCTTTACAAAGTTAATAAAATGAGTCAACCAAAAATTGTCGCTAGCTTCCAGTCTAAAACGGGACAATTAATTGGCCCCAAATTACATACTTGTTAACATAATGTGTTAATATAAAGGTCAAATTTTCATCATCTGAAGTAGATACCAAGGGTATTGAAAAGAAATGAAGATAAATGAAAGACACATCTTTTTTATTTGAAACTTTTTCGAGAAAATCGCAGGTGAAAATACTCAACTCGAACGAAACGGCGCGGCGCAGAGAACGGTGTAAGAACTATGGTTTCGTAATATTCCCCGATCATTGTTCACATACCTTGGTAAACCACGAGTCAGAGAGTGGAGTAACGAATCCGAATTTAGATTTTCATGTAAGGCCCAAAAAACGAATAAGATTTCTGAGCAAATCAATGGAGTCATTAAAAATTTTTTAGTCTATCTATATATATATATATATATATATATATATATATATATATATATATATATATATATATATATATATATATATAGGTATAGACGGTATGTTGCGTAGCCCGATATATCGACAGGTCGTTCATAAGCCCGGCATTTCCCGAGTGTATAAATTAACAAATTTATTAAATATGGCGATTGTTATGAATCTTTTCTAATAGGAAGCCACTAGGGGTAGCTAATTATTATTTTTCTTTCAATTATATAAACATGGCATATTTCAGAGCCCGGATATATTTACTGATCCTTTCAAAGCCCGCTGTATATAAGAATATAGCTAGCGTTCGTTCTCCGTCCCAGCGATGTTGCCAATGTAATCGGGCCTCAGTAGGTTATATTTTTATAATATATATTTCTTTGATGCATGCATTGTCACGAAGCACAATATAATAGGAGTACTTGCTATACTGCGCCACTACCATTACTGTTTACAGTAGAGGCGCTAATGGAGGGCCAGCTATTAAAGGAAATATATTCATTCTTTGAACGCCAAAATAATATAACAGTTACGTTTTTTATTATTCATTGTTACGAATTTGAAGATATATTAGAAGAACCTAAAAAAATATTAGGTTATTTTTTTATGCAAATAGACATTAATTATTAATAACTGATAATGTAATTACTCCGTGGTAGGCCTATAAGTATTTAAATATTTTGAATTTGTCCTCATTTTTTGTTTTCCACTTTTAAAGTATTGCCTTATTAACAGTAAAATAAAAAGATGCAAAGGGGTAGAAATTAAATTACGTTTATTTACCTAACATAGATATATAAAACGAATTGTTTTAATAGTACAGTAACATCAGGTATAATAGTAAAAGAATCCCTTGATGCAATTTTTCTTTTGAAAATATACTTATTTTGAGACAGCAAGTGACCTTTGTGTTTCAGAGTATATGGGTCAAATATGAGCAAAAAATGATTGCCATCAAATAATAACAAAGCATGAAGTTCTCTTTGAAGTATTTATAAGTTTTTATTTAATTTTATTTCACTGTCACTATAATACTTATAGGCTTAATTTTGAAAAAGTTATTACAATGACCTTTACTACGTACCAGCTGTCCCAAGTTAACATCAATTGAAAGTTGCATTATATGAAATAAGTTTTCAGATTCAGTTTGTCCCACTGTGCAAAGAAATATCTTTAAAAATTAAAAAATATATATTTTTTTAAATTGCGCAGAACCCTTAAAGTGTACAGATAAACGTATAGGGACAAAAAAGTGCCTTCTTTACAAGAGCTTTCAAACAAAAAAAAAAAAAGAAAATAGAAATCGAACCATTAGGAGCTGAGATAAAAAAACATTCATTGTGGCTAATGGAAGCCATCTTTAATGGTCGCCATTTTGGTGTTGCACGGATTTTAAAGTGGCTCCCTATCTGGAAAGTTACCTTTTGGCATCAACTATGACCACAGAAAGTGGCACATCCCAATCAAAAAGTGCAGATTTTTGGCTTATATAGCCATGTACCCGACGTACTATAAAGCACAAAGTTCCCTTTTAAGTATGGCAGGCCAAATTTAATATTTTCTTTTATTGATTATATGTTATATGCTTGCACTAATAAAAATAATAATTATTATTATAGTACAGTACCTAGAGGTAAAAATATGCAAAACTTCGGAATAATGTCATATTGAATGGATTTCGTTCATTTTACAAGTATAAGCTTCACAGAAAAGTTTCTATATTGTGCGGGGGCTTGCTAATTTATAGGGGGTAGATGCCACCCCTTCTCAGGGGATGGCACTTAAAAAATATATATATTTATTGGAGCTGAAGTAGAATCAAATTAAAAGAAGAAAAGGTTCTATGCAATTTTTCACACAAATTGATAGTTTTTAAGTTATAACAACTTCAAAATGGCGATTTTAGCTTAAAAAAAAAAGGTTTCCAAACGGTTTTCGTCAGGTATCTCGAAAAGTATTACTTTATCGAAAAAATGTTACAGACCAATTACATAAAGTACAAACTGGGAATTAATTATATTTTTTGTTTATTGATGTAGGATTAATAATTTCGGAGATATTTAAGTTTACATTTGGCATCCAAGTATAAGATAATTATTTAGAGTGAGAGTTAAATATCTCAGAAACTGTGACACATACGTCAAGGATGCTAGTAGGTAGAATAATAGGTTATTAATTAAGCTTTCAACTGTTTTTTTATTTGTTTCTATAGCATAAAAAACAAAGAAGTTATGACCGAAGCAATGTGCGTCTACACATTTTTTTTTAAACAACGTCGCCATTTTGTTACTGTAATTAGCCAGTAATTAAAAAAAGGAATTTCAAACACTTAGTCCAATTAAATAAGTCGACAAATCAAAATTTTGAGGTAAATACTTGAATTTTTGATATAAGTTACTTTGATGTATTAGAACACGACTAATGAAAGAAATTTTTTTCTGAACCCCCGGGAAGGGGTGAAAAAAAATAAAATAAAGTGTTTTTTCAAAATTACTCAAAATGTGTAAAAGCTAGTAAAAAAGTTTCAAACAAAAATTGTAAAGCATGAAATTCTATATAAAAATGATCTCTAGACTTTTTTTGGTATTACTAAAATTAACGGAGTTAGGCTGGTTAGAAATTAAGGGATGATATGTACAACTTTAAAAAATCATAGCGTGCTGAAAAGTTAATGAATTGAAAAAAATTTTTCTTCTATTTACTCAGAAAAATATAAACATTCGTTTCAGAGAAATGGATTTTTTTTTAAATTGTTAATAAAAAAGTTATAAAAATTTTAATTTTTTTATTTTCAATTAAAACCACTTTGAAGGGTGAAACGATTTTTTTTTACACCATTCTGTTCACCATTTAATATATTGAACATTTGCTTTTGAAATTTTTTTTATCCATCATTTTCGAGCAGGTATGAATTTATTTACCTGTTTAATTTTTTTTCAAACGTAAGACACTGCTCTTGTGACGTCACGATAACTGAAAAGAAATAAAGAATGCGTACGATAAAGATAAAATGGTTTCGTAGCTGCTACGTTGCCTACAAGACGCGTATACGTCACATCTATTATACTGCCGTCATAAGTCATAAGGAGAATAGCCCATCTGCAAATTGTCGGTTGGCGAGGAAAGTAACAAAGGCGTTTGTTTTTTCCCAACTAGTAAATATTAATTAAGGAAATCATGTAGCTGCTTTTTATCCACTTATGTTTTTGTACTTTATAATTTTTTAATAATATTTTTAACTGCAGAACTCTTGGGTGCTCATATATTAGTAGGATCTCATTTATGACAAATATCTAGATGCGGCTTTTCACCTTAAGACGGCAGTAACAGCATCCGCGCGTGACGTCACAACTAACCTCAAAAATATGTGTTTCTTAAGATTTAAGAGTATTACGCAACTGCTATTAAAATTTCTGCCTGGTTCCCGTATTTTCAACTAAAATCTAGTTCAGGGTAATGTTTATGAAGTTCTAAATACTTTGTCCCAATAAAATAGGACTCTTTGTAGGTTGGAAATCTAACCTGTAATTATCAGTGTCTATTTCTATTAATCAACAATATTGAAAAATTATTTACGCGAATTTTTAAATATTTGCTTAGAGCCAGTACCGGCTCCAAGCTAAAAATGCGTATACAAACATTAAAAATGAGAATGAACTTGAAAAACTTAAAATTTAAGGTTACGTTGGTTACATGATGCAGATGCCCGATATCTCAATGTAGCGGTTGTGAATGTTTTGGTGAAGAAATGCTCCTACAAATTGTTAACAAAATTTTTAATTGTGGTCAAGTATAATAAGAATGTTTTGCGAAATCTACATACTTATACACGCTTCGTTTTATGTACATTTTGGTTATAGGTATTAGACACGTGGAATTTTGTTTACGTGATCTAAATATTTTTTAAATTAATCTTTGAATTGTAATGAAAGAAATTATTATTACTGTTAATACTTGCTGATTTCTACTAAATTTAGAATTATTTGTTTGACATTATTGATACAAATTAAAAATAAAGTACACAATATAATTTTTTTTTGCGAGAAAATTTTGCAGATGAATTATTGGAGCATTGGAAATAATTGTTTGAAACATCGTTTTAAATTAGTCGAAATTCGCGTATTTTAACCAAGGTTGCAAAAATGACAATTACAAATATTTACATTACTTATTTTTTTAAATTACAAAATTTCAACTATTTTAATTTATTATTTTTTAAGACCATAAGAAATTATTATAAAAATTATTATAATTGTATACATATTTTAAAAATTGTGTATACAGAAATATGTTAATCAACAAATTTTTTTTTTGGATCATTAATTTCAATTTTGAATGAAAACAAAATGACATTTAAAAAAAAATGATCGATACATTTCCATTAAAATAGATCATTGATATTATTCTATTCCTAATCTAAATAATAATAAAATTGGATAAATTAAATAATAATAATTGAACCATTTTTTGGATGGATAATAACAATTAGAAGAAAATAATTCATTCTTAAAACAAAATGTATGATCCATTCTATATTAAATTAATCTTATAAAAAGTTAAAATAAGAATTATTAAAAACAAATTTGTTAACAATTTTTAGGAGCATTTGTTCACCAAAACATACACCACCGCTGCATTGGGATATATAAACTAGTTCACAAGTTCAAAGCCGTGTTAATGCTTAATAAAGCTCGTGAAAATATGAGTGAGGACTCATTGGATTCGGAATGACACCTAGAAAAATGTGCAAAAGTTTCAAACCCGCATATAAACAATTGCAAAAGTTATAAACAAATGAAGATTGAAAAAATAACGAGTTTCGTTTTTTGCAAATAACCCGAAAACTATTAATTTTTAAGAAAATTTAAAGGAACATTTTTAAAGAGGAATGAATTTGAAATAAAAAAGTAAGAACTCCCGAAACTCTACGTCTATTAATGTTGAAAATGGAGCTCTGCGCGGCGAACACTAAGCCGTCATGATGCTCTGAAACCGGCCGTAATAAGTCAAAATATTTTTTATGTTATTAAATATTAATTTAAAAATTTTAAAAAATTATGGTATTATTTAGACGCTTAAAGGAACAATATCCCGTTGGAAAAAAATTGTTTCACCGATTTTTCATAAAATGAGCCTATTGTTGTTTTGAGTTTTGCTCGAAAACTATGCATTCTTCCTATAAACACGTCAATAGAAAAGTTTTTGAGAATTAAATTTCCAATCGAAATGGCACCTTCAGAAGTCAAATTTTTTTTTTTACAAAAATACGCCCAGAAAACAAAACAAAAAAAACGAAAAAATGCAATTTTTTATTTTTTTAAATTTTAGCCTGTAACTTTTTTCGGGTACATTTAGGCATAGACATTGCTGCATAAAAAAACTGGCATTTTACCGTTAAAATGATTATTAACGGGTAAAACGTCAGCTTTTTTTATGCAGAATACACAGCCACACAAAAAAAAATAAAAGTTCAAAGTAGCGAACCAGACCCATGTATCCTTATGTATTTTCGGTCGCTGAATCCGAATCCGGGGTTAAAAAAAATCTTACACCCCCAAAAGGAAGATTAAGCTACCAGAATAGTTGTTACTTCTTAATCAATCGAATTATACAAATTAAGGTTATACAGCAGCGTACATACAATAGATATGAAACACACCCCCAGGGAGGGGCGAAAACTAGCCCCCATATATAAAAAAATCGATCCAAAACAATAATGACCGCTGAAAAATCTCGAAATATCTAAGTTTTGTTAAAGTGTTAAGAAACTACATCAGGTCCGACGTAATCTTCATAAACTGCCCCTATAGGGTTGAGAACAACCACCTTTAAGTTCAAAGGACACGAGAAAAACAAGAAAAAACGTAGAATCCAACAGGATTTCTATTTTCATGGAAGCTATAATTGGCTGAAATTGCGTAGTACTCTAAAATAGAACCAGAAACTTACGTACCATCAACATCCTACACTGTCAACCCTCAGAGAGTGTGAAAACCTTGTAAGATTTAACTATAAAAAGTTACAGTGACTTCTATAAAAATTCGAAACACCTGCGTTGTGTGGAAGAGAGAAGAAACTAGACTATGTTCGACGATGTGCTTGAAAACCACCCCCACGGGGTTGCGAGATACTACCGCTATATCTGTAGGATGCTGGAAAAACAGAGAGAAACTAACCGGATTTACATTTTCACGGATGCTATGATTGGCAAAAATCGCGTTGTACACTAAGGGTTTGAAACTCATGTCCTATAAATGTTATTAAGTAACACCCCCAGAAAGGATGTAAACTACCGTAATTCAAGATGTAACGAAAAAGCTATACTGTTGCTTATTCGTTTCATTTCCATAGTTTTTTTTATAGGGGTGGCGTCTCTCAACCCCGTGGGGGTGGTGCTTTGAACTTTTTTTTTGTGGGGCTGTGATATCTATGTCTAAATGTACCCGAAAAAAAGTTACAGGCTTAAATTAAAAAAAAAAATGCATTTTTCCGTTTCTTTTTGTTTTGTTTTCTGGGCGTATTTTTGTAAAAAATGACTTCTGAAGGTACCATTTCGATTGGAAATTTAGTTCTCTACAACTTTTCTATTGACGTGTTTATAGGAAAAATGCATAGTTTTCCAGTAAAACTCAAAAATGTGAAAAGTAGACCTTTTTTCTTCGATCTCAAAAACGCACCCCTTTAAATGGTAGCACTCAGCGGTTTTCTCATATTTTGGGGTCAATTGAACATAAGAAACAATAAAAACCCTTTAACGTTTTAGTTCCTTTCAACCCCTTTTTTTTGGACATAGACAATAGCCTAAAAATATTGTGATTAAAAATTAAAAACATCGCAATGTCGTAATCCCATAAAGTATAGTTGACATAAGTTCTCCACAAAGCGAAATAATTTTAGTGGCTTTTGTTTAACAATTATCCGACTTGAAATATAAACGTAAACTCTAAAAAAATTTGTTAATTTACAATAGGCTCATTTTATGAAAAATCGGTGAAACCATTTTTTTTCAACGGGACATTGTTCCGTTAAGTCTCTAAATAATACCATAATTTTTAAAAAATTTTAAATTAATATTTTTAATAACATAAAAAAATATTTTTACTTATTACGGCCAATTTCAGAGCATCGTAACGGCTTAGTGTTCGCCGCGCAGAGCGCTGAGAGATAGAGTTTCGGGAGTTCGGCTTTTTTGTTGGAAATTCATTCCTATTTAAGAATCGTTCTTTCAATTTTATTAAATATTAATAGTTTTCGAGTTATTTGCAAAAGACGAAACTCATTATATTTTCAATCTTCATTTGCTTATAACTTTTGCTTTTGTTTATGTGCGGGTGTGAAACTTTTACACTTTTTCTAGACGTCATTCCGAATTCAATGAGCCCTCACTAATATTTTTACGAGCTTTATGAAGCACTAACACGGCCTTGAACTTGTAAACTAGTCTGCATCTGCATCATGTACCTAACATAACCTTAAATTTTAAGTTTTTCAAGTTTATTTTCATTTCTAATGTTTGTGTACGCATTTTTAGCTTGGAGCCGGTATTGGCTCCAAGCAAATATTTAAAAATTCACGTAAATAATTTTTCAACATTCTTGATTAATAGAAATAGACTGCTAATTACAGGTTAGATTTCCAACCTACAAAAAGAGACCTATTTTATTAGGACAAAGTGTTTAGAACTTCATAAGTATTACACTGAACTAGATTTTAGTTGAAAATACGGGAACCAGGCAGAAATTTTAATAATAGCTGCGTAATACTCTTAAATCTTAAGAAACACATATTTTTGAGGTTAGCTGTGACGTCACGTGCAGATGCCCTATAGATGTGACGCATGCGCGTCTTGTAGACAACGCAGCAGCTACGAAACAATTTTATCTTTGTCGTATGCATTCTTTATATCTTTTCAGTTATCATGACTTCACAAGAGCAGTGTCTTACGTTTGGAAAAAACTAAGCAAGTAAATAAATTCATACCTTCTTGAAAATGAAGGGTAAAAAAAAATTTTAAAAGTAGATGTTCAATATATTAAATAATGAACAGAATGGTATAAAAAAAAATTCGTTTCACCGTTCAAAGTGGTTTTAATTGAAAATAAAAAAATTAAAATTTTTATAACTTTTTTATTAACAATTTAAAAAAAAATCAATTTCTCTGAAAGGAACGTTTATATTTTTCTGAGTAAATAGAATTTTTTTTTTTAAATTTATTACCTTTTCAGCACGCTATGATTTTTTAAAGTTGTACATATCATCCCTTAATTTCTAACCAGCCCAACTCCGTTAATTTTAGTAATACCAAAAAAAGTCATTTTTATATAAAATTTCATGCTTTACAATTTTTGTTTGAAACTTTTTTTACTAGCCTTTACACATTTTGAGTAATTTTGAAAAAACACTTTATTTTTTTTTTTTTCACCCCTTCCCGGGGGTTCAGAAAAAAATTTCTTTCTTTAATCGTGTTCTAATACATCAGAGTAAGTTATATCAAAAATTCAAGTATTTACCTCATAATTCTGATTTGCCGACTTATTTAATTGGACTACACTGTTTCTCATTAATATATAGCATGACGTAGATGTCAAATTTTTTGGTTTGTATACAGCACTTGCTTTAGAAAAAAATACAGTTTAAACTATAAAGGTATTTTCGATAAAACGATATTTTGTTTTCCTTTTCCAAATAGGTATCTCAATAAATATTAGTTTTATTGAAAAAATAAAGCTCATAAACTGACACCTACGTCACGCACACTAAGAAATTAAATTAAAGAAAATTAATTGCGCTTTCAAATTATTTTTTACTCGTTCCTGTAGCATAAGAAGTAAAGAAGTTATGATGTAAAAATGAGCGTATTATATTTTTTTATATAAAAAGGACGCCATTTTGTTACTCTAATTAGCCAGGAATGTAAAGAAATTATCTCAAATACAGTTTTTCGTTAGGATGTAGCATTACCTAGATGTTCAAATTTTTTTGCTCATTTAAAGCACTTGCTTTAGAAAAAAATGCATTTTAAACTTTAAAGGTAATTTCGAAATTTGGCTACCAAATATAAACTTAAATATCTCCGAAATTATTAATCCTACATCAATAAACAAAAAATATAATTATTTCCCAGTTTGTACTTTTGTAATTGGTCTGTAACATTTTTTCGATAAAGTAATACTTTTCGAGATACTTGACGAAAGGCGTTTGGAAATACCTTTTTTTTAAGATAAAATCGCAATTTTGAAGTCGTTATAACTTAAAAACTATCAATTTATCTGAAAATTTGCATAGAACCTTTTCTTCTTAAAGTTTGATTCTATGTCTAGAAACTTTTCTGTCAAGCATTTACTATTATACCTCTAAAAATTAACTAAATCCGTTCAATATGACATTATTCCGAAGTTAAAACCTCTAGTTACTGTACTATTAGTGCAAGCATATAAAATACTTGTGCCTGACATTAATTAGTCTTCGCAAGTCATACTCTTAAAAAGGAATTTGTGTGATATTCTTTTCTTTTTTTTCTTTTCGGGTTCAAAAGTTACTAACAATAATTGCAACAAAATATGCTTTTTCGTCAATATTTTGAAAATTAAGCATGATAGGGCAAAACAATATACGTAACTTTTCGGTAGAGCATAAAATTCTCTCGTATAATGGTTATAATAAAAAACGGTACATTTGATAATTAAATTATCGTTATTAAAGGTAATATAATATTTATATTTTATTTTATATAATTGTTTATTATTATGTAAAAATTTTGTTTAATAGTTTTCTCAATCTAATGTAATACTGCGTACAGTCATAATATGTTTTCTTAATGTATATGGGGAAGCTAGTTAAGGCTGACCTCTTCCTTTTGTGTGTAAACTCTTTTGTGCACCTTTTTTTCTTACATTCTTCTACCTACATTCAACTTAAATCTGGTGACAGTTACCTACTTTCTTGCACAGAGCAATAAAACAATTAAAGCGTCTCAAATGCCAAAAGAACTGTTGCCAATGGTATACAAAAGCTACACAACGCCTGTTTAAAGCAATTTAGAGTTATATTACAGTATTTAGCCATAAATCTAACTAAAAAATTATTAGTCCTAAATTACTATGACGAAAATAAAATGTATAAATGAGGTTAAAGAATTATTTTAGAATTTATTAAAATTAAATAATCAAAACATTAGAATACATTACAACAAATTAACTGAGCAGCTGGAAACTTAAAATAAAATGAAAGTAATTGTTTATAAGAAATGCTTTAGTACAGAAAAAATAATTTTCAATTCCGTAAAAATACATGGCGAAAACTGCAGTCCTAGAGGTAATGACATATACTTCACGAAAAGAATTATTTGTAGATGGTACAAATTTTTTTCTTTATTACTTCCACGTCCAGTGGAAGTATAGTAACGACAAAAAAATTTTTAAAAATTTTTATTGTCCAAATAGGCTTAAAATGTCATGAAATGTCGAGTTTTAAGTTTGAGCAAAAACAAAATTTCTGTCTGTCTGTCGGTCTGTCGGTCTGTCTGTCTAACTTTTTTTTGTGCGCACGTTTACTCTGGAACCGTTTAAGATATTGACTTGAAATTTGGTACACATATGTACTTTAACGAGATCTAGAACTAGATTATATTTTCATCTTGTTCCGTCGAAGGTTTGGGGAGTAAATTGAGGTAAATTGGGGGTAAATGGGTAAATCAAGCAGGTAAGAGTCCATGAAATTGGTATTTAGTATATATAAGAGAAGCTAAGGTCTCAAAAAAATTTTTGGCATTAGCCACCCCCATTACCACCCCCACCTCCTTATTAAAGGGGATGAAAAAAAAATGTGATTTAGTGTATGTACAGGAACCAGAAACCTCAAAATATTTTTTTTACTTCATCCACCCCCCATTACCACCCCCCTATCACCACCCCCACCCCACTACCGATGTGGGGTATCGTTTTATGGGTTTTTGTGGTAGAGGATTTCAAATATTATATTATTAAAGTTCCATAAACAATTATTTTCACATACAAAGTTTTTTCGTTGTGAGTGACTTGGATAGAGAATCTGGATGTGGAAGTAGTGATTCCTTGGGCAGCGGTTTTTTTTGAATAGACACGTGATATTTTTAACTTCAACAGTTTATAAACAACTCGAAAAATAAAGCAATAAAAGATATAGTTCCACTCACTTTCGTTACAGATTTATGCATTATTACACTATATTTCTTAAATTATACAGAGACAGTAATTTTTAATGGTTTTTATTTCTTTGCTAGTTAACAAATTATCAGAAAGTTTTTTTGTCTATTTTTATTCAATGCTTAGATTTAGTTCAGGACTTCTTATTGCACTTGTTACCACACCAAAACCAAAAACAAACTAAAATAATAAAATCGCGGCAGAAAGAATTCCTTAATCACCTTTTTTGATGCTGTCATAAAATTGTTTAGGGCAAACGCTCTGCTCTTTTCCCACTAATATTTTCGTTAGTGTTTTCTAACTGTGATTAAAATATACCTTTTTTATCTAAATATGTAGGTATATTATTTGCCTACATATAATAAAACAAGAATAGCAGTAGGCTATGTTTTGATTCTAACATATGTTAAATAAAATGGACATTTCGGACAGAACGCTTTGGTTATATAGACAAAATTAATGTTTTGAATCTAGTTTTTGTCATTTTCCACGGCATACTTTTCTCGATTTTTAAATTATTATTCACAAAAGAATTTTCATGTTTATGTATACGGTTGTTTTTGTTATTTCTTTCTATCTAAAATAAATATAAACACATTCGGCGATTGTTAATATCAAATTGTTTATTAAATAAACAAATAAATTCACAACAAAAAAAATTCTTTTTTCCACCTTTTGGATAATTGCAAATAATAAATTTAGGAATAACATTTTTTCTTAATAACATGTTTAAACAATGAAAAAAGACAAAAGTGATTATAAACAATTAAAAACAATTTTTAAGAATTTTTTTTAATCATAATATTCTATAACAAAAAAATGGCAGAAAAATATTTTTCAAAAATACGTAATTTATCTATTTGTTTATAAAATTTGTTTAAACAAATAGCAATAAAAATTTTAAGTTTATGTAATCTTATAGTATTTTTGAATATAAAAACAGTAAGAGTAATTAAAATTAATGAAAAAAATTTTTTTCCAACGGGATACTGTTCCTTTAAGTGTTTAAATAACAACATAATTTTTATGAATTTTAAAATTAATATTTAATAACAAAAAATATTTTTACTTGTTCCGGATGGTTTCAGAGCATCGTAACGCCTTAGTGTTCGCTGCGCGGAGCTCTATTTTCAACATTAAATTAAAATTATTAATAATCTCGTTAATAATAGATGTAGAGTTTCGGGAGTCGGGACTTTTTTATTGGGAATTTCTTCCTCTTTAAGAATCTTTCTTTCTTTAAAATTTTTAATAGTTTTCGAGTTATTTGCAAAAAACGGAACTCGTTATTTTTTTCAATTTTCATTAGTTTATAACTTTTGCAATTGTTTATGTGCGGGTTTGAAACTTTTGCACATTTTCCTAGGCGTCATTCCGAATCCAATGTAATCAAGGTAGGTGCATGACGTCAGATGCACCATGCAGGGAGACCGACTACAAATATAAATTCAAATAACCATTATAAAAATATATGTGTTCATTAATAAAAAAAACCACTGCCTAAAAAATCACTACTTCCACATCTAGATTTTCCTGCCCAAGCCTTTTATAGCAAAAAAATTTCGATACTATATTTGCAATCCATTGTGTAAAAATAATTGTTCATAGATAGAACTTTGATAATATAATATTTGAAACGGTCTATCCCAAAAACCCATAAAACGATGTGCAACATGGTAGTGGAGGTAGTAGAGGGCGAAGTTGTTGGCAAAAAATTTAGAGGCTCTTGTACACATAAATCACAATTTTATTTTTTTATTCCCTTTAATAATGTGGTAGAGGTGGTGGCGAGTGCCAAAAAAGTATTCAGGTCTTTTGTTCCTTTATACACACTAAATCACAATTTTATCTTTTTATTCCCTTCCATAATCACCTTCAATAATTTGAGAAAAAATTTTTTTTACGATTACTATACTTCAAATCCACTACGTGGATGTGTAAGTAATAAGCATTCCGCAGTTATGACGTTGTTCTCTTTTGCACGTCCAAATAGAATAAAACGATTCAAGTTAGCCCATCAAAATTGTGCTTTTTTAGAAACCATGTAGGCTTAACAGGGAACCAAGACAGATCACGTCATGCAGTTAGATGCACCATACAGTAAAGGGAACCTGACTTAAAAAACCGCTGCGTAAAGAATCACTATTTCAACATCCAAGGCTCTTACAAAGAAAAAAAGGTTGATACTGTATTTGCAGTCCATTATGTGGAAATAACTGATCATAGAACTTTAATAATATAATATTTGCAATCGTCTACCACAAAAGCCCATAAAACAATATGCCATATCGACAGTGGGGATGGTAGTGGGGAGTATAGCTGATGCAAAAAAAAATTTAGGCCTTTGGTACTTATACACACACAAAATCACAATTTTATTTTTTTTCGTCCTTTAATAATGAGGTAGGGATGGTAATGGGGGTGATAGTGGAAGTGGCTGATGTCAAAAAAAATTTGAGTAGGTACTTGGCTTCTCGTACATACACTAAATCCCAATTTTATAAACTCTCACTTGCTTGCTTTGCCTATTTATCCCCTCATCCCAAACTTCAACGGAATAAGATCAAAACATAATCTATTTCCAGATCTCGTTATAATACACAGGTGTCCCAAATTTTGAGTTAACATCATAAACGGTTCCAGAGTAATCTTGTGCACAAAAAAAAAATTACAGACAGATTTTTTTGCTCGAACTTAAAATATCGACCTTTCGTGGCATTCTAAGCCTGTTTAAAAAAACATTTTTTTTACCTTTATTATACGTTCACTCCACTATGTGGATGTGGAAGTAGTACCAGCTTATAGTGATTATGGACAATGCCTATCTATCCTTATGATATGTAAAACATCATTCTGCATAATAATAATTATTGTTTAATGACCGATATTTCTCCATGAAAATTTTAGTACCAAAATTATAATAATTAAGTATAGTATTATTGAATACTGAATGCAAAAAAACACAATCCTAATTTAGGGACATTTATTTGAATTTCTGTATTACACTTCAAAACACATTTTAAGACGTTTAAGATGCTAACAACTATTCTTCTTTCATAACACTGTACCATGTATTTCATAATTCTAAGTAGGCATATGAATTTTTGAATTTAGAAAAATTGTTCAAATATGATACAATACTTGTGAGGTTAAAAAATTGATTCAAATAAAGAGCTTTCATTCATCGATTGTGACTTCATGAAGAAAGTATTTAAGAGGAAATAAGAATCGAACCTTATCGAGCCATTGCAACGATGCCAAATATCGGGCTATATAACGTGCGATAGATATCAGCTGTATAAGAGTCTTGGATATACAGGAACAGCGCCGCCTGACTCAGTAGTGCTGAACTAAAAGTGTATCTCGGAACATGAAAATATGACTTTTTGAAGCCCACCCCAAAATTTTGTAGGAAGGAAGCTAACGTGATTTGTGGCCATTTAGTGATGATATACACAGGGGTACGTTGATGAGCCCGACCCCGGGCTGCACAACGTTAAATCGGGCTGCACTACAACCGCTTAGTGTATGAAACGGGCCTGTATATGACCATGCATATCTCTATATATATATATATATATATATATATATATATATATATATATATATATATATATATATATATATATATATATATATATATATATATATATATATATATATATATATATACAGGGTGTCCCGAATTGCATAATCCAAACTTCACTAAGCAATACAACTTTCCAAAATAAGAAAAAAGTTCCTATAAACATGGGTCGGGAAGTGCTTCAAGTAATTCTCCTGAAAATGTTTTTTTATGAATATTTTTGAAACGTCTAAAGATAAACAAATGATAATTTACACAGGAATTTAACTTTTTACGCTTTTTAAGTCAAAAAGACAACTATGTACGAAAATCATTCAGGTGCGGGTGAAACTGGGGGGGCCTAGGTATAATTTAGCCCCAACTTTATTGTGTGACACTTTTACTTTAATTTATGAGCAGAACTTTTTCTTTTTTCTACACAAAAAAAGTCTCCTGTGTTTTTTCTCTAGAGTTTTTGAGTAAATCTTATCTGAACTTTATTAATTAGTAACCATTATTACCAGCATTCCTGGTATGCAGAAATGTGCCATGATTGTAATGTTTGTAACAAATTGTTTGATTGATTTATTTACCAGCGTGCGGTAGGCATTGCTGCCACTCGCAGGGTTATACAGCTGGGCCTGCTACGTCCACGCTGGGTTGGACTAAGGTCATGCTTGTTGCCAGCAGCGAGAGCCACATGGCGCATGGTAAAGGAACATGGGATGGGAGGTGAAGGTATTTATGAGATGCGTTACCGCATTGTGTCGTGAGGGAGCGTTTAAGCTCCCTTTTTTATGTTTTTGGTTCTGGGCATCTGCCTCTTCTGAATCTTCGTGTGAAATATGTGCTGTGTCTTGATATGGAGTGTTCATGCTCCTCTTTTTGTGTTTCTGCTTCTTCAAATCTTCTTTAGCTGAGTCCTCTGATTCCTCGGTTTCCGACGGTGCTTTGGATTTGGGTCATGCTTGTTGTCAGCAGCGAGAGCCACATGACGCATGTTTTTTCCTCGCTTTTCTTTCCTAGTTTTTTTTTATCCTCTCGATTGTTGTTTTCCACGTGTAACATGGTCTCCCTATTTTTAGTTTGCTGCTGTTCAGTGTTAGCGCTTTCTTTTGCTGTCATTTTTACTTTAACCTTCTTGATCCTTGCCCTTATCTCTCTGCTTACCAGGGTATGGTCTATTTGTGTGATTGAGCTTCCATTACTCCAGATGTCAATGCAGGTTTGACTTTTGCTCCATGTATTTCTTATTGTTAAGTCAAACATGTGTGCTAGATTTTTCAGCGCGTTTCCATTTTCGTTAGGCCATGTGTGGAGTATATGTGCATTGAAGTCTCCTAATAGTATAATGGACATTTTTCTTGATTTTTCATAGCGTTAGTGTGTGCCGGTTTTCTTTTTCTAATTGATGGCTTAGTGCTCCATATAGACAGTCCTCTCTTCGGTTATTCCTGATTTCTTTCTCCTCTTTGCCACCTGACACGATTTCACTGCACTATATATACCATTATTTACTGCGTTAGAGGGGAAGCACTGTGTAAAGTTTTGGTTTGTATACCTAATTAAACACTAACTAATATTTCTTATCAATTACTGAAAATGTTCCGAGATATGTATTATTTTACAAACACATCCACTTATACTTTTTTTAACTATATTACTTCCACGTCCAGTGGAAGTATAGTAACGACAAAAAAAATTTTAAAAATTTTTATTGTCCAAATAGGCTTAAAATGTCATGAAACGTCGAGATTTTAACTTTGAGCGAAAAAAAAATTTCTGTCTGTCTGTCGGTCTGTCTGTCTGTCTGTCGGTCTGTCTGTCGGTCTGGCGGTCTGTCTGTCGGTCTGTCGGTCTGTCTGTAACTTTTTTTTGTGCGCACGTTTACTCTGGAACCGTTTAAGATATTGACTTGAAATTTGGTACACATATGTACTTTAACGAGATCTAGAACTAGATTATATTTTCATCTTGTTCCGTCGAAGGGTTGGGAGGTAAATTGGGGTAAATTAGGGGTAAATAGGTCAATCAAGCAGGTAAGAGTCCATAAAATTGGTATTTAGTATATACAAGAGAAGCTAAGGTCTCAAAAAAATTTTTGGCATTAGCCACCCCCATTACCACCCCCCACCCCCTTATTAAAGGGAATGAAAAAAAAAGTGATTTTGTGTATGTACAGGAACCTGAAACCTCAAAATATTTTTTTACTTCATCCACCCCCCACTATCACCCCCACCCCACTACCGATGTGGGGTATCGTTTTATGGGTTTTTGGGGTAGAGGATTTCAAATATTATATTATTAAAGTTCCATAAACAATTATTTTCATATACAAAGTTTTTTCATTGTGAGTGACTTAGATAGAGAATCTGGATGTGGAAGTAGTGATTCCTTGGGCAGCGGTTTTTTTTACACGTTGTCACTATTTAACGCTTATAAACTTTTATGGGTATCCATTGGTGACAGAGCATTATAAAGCAGGTCTGGTCGCCTCGACAGCAAGATGACAAGTCCAATGTGTTGTCGCATTGTGTTCGTTATTTAATGTTTATGCTCCTCTTTTTGTGTTTTTGTTTCTACAAATTTTCTTCTTCTCCTTCTGAGATTTCTGATGCCTCGGTTTCTGGTTCTGGTAGGGTATATCGCTGCGATTTCTTTGTGGAGTTCATTTTTTCCACTCGCTTTCTTTTCCAGTATGTTTGGTCGCTTCTCAGTTTGTTCATGATCCTCTTAGTTTTTGTGTTCCACGTGTAACCCGGTCTCCCCATTTTTTCTTTTTTCGTTTCTTCTGGTTTCTTGAGTCAGTTGCATGAATACCCTTCCTGCTGTCTTGTCTGATTGATCAATGATCAATGATCTTGATCATTTTGTATGATTGCCGTGACTATGTTTTCGTTTATATTTTCCGTCCTTATTTCGATGGAGCTCTCTCGTCTGGTTACCTATGCAACTCCTCTACTGGTCTTTTCATAGTGTTGGCGTGTGCCGCGGTTGTTATGTTTTCTCCTTCTAACTGAAGGCTTAGTGCTCGATTTTTGGACCAGTAGCTGATGTGTTTTCGTTGTTATGTTTTGTAGTGGATACATTATTTTTGTGTCCTCTGCAGAGTTATTATTTTTTGCTTACTTTTTGCGTATTCTTACGGACCTAAACGTTTTAAATAAAATTCCTTAACCTTACCAGAGCTGTACCAGATGTGAAGTGTACACAATCTGTATGTTCTTATAGCATACATGAGATTTTTTAAATTTTAATGGCACTGAAACCAGGCTAATAATGGGCAACGATTTTATCCAAGTTTTTATTATTTTTGAATTGATTATTTCCTTTTGGAAAAAGTGTTCTACTGAAAAGTAAAAAATGGTCATGTTTAGTAATGTGGAGTGTGCGGATATTCATTTTATTTGTGGATATTGTAATGGAAACGCGAATGCCGTGGTACGCGAATATAGCAGAAGATTTCCTAATAGAAGGAAACCATCTAAGGATGTTTTTATTCGAACGCACCTAGAATTTAGAAATGTTGGACTTAAAAGAGGTCCAAGAAATGAGGAACAGCGAAATGGGCGATTTAAAAACATAATTTTGGCCAAATTTAACAATAATAATAAATTAAGTATCAGAATAGCGGTCCAACAGCTGCGTGCGCAAGCTGTGCATGTTTCCAAAAACAAAGTTTTTCGGATTCTGGAAAAAGACCACAGAAAAGCTTTTCGAATGCAGCCAGTCCAAAACCTTCAACCAGGTGATCCAGAAAGGCGTATCAATTTTTGTAATTGCTTTATAAATGCCATGGAACAAGATTCCGATTTCGGAAGTAAAATTATTTGGACTGATAAAGCTACCTTTAATGTAATGGATCGGTTAATTTTAATAATTTAAGAATCTGGGCTCATCGGAATCCTCATATAATTCGCTCTAGGACATTTCAACAGGAGTTTAGCGTTAATGTATGGTGTGGTGTTATAAACGGGACTTTTTGTGGGTCCGACATCCTTCCTCCCCCATTTAAATGGACCATTATTTAATGATTTTTTTAAATAACCATTTTTTTTCAATATCTCGAGGATATTCCTCTTAATTTAAGAAATGAATGCTGGTTTCAAATGGACAGAGCTCCTGCACATTTTGCTGTTGAGAACCGTTTGTGGGTAAACAATAATTATCCTGAACGGTGGATCGGTCGATTAGGTGCAAGAACCTGGTCACCACGTTCACCGGATTTAACTCCAGTTGATTTTTTTTGTCTGGGGCTATTTAAAGGACAAAGTCTACGCAAACCCTGTAAACACAAGAGAAGAGTTAATAGAAAGAATTCTCGAAGAATGTGAAAATTTGCGGGCTAATCCTGATTTCATTAGTAACGCTACACACTCTGTACGGCGCACTTTGAACAACTCTAGTAATTTGTAATTTACTTTATTTTAATCTAATTCATTGTTGTCTAATAAAAAATAATGTAATCAAATTTCGTTTTACTGTCATTGTTTTTTCTGTTCTGCTAAAATATTCATAAAAAACTATTCCCGAATAAATTTCAGATAAGATTTACTCAAAAACTGATAATTTTAGAGAAAAAAACACAACAGACTTTTTTTGTGTAGAAAATTTCAAATTTTTAAGTTCTGCTCAGAAATTAATGTTAAAGTGTCACACAATAAAGTTTAGGCTAAATTATACCTAGGCCCCCCCGGTTTCACCCTCTCCTGAATGATTTTCGTACATAGTTGTCATTTTGTCTTAAAAAGCATAAAAAGTTAAATTCTTGTGTAAATTATCATTTGTTTATCTTTAGACGTTTCGAAAATATTCATAAAAAAACATTTTCATGAGAATTACTCGAACACCCTGTATCTCGGAAACTAAGCACTTCCCACCCATGTTTATAGGAACTTTTTTCTTATTTTGAAAAGTTGTATTGCTTAGTGAAGTTTGGCCTATGCAATTTGGGACACCCTGTATATAATATATCTATACAGAGTGTCCGAAAATACCGGTGACAAACTTCTAGATTCTATATACAAAAATATGACAAAAAGCTCATATAAACATATGTCTGCAAGTGCTTCCTAAAGGAGCCAGGGCCCTTCAAAGATGGACCCATAAAGTAGGTTTTTATTTAATATTTCAGAAACCCTTTGTGCTGCAGCGATAAGATTCGGTACGTTAATAAGTATTAATAAGTGCTATTATTTCCTGGCATTGGCAAAATTCATCCAGTGGCGTAGGAAAGGTAGTCACCTTCTTTTATAACACAATCTTTTTGTTTCCTTTTTGGTTTTAAAAAATTTGGTACAGGAATATGGTTTCCTGGTCAGATTCATATAAAAGGTATGTAATACCGTACCGTAGGGTAGGATCAAAAGTTTTTTTAATAAATACTAAAATATAGTTGTTGCAGGGTCATTTTGTGCCCCGATTTATACAAATGTTATAAATCATCGTGTCGGAGTGATTTTTGCACCGGCTTTTAAAATTCTCTGTTCGACTGAGCAGTTTCATAATTTTATAGGAACAAATAAACCGCTGTGCAGCCATGAAAGCGATTTTGGTGGAAAAGGGTGGAAGGGTGTCTACATGTAAGTCAGATCCTTCGACCGAGGTTTTTTACCATGCTGAAAGATATAAATATTTGTTTATAGATATGTAGTTTTGTAGTGTGTTAATTAAATCTATACGCATTTTTCACCCCAATAGAGGGTAAAAACGAGTAGAAGGGTGTGTTTTTGGTACTCGTCCCATTGAGACTTTTGATCTACTTGATCAGTAGGACAACGTCAAAAACAAAATATCAACATCAAAAATTGGAAACATTTGATGGATACCAAATTTCCATTTGTGGTGTGCGGGGGTCCTTTACGCATTAATTTGAAAGTTTTTCTGAATTTTAACCAATTTTTTGAGCGAATCTGATAAAACTAATATGAAATTCAGATTCAACACATAACATTTTCTTTTTGTGTTACTAGTCGTACGAGACAAACTGGTAAACTTTGCAATTTTTAGTATAAAGAAGACGTTGCGAAAAGTTTCAGACAATTTTATCCTTATTCACCGTGTTCCGAGGTTAAAACCCTCACCAACTCCACTAAACAGTTAACCTCAAATCTTCAAGAAAATTCATAAAATTAGGAAATTCAAAATGACCGTCCCAATATGATGGTCCAAAATTGAGGTAACTTCTTTTGGAACTTATAACTTGGATAATTTATAGATGGAGTTTATTTGAATAATTTGGTTTTTGTTTACTAAAAATTAGATGGGGGTGCCGTGCCATTCATTATTTCTAGTTACCTTAATGAAAACTCAGTGGAACACGGACATTTTGCCAATAATGTATAAAGTGAGTTAAATGTCATAATCGAAGGTAATAATCGCATATTTATGAAAAGTTTGTTAAGTGACTAACCTTTTAGGTCAACGTGAATGTGATTGCAGTGAATGCACGTGGTGCAACACTTAGTTTGTTTTGTTGTTCTTTTGCATTGTCGCCTATTTTAATTCCAAAAACTATTTTACTACTTAGATTTAACATATTTTTCCTATAATATAGCTCATTTTCAGCTATAATATCCCAAGGGCGTTGATAATACGAAATAATTTTATCACAGTTTCCGAAAGCACTTGCTTGGTAATATCCCGCCGCACCGTAGGCGGAGGGATATTACTTAAAAGCAACGTGCTTGAAGAAGTCGTGATAAAATTGTGAGATATTTATCAACGTTCGACCCAAGGAAGGTCAAGGTCATATGTCTAAAGATTTTGCAAAAATGTCCGCACCAACCTCGCTCTATAAATAAAATCGCTGTATAAAAATATCATTTATATCAAAACAATAGCTTATTACTACAAAGTCTTGTTCTAAGGTTCTGATCTAATTTTCAATTAACTGTCGATGTATGAAGGAAACTATCATTTTTGCCCTTTCTTGTGTCCAAAATTGGCCACAACGCGTCAAAATACTTCAGAAAAGTCAGACGAGAACCTTAGGACAAGACCCTTTTTTTGCAGACCTGTGTTAATACCTAATATATAAGACAGTATTAGTTTACAAGGTAAATAAATATGACTAAGCGTCCTTGAGGGTCGAGAACTTACTAGAGCAATTATTATAGTTGTGATTAGAATATTCAGTGCTTTTGAACTATCTGTATTATGCCTTAGACGGGATGAATTGAACTGTTAATAGTGTCAAGCGGCACATGGCATTGAGCGACATTGATTTGATAAGCCGTTGTAAACATTATTTTGAATTACACCCCCTCCAAATTTAAACGCTGCGCCAGTAGGATCTTGCCGCACACATAACGTGCTCATACTACTACCCCCCTTTCCTGGCTAAGGTATATTCCTCCTTTCTCGGGCGAGGTATAGAGTTATCGAACACAGAGAATTAACACATGTCAACAATATGAACTAGATAAAAGGAATTGCTTGGTGGCATATTGGCAAGTATAGTAAAAATTTGTTTCATCCCTAGTTGGGTCGAAAGCAAAACAGCATTCATGCTCAATAACTTGCACTTTTAAAACTCTGTGGACTCACTCAGCTTGATCCAAGGTCAAAATCCATGGTTACGATTTTTGTGACAATCGTAACCTTAGCTTTTGATCTTTGATCGAGCTGAACTTAGCTGACCTTAGTCGGTACATCGCATTCTAATACATATATAAATTATACAATATATATAATTTAAAAGAAGCGTGTAGAAAGTGATAAAATATGTGAAGAAATTATTAAACCTTTGCTGCGTGCTGTAAAATACAGAGTAATAAGCTTACAATCACTAGGGAACATATGAGAAGGCTTGCTAGTATCGTATTAATATTAAAATCTGAAGTAAAAATTCTATATATTGCTAAATTCATATTATTCATGGATTGCATCACAGGCATCAATAGAGTTAATAACAATATCTGACCAAACATTTCGTTGAAATTGTCCACAGCTTCACTTAATGATCTGTAGTTTCTTCGAAACATACTTATTCCTTCAATTAAAAGTTTCTCCGCTGTCATTCTGTTTTTCTTCTGTTTTATGAAAGTATTGTTAAACGTCTTGTTTAAATCAGCGAATTTACATTTTACTGTACACAAAAAATAACCAATTAAGAACTGGTGATAAATTGTAAAATACAGAACGAATACTACAATAGAATATCGTATAAAGAATTGATAAAATGTAAATATATTCATCCAGCAATAACCCTGGTAGAGATAACAGATGAAGTAAAATATGTGGGCTACCAGTGCCCTTATTAAAACTGCATTAGGCCCATTTTGGTTAATATAATAATTATGTAATGTATCTCTACTATCTTCAGTGATCACAGCAAGTAACGTTTCCCAGTTTTTACGATTGGTAAAGTTATTGTCAACTATTATACAAATTACGTTAAAAAATATGGCGATATTGGACCCTGTTACTATAAATTTAATTGTAAGAGGTTCAGGCATATTAGTGAAAAATCTGCTCTTAATGGAAACACCAAACAGAAAGAACAGAAACATCATTATTATAATACTGTAAATTTTATTTATCACTGTCTTTATAAGTTTCTTGTTTCCAATGTCGCACCACGGGGTTACACCTAAAACATTTCCAAATTTGAAATATAGGTTGAAATAATTCATATCTTTTTGAGATATTCTTTAAATTATTACATTTATTTTTATAGTACTCGTTAATTTTAGCTGCTAATAGTTTACTGACTGAGCAACTAATCTATTACCTACAAAATATATATAATAACGGTATTTTTCATTTGATGATTGATATTTATTTAAGCACTTAACCCAAATAGGTCAGGATGAATAATATCAATTATTCATTCAAGTTTTTATTCATTCTAGTCAAAATAGATAATGATCTATTCATTTGTGTGAAACTAATTTAAAACTACTGATGGTGTCCCAAAATGTTAATAATATCCATGATACTTCTCTCTATCTTTTATCACCTTGTGGCCCATTTACCGCTACGAGTTTAGGGAATACCCTCGTTCAGGCAGGATTCTAACCCGAAGGCCAAAATCCTCCTTATTTCCTCTAGCACCGGATAACCAATGCCGAAGTGTTTGTGCCTCAAGTTCATAAGATTAGGGCAGGAAGTTAGGACGTGGATGGAAGTTTCTTGCTCATCCCTACCGAACCTACAGACGGGGTTGTCGACCACCCATATGTGTGCAGGTGTTTTCTGAAAGAGCCATGTCCAGTCAAAAGACCTACTACGATTCTAACCTGTTTCCTGGATAGGATTTTTTCTGCTCACTTCGGCAAGGGCCATGATATAAGGAGCTTTGCTTGCCGGAGTCCTGGATATGAGGCCCATAAGTCATATGACTGGGAACGAGAGCAGTTCTTTATTGATTTCTTGGCAGTTGATCTTGGGTAGTCGAGAGCCGGCTCCGAATCAAGTAGAGGCCGCTGAGAGCCTCCCTGACCAGCTTGCTCCCAGAGAAGTTTGACCTAGTTGGATGAGCCAAGTTCATAGAGAGCCTGTTTCCAGTTTTGAACCAGTATTGACTTGTTCCTGACTGATGCAAGTGCCTTGAGGGCCGCTCGACTATCGCTACATATGTATATATGTTTGTTGGAGTATTCGTCTCTTCGGATATTCTCCTATGCACAGACTAAAACAACAAAGATTTCAGTCTAAAAAATAGTGGCAAAGCTACCCAAGGCATGAGAATATTCAACCCTTGGTCTTTCACCGTAGATCCCCGTTCCAGCAGCTTCGTCAAACCTCGATCCATCCGTGAACCAAATGATATCGATAGGCCTGAGTGTGTCCTCAAGTTCCAGTCATCCCTCTTGAGGATGACAAAGGGCTCTGAGAAGGAGAAGACAGGCACCATATCATCACTTCTGGCTTCTAGAAGTGAGTGAGACCCTTTGGCGTCGGACAGAGTGACTTTCCTCCAATCTTCCACGGACCTACACACCTCAACCTGCAGGCCGCTTCCCGAGCCTCGGCCTCAAACACCAGGTGAAGGGGCACAAGGTCCAGAAGGACCTACATGGCTGCAGTGGCAGTCATGCGTATTGCTCCAATCAGGCTAGCCTCTGGTGTTGTGTCAGCTTTTGTTGAGTGTATAACCTGTGTACAGCAGGCCACCAAACAACCGAAGTATATTAATCTTTGGACTTATTATAACAGTATAGTACCACATTGTTACCCTAAAAGGTCCTTCAGCACACCCAAAAAGTTGTAGTGGCCCTTTGTATTTGTCTCTCTATGTGATCCTTAAAGGGTAAGTTTAGAGTTCAGGATGACGCCCAGATACTTCACCGTCCTGAAGGTCGTTAGAGAATGTCGTAGAGTACGGGTTCGACAAATTGTCTAACCTAGTAAAAATTACCAGTTCAGCCTTAGTGGGAAGCACCATATTTGTACGATCTGCAGACCCTTTGCCCTTTGTATTCTCGTTCTCAAGTTCTTGGAGTAAACCATCGAGAATGAGGTTCCATAGCAGAGATGAGAGGACTCCTCCCTGCGGGCAGCCTCTCCTCACTGAAACCTTGACTGCCGTTTCCTCGTTGGCAGCTATAATTTGCCTTCCCGCCGACATGGCCCTCAACCAGCTGATGATGGTGTCCTCGATGCCATGATAGGCTGGTAAATTGAATCAAAGGAGGTGTTGTCAAATGCGCCATCGATGCCCAGAGAAGCACCAACCGCAAGTTCCTTTTGGTGCAGCGCGTCGATCCTGGAAACGACTGGATGAAAGGAAAATCCAAATTAATAATAAATAAATCAAATCCAATATCATTCATTGCTCAATTCGTAAAATTCACAGAAATGATGTAAAATATTTTATTAAACTATAAGTCTCTATGAGCTGTAGAGAATCTGCTAATCAAGCATTTATTGACAATAATAATAGTCCACAAGCTGTGGTAAAGGAGTCCAATATAGATAGATCTCCAGCGAAGACATCTCTTTTCATCTATGCACGTGGCAAGAACTTTATCTTTTCTTGACACTGTTTAATTTATTTTATTTTGTTTCTGACTGGACAATGGATTGGACTCAAATTAGTGAATGCATATGAATACCCACGAATACACATGATTATTTAGAAATTCAAATAAATACCGATGAATAAACGTGATTAATAATTAACAAATTTGGACAGACACCAATGAATACGCATGATTAATGACAAATTAAGATAGACACCATTTAATGCACATGACTATTTAGAAATTCAAATAAATTTCGATGAATATACATGATTATTAACAAGTTCAGAAAATACCATTGAATATACATGATTTGTCTGAATTTGTTAATAATTAGAGATTTATTTGAATTTCTAAGTAACCATGTGTATTTAATGGTGTTTTTGTGACATTGTAATATTATTTTCAACTTTTACATGTTTCTAGCGAATTTTGATAAAGAAATGTTACTGTTTAACCCAGATTCAACCAAAATATTGGTATATTAATCGAACTGTTGAGAACATGATAGAGTTTTTTTCTAAGGCTACTTCGATAAAATGTGAGAATTTACATGAGCAAATACAAAAAGCGGAAATTTTTTTATCTTTCGAAATAGATAGCCAGCATATTAAGAAGAAATAAAGATAAAGGATGGTCACAGCTTTCTGCTTACTGACAAGCAAGCATGCTCACAATTATCCAGTTTGAAGCCACATCTCCACTTTGGCGAATAATACAACAGCATTCTAGACATGTCAATACCTTGCACATTTAAAATTCTGTGAACTGAGTAATCACTAATATTTGTTCTACTTTAAGAAGGAAAAGTAAGTGTGATAAAGTGATAAAATAAGTAATAGTATATTAAGTATTAAGAACGATAAGGGACGTTTAACGGTCGACGGCAATATTTGGAGGCTGAGCGATAACAAAGCCTCCAATTGTGCTGGAGACCAGTACAACCTTTAACGTTCGCGATGCTTATACTCTTTTTAACCCCCGACCCAAAAAGAGGGATGTTTGACGCGTATGTTTGTATGTCTGTCTGTCTGTGGCTTCATACCTCTTCAACGGGTGATCCGATTTGATGCATTTTTTTTTATTTGTCGTGAAGGTTTTTGCCATATTAGATTTTGATGTTTGGTCGCCATATTGATTACAAGCTTTTATTTAACTTGCCTTGTTCTTGTGGGTCAAATCTTGCAACTGAATTTTAAAATAGTTATCCCCAACCGATTGAGCTGAAATTTTGCATACACGTTTAGTTTGGATGACAATGCATGGTTAGCTAAGTGACGTCATTCCAAATCCAATATGGCGGATCAGTTAATTTTTATGCACCCATGATATGGGTATCAAATGAAATGCTGAAAAGAATACGAAAATAAAATGACGTCACACTAAATTAAATATGGCGGACGTCCCAAGATGGTGGACAAATTTTTTTAGTTTTAACACTATAATTTTATCGTATAGTGTATTCGCTCATACGTTGCATTCTAAGAAATGGTGAAGGATTCGGTTTAAACTATAAGTTTTATATCGGATAGGAACGACGCAATGAATATACACTTCTCCAAGAAATTAACGCACCACCAATAAATAACCAAAAGTTTGAAGTTAGTTAATTTTTAACCGCCGACCCAAAAAGAGGTGTTATAAGTTTGACGTGTATGTTTGTATGCCTGTCTTTCTGTCTGTCTGTGGCTTCATATCTCTTTTGATGCACTTTTTTTTATTTGAAAGAGTATTTTGTCGAGAAGGATTTAGGCTATTAGATTTTGATGTTTGGTCGCCATCTTGAATTCGCCGTGTTGAACTTCTCTAGAAATTGTCCGATTGAAGTGAAATTGAAAATGTGCAGACAATTATGGTAGCCGAAAATGATTTCGGCCTCATTTTGATTCGCTCATATGAAACTGGTACGATTAGATACATTGATCGGGAGTTTTTAAAAATTTTCAATTTTTTAACCCCCGACCCAAAAAGAGGGGGTGTTATAAGTTTGATTCGTATGTTTGTATGTGTGTTTGTCTGTCTGTCTGTCTGTCTGTGGCTTTATATCTCTTCAACGGGAGATCCGATTTTGATGCAGTTTTTATTAAAATTAAATATAACACATAAATATATTTATAATAGAACCGGTCTTGTAGACCATTTGCGACTAGTAGAATACAAAATTGGACCGCGTCGGCTTAAAGGTTAAAAAGTTCTGTGTGGGACTCGTGATATAATAATACGCTATGTTGTATGTATATGTTTAGTTTAAAAAGTATAAAATTAAATTAAATTACAAATTAGAAAAAAACCCCGACACAAAAATATCGACTAAATAACTAATAAAAAAAAAAAATTAACACAACTTTAAAAATTATGAAATAATTTTGATTCCATATACGAACTCTTACGATTTATTTCAATTCAGCTTACATTTTCTTTATGTCCTCGAGATTTGTTTTCTTATACTCATGAATATGTCGGGGGCTGCTGTAAAGACGAACTACTAAATAGTTATATTCAAAACAGCAGCTCCCGATATATTACCAGATTATGCGCTTCCGCGAGGTCTACAATTTTTAATTTAACTTTATTTTCGTCAAGTCAATAATAACAGTTATCGTGAAAAACCGTGTTTTTGTGAATTTTAAATGCGAATTCCTGCCCCACATCGTGTGATTAAGTTGAACTAACTTGATAACATGATAAAAGAGAACGTGTGTAACCGAATTGTAAAAAAAAAAAAATTAAAAAAGTTGGTTTCATTTAAAAACCAGATCCGCTCCGCTAATCGTACAAGAACATACTTTGGCTTTGGCTTTGCTACATTTATTGTAAAATAAAATGTTATTAACTTACATGTATTAGAGATCCTGTGAGGAGGCTTGATAGTATAGCATTAATATTAAAACTTGGTGTAAATATGCTACATACTGCTAAATTCATATTATTCATGGATTCCAACATAGTTACCAATAACGTTAATAGCAATATATGTCCAACCATTTCGTTGAGATTATCCACAGCTTCACTTAATGATCTGTAATTACTTCGAAACGTCCTTATTTCCCAAATTAAAAGTTTCTTTTCTGGTATCCTGCTTTTTCTTTCCAGATTTCGGAAAGCATTGTTAAACGTCATGTTTAAATTCTCAAATTTACATTTAATCAGACACAATAAATAAGCAATTAAAAACTGGTTGTAAATCACCAAATACAGAATCACTACTAAATTAGCATATCGGATAAAGTATTGATAAAGAGGGAGTACACTGGTCCAATGGTAAAATTCATAGAAATAGCAAACGATATAAAATATATGGGCTGCTAGTGCTTTTGCTAAAACTGAATTAGACATATTTTGATTAGTATAGTAATTATGTGATTTATTTTCACTATCTTCGGTGACCATGGCAAGTAGCTTTTGCCAGTTGCTACGTTTTGTAAAATTATAATAAAATAATATACAAATCACGTTCAAAAATATGATCATATGGTTCACTGTTACCATAAACCCAATTGTAACAGGTTCAGGATTATTAGTGAAAAATCTATTCTTTATGGAAATGCAAGACAAAAAGGACAGAAAAATTATTACAATAACGCTGTAAATCTTATTCAGCACCGTCTTTATAAGTTTCTTATTTTCAAAATCACACCAAGGGGTTACAGCCAAAACATTTCCAAATTTAAAATACAATTTGAAATAATTCATCTCCTTTATACTAATATTTAAATTATTCTAATTATGTTTGTGCTGGCTGTTAATTTTAGCCGTCAATAGTTTACTGAATCAAGAACTAATGTATTACCTATAAATACGTAGAATATAAAAGTATGTTTCATTTGTTGATTGAAATTTATTTACACATCTAACCGAAATAGTTCAGGGTGAAGATTTAAGTTATTAGTTAAAATTACACAGGCCTGCAAAAAAAATTTTATGAAAACTTTTTTTTTTATTTAGGGTGATCTAACAGTTTTAAAAGGTGCTGATTCCGAAAATGACATCAGTTTTTCTCCATCACCCACCGTTTTTCCGCAACTCGACCCAATATTTTGTACCTCATAGGTATGAATATGGCTATTTTGGAATGTAGAGATGTGTTTTAAAAAATTTTAAAAAGATTTTATTATTTAAAATTAAGTTTATTTACAACTAAAGACACTGTTAATGTATTTTCAATTAATTTACTCCACATTGATGGCTCTGTACTTCCTTTCCCTCTTCGTGGAAAAGCTTCGATTGTCACTTGAAGTATTTGCCGCTTTACGCAAACCTGGCAGAATACAAATACTCAAATATAAATATGTATGTACCTGTATGTGTATAGTTCTTGGTGATATTTTGTCATTATTTTACATAAAAAACGTCGGCGTCTTTGAAAGCCGGTACAAATTGTACCGCCACTCAAAGACGCTGGCGTTTTTTATGTATATAAATAATATCACCCAGGACTGAGAAGAATGATACACTTTTTAAAACTTATTATTTATTATTGTCAAATTCTAAAAATAATGTTAGGGAAAAAATTATATCCATTCATACGTTACAAGTTACAAAGTTATAAATGCAAGATGTGCAATCGAGCGAATTTTTATTATTCTGATTTTGCCTGCCGCCCCTAAAAATCTGCCGCTTTACGCACATGCGTAATTAGCATATAGGGTAATCCAGCACTGTTCCTATTTCAATGAAACCATACTCCAATAATAAAAAGAAATAGGGAAATGTGTGTAAGGCTGCTTTTCAACTAAAAATTTCATACCGACACCCAGAAAAAATGAAATTTGCAAAAAAACTGAGGGTGATGGAATTTTTTCATTATTTTTCCCGGATTCAGCACCCAAAAAATCTATAAAGATCATCTATTAGTTTCAAAAAAGTTTTTTGGTCGCAGGCCTGTGTTATTAAAATAGAAAATATCCACGTTCATTTATATTTGTGTAAAATAAAGTAACTGACGGTGCCGGGAAATGTGACGCATGTTTTCTTGACAGGCTTAAGATAGAGAACAATTAACTCAAGCAGCAGCTTGAAGTCCAACGCAGGTGGTGCCGATACATTTATTTTATTCATGATCAAGTTAAGTTTTCCTACTATTTTGAATGGCGCAACTCATAATAAATGTTTTTCTGAAATCGATCGGCAATGTCTACATTTTCGGCGCGATTTCAGATCGAAAAATGCACAATTCCAGTATTTTAGTCCGTTGCTAAGAAACTATCAGAAAACAGACCGGAAAAGATCCGTTGCCAAGCAAAGATCAACAAAACCGTACGGGAATGTTACTTTCCCGGCCTAGGCCGGGAAAGTAACATTCCCGTACGGTTTTGATGTATATTTTAGACAGTAAATAAATACACGCAGACAAACCAACTCACATTAAAATTGCATTTATTAGTAAGCAGTTAGATTGTAATGAAAAAATGTTATGCATTAATACAAATTCCTTAATTTATAATAATATTGATTGTGATTTCAGAAAAAATAGTATGTGTACTTCAGTGTGAAAGCACATTCCCGGACTTCGATGCTTGTTGGCCTCGGCTAGCGCCTCGGCCAACATCGTCGTCCGGGAATGTATTGCTTTCACACCTAAATACACAATATACTAATGTTTAGAAAAACTTTCCCAATAAATCGAAGAGTTCCTTAGTCTGCCCAGTCCCGAAAGTAAAAAATCCTACTACTGTCCAAGACTTGCGGCCAATTAGTTTATCATCCGTTCTGTCAAAAATACTAAAGAAAACTGTACATGATCAAATCGTTAATTATTTAAATTCGCACTTTATTTCCCGAACATCAGTCTGGCTTTTAGTACAGTATCTAGACGTAAAAAATATGCAAAACTTCGGAATAATGTCATATTGAACGGATTTCGTTCATTTTTGGCAGTATAATAGTAAATGCTTCACGAAAAAGTTTCTATATTGTGCGGGGGCTTGCTAATTTATAGGGGGTAGAATCAAATTTTAAGAAAAAAATGTTGTATACAATTTTTCACATAAATTGATAGTTTTTAAGTTATAACGACTTCAAAATTGCGATTTTAGCTTAAAAGAAAAGGCATTTCCAAATGGATTTCGTCAAGTATCTCGAAAAGTATTACTTTACAGACCAATTACAGAAAGTACAAACTGGGAATTAATTATATTTTTTGTTTATTGATGTAGGATTAATAATTTCGGAGATATTTAAGTTTACATTTGGCATCCAAGTGTTCATAAGATAATTATTTAGAGTGAGAGTTAAATATCTCAGAAACTGTGACACCTACGTCAAGGATGCTAATAGGTAGAATAACAGGTTATTAATTAAGCTTTCAACAGTTTTTTTATTTGTTTCTGTAGCATGAAAAACAAAGAAGTTATGACCGAAGCAATGTGCATCTACACATTTTTTTAATAACTACGTCGCCATTTTGTTACTGTAATTAGCCAGTAATTAAAAAAAAGGAATTTCAAACACTGTTTCTCATTTATATATAGCATTCTCAAATTTTTTGGTTTGTATACAGCACTTGCTTTAGAAAAAAAATACATTTTAAACTATAAAGGTATTTTCGATAAAACGTTAAAAATTTTTTTCCTTTTCCAAATATCTCAATAAATAATAGTTTTATTGAAAAAATAAAGCTCATAAGCTGATAATGAATTTCGCTTGTATATATTTATATAGATTTAATAGTTTCGGAGATATGAAAGTTTACAAACGGCGTCCGAATGTTTATAAGACGAAAAATGCAGTTTAAATGTTAAATACTTCAGAAATTGTGACACCTACGTCACGCATGCTAAGAAATGAAATTAAAGACAATTAATTGCGCTTTCAAATTATTTTTTACTCGTTCCTGTAGCATAAGAAATAAAGAAGTTCCTTACGGAAAAATGTGCCTCTTTATATTTTTTTATTTAAACAGGTCGCCATTTTGTTACTCTAATTAGCCAGTAATTTAAAAAAATTATCTCAAGTACAGTTTTTCGTTAAGATACAGCATTACCTAGATGCTCAAATCTGTTTGCTCATTTAAAGCACTTGCTTTAGAACAAAATGCATTTTAAACTTTAAAGGTAATTTCGAAACACTTGGATACCAAATATAAACTTAAATATCTCCGAAATTATTAATCTTACATCAATGAACAAAAAATATAATTAATTCCCAGTTTGTACTTTCTGTAATTGGTCTGTAACATTTTTTCGATAAAGTAATACTTTTCGAGATACTTGACGAAAGCCGTTTGGAAATACTTTTTTTTAAGCTAAAATGGCAATTTTGAAGTCGTTATAACTTAAAAACTATCAATTTATGTGAAAAATTGCATAGAACCTTTTCTTCTTAAAATTTGATTCTATTTCAGCTCCAATAAATATATATAATTTTTGAGTGCCTCCCCTTGTGAGGGGGTGTCATCTACCCCCTATAAATTAGCAAGCTCCCGCACAATATAGAAACTTTTCTGTGAAGTATTTACTATTATATTGCCAAAAATGAACGAAATCCGTTCAATATGACATTATTCCGAAGTTAAAACCTCTAGTTACTGTACTATTTTGTAAATCTCACAACACCACCACAGCGCAGCTTAATCTTCGTGATAATATTATAAGGGTGGTAGATACCCAGTTGTCTCAGAATCACTCGATTACTCTAAGGCGTTTGACACTATTGATCAAGCTCTATTGTGTGTGAAATTAGTCTTTTACGGGTTTGAGACAAATGCTGTTGCGTGTTTTAAATTATATTTATGCAACCATCATCATCAATAAGTACCTGTGAATAATTCTGTGTCTCTTGCCCAACAGATTTTATCAGGTGCTCCGTAAGGATCCATTCTGGAACCACTGTTGTTTATAATCTACACAGCCGATATCTTTAGCCAAATTAATCATTGTTACCTACAGTCATATGCTGATGATACTCAACTTCTGTTTGTCTTCAATCCATCGCATAGCGAAATTGCCAACGATGATATAAATTCTATTTGCATTTATTCTAAGAAGCATCACTTCAAAATTAATCCGAACAAGATGATTGCACCTCTGTTCAGTTTGAAAAATAGAAGAGAATTTCTAAAAAGAGGCTCAACCCAGATTTAGATGGTGTAAATATTAAATTATCAGATCACGCAAAAAAATTTTTGGTGTTTTTAGATAAAAATTTGCGGTTCAAGGAACATATAAAGTTATTAATGCAAAAGCTTATGCCAGAATGAAATTTTTATATTCGAGTAGACATTTTAAATTTCAAAATGAGCAAAAAAAGTGTGAATCACTTGTGCTGCCCATTATTAATTACTGTAATATAATATACTACCCATTTTTAGACCAAACTGCAAAAAATCGTATACAATTTATATAAAACACATGCTATTTTATTTTCAACTTAAGAAAATACGATCACGTATTAACGAAATTCATTGAATCGAGGTGGTTAAAAATGAACAACACTGAAACTTCATTAGGTATCCTATATTCTTGTGTCGTTTATTCTATTCTTCCGCCCCTACTGCATCTTCGTGAAAAGCTCGTCTTTAGAAATGCTACTCATAACCATATTATAAGACATCAAAATACACTTACAATGCCTCACCACATTTGATCTTTTTCAACGGTATTTTACTTATTCAGCGAAATATTGTACAATTTTGCAAAATCTAATAAGTGTTTAAGCCTTTATGCGTTTCGTCATAGAATGAAGCAAATGGTAATTGACTGCCAATAAGAATTAACTTCCTAAAGTAAGAATTTCATGTACGTCATTATCTTTGGATAAAATTTTCATATCATAGTTAATTACTTCCACATCCAGTGGAAGTATAGTAACGACAAAAAAAATTTTGAAAATTTGTATTGTTCAAATGGGCTTAGAATGTCATGAAACGTCGAGATTTTAAGTTTGAGCGAAAAAAAAATTACTGTCTGTCTCTCTGTCTGTCTGTAATTTTTTTTGTGCGCACGATTACTCTGGAACCGTTTAAGATATTGACTTGAAACTTGGTACACGTATGTACTTTAACAGGATCTGGAACTAGATAATATTTTCTTCTTATTCTGTCGAAGGATTGGAGGGGTAAATGGGGGGGTAAATATCTAAATTAAGCACGCAAGAGTCCATAATATTGGCATTTAGTATAGACAAGAGAAGCTGAGATCTCAAGAAATTTTTTGGCATTAGCCACCCCCATTACCACCTACACCCTATTATTAAAGGGGATAAAACAATTGTGATTTAGTGCGTACAAGAACCAAAAACCTCAAAATATTTTTTTACTTCATCCACCTCCACCCCACTACCGATGTGGGATATCGTTTTATGGGTTTTTGGCGATTTTTGACGATTTCAAATATTATATTATTAAAGTTCCATAAACAATAATTATTTCCACATACAAAGTTTTTTCGTTGTGAGAAACTTGGATAGAAAATCTGGATGTGGAAATAGTGATTCCTTGGGCAGCGGTTTTATAAGTTAATTATATGTTTAGTTTTATGGGTATTTTTGCAACACTGTTCTATAACTTCTAGAGTAGGTTTAGACTAAGAAAAGCCACCTGTCTAAATATCGCCCGGGCGAAGTTTAGACTTCGCCCGCTTTATAAAGTGTACAAATGTATAACTATATATTACATTATTATGCATTTTTATAATAAAGTCCATATTATTATTTTTTTTTTTTTCGCATGCGCGATGCTGGACAGTTCTCCCGTGTCTCCGACATTCTCACGAGGGAAGCGCCATGTATTCCCAAGTAAAAATGGTGTGTTTATTTTGAGACAACGGAAACGTACTAAACTAAATAATAAATAAATACATTTTGATATTCGAAAACTGTTTCATAGCTCATAAGATATTCGACATCTCAAAATTTGTGCCATTCTTAAAAGCGAAAATCATATTGAATGCATAATTTAACATACACAAATTATTTTCTGTACCTCCGATATTTTCTGTTTTAACACTAATAGCTTTTTATTTTCAGGTGAGCATGCCTTATTTGTTGCAAGCAATTTTAGCAGTCTAAGAGATGATCTAACACTGATAGAAAAGATAGAAACCTACTTTGAACTTAGTTTCGATCAAATCTTCAGTATTATGCCTTACAACATTTATTTGGGAATATTTATGCAGGTATGTTTTCATAAATTTCTAATCTATACAAATTTTTCCAAGTACTTGATCACAGGGATCATATTCTATTAGAGAAATGGAGTAAATTTGGACTATCTGTGGCTACTTCCGGCATTCCCCAGAGATCTGTACTGGGTCCACTTATGTTTCTGTTTTTTAAATGATATCGTAAGAAAAGAAAAAGAAAACCTATTTAGGATCGGTTTATCAATGCAGGATCTTTGCGTGTTAGCTAGCCCCAGAATAATTTTAACCTCGGGTCAAAGTGAGTGTTAACCCATATCCGTTTATTCACTACATTTTATGATGTGGGTTAGGAAAATCCTGAATAACTTGAGATTGGTAACGCTTTCTACAGAATTGCCAGCTCCAGGTTGATTGCGATTGCCCGAAAAATGAGTGATTTTCTGTTTATTAGCTTTTTCAGTCTTTGTTACTAAGTTAAAAGCATATGTTTGTTATTGTAGAAAAATCGCCTGGCAGTGACAGCAACGAGCAACAACGATTATAATATAAACTGGGATATTTTCTGGTCATTAGTTATATTTTTATTTTAAGAAAATGAGTGAAACCTCAACAAAGGTTGGCATAGGTCCCTCAATAGCAGAGCGGTTGCTATTAATTAAAATAGCAAATATACATAAACACGTCGTAGAATAGAAAAACTGAGTATCTTGGAGGGACAATGGGGCTTTTTATCGCAATATTAAGATTTGCTAACATTTATGAAATCCCCAGCAGTTAATAAGAAAATTACCAGTTGGGTAATATCTTAATGTTAAAAGCAATCGATGTATTGGTGAAACTGAATGATTTCTACAATAGAATAGAATAGTTTCTAATATTTGCTTTTTAGCTACATTAGAAAACTGTTTGCTTATCGATTGAAAACTCTAAATATTGTCTCGATTTATTAAAAAATAAATATTACTTTAGAATTCCTAATTTAAGCATAAAATAACTTTGGCATTTTACCCAAATGCCAACAACAACGTTTTTAGGTTCACCTCGAGCTAACAGGCATGACCTCCAACTTGAAGCTCGGGCTAAATTATCTCTGACTTTAACGCAGGGTTACTTTTAACCCGACCAAAATAAGTAATACTGTCCTGGAGTTAGCGTTTAACCCCGGGGAAAACTAACCGGAACTAAGCGAATAAAAACCATAGATAAAACCGATAAAAAATGCTTGCGCAATAGAAGATTTCAACCCCGATGTATTCTTATAGCAATTTTTGACTTTTGGGAACTGCTGTCATGATATGGACTCACAAAGAAAAGAAATCAAGTTTCTACTTCTTTTCGAAGAGGTGAGAACGTGATAAGCTGCCTTTTCCTTCCGACCAATTCTTGTGAAAAGTTCACTTTACAGTGCCCCATTTCGTATTTATCAATTATTTTAAGATTGTAAAGTTACGTATAACTGTTTTGATTGAAATTTGTCAAATATTTTCTTAATTTCAGGTTTTAAACATCTTTTGTCATTTTGCTTGGAACTACATGGATTTATTTATAATGATTGTAAGTGTCACGATTTCCTACAGATTCACTCAAATAGTTAGAAAATTAAAATTGATGTTGAGATACAAGGTAACAAGACTCAATCAAAATAAAATGATAGTTTTTAATGTGATATTCCGTTTTAGATTGCAGAAGAAGCACAATGGCGCACTGTGAGAGAAGATTACATTAAATTAAATTTACTTTGTAAATCAGTGGATAGAGCTATGTCAAATATTATCATGCTGTCTTTTACGAATAATTTATTCGTCATTTTAATACAGTTTTTGCACACAATTCAGTAAGTTCTTAATCCTAGTAAAGGGAATCATGTATTATACACATGACGATCAAACTCTTCTATTTCTGGTTATCGGAGTTTCATATATCAGTAAGAAAATGATTTAAAGCACCCGTTGTCAACTAGTTCAAGAATGGGTTAAGGAAAACAACATTTGAGTTTTGCAGTGACCAGCGCAATCTCCCGACTTTAACGCTATTGAAAACTTACGGAAAAAGTGTAATGTCGCATACAATAAGGTTCTCTAATTAAGAATCGTTGATAAACAAAATCAGTGAAGTGTGGATAAACCTATCTGGTAATGTCACTAAAAAATTGATTGTCTCAATGTCATGACGTCAGATTACTTCTGCTGTTTCATAAAATTTTATGATATATTATGGACTTGGACGTTGCATTAAAAGTAATTCAATTGTTCGAATCATTGTAAAAATGTATGAAGATCTAATGGAGAAAATTGATTTTTTCTTCAAACGTCAGAAAAACATGACATTTCTTGACACATGTCACGACATTAGAGTTTATCATTTTAGACGGCTATGCGTTGAAATTAATAAGTGAGCTAAATAGTTATATATGTACCAAGGCTTGTAAGTGTATTTTACAGGTCGAGAACACAGTGAAAACCGAAGCTAGGGCTGAGGTTTGCAATGTTCGAGACCTGTGAATATACGATACAAGCCGAGGTGCATACGATGTTTTTTGTACTACTAGAAATATTACAATTATTAGGAAAATTCATTCAAAATTATTATATCTCAAGATTTGTCGAACTCATTTATTAGTTGGCTTAGACTCTAATTGGAGTATGTTTGCTTTCTGCTATGGTTACCGTCAATAAGTAGTTAAATTGAAAATTTCCGCCATTCAAGTTATTTACGTGGGTCTTTGCAATAAAAATATGGATTACGATGAAAGTATCGACATTTAGGGGGAAGACAAAAATGCGTATGCTTCGTTGGTGCCAGAATTTCATTATTATTTAACTTCCTTATTGCTTTACTTTTTGCCCTAGGGAATAAAAGTAAATTTACTTTTTTGATCTAAGGCAAAAAAGTAAATTTTGTGCTTTTTTGCCTTTGGGCTGTAAGTGACACTTTCATAACACTGACAGACGTCAAAAAATGACACTTATAGAGCTAGTAGTACGAAAAGTACTTTTTCTGACGCCGTGAGCGGCAGAAAGAGTAATATCCATGGCATCGCGTATTTTCTTTAATAAGCCAGCCATGCGATATTAACACAATGCATTTTCAAGAAAACATAGCATATTTTATTCGGAATAAAAGCCACTTATTGTGACTCGTCTGTGGAATGTGTGAGTCTAAAAAAGACCCGAAAAACCCGACTATTGTCTGATGCAACCAAAATAGTTCTCCCTCCCCCCCCTCGTTTTCGAGGATGCTGAACACCGTCATGGTGGCAGAATTTTCACTTCCGCAAACTGCTAAAAACCACCCCCAAACGGGGTCAAACGTCTATTGAGCTTTGCACGGGGGTATGCTGAGAACGCACTTTCATCCCTTTGGCCATTTTACGGGGGTGGGTCACCCCGGGGAGGAATTCCACCATCACCACGGTGTTCAGCATCTTCGAAAACGGGGGATCACCAAACAATTATAATACGCGTTAACCCCCGTTTGGAGATGGTTTTTGGCCATTTGCGGGGGTGGGTCACCCCAACGAGAAATTCTGCCACCACTACAGTGTTCAGCGTCCTCGAAAACGGGGGTTCATCAAGTAAAGGTCCTGTGGCAGCTACTTGCCTACTAATAAGGATTGGCGGTAACCAACGTAGAAAAAGATGAACATCAAGAATCAACACAGATACATTATATCAAGATAAAATAAAATAACAGAACAAAAAGCATTTTATGCTTTACAAATAAGTTATATTTAATTCCAAGAAATGTTAACATTTTAAAAACTCATTAATATATACATATATAAAACAAAATCTAAATTTATTATAGTGAAAATTAATAAAATATCCACTATAAATAAGTGACCCCGACGTTTGGATAATACAATTTGAATTGAAGATTTACGGAGCTAATTATTAAAAACTTTAAACGCAGCTAACAAGAATACTGGAAAGATACTTTAATATTTAATATTTAATACCTATATGAGGATTTTACAATAAATCATTGGACATTTGATTGGTTATGTTATCATATTGAGACCTGCATTCTAGAACCTAGAAGAAATAATTAAAATTTTTCCCAAGAAATTTTCCCGGATCTTCCTTGAATTTACTTTTTAGTAGGCAAGTAAGCTGCCACAGGTCCCTCAAACTATTATAATACCCGTTTGGAAATGGTTTTTGGCTGTTTGCGGGGGTGGATCACTCCAACGAGAAATTCTGCCACCACACGACGTTCATCATCCTTGGAAATGGGAGATCATCCAGTAAGAGCCCCTCAAATAATTATAATTCTTGTTAACTCCCGTTTGGGGATGGTTTTTGGCCGTTTGCATCAGACAATAGTCGGGTTTTCGTCCGACTCACACAATCCACTATGTAATTGCTGGACTCACTTCGTTCGTCCGGCAAATCTACAGCCTCGTCATAAAAGTATCACTTTCACTCCTAATAAAACAATATACTATTTTTGCTACTTTTTCCAATTGCGCATGTCTGCTTGCTTTTTGACGATGAGTTTAAAAACTGATAGAAAAATAATGTTTGGCACATCGACATCATTATCAAGGACATACTTTTAGAAGAAAATATGCAGGAACAAGGCTTAAAAAGTAATTACGTTACATATAAAAGGATTACAGATTTATAAAGTACCCCAATCTATTTGACCCAAAGAAATATGTAAGCAATTCAATTTTTGTTGTAAGAGTCATTCTCATGAAATACATATTTGAGCAAAACTTTCAGATGACAAAGAGTGAGTGAAGTTTTGTACAAATACTTTCACAGATTTTTCTCTTATTCTTTTCTGTTAGGTACCTTTCAAATTTTTTGAATTCATATCACTTGCAATTTCCAACTAAATATTAGTTAAATACATAATATGTCGTTTGAAATTCCTCCTAATCCATTCTAAAAAGACTGGAAAAAAGTCAAATTACTTATTTACATATTGCACAATAATCTCCTGTGCTAATATAATATGTCTATCTCTAATATAATTAGATTTTCATGAAATTAGAGAAGTAAAGAAATAGGAATGAAAAATTTATTCCTTATCTTAAACCCTTTTCAGTCAACTAAGGAAAACTAAATTTTACCACAATAAATATCTACACTAATGGCTTAAATTATTATACTCTTGCCTTTAAAGTTTAGAATTATTTTGATTTTTGTATTTTTTATGCTCCAACTGTAAAGGGCTATAATTCTGTTAGAAAAAAAAAAAAAATAGAAAAAATATTATACTCTCCTGATTCTTCGCAAGTGATCATGCACCGACCGTAAAGTTTTGAGACATCCTCTAAAATGCATGTCATGAAGTATGCAAAATCTAGCTACCGAGCAAATGCAATAAATGAATCCATGTATGGATTTACTTTTAGTTCAATTAATTTTTTTTCTTCCAAAAAGAGCGTAAGTCAGTTTTTCTTTTTTAAAGTGTTCGGGAGTTCATTTTGAGTATTTTGTCGAGTTGGCGGGGTCGGCGGTGATTGGGATTAGCCGCCATATTAGAGCAAAGTTAAACGCAAATATCTCATGAATCATTAATGCTACGACAAAAATGGTAAGGACCTTTTTTGTTCAGCACTAAATTTTCTACACAAATAATCTTTACATTCATAAGATTTTTTCCGTAGAATTAAACGTTTACGAGTTACAGCTCGACAAAGTTTTCAAAACGTAGTTTTTCAGATTACTTCGTAATCTATTGATTGTATATTAAAATGTCAAGTAGCAATCATGTGGAGCATTTAAATTCTCTACACTTCATATCACAGACAGCATTTTGTAGGACTAATATTTTACGGACTACAGCCCATCAATAGTTGATTGATTGATTTACCAGCGTGCGGTAGGATTTGCTGCCACTCCCAGGTATACAGCTGGACCTGCTACGTCCACGCTGGGTTGGACTAAGGTCATGCTTGTTGCCAGCAGCGAGTGCCACATGGCGCATGGTAAAGGAATATGGGATGGGAGGTGTAGGTATTTGTGAGATGCGTTACCGCATTGTGTCGTGAGGGAGCGTTTAAGCTCCCTTTTTTGTGCTTTTGGTTCTGGGTATCTGCCTCTTCTGAATCTTCGTGTGAAATATGTATTGTGTTTTAATATGGAATGTTCATTACTGTTTATGCTCCTCTTTTTTTGTTTCTGCTTCTTCGAATCTTCTTTTTCTGAGTCTTCTGATTCCTCGATTTCCGATGCTGGGTTGGATTTGAGTCATGCTTGTTGTCAGCAGCGAGAACCACATGACGCATGTTTTTTTTCGTTTTCCCCCTCGCTTTTCTTTCACAGTTTGTTTATGATCCTCTAGATTGTTGTTTTCCACGTGTCACATGGTCTCCCTATTTTTAGTTTGGTGCTGTTCAGTGTTAGCGTTTTCTTCGGTAGGTTTTCTGCTGTCCTTTTTGCTTTAACCTTCTTGATCCTTTTCCTTATCTCTCTGCTTACCAGAATGTGGTCTATTTGTATGATTGAGCTTCCATTACTCCAGGTGTCAATGCATGTTTGACTTTTACTCCATGTATTTCTTATTGTTAAGTCAAACATGTTTGCTAGGTTTTTCAGCGCGTTTCCATTTTCGTTAGACCATGTGTGGAGTATATTTATTTATTTATTTATTTATTTATTTATTTAACTTACACCATTCAATAGCATAACACCAATTACTGAATGGGTACAATACAGAGTTGTAATATTTATAACAATACTAACAATACTAATAACTAACAAGATAAAAACGTACTCTTCGCCGGTTTACTAAACTTTTTATATAATTGTTACACATTCTATAGGATACTCTTCGCAGTTTTTTGTAAATAATGTTAGTTTTAAAAATTTTTAATTTTATAGAACAAACTTAGTTGGTGAAAGACTCGGTGCAAAATAAAGTAAAAATTAAAAAAAAACATGCCATACCCCATGTGGGTTTCGAACCTAGGACCCTCGAATTCCGAGTCAAAAACGTAAGAACCACCTAACACGTAAAAAAATGTAAAAAATGAAAATTTTTATAAAAACATAAAAATAAAAAAAAAAATTCTCAAATTTAAACCATTAATAACATTTTTATTTACTGATCGATTTTGTTCAAAAACAATAGGGTTCTTCCCCTAGCTAACACTAACTTAGTGTCCAAATTTCAGTACAATCGGATGTTTCTTTCTTAAGTTATCGTGCTTACAAGAAACGTGACGGACGGACAGACGGACAGACGGACAGACGGACAGACGGACAGACGGACAGACGGACAGACGGACAGACGGACATTTTGAAAGTTGTTCAGAATTCGTTCACTAACAGAATGATATGAAAATTTTTTCTCTACGAGCGATATTTACGATTTTAGAAATGTGCCGATCAAATACAATATACTCTTCGTTTTTGCGAAGAGTATAATAATCAGTAACAAAAGAAATACTAAAAAAGAATACTAAGAGTGCTAAGGACTAAAAACTAAGTGTCGCTAAATTATTAGAAATTCAGATATAATAAACATCGGTACACACTATAATTTTAGGTTTTTTATCAAGGCTATACTGCAGTTGAACAGATCAAACTTGGTTTGAACAGAGTTATAATTGTTACAAATTTGATGAAGCGGTGAGAATTTCATTACATTAATACGGGGTGTTTGAAGATTGAGATATATATGTGCATTAAAGTCTCCAGGTACACGATTTCACTGCACTATGTATATGCTATGATTTACTGCGTTAGAGGGAAGCACTGTGGAAAGTTTTGGTTTGTGCACCTAATTAAACACTAACTAATATTTCTTATCAAGCTGAAAATATTCCGAGGTATAAATTATTTTACAAACACATTCTCTGATACAAACTTAAATATAACTTCTATACGTTGTCACTTTGTATTTAACTTTTTCAAGCTTTTATGGGTATCCATTGGTGACAGAACACTATAAGTCATCTCCCTGCCTACCAGAATATGATGTATTTATTGAGTTGAGTTTCCGCTGCTCTAGGTATCAAGATTGCTCTTTTTTGTGCGTACTTTCTTGGAAACCATTTTCCTGAGAGAAACCTGTATCACGTATACATACATTGAGGTGCCATAAGAATTCAGTCTGGACGCTACACACCGACAGTGCCTCCTTAATTATTTCTGATCTAATCCAAATTGGAGTTTGAAATTTGAATATTTTTAGTAATTATGAGAAAACACACTTGAAGGTTCACACAGAAAATCTGTATAATCACATTGTAATAGCGATGCATTACTGATTATTTCGGGTTATTATTATGACCATTATTATATCATGCGTAATTCTCTTGATTGGCTGAAAGAAATTCGGTTTTGGCTATTAATTATTATTTGTAATAGTTTGGTTTGTATATTTTTGCTGAAAGAAAAATATTTAGTGCCCTTATTTTAATTTATTGTCTAGGAACTATCAAGCATTTAAAGCATATAGGTATAAATTTAAGTAAAGTGGTATAGTCGAGTGTAGACTCATCTTTAGCCTTAGTGTTGATTGATTTATGGTTTCCTAGAGGCTCTCGGGTTATTCTCCACTTTTCACTTGTTATGCACTGAGATATTCTAATCACCCACATTAATTAAATATTAGCTATATAACTGAACTGTTGTAATGTTATTTTAAATAGTTATAAAAAAATCGTTTTTTGAAAATATCTCCCAAACTATCTATCGCATACTCAAATATCTTATTATCAGTTTTGTAGAGCACTAAATTCTCTCCAATTTAGTGCCGTAAATGTTTGTAATTACATATTTTTATAGTTGATCAATAGTTGACGAGATGTTTTGAAAGAAATATTTTTTATAACTTTTGCAAAAAAGTTTTAAATAAAAGTTGTAGAGAACTTTATGCTCTACAAGTTTGCAACTACATATTTTTATATCCGACCAATAGTTAACGAAATATTTTGAAAAAACTATATACTAAAAACTTTTCGCGGGCTGTAGCTCATGAACTGTTAATTCTACAAAATAGTGTTTTAGACAGAAATTAGTGCTCTTTAAGGTTTTCATTTGACATTTTAATGTACGATCAATAGTTTACGAAATAATCCGCAAAAACTACATTTTGAAAACTTCGACGTTCTGTAACTCGTAAATGTTTAGTCTCATGAAAATAAAGATGTTATTGATTTTATAGGGAATTTAGCACTGAACAAAAAAGGTACTTACCATTTTTGTCGTAGTATCAATGCTGCCCTCCTAAGCCAAAAAGACGTATCTCAAGGTTTCACTGTTTTGAGATATAAGGCATGTTTTGAATTTTCGAAATCGCGTCAATATTTTCAAATCTTTACTAATATTTTTTTTGTAGTTGTACTAATGTAGAGGTTAATAGTGGTGTAGTTATGAATTTATATTAATTAGGTTACTAGTTTTTTTTTTACAATGAGATACGTCTAATTGGCTAAATCGCTTAGGTTTTCTCATATTTTTTTAGATACGTCAAACTTTGTTAGCACTTTAAAAATACTTAACGATTGAAATACGTTTATTTCGCTATGAAAATATATAGAAAATAGCTCCAGCTATCCTAAGGTATAAAAATTTGCATTTCGGACAAAACTTGAGATACGTCTTTTTGGCTTAGGACGGCAGAATGGTTTGCGACATATTTTTGACTTTTCGCCAAGATAGTGGCTAATACCAACCACCTGACCTGCCAACTTACAAAATGTATGGAATGAACCACCGAACACTTTGAAAAAGAAAAACTATTTTTACATTACGAACACACTTTTTTTACCTATTAATTGGACTATTTGGATACATACGAATTCAAGCATGGCGAAAAGTTCAATTGATAACAGTTAAGAATTGCATAATATCTTCGCTATCATCGTTTTCTCATATTGGTGAATTTGTTGATTGATTGATTGATATACCGGCGTGCGGTAGGCATTGCTGCCACTCCCATAGTTATACAGCTGGGCCTGCTACGTCCACGCTGGGTTGGACTAAGGTCATGCTTGTTGCCAGCAGCGAGTGCCACATGGCGCATGGTAAAGGAATATGGGATGGGAGGTGTAGGTATTTGTGAGATGCGTTACCGCATTGTGTCGTGAGGGAGCGTTTAAGCTCCCTTTTTTATGTTTTTGGTTCTGGGTATCTGCCTCTTCTGAATCTTCGTGTGAAATATGTGTTGTGTCTTGGAGTGTTTATTACTGTTTATGCTCCTCTTTTTGTGTTTCTGCTTCTTCGAATCTTCTTTTTCTGAGTTTTCTGATTCCTCGATCCGATGCTAGGTTGGGTATGGGTCATGCTTGTTGCCAGCAGCGAGAGCCATATGACGCATGGTTTTTTTTTTCCATTTTTCCCTTCGCTTTTCTTTCCCAGTTTGTTTATGATCCTCTCGATTGTTGTTTTCCACGTGTAACATGGTCTCCCTATTTTTAGTTTGGTGCTGTTCAGTGTTACCGTTTTCTTTAGTAGGTTTTCTGTTGTCCTCTTTGCTTTAACCTTCTTGATCCTTTCTCTTATCTCTCTGCTTACCAGGATATGGTCTGTTTGTGTGATTGAGCTTCCATTGCTCCAGGTGTCAATGCGTGTTTGACTTGCTCCATGTATTTCTTATTGTTAAGTCAAAGATGTGTGCTAGCGCGTTTCCATTTCGTTAGGCCATATGTGGAGTATATGTGCGAAGTCTCCAGGTATACGATTTCACTGCACTATATATATATATATATATATATATATATATATATATATATATATATATATATATATATATATATATATATATAAACTATGATTTACTGCGTTAGAGGGAAGCACTGTGGAAAGTTTTGGTTTGTGTACCTAATTAAACACTAATTAATATTTCTTATCAAGCTGAAAATATTCCGAGGTATAAATTATTTTACAAACACTTTCACTTATACAAACTTAAATATAACTTCTATACGTTGTCACTTTGTATTTAACTTTTACAAGCTTTTATGGGTATCCATGGTGACAGAACACTATAAATCATCTTCCTGCCTACCACGATATGATCTATTTATTGAGTTGAGTTTCCGCTGCTCTAGGTATCAAGATTGGTCTTTTCTGTGCGTATTTTCTTGGAAACCATTTTCCTGAGAGAAACCTGTATCACGCATACCTACATTGAGGTGCCATAAGGACTCAGTCTGGACGCTACACACCGACAGTGCCCCATTGATTATTTCTGGTCTAATCCAAATTAAACTCGTTTGAATATTTTTAGCAATTATGAGAACCTCACCTGAAAGATAGGTATACTTTAAAAGTAGTGCGCCACTGATCATTACGTGTTCAATTTTGATTAAATTTGTTTGAATATTTTTAGTAATTATGAAGAACACACTTGAAAGTTCACACAGGAAATCTGTATAATCACACTTTAATAGGGATGCATTACTGATTTCTCGGGATATTATTATAACCATTTTTATCATGCGTAATTCTCTTGATTGGCTGAAAGAAATTCGGTTTTGGCTATTAATTATTATTTGTATTATTGACCTAATAATATGCCTCTGGTTTAATACTCAATACTATTTAAAATATTAGGTTTTGAGTTAATAAATTAGGTTAATAGAGATTAAGTTGATAAAGTTATTAAAGTAATTAAATTTAATAAAATAAAATAAATTAGTTTATATCTTAGCTTTCTGTGGCTTCTGGTTGTGATTGCTGTTTCTTATTCCCTCTTCTTTTTGGGCTTAGTACACTTAAAAAACTTTCCACTGCACACACAAATTAATTATTTATTTATTTACACTTTTACGTTTAATATGTCTGTCTTGCTTTGCTTCATAAACACGTGTTGTTCACTTTTGACACTGAATATTTATGCTTTCTTTAACGCAATAAAGCACTTGAAAGGGTCTTTTAGGTACCTATATAGATAGGTCTATTTAGGTCGACCGTCAACTAAGGCACAGCTTTACAGTTTATTTTTTGGTACTATTTAAAAAACACTAAGAGTAATTTTCAATTTACTAATTGTATATGAACTTTTTTTCCTATTATTATGACATGTCACGTTATGCAAATTCTTGGCTCACCGGTGGCTTAAATTTGATTAAGTTTACCGAGGTTTTAACCACTTATTTTGGGAGCGTCTTACGACGCGTCTATACACGCCGACTGTCAACTTTCGAATCTTCTCATATTGGTGAATTTGTTGATAACAAATCATTACCGGGTTCATTTCAAATAATTAAGATATTTTATTCAAATTTTGACCTTTGAATATTAGAATATGATTCATGACCTTTCAGCAACGACACGACGGCAATGCACAACCATTGATGCATTTAAATAAAACTTTTAATCATTTGACGCTTTCCGAAAGGGCCATTAAACGCCATATCATATTGGTTACTGCATTACTCCATCACATATTATTTTATATGTTGAAATGAAGTACTTATTACTTTTGAAAATTTGCCTAAAATATTCTTATGATTTTCTTATTTTTAGTAGTTACACCGATCATACTTTTACCCAGCAAGTTTATTTCACATACTCTTTTGGATATTTGATAATTCGGACCATATTAGTATGTTTATATTCAGCAACTGTAGACTCCGAATGTAAGAAGCCATTAAATGTTTTAAATGCTCTACCTTCAGATATTTACAATATTGAGGTAAGTATTATTATACTCTTCGCAAAAACGAAGAGTATATTGCGTTTGATCGGCAGATTTCCAAAACAGTAAATATCGCTCGTAGAGAAAAAGTTTTCACATCATTATGTTAGTGAACGAATTCTGAACAACTTTCAGTCCGTCCGTTACGTTTCTTGTAAACACGATAACTTAAAAAAGAAAAGTCCCATTGTATTGAAAGGACTCCACACAAAAGTATAGGAAAAGGCCTTTCGGTCAAATTTTCTTTAAATTTTGAGAAAAAGTTCTCCTGGTTATACTAAACAATAGTTCTCGTGAGCACAATGCTCAAATTTCAAAAATATAAAGTTTTATAGTCCCATGAGGTGAAGCTTTGACTCCAAAAGTTCTGTGACTGGACCGCAAGACATCAACTCCTCCATTTTCGAGTGTGGGGAATACGATGGTGACAATATTTTCCGACATACCCTTCACCCACTTTCCCTAAACCGGAAAAACCACCTCTTTTCCGATTTTAAGGTGCTAGGCTTGCGAGGGCTTGTCGGATCGGTTTTTTTTTGTCAGTTCGAATAAAATAAGTAAAGATTCACCACAGGTGACCTAACTCATTACTGGAGATTGAAACTACCTCCACTCCCGCTTGAAAACGAGGGCGGGGAACACGATGGTGACAATATTTCTCGACCTACCTTTTACCCTAAATAGGAAAAACCACCTCCTTTCCGATTTTCCGGTGCTGGGCTCGCGAGGGCTTGTCGAATAGGATTTTTTCTCGTCAATTCGAACAAAATAAGTTAAATCTCGATCAGACGAGACCTAACCAATCCGGGGGTTCAAGCAGTCTTTACACAAAGTAAACTTTTTTTTCAGTGGCTTGTAGGGAATTGATTAACACGGGTCATTGGGATACGTAGATATTTTTGTTTTTCATTGATTATTATGTATATAAAAATATTCTCGTTTTTATCCATTCAATGGTCATTCATTACATCTGGTTCATTATATACAATTCTCATTCTATGCTAATAGATCTTTCGATGCTTACAATTATAACCACTCTGTTCATCCGAATCAAATTGGACCTCACAGTCACTGAAAGAAAAGTTCACTTCGTGTAAAGGCTGCTAACCCCCGGGTTGTTTGGGTCTCGTCTGATCGAGGTTTATTTATTTTATTCGAATTGATAAGAAAAAATCCTATCCTACAAGCCCTTTCAAGCCTAACAGCGGAAAATCGAAAAGGGGGATGGTTTTCAGGTTCAGTGTGAAGGGTAGGTCGAAAATATTGTCACCAATGTGTTCCCCGCTCTCGAAAATGGGAGTAACCATTTTCAAGTTGATTTTCGTTATTTTCGTGGTATTTCGTTATTTGGGGTGGAGGTAGTTTTAACCGCTGGTGGTGGGTTAGGACACCTGAGGTCAATTTTTTCCTATTTTATTCGAACTGACAAAAAAAACCGATACGATAAGCTCCCTCATCGGAAAATCGCTGAATGGAGTGGATTTTTAGTGAAGAGTAGATCGGGTAATATCGTGACCATTTTAATCCCCGTCTTCAAAAACGGGGATATACTGTTTTCCAGCTGATTTTCGTTGTTTTCGTGGCATTTCACTATTGGGGGGGGGGGGTAGGTAGTTTCAACCCACCGGGGTGGATTGGGTCAATATTTACTTATTTTATTCGATCCGACAAGCCTCGCAAGCCTAGCACACAAAAAGGGGTGGTTTTTCCGGTTTAAGGGTAGTGAATGAAGGCCAGGTCAGAAATATTGTCATCATCGTGTTCCCGCCCACGAAAATGGGGGAGTAGATATTGTCACGCCCAAAACGTGCCCAAGCTGAAAATTATACTCGAATATCTGAATTGAAACGGCAAATTAAATTCACTCACTTCAACACAGCAATATTTATTTAATAACAACAACAGATAACAATTCACTTTACAAATATCACAATTACGATCTGGGAGATAAACCCACACTAAGCTTTCAACGAACAGAGGCCTGTGCCTAGACACCCCGGCGTCCGGGTGCCCACCTAGATGCACCTCAGCGCCCCCGTAGAGACTCCCCGTCATTGTTTACATTTTCGTTTAAATACCCCGGTAGATGATACATTTCGTTTACAGTTCAATGTTAACTTTATTTACTAAATAGAACCTTGTTGACCCAGCAGTATGCCGGTACGTGCATTCCAATGGTAGTGAACCAAAACAATAATTTAAAATATTATTATGCAAGCTAGTTATGGATTATTTATTTCTATTTTTACGATTCTATATTAATAAATTAAATCAGGAATTAAGTTTGACACAATCCCCCTGTCCTTGAAAGCTGGCCCCCAGCTTTTAAACTTTAATTTACAAGTTAAAACCCTGATTTAGCAGTTGATCCTCGGTGGACTTGACTCCATACCGTCGCTGAACGTCTCTCCAAAAAAAAACGTACAAATTTGGTTTTCAACCTTTAAAAACGCTACAAGAGGCCATTTGTGGCGCTGTCAAAAAGAATAATTCTAAACAAACTGAAAAAAAATTATTTACCGCTTTCCTTTCCAAACACCCACAACAACACACTGCACTTATAGTTTCTCAAAACCTTTGGTTACTAATACTAATTATTACTGTCTGTTACTATGTGTCATGCCTAAAACGTGCCCAAGCTGGAAATTATACCCTAATATCTGAATTGAAACGGCAAATTAAATCCACTCACTTCAACAAACAATATTTATTTAATAACAACAATAAAACAAAACATACTTACAAAAAATATCACAATCACAATATACAAACCCACTACACAACGTGGTTACTGAAGGACTTTCAAAGGACAGAAGGCAGTGCCTCCCTTTCGGTGCCCGCGTAGAGACTCCTGCTGGTTGACGAGAAATAGTTTATTAATTACTCTCTTGAAATCCTCCAATTCCATTTTATCGTTGACTACTAGCCTGTAGCTTTGATACAGATTTCTCCGAATACCGTTTTCAAAAAATTTCTTCAATTCTCTCAAGTTAAAAGCAGGGTCGTACTCTCCAAATAGCGTTTGTAGCTCGTAGTAGTATTCCTTAATGGATTCCTGAGGCTTTTGCTTCCTGTCATACAGTTTTTTCTCCAGAATTCTCTTTACATCGTCCGTTTCAAATTCTTTGAGAAAGTCACTCTTTATTTCCGGCCAGGCTTTTTGTCCATTTTCTTCATTGTTGACATAACGTTGGAACCATAAATTTGCTGCTCCTTCTAAAAACGAGTCTAAATAGCTAATTTTGAGTATGTCCGTCCAACCATTAGCCGCCTCTGTCCGCTCATACTGCCTAATAAAGGTCGTTGGGTTTCCTGAACCTGGGTTAAACGTCGGAGGGCACAGAAATTTTGGGGTTGATGGGGTTTTCTCCATCGCCAAACTTTGGGAAAGCGTAGCGTTTGGCATATTTCTGTTTCGAACCTTTGTACGTTCTTTGGCTTTCGGAAGTCCCTCTTGGCTGCGTACCTCTTGCGAAGTGCGTGAGTTTTCTTCTGAATTCTGCTGAGATTCAGAATACGTAGGACTAGATGATTCTTCTGGAGGAGGGGGTCGCTTCGGTGTTGCCGGTTGTTTGTTTTCAGTTGCCGCCTCGGGGGGGGGGGGGAAATGGGAAGCGAGTTGTTTGTTTGGTTGGTGTACCATGAGCTTTGCTCGGGTGACCTAGGAGTGTTGCTGGACCTTCTAAATGGGTCAGGTAGGAATTGCTCCGTACTTCTATGAGGGAGACTGAAATGAGTCGAATTTTCAGCTATCACCAACTTAAATTTGGCCCCCGACCTTGTGGTACTTCTGCCTTCCACTGGCATTGGCTGATTAAGTAGGGATTTGTATACGCTCACTCACATAAACAATTATCACTTAGCTAAAAAATGTAATACCTTAATCTGAAAGAAAAGGATTAGAGAAAATTACGCAGTAGCTGCCACCTAACGGTACCTGTGAGAATTATTTTAATATTAGTGAATGAACTGAAAGGAAATAAATTGCTGTAATAATAATAAAACGTTTAAACTGAACCGTAGTTTTATTTGACCAATTAGGGAGAATTGATCAAGGGAATTTAGCCAACGGCGCCTCCACCATGTGTCACGCCCAAAACGTGCCCAAGCTGAAAATTATACCCGAATATCTGAATTGAAACGGCAAATTAAATTCACTCACTTCAACACACCAATAATTATTTAATAACAATAGATAACAATTCACTTTACAAATATCACAATTACGATCTGGGAGATAAACCCACACTAAGCTTTCAACGAACAGAGGCCTGTGCCTAGACACCCCGGCGTCCGGGTGCCCACCTAGACGCACCTCAGCGCCCCCGTAGAGACTCCCCGTCATTGTTTACGTTTTCGTTTAAATACCCCGGTAGATGATACATTTCGTTTACAGTTCAATGTTAACTTTATTTACTAAATAGAACCTTGTTGACTCAGCAGTATGCCGGTACGTGCATTCCAATGGTAGTGAACCAAAACAATAATTTAAAATATTATTATGCAAGCTAGTTATGGATTATTTATTTCTATTTTTACGATTCTATATTAATAAATTAAATCAGGAATTAGGTTTGACAATATCTTGCGGTCTAGTCACAGAAATTTTGGGGTCATAGCTTTACCTCAAGAGACTATATAAGAGCTTTATATTTTTAGATTTCAAAGGCCACTGGCGGCCGAACTATTGAATTTTGAGCATTATGATCATGAGAACTTTTGTTCAGTATAACCAGGAGAACTTTTACTCAAGATTTCAAAAATTTTGACAAAAGGCCTTTTCCTATACTTTTGTGCGGGGTCCTTTGGAAAGTAAATTAGTGTTAGCTAGAGGAAGAACCCTATTGTTTTTTAAGAAAATCGATCAGTAAATAAGAAATTTTGTTGATACATTTTACTAATATATATTTTATAATAATACATCTAATGCGTTGAAATATACAGACATACAATTTTTGTAGTATAGTGTGATGGTCCAGTGGCTAAAGTTTTGCCTTGCAATTTCCCTACATAAATCATATTATATGACTAGCTCTCAAATATATTAAATCTAATAATGTGAAATAGGTTTAATATATATATAAAAAAAAACAAATGCTAATGAACTTTCTAAGTGAGGTTTGAAAGTTGTTTGCCACAACACTAGACCACTGTGATACTTGCTGTACGCAGTTTTATATAACACTGTAAACAATATATAAAATACAACCAATGAAATGTTTTGTAAATACTTATTAAAAAATTGAGTAAAGATCTTTAAAGGAAAAAAGCAATCCAAAGATCGTGTGTTCGAATCCCAGGAAGGATGGAAGTTTTTTTTTTTTCATATACTTTTTTTCACAACAAAGTTGGTATCACAAAATTTAGGATGTCCAAAAACTAACATTATTTACAAGGAAACTGCGAAGAGTATTCTATAGAATGTGTAACAATTATATAGAAAGCTCAGTAAATTGGCGAAGAGTACGTTTCCCAGATAGCACAAGACGTCTTTAAGACGTCCATATTAAGTCTTATTTGGGTCTGAACGTCTTATTCCTTATAAAGATGTCTTGAAGACGTCTTTAAGATATCTGATTTCTACATCTTAAAGACATCTTAATGACGTCATAATTGACGTCATAATTACGATGTCAATGTTAGTATTGCCCAATAGAAGCAAAAAAAATGTTAACAAAACTGTTTTTCCAATTTTACAACGTTTTTCTTTACATTTGACAGAGATTTCTGTAAAATGTGTAGTATATTTTGTTTGTGTATGTATAGTAATTTGTAATTTGTCAATAATGATTTAATTTTAATCTTTTTTATAAATTATTAATGACATTATTAGATATAAATGAAAGATTAATGATAACATAATAAATAACAGCCGAATTGTCCAGCAAAATCTAGTCGTTGCATTTGCTAACTATAGAGTCTTTAAGAGAACAATTCATAACCGCTCAGTGGCCGCATTAAAGAGTTCACTTATGAGTCAATAGGTCTGCGGTTCGATCCCTACTGATTCCGCTTTTTTTTTTTTTCGTTAAAATAATTGCGAAAAAAGTTTTAGTTGGTTTTTATAAAGGTAACAGTTGCTTATAAAACCGATATGCAAATGTATTTTTTTTTCAATTTTAGGTCTGTTTTAGACCAACAATGGACCTCGAAAAGACGTCTGTAAGACGTCTGGATTTTTAACATAAGACCTAAATAAGACGTCTGGATTTTTAATATAAAACCTAAATAAGACGTCTGTAAGGCTTAAATGGACGTCTTAAAGACGTAGTGAAAGTCTAAGGAAGGCGTCTTTAAGACATCTTAAAGACATCTCTGTTCTATCTGGGTTTTAGCTTGTTTAATCTCCTAACTGGCATGATGACAAAAAGTACCATATCATCAGAACCATTTCTATATTTTCATATCAAACTGTCAATATTTTTCCAAATTTTGATTTCAAAATTGCCACTCTGAATATATCTACACTACTATGCTACGTTCTATGAATGTTTGCTTGAGTAAATCCAGAGTAACATGCATAGACCTTTTCATGTTCCAATGCATTACATTCAATGCACTGTTCGAAGCGCGGAATGGCATATTGAACGGTATCGATCTATGAATACAATTTAAAAAACCGCTGCCCAAGGAATCACTACTTCCACATCCAGATTTTCTAAGTCACTCACAACGAAAAAATTTTGTATATGGAAATAATTGTTTATGGATCTTTAATAATATAATATTTGAAATCCTCTACCCCAAAAACCCATAAAACGATACCCCACATAGGTAGTGGGGTGGGGGTGGTGGTAGGGGGTGGTAGTGGGGGTGGATGAAGTAAAAAAATATTTTGAGGTTTCTGGTTCTTGTACACACACTAAATCACATTCTTTTTTCATCCCCTTTAATAATGGGGTGGGGGTGGTAATGGGGGTGGCTAATGCCAAAATTTTTTTTGAGATCTTAGCTTCTCTTGTATATACTAAATACCAATTTTATGGACTCTTAGCTGCTTGATTTACCTATTTACCCCCATTTACCCCCCAACCCTTCGACGGAACAAGATGAAAATAATCTAAAATAGTCTAGTTCTAGATCTCGTTAAAGTACATATGTGTACCAAATTTCAAGTCAATATCTCAAACGGTTCCAGAGTAAACGTGCGCACAAAAAAAAGTTACAGACCGACAGATAGACCGAGAGACAGAAATTTTTTTTTCGTGCAAACTTAAAATCTCGACGTTTCATGACATTCTAAGCCTATTTGAACAATAAAATTTTTTAAAAATTTTTTTGTCGTTATTATACTTCCACCGGATGTGGAAGTAATTTAACGGTACACGCTTCAACTGGAACTCGGGAAGACAATAAATACACTAACCCTATGTCAGTAAACTCTTACACTACATACCTGCAATCAGCCTGCAACAAACCCGATCGTTGAAGGTCGTAATAAGATAGAAAGAGACAGATATCAGACGCGATCGAGTATTGACCTTAACTTTTATTTGAAAGACGGATCCGTTCCAGGTGGTGCGCGATTCATTGTATTCTACACTGACCTACACAATAACAGTAGCGTATCTTCACAAATTTTAACGCGTTCTAATATATTAAATTACCTCAGAACACCTAAAATTTTGCAGGGGCTTTCCCACATTGAAGACTAGTACACCATTTTATTTTCCGCATATCATGGTAAATCATGTTGTTATAGAGGTACGTTTTTGAACAAGTATTCAAAAATATCGCAGATGCTATAACAGCTCAATTCAGTCTGTCATGCACACGTTGATTTCTTTAAATTTTAAAATTACTGTCAGGTTTTTTGTTAATTTGCACAAGTTTGTTATGCGATCAGTAGTCGTAGAAAAAGTATAGAATTTTACTCACGTATAATAGCTATTGCTCATTTGGATGAATTACGACATTCGCCTTCGGCTCGTGCCGTAGACGTCATCCTCTTGAGTAATAGCTGTAATTACACGCTCGTTGAATAATATACTATATTTATTTCAGATCGAAAGATTCATAGTTCAAGTTAAAGTGGATCCAGCTTATTTAAGTGGTAAGCAGTTTTTTGCAATCACCAAGTCACTTGTGCTGAGTGTAAGTGTATAAAAGTATTTATAAATTAATTTTTTTTGTTAATTAAATTTTGTTTTAGATAGCTGGAGCTATTGTTACATATGAGTTAGTTTTAATACAGGTTTATAACAGATAAGTAAATACACGCTTTAACATGTAACTGTATTAATTCAAATGCCACAATGCCAGGCAGTGCTAAAATTTACTAGTATTAAGTATCAGTATTTTTAAAAAATAGAAATAAGTACCAATACCGTACAAATATTTAAATATTACTTGAATTGAGTTAACTTAAGTATTAAGTACAAAAATGTATTACTTGAAGCATTTAAATTTAAAGTGCTTAGTAATTAAATAACGTTTTCAAGTACAAGAACGTTATATGTCGAATTTAAGTACCAGTACTTTAAAAAGGCTGTCGTTATCATAATATGTTCAGGATTGACAGTTTTATTTTTTGTTTACACGTTATATTAATCATTTCAATGTATTTTTTTTCTAAACACTTGTTCACATTCTTTCTAAGATGACAACCCTGCGTGGTTGGTAAAGGGTCGTATCTTTCCCTCGTATGAAGCAGAACGACGTTAGAACCCCTGTTGTAAAGTTGTTTATTAAAGTTTTGTATTAGTTAACATAGTTCTTTTTAGAAACAAGTGGTCTCAATAACAGCTAAAGTTTTACAGTCCATTCATAGACATTTATATGTATATTATTTGTTGATCTGATGAGCAAAACAACTATTTGTAAAAATACCTTAGAAAATATTCTGTAATCAAATTATATGAACATACAAAATAGAACCACTTGCAAGCTAGAGTTGAGAGTTGAAGGCATTTTGTAGTTTTATGTATTTTAGCTCCTTTCAAAGAAACACTACAACCTCACCTCATCTTCTACCGACGTATATATCAGCTTAAATACAGTAGCTATACAATCTTAGGCGAGAAGTGAGTAGTAAATATACCTTCACGGGGGGGATAGAGAAACCAGTGTACGTGAAAAAATTAGGCTGCTGCTGATAAAATTTAAGAAAACACAATATTAGTGGAGTCAAATTAAGTACCTATCAAAATAGGTGTGACAGGAGTAATAATAAGTGCTATGAGAAGTTTTGGATTAAATCGGTCCGTTTTTTCCTGTAAAATTTAAACACTCGACAATTGTCGTAGGACAATTTTTTTTTAATGTAGGTTTTTAAATGAATTTTACGGTGGTATTAAGAGAAAAAAATATCTTCACTTAAACCGTTTTTTCTTTGAAATTTGTTTATAATTTTCAAAATTATGTTATAATAAACAAATTCAAGTAACTGTGGATGTTTTATCAAAGCACGAACGGCTAACGAATTATGAAAATAGCTGAAATATCTAACAATTTTTCTAAGAGTACTACTACCAATTTACTCCAGGCATTTTACCTGGAAAAATTCATGGTAGTTCTTGAAATAGATTTACTTTATGTTTTTGGCTCGCTGAATCCAAATTTTTAACTTCCCACCAAAAATTCCCCCACAATCCCCTTTTCCCCCGACCCATGACACCTGTATGCTGCTCGAGAATTGATACCAACCCGTTGATCGCGATCGAAGTTTCTTAGGTTTATCCTCACTTTATATTGTTCATTATTTTAATTGCTTTAAAAAACGTTTTGTTTCGCATGGTTGATGTGACTTTAAATTGTTTCAGTTGATCCAAGTCCTCGTCCAAAACCGAGATTTGCATTCCCTCACTCAGCTGTTTCGGATTCCAAATACAGATCTACAAGCTATCGCAAAAGCTGGCAATCATTTTTTCTTCGTTTGCATGGTTGCAAGGATGAAAACACATGGCTTTGAACGATTTTAGACCCTCAGTGTTTCATCAAGATCGCGTACAGCAGTAAACACAATATTGCCTCTTTGGCCCCAACTGAAGCTGCTGCTGCGTAATGCTCACTGAAAACGTACCACCAAGTCCAACTTTGGCAAGGAAATGTTATCGAGCCAGAAAAATTGGGCTGGAAAAAAACCAGTTAAGGACTTTCTCCTGTCACTACTTTGAAACCTCCTGCTCTACCAAAACTTCTAAAGATTATCTCCACAAGGTATAAAAAAGGCTGCCGCGGCGCGCGTAGCTGCAAGCAAAGCGGGTTGAAATGTTCCATCATGTGCCTGGAGTGCAACAATTCATGCGAGAATATTCCTGACTGAAAGAACGTAACCGACGTGTAACATACAACCCCGCTGCGCCGAGGCTCATGTTTCGAGGCGTGTTAGCTCTTCCTCGTTCGTTCAATGTTAAAATGTCAAAGGACCTTTTTTTTGTTGCAAATTTTGTCTACTTAAAAAAAAAAACGGTTTTTTGGTTTTCTTTTCAATTTTTTGAAGAGGTTGTGGAAGGAATTTTTGGTGGGAAGTTAAAAATTCGGATTCAGCGCTCCAAAAAACGTAAAGTAAGCCTATTTCCAGAACTACCATGAATTTTTCTAGGTAAGGGCCCTATATGGTCTCTAATGCCTGAGGTAATTGGCAGATCTTGTGTTATAGTTGTGATGATCTGAGCGAGTACTGAAATTACTGATATTTTTGTGAATTTCAAGGTTTACCTCTCATACCATAATATGATAGCTTTATTAGTAACAGGTCATGAGGAACAGAGTCGAAAGCCTTAGAGATAACACATAATGCAAGGCCAGTATGCTCCCTTCCTTAAGACTCTCGACGAAATCTCCCGCCGCCTGTTGAACAGCTTGAATAGATTAAAAACCAAATTGAGAATCAGATATTACAGCACTTCGTTAGAAAGACTTCGTCAGCGACCACTTTAACAGAATTTCTATTAATTTACCAAATACAGGAATAATTGAAATTGGACGATAGTTGTCTAATTCTCCCCTGTCTCCCTCTTTAAAACGCGGTATAACTTTTGTAATTTCAAATGAATCAGAAAAAGATCCTTTTTTAAAACATCTATTGTATATAAAATTATGTCAATAGCTTCCTTAGTTATTTGACTATTTAAATCATAAATGTCAGAACAGGGAGATTTTTTAAATGTGTTTACCGCATCTAAAACTTCATAAGTAGAGAGTGTCCTTAGGTAGAGACAACCTGCTATAGCCAGTATTTTTTGCAATATATCAGTTAAATTTATATCGCTTTTTGGTAATGAAAAAAGGATATTTTCAGCTACAATAGTAAAATAATTATTAAAATCATTACCTGTTCAATTTTGATCAATTGTAGAAGAATGTTTTACGTTGCGCTCATAACTTATTAATTTCAAACCGTCTCTTAAGGTGTACTTATTATACGCAGCTTTTTGTCTCATTTATCGCGACTTTATATTCTCTAATAGGCCAGTAGTATAAAACCAAAAAATTAGACGAGGCAGGATAAGATACACAATTCTTGAAATCGAAGCAAAAGACACACTACTCTGAGGTCATCTTTACCGAGTTAATAGTGGTGACCATGACTCAGGAGCAATTCCTTTCCAACGACAGAAATAAAGCACGTCTTATTAGCTTGCTTACTAAGAGGCTTGAAGATGAAGGCTTCTCAGTAAAGCAAGCTAATGAAGACGCAGACCACCTGATTGTTGCCATGGCCCTTGAGATATCACAGGCGCATAAGAAGGTTGTGGTAGTTGGTGAGGATACGAATCTCCTCATCATGCTCAATGCCCTAGCCACACCATCAGCAAACATATATTTCTCAAAACCCGGAAGAGGAACGACCCCACCAAAAGTGTTTGGTCGCAACAGCTTCAAACTGGCAGACAACATGAGAAGACCACTCATATTTCTCCATGCCATAAATGGATGTGACACAACTTCAGCACTCTTTAGACAGGGTAAGAAGAAGGTGGTCAAGCTGTTGGTCGAAAATAAATGTCTTCTCGTAGAAATCAAACCTTTCTTCGAGCATGACACTCAAGCTGAAGCTATTGCCGAAGCTGGCCTATGATTTTTAACAACAATTTTTTTTATTATGAAATATAATCATCACTAATTGATTTCAAGAATTGTGTATCTTATCCTGCCTCCATCTTTATGTCAGTTGAATGGATCTCATAATATTCTACAGTGTGACCCATTTAGAATGGAAACACCTTTATAACTTTTTTATGTTTTGTCGGACTTGAACTAAATTTTACCAAAAGATAGAACAGATTAGGATCTACTTATGGTAAAAAAAAACATTCGCCTCTTACAAATGGAAAGCCACCTGCGATGCCAAAATAAATGGAAAAAATAAAGAAATCATATTAGGCATTTTTTATCGAAAAACTGTATCAATGAAAGTTGTTCAGAATTGTCCAAAAACATAGAGTACAAAATTTCAGCAATATTAAAGAATATTGAAATTTTATTTAAAACAAGGTCCGAGTTCGAAAATATCATTTTAATTGTTTTTTTTTTTAGAAAATTGTGCTATGACAATTTTGTTTGAAATTAAACGCAAGCTGTCAGGTAGTTGTCAAGTGATTTGTATTTTTTTTAAATTTGGTCGAAATTTTGGACTTCAAAAACAAACTTAAATATTTTTTAATATTGCTGAAATTTTGGATTCTAGGTTTTTGGACAATTCTGAACAACTTTCATTAACAAAGTTTTCCGATAAAAAAATGCCTAATATGATTTTTTTATTGTGTCCATTAATTTTGGTACCGCAGGTGGCTTTGCATTTGTAGGAGGCGATTTTTTTTTGGCCCTAAGTAGATCCTAATTTGTTCTATATTTTGGTAAAATTTGGTTCAAGTTGGACAGAAAATATAAAAGTTATAAAGGTGTTTCCATTTTAATTGGGTCACACTGTATATGGAACCATTTTTTAATATTGTCTCTTTATATATTCTACAATTTTAATATTTTATATATTTACTAAATACAAGACTAGTACAATGGAGTGCTATAGTACTATGTTTAATATAGGGTAAATAACATATTTTTCTTAAATATGTAAAATTTGTCCAACTTTGATGAGCACTAGTATGGGAGCGGATGGTCCAAAAAATATGCGTCTGATCTCATTCAATGCAGAATTTAATGCCCTACAACTTTTAATAGGACTATGTTTTCGTATTGTGAGTCCTTTACGAGATATAACCGTAAAACCGCAAAAATACACCTAAGGGGTACATTTTTACCCCCCACCACAACCAAGCACAACTTTGCCGGGGGAAAAACCTAGGATAGTCATGTTAGGTAACAAATGATGGCTTCATTTGTAAAACAATAAAACCTTTTTTAACAATTATTTCTGATTTGGATTTTAAGCCTACTGGCCTATAAGTAAATCTTTGTATATTTTAAAATCAACAGGATTCTTAGTTATATTGTAGACAAGCTTAACACTAGACATACTTTCACGAACTTAGCTTAATGCTTAATCATTAAACTATATTAATGGTCGATTTTTGTTACCAGAACATTTTCTAAGTATTAAGTAAAAAGCAGTTATAATAAATATTAATATTTAGAGATAAACACCAAGAGTAATACTTAAATATTTATGTACCAGTACCTGCATTTTTGTTGGGACTTAAAGTGAAATTAAAGTACTTTTTATACATCAGTACTTCAGGATTCCATATCGCGGCTCTGGCATCAGAAAATCATTTTCTTTCGTTTCTTCTAATCTATTGATTTGAGATTGTGGAGGCAGAAGACTTGCTTATGGCTGTAAACGTGAAAAGAGTTTATCTAGATTAATTACTAATAATTAAATAGGATATGCTGATCAAATAATACGTAATTGATTTTGGTTTAATGAATGACTAACGAAAAATGAAAGAACTACCTCTACTTATATTTAGCATTGGAAAAACCAGTTAGTTAAAGATTTTCATACAAATTATCATACACAATCCATTAAAACAAATATAATGCAATAATTGCTGTTGCATTATACACTTTTCATACTCTCCGTGTCAATTATTTTTAATAAAAGAATATTATTCTTACACACAGAGTATAAAACAACAAATAAACGTTATAAACCGAATGCAAATACATTCTCTATAATTATTTTATGGCAAGGTAAACATTTTATTTATGTACCGCTTAATAAACAAATTACTGTCCAATATTACAGCAATACTAATGGGCTGCTAGTGTGTTGTTGTTTTTGCTATCATATCGACATATATTTAATAAACGCATATGAAAGAATAGAGCGTGCATACAAAAACAATAAATATACAGACACTTAACATGAAAATGAAACGACAAAATAAAGTTGTACCGGCAATCAAAAAAACTAATTTAGAGAATATGTCTTTTCATGTACAAATGAGGAATGTTCTACTTATTGCTCAAATTTTTGGCTATATGCCAGTAAGCGGCATTTACCAGCCAGATATCTCATCTGTAAAATTTTCCTGGATATCATGGAGAATGGTTTATGCTGTATTAACTACGGCTGGAACAATATTTATCGGTATAGCCCAGTTAAAAAAGAATGTCACCAGCAAAATTCAAATGCTGGATATTCACAAGTTGTGCTTATATGCAACGGGAATTTGTTCAAGCATATTTTTCATCATGCTCGCCAGAAAATGGCCCAAATTCGTAAAGAAATGGACTGGCGTGGAGAGAGCAATGTCTGTGTATGGCTGGCCGTCTGAAGTTAACAAGAAAGTTAATAAAGTCGTTCTAATTTTCATGATCTTAGTACTGGGTAAGTATAATCTCCCCCAAAAAAAAAAAAAACATAAAAAATGTTAAGGATAAGATAGGGCCAGTAGCCCCAGACAGGTATTTCCAAAATAACTTATGTTATGACATCGGTGAGTAATAACACATTGACACAAATTCAGCCTCTGATCTTCCTGCGTTAGTGAGATAATTGACCATATATAGGCTAGAGCGGGTATTATTTAAAATTATTTTATTCAAAAACTATCGCAGCTAAACTAATAAAACGAAAACTCTTTGTTAGTTAATACATTGTTCTATATTATATATTTTTTGTAGAATTTTTCAACTATATTTACTATTTAAAAAAATAAAAAATTCTTATTTTTTTTATAGTTCACACAGAGATACAACCACAGAAAAAACATATAATGTAGCCTACTATGTCCAGTATTATCACCAAAAAGTACATTCAAATAAAATGGGTGCAACACTTCTTAAAAAAATAAAAATTCGTTATGGCCGCCCTGGAGTACTTACTACCTACTTTACATCTCTCTTCAATATAAACTTACTCATAAATGTCTAAACAAGCAGTAATGTGTTTGTAATTTAAATAAATAAAGTAAATGCTCCGAATTACAGTTATTATTTACGTCAAGAATAAGAAACGTGCAGTATAGATAAAAATAAAATTCAGGAAAATGTTATTTATTATGATACAAATTGTTAATTAATACAATATAATTAATCTTCGTCGCTGTCATCTTGAATAACTACGTGAATATTTTCATATATTAGATAAATCTTCTGCTGGACGTACTATGTGGGAAAGATATCGGGAATGAGACAAGTAATATACGACTGCGGCTATATGTGAACAACATCCTACAGTTCTTATGCCATTGGGACAGTCGCAGCAATATCGGCATATGCTTTGAACTGTCGTTCCATTAGGTCTATAATCAAATGTAAATGTGGTAAGTTTTACTGTTGATATGCCTTGATCTTACTTCCAGTTTTAATATGTTGGACGTGGCTTTTCTATAAATATTAGATGTGTTTTGATTACACTGTTGCATTAAATACGCTGTGAGCTACAATTAAAAAAAGAATGGATTTATAGCTTATCTTTTGTGGGAGAAAACGCAAGATATCTTAAGAATTAATTTTTTCACGAATTCCGAAATAAGGGGAAATTCGCGGATTAAGGGTTGAAGGCAATCCCCGATTTTTATAGACCGTCGCATTCGGATTCAGCAGAAAATTTTACATCAAATACGACACTTTCTAGCTTTATGCCTGACGGGTACTTAGGACTGAAAGATAAACGTCTCAAGAATCTGGACTATTAATTTTGTTTGACAGAGATTGTAAGTACATTTACAAAAAAAAAAGAAATACAACTATTAGACAAAAAAAATTACCTTTTTTAGTTGTCTAAGTTGTTCCTTTGACAGTAAGTTATTGAAATTAACTTGATAATAGAAATATAAATGTCAGTCAGTTGTAATTACGTAAGTTGATACTGATATGTTGATAAAAATTTTAAAAAATTATGGGAATAGATTAAAAATAGAACCAACATAAGTTCAATGATATCAAACGGACATTAGATGAGATTACTTTTGTTAAAGTCGCGCCCAACATATTAAAACTGGAAGTAAGATCAAGGCATATCAACAGTAAAACTTACCATATTTACATTGATTATATACCTAATGGAACAACAATTCAAAGCTACGCAATGGCATAAGAATATGAATTTGTGTCAATGGTAACTTATAGCTGTTCACATATAGCCGTAGCCGTATATTACTTGTCTCATGCCCGATATCTTCCTCGCATAGTACGTGCAGCAGAAGTTGTATCTAATATATTTACATAAAAAAAATTCACGTAGTTATTTATGAGGACAGCGACAAAGATTAATTATGTTGTAATAATTAATAATTTGTATCATAATAAATAATATTTTCTTGGATTTTATTTTTATCTATACTGTACCTTTCTTATTATATATATAACGGATTTCTACGGCTGGCGCCGCCTCTCCGTCCCCAGTTTCCATATTCTCCTGTCAAGGCATTCGTCCTCGGTTAGGTTTCTTACTTCCATCGCCTCGTCCAAGCCATTTCTCCAACTCCTTCTAGGCCTTCCTCTCTTATTCTTAACGTAAATAATAACTGTAATTTAGAGCATTTGCTTTATTTATTTAAATTACAAACACATTACTACTTGTTTATACATTTATGAGCAAGTTTATATTAAAGAGAGATGTAAAGTAATAAGTACTCCAGGGCGGTCATAACGAGTTTTTATTTTTTAAGAAGTGTGGCACCCATTTTATTTGAATGCATTTTTTGATTATAATCAATGATCGGAATTTGGGTTTAATTTCAATAGCGCACATAGATATATAAAATTTTACATCAAGAAATTAAATGTATCTTTGTTCATTCTTACAAAATAAATCGAAATTAAATGTAACACGAACATTATGAGTTTTTCTTTTATTTTGGCATAATTGAATACATGTGTACATATGTACAACTAAAGCTGTATGCATATTTTAATAAATCCTTGTAACGACGTTTTTTCTCTGATTGTACCTCTGTGTGAACTATGAGAAAAAAAATAAGAATTTTTTATTTTTAATTTTTTTTAAATAGTAAGTATAGTTGAAAAATTCTACAAAAAATATATAATATAGAAGAATGTATTATCTAACAAAGAGTTTTTGTTTTATTAGTTTAGCTGCAATAGTTTTTGAATAGAATAATTTTCAATAGTACCCTCTCTAGATTATATATGGTCAATTATCTCAAGAACGCAGGCAGATCGGAGGCTGAATTTGTGTCAATGGTAACTTTATTACTCACCGATGTCATAACACAAGTTATTTTGAAAATACCCCTCTGGGGCCACTGACCCTATCTTATCCTGTTAGACCCTTTCGAAGTTGAGAGAAAGGTTAATTATATAAAAATAAATGTGAGTCAAGCTTAATCGAGAGAACTACACAATTATCTAGTGAATATAAAACTGATGCCCTTCAGGGCTCTCAATATAATAATTCTTTTATGGTCAAAATTTTCTGTAGCCTTATTACACTATGGCAGTGACCACACTGCCATAGTCTAATATGGCTATAGAATACCTCATAGAATATCTCATTGCTCAGTATCCCAATACAAACTCAATTATCATCACCTTTTTTGCCACAACTATTGTTTTATAGAACTTGATGCTTTACGAGAAAAGGTAAGTATAGTTTTGCGCTCTGTAGTTTTCAAGATATTGACAAAAAAGTAGTCCTATTATTTTGTGCTGGTAGAAATAAAGTTGTGTGAGATAAGGCGCCCATCCCACCAAACTTAGCAGCAGCTTGCAGAATAGATAATTCCAGAGCCCTCCATACAATCAGAGTCAAGCAGAATCTTAAAGCCCTGGAAGTAGTTGCTGGACGACACCACGGCATTCTCACGCCCTTCACAGCTAAAGATTTTATGAGAGCAATCCAAGTAATGAAGCCACTTTGAGTTTCTAAATAATTTTGGCAAATATTACAAAATTTTTCACTGGTGTATCACAAACTATAAGGTGTGAAATAATTTATTAACTATATCAGGAGGCGTGTTGCGGATCATTGCTCATGCGGAACATTGACTTCCACGTTATTGGTAATTGTAGTCCGGTGTCACGATTATAGTTATTCGGATGTTTATTTATTTCAATGGCTTCTCTGTATCTTCTTGGCTAATAATCCTTGATGTTGGCTAATTTCTTTGTCTTGCCGAATTTTATCAAATGGACGGTTTCTTCTGAGTGTTCGGCAATTACTGATTTTGTAGAATTTCTCTTCTTTGTATTGCTAATGTGTTATCTGAGTCTGGTGTTTATATGTCGTTTGGTATTTCCGATGTAAACTTGTCCGCTTTGACACAGAATAGTATATACTCCTGGTGTTTCTAGTTGTTCTGGACCTTGGTATTTGGGAAAATGTTGTACCACCTTCTGTTTCATATTATATATTACTTCGACGTACTTTTTCTGCAAAACTCTTCCGATTCTATTCGTACATCCTTGTGCATATGGTAGGTAAGCTGTTGCCGTTTCCTTTCTTCTTTTCCCTCTTCTGTTCTGGTTGTATGTTGTCTATTTATTGCGTGGTCAATGTCCTCCATTGTCCTTCTTGAAACTCCCATTCCCGGACGTCCTCATGTTCAACTTTTAACCTGATAACCTGTATACATAGAGGAGCTCAGTCCAGCATAGCTTACTTCGCTTCAGAAGAAGACCACGACAAGATGGTCGAAACGTCAAGCACTCAACCAAGTCTACGCTGAAGAAGACCCCATAAATCAGCAGCCAGGTCACCAGCTCCGCGAAAGCCTCAACACCAATATATATGGGTTTACAAAAATTAATTATTCACTTCTCTGTCAATTGCTTTTTTTAGATTAATAAATATAAGCACTAGTTAATTAGAAAAGTCACGAGAAACTTATTTTTCTTAGGAGCTTTGGCTTTCTCTTGCGGGCGGAAATGACAATTTGACAATGTCTTTTGAATCTTTCTATCAAATCATCAAATATATCTTGGTGGATTTGATTCTAGAGAAGTAACAATATTTCCCTCCATTAGTTCTGGTTTTCCCTATGAGTCCATATGAGGTAAGCAGTCTTAAATGTGAGCTGGAAATATTTTGACATTTAGGATGACCCAGTTCTATGAGATAGTGCAGTGTCATCAAAAAATCCAATTCTAGATCCATTGTTGCTTAAAAATTTAACACTATGTTGTCAATAATGTTACTTCAGGCTTTTTCTATTCTCGAAAGTGTGACTCTGAGTAAACTTACCAACAAAATCTGACCGATTATGAAACTATTCTAGAAACATACACTCTCAAACCCCTTCGAGCTGTGTCTATAGAAATTTCAGTGATATTGAGAGTCATCCACTATGGCTGTCTACAAGTTGGTAAGGTTTGGTTTGGACATAAATTCTTTAATAATGATTTTGTTGGACTCTTATCGTGCTACAGTTCTAAGTCTCTAACAAAGCCTAGAAATTATACCAAAACTGAACTGTCCTGATACATTAGCCTAAAATTTTTCAGCCTGTATCATCTAGGGCTTCTCACAATACATCTCCTGTGTATTTCAATTTTAGACACTTTCTCTAGTTCTAAATAAAAGTATACCCTCCGATTAAAGAACTTATATCTAGATACATAACAGGCTATATTTTCACTATATACCTTATTTGCTCCTAACATAGCCACATTATATGTCCATTAAAATGGATAGATGAACATCACATCCCATAGGCAACAGTGGCGTTGTGAGTGTAGAAAATGTGTAGAATGGTAAATATTTTCATTAAAATGAATTATTGCAATTCCTGCATTACCGGCTCTTTATACAACGTGATGTGGGCATACGATATTATAGTAAGATAAGTCAGTAAGATAAATATGTATTGAAAGGATATTAAAATTTAATTGGTATTCACTTTATAACTGTAAACTGAACTTCATCACGTTACGACTATGGAACGATCGATTTTCTTCTTTTCTAAACTGCTTTCTGCAAACGGCACGGCACTTTGCACTAAATATATTGTCATTAAACTGTGTAAATATGAATAGAGAATATTATTTAGGTACTAAGCAAATCACAACTTAAAATAAAAAGACATCTTCACCACATTTTGATCGAAAAACACTTATTAACATTAATGGCGGATACTGTCAAAAGTGTCAAACTGAGATTATGATAATCGAACTGAACCGATCGTGCCCGAATCGGTCGCGAATAGATCGACTAGCCAATCAAGAACTTATGGGGAGAAGTGCCTTAGATTGTAACTATCTTAGCAACATATAAATCAGTACAATTATGTATCTAGATATAAGTTCTCTAATCGGAGAGTATACCCCTCTACTACTGCCATAGCTGTGGGTATATTAACAAATGATGTCGAAAGCAACTTTATACTATAGGGCGTTTTCACTTTTTTAAGTCGAAAAGTATAAAATACGTATGGTATGAAACAAATTTTCGGCAAAAAAAAAGTTCCCTTCGTTCCACAGTAGTTTTTTGGAAAACTAAAACTATGGGCAGGAATAACCGACTGAGATATGCCCAAATTCATTTCTGTGAATTATTCACACAAATGTCTCGTCTTTAAAAGTTCACAGTAAAATAACACAATAGTTATAAAGCCAGATAATAGAGTTAATAAATAGGTATTACATTTCTTGTAGCAGGATTATTAACTGTGCCATTTGATACCGCAGCACCCTGTTATTTTGGAACGCGTTGCCAGATTTAAAAATAGTTTTTTTAGGACATAGTACTCGATGATTTGATTATTTTAAAAAATTATTATTTTAATATTTTCAGGGACTATAAATGGTTTGACATTTCGAGATTGGCTATTGGGCAATTTTTTACGACAAATTAGATAACGTGTTCGATTCGCAGTTTTCTTAAATGCCTCTATACAAAATTTTAACTAGATACCTCATCTAGGGTGTTTGTTATTCAATAGCCAAATTTTTAACTTTTCGACTGGCCCTGTATAAAAGTCTGTTATGTAGTAATAAAACAAATGTTGAAAAACTATTATCTAATAACACGAACACCATCAAATAATAAAACAACAGTCAACACTACTTTAAAAATGAATAATATTTCGTTAACATTCTGTGGTTTCGTGTGGTAAACTTTTCTAAAGGTGTTTGATCTGGTGAATGTGTGGTCATTGAATAAGAGGTAGTCTATGTAATGAAGGAAATAATAGTGTAAATATTTCGTGCAAAGACGGGATTACCTTCCCCTCCGTTTTAGAGGGTGCTGAACACGATGGAAGTGGTGGAAGAAGTTTTTGACCGCCGGATGATATATATTTAAAATAACATGGAGGGGGGTTATACAGTGAGTGGAATCCAGACAGCAGGCTTAGGGAGTGGAAAATCATTTTTCCTCCTCCCTAGGGGTGGAAAATCATTTTTTTTTTCAAATGATTCGGTTCAAACGCGTTTTCGGAGTCGCTGATAACAGAAAAAATATTCATTTTTAGCTCCAACCCCTCCTCATCCCTCAAACGGACGGAAATCACCTACCAGAAAGCGTGCTATCCAGGATTTACAGGTTTTTCGGCACATGATCGTTATTCCTGTGCATATCCCTTCATTTTTCATGGAGGAGAAGGTGGTAGCGACATCGGCTAGCATAGCTTCAACCCTTCCAAGGGGTGTAAAATTCATTAATTACACGTTGGATCGTCAATATGCCCTCCTCGTTTTCGCAGGCGCTGATCACGATAAAAATATTCACCTTCATCTCCGACTCGATAAAGATGTATGTACGGAAGAGGGCAGATGACGATGACGATAATGATGATGATTTTTATTTTAATTTAATCCATGAAATTGGTTTAAAGGATTCCGATTCAGATTCGCTCACTGAAACAGGGGATGAAGAAGAAAAAGAGATCGCGTGCGATGTGCATTTTGAGGAATATGCGGATTGTTAGGCAATTTGTAAATAAACGACCTAGGTTTCCTTAATTAATTGTAATTGTAAGCAAACAATTTATTTTGCCATAAAAATATATTCACGTAATTCTTTGAATAAACAACATTGCCATTGACGACAAAATTTATTATTCATTACTCCCCGATGAAGAAATCATTACACCTTACTCACAACCACACAATCATCGCCCCAGCGATTACTAGTGGATGAGAGTAAGTTTCCGTCCATCCTGAAGAGTGTCGGATATTAAGGTGAATATTTTTATCGTGATCAGCGCCTGCGAAAACGGGTGAGGGCGTATTGATGATCCAAAGTGTAATTAATGAATTTTACACCGCTTGGAAGGGTTGAAGCAAACTCCAAGGTCGCTATCACCTTCTCTTCCGTGAAGAATGAAGGAATATGTACAGGAATAACGATCATGTGTCGAAAAACCTATAATTCCTAGATAGCATGCTTCTGCTGAGTGAGGGGTTCAGTTGAGGGATGAAGGGGAGTTGAAAATCAATATTTTTCTCGTGATTAGCAACCCCGAAAACGGGAACATAAGCATTTGAACCGAATCATTTGAAAATAAAATGATTTTCCACCCCTCGGGAGGGTTTAATCAACCCCCTAGGCCTGCTGCTGGATTCCACTTACTCTATGACCCCCTTCCATGTTATTTCAAGTATAACCCGTCGATGAATCACTCCCCAGACCCGTTTATATGTGAAGACATAAAGGGAACCCCATAAAAGGAGTGGTTTGGGGTGGTCAAAAACGTCTCCCACCACTTCCATCGTATTCAGCACCCTCGAAAACGAAGGGAGAAGGTAATCTCGTCTTTGCACGAAATATTTACAAAAAACTCGTCAAAATGCTTCAATACTACTAAGGGCTATTTCGTCCAATGCATTTATTTGGAAAATTTTCAATAAGCTACCTACATACAGCGTATCTTTTTGGCAAACCTAACAGACTTTTGTAAAAGACCAGTCGAAAAGTGAATAATTTTTAAATTTGGCCATTGAGTAATAAACACCCTATATGAGGTATCGAGTTAAAACCTTGTACAGAGGTATTTGAGCCAACTGCGGATCGAATACGCCTTCCAATTTGCCGATCGAAATTGCCTAATGGTCGATCTCGAATTTTCAACTCATTTAGAACTTAGTAGACCCTCAAAATAATCAAAATACTTTCAAAAATCCAAAAACATTTTTGAATATCGTGTCCCAAAATTAATTTATTATTAAAGAGCACACACTGTATATTTGTTTTAGTTGAATATATTCTAATACAAGTTCACAGATTGCTGCATGCAGCAAATTGTAAAGAGGCAATGATGGAAGTGGGTGTAATAAATTATTTTCTGAAAAATAAATTTATCGGAGTATACTCTATCTTCCCCTACGATATGTTTTCTGGTATTATACTTATGGTATAGTAAATATTTTCATGTGATGTTAAATAATTTAATAAATGTATTTTTAGTACGTGCATTTTCAAACAATATTTTCCTGTACTTTTGTTGATGTGTTTATAATAGTAATTAGCATTGCATTGGCTTCGAGGTTGGAGCAAATCACAAGAAGGATCAAATTGGTAGCCTTAGCAAGAGTAAGTAGAAAAAACATATATTATTACTGTATAAGAGGGAGGACTGTTTGTTGTAGCAATAGCTTGCCACGGTGTGCTACGACCAAATTTAAATCAAAGTTGATGGCACTCTAAAATTTTTTTACAGGTATTTTACTTTTTTTTGTTTAATGCCACACAAAAAAAGTGGTCTGGCCTGCGGACTAGACCACTATATCCTTATATATTTAGTCCCGCTGAAACCGAATCCGAAGTCAGAATTGTCAGATTGGCTCGTTTTTCACCCCTGTTCATGAAGCGATTGGTACCTGGCAGATTGTGTTGTGTTGTGTGTTTGAGGTTAGGTTAGCTGCCGTTTCGATCTATTCATTTGCCCGGAAATCATGTTGAGATGTTTGTTTTGTTTATTATGTAAATAGGAGGAAAAAAGGCTTATTCAGTGATCATTACAAGAGAGAGAGAGAGAGAGAGAGAGAGAGAGAGAGAGAGAGAGAGAGAGAGAGAGAGAGAGAGAGAGAGATTTATTCAGATTTATTTGGTACGTTTAGGTTTTAGATTGCTAACGAAATTACGAGTTACGAATACAGTATTAACCTAATCTCAAAATTAATTAAATACTTTTCGAACCTCGTTCAAGTTGTCGATTATTCGACTTTGCTTTATAGTACTCTTTGTAATGATCATTGAACAACTCTTTTTCACTCTTCCTTTCTATAATAAATAAAACAAATAGGCAGTAAGTAATAGAAGACAATCTGCCGGTCTAATTGGTGGCAGATAGTGTAGAATGACTTTAAACGTCAAGTGCCGAGACGACCACGGCGTTTCACGAAATGCCTAGGCAGATTGTGCAACCTCAAGAATTTGCTTGATATGCCGGCAGATCATGTGATGCCTAAGCTTTTCACTAAATGACGTATTTCATCAAATGACTATACATTTACTTAACCTAAACACGTGACTTAATTTTTTTTTTAAATCCATGTACTATTGAACGAAAAACTCATTTAATGGTAGTTTTTTGTTAAAAGCAGTTTCTTAAACTTACTTTGAAATTGATGGATACTATTCTTGTTGGGTAATCATAGTAAAAGTGTTTCAATTTTTATGTGCAAAATATAATATTTCATAAATATATACTGAGGGTAAACTTAGAATATTTAATTCTTTAAAAACAGTTTCGTATGATTCCCTACATTTGATTTCTATTATTATGCATACGGTCTTTTTCCGTATAAAAAAAATGTGCGCATGTGTAAATAATCCCCAGTTAATAATTTCATATTTTAAGATGCTGTGAAAACATACAAAGCAGAGCTGGGGAAGGATTGACCTACTGCAGTGTCTACTCACTGACCTTAATGCCTAACAGAACTTACTAAGTTTGTCATAGAGATAGTTTATATACTCTTTTCGATTTAATTCCTAATCAATGATTATATTCCCAGCTATTTACTGGATGTTCTTTAGTATAATTTAACATATTTTGCCTTTAATTAGTGACAATTTGTTTTTATCTACCCAAATGCATAATTGTTCAAAAACGTTAATTATTCTGCATTCCGCAATTTTAAAATTAGTGTCTGTAACTATATAATTGATGTCATCAACATATGAAACTTGCAAAGAATTAAATTTCTTGGGGTACTTAGTCAAATTGTTAATAAATAGTATAAATAGAGTCGGACCTAACATGGATCCTTGTGGTATCCTATATCAATATTTGCTGTCAGATTTGGCCCCCTTAACTTACACCCTTTGCTCTCTATCTACGAGATAAGATTCAAACCATTTTAAACAGATTCCGCGTATCCCATATCTTTCAAGTCTAGATAATAATATGCATGATTCTCGAATAAATCAAATGCTTTGGTGAAGTCTGATAGTTGATTGTTTCTTATTTAAACTTGAAACTATTTCATTAATGAAATCACACAGAGCGATTTCTAGCCCATCCTCACTTGCTGCAACTAAGATGGTCTTCTGCAAATCTCAAGTTGGAAATCTTAGTTCCGGTTATAAATATCCTGCCAATCCTCAGCACACGTTGCATCACGTGTTCACTATGGCCGTTAAAGAGAATTAGTGGTAGAACACAGCACTATTTGATGTCTTTGCCAACTTTACATTTGTCGAAGTTAGTGTTGTCTACTTTTACCAAAGCAAAGTTTTCTTCATAGAGTCGGAGAATAATAGATGACCAGATGTTTGGCTGCCGCCATCTCCAATAACACAACCCATAGTGGATCTTATTTCACATTGTCAAAAACCTTACGAATGTCTATCAAACAAGGGCACCTAGGCATTAAATGCTCTCTTGTCTTCTTAATAAGGTGTCGCAAAGTAGCAGTAGTCCTTTAATAAAGCCTGCTGCACGTGAGGTATTTGCCAAGGCAGATAATTTTGAAGTAGCCTGAATTGAAGAATATACGGCATTATTTTACTGGCGTGCGATACTAATCTGTAATTATCACAAAGTTTGAGATTCCACCCATCGGGCTAGGTTCCTATTTCCCATGATTTTTGGCATATTTCAGTGCATATTTAAGTGCCTGTATCGCGATACCGTCGACCCCTGCTACTTTGCTAGTTTCTAGTTTCTTTCTAAATGATTTTATCCACTTCTGATTTCAGTATTGGAGGTTTGCGTTCGTAGTCCTGCTGCCAGTAATCTTATACCTCAGGATCGTCAGTTTCTCCGCAAGCAAACTTTGGATTAATTTTTTTCTTAAGAAATTACCTTTTCAAACATTTTATAATGGCGAAATCATTTCTGTTTTAGGTTCAGGCGGAAAATGTTTGGAAGCAATTAAGGGAAGACTACGACAGGCTGGAATGTTTATGCAAGACAGTGAACTCTAATATTCCCTACTTTATTATTCTCTCCTTTGTAGGGAATTTATTTCTCATACTGATTCAACTTTTTAACAGCCTAAAGGTTAAAAGGAGGTTTATGGAAAGAGCTTATTTATACTACTCCTTTGGAGTTGTAGTTGTAAGGACTGTGTGTGTTTGTATTTACGGTGCTGCAGTTAACGACGAAAGTCGTAAACCTTTGACAATTCTGTATGATGTACCTGACTCAGTATACAATAAAGAGGTTTGCCTAAAATGTTAATATATTTTTAGAAAATGTTTCAATAATACAGTACTATGTATCATATTGTTTTAGATTGAAAGATTAATTCGTCAAATTTCAACTAGCAAGATGGCGTTATCGGGATTAAACTTTTTTCGTATCAAAAGGGGTCTTGTACTGAAGGTAAGAAGTAATCTCGTTCCTATAAAATATTAAGTATTTAGCATATGATGTAAAAAACAACATTTTGACAAGAAATATTTAGACTTAAAAATTTAAACAAAAATGGAGTTAAATATTTAGCCAAAAAATTTAGTTCAGTTCAGGTTAGAGGACATAAAAAAGGAAGAAAGATTCAATAAACTTGGACAACCTGTGTCTTAAAAATAAGGGCTCATATTTATATGACTTCCTTTTTCTTGTTTTGGGTCATATAACACGTTTTAGCATATATGACATATGACGGTATTACACTCTACATATCACACGTCAGAAATGATGATTTCATACTTTACTTGATCGTCCTTAGTCAGAATGTTTCAACATACATTTTGCGATCCATGACTATTTTAATTGGCATCTGTTTGCTGTACGTCTGACAACATCACGACACCTGCCGCGTCTGCCTATTACATAAATCAGGGGAAGGTCAGCTACAATAATGTATGGATCACAGGATGTCATTTTCTCACAATTAAATTGTTTTAACCATGAATATTCAGTAAATTTGTATTATTTCAGATTGCTGGTGCTTTAGTGACCTATGAATTGGTGCTAATACAATTTACTGGAAATATTTTGACATTGGATAACAACAGTACATCTTGTTCTCCTTCTTAATCGTCGAGGATTGTTTTAGTTATTTTTGTATTTCCTATGTGGAAATGTGAAAATACTTTCTTAGACATTTTGCATGTGGATATTAGCTTTTTACTATATTTAAGATGTAAAATGTGATGTCACATAACCACTATTTATAATGTATCTGTCTACGCTGTCTTCTATAAAAATATAAGTTGTGGTTGTTACTGTTGCCATTTCTTTATCATTTTCGTGCATCATGACAATGCATGTATTCATCATAGTTGTTGTAAACTTAACAACTTGTTTTTCTTCCAGGGAACATTTTGTACCTACTGCCATTATATATGGTAATAAATTATTTAATATGACGTTTTAGATCTGGATTAAAAGATATGTTCTTGGAATACTTGTTCAAAATAGACAAACTAGTTTATCTGCCTTTAATAATAATGTAACATTGAAAGTAGATAAACTTAAAAGCCTTTGGAATTAAGCATCTAAGTTTGAAATTATATCTCAAGATCTATTTATTTTGTTGGATATTGGCACGAAAAAAAAATCATTGAATTACTTGTAGATTGTATGGACATGAACAAAGTACCTACGTGTATTTACAAGTTACCAGTTTGATTAATGATATACAGGTGAAATTGGTTTCATGTCATTAAAAAAAACTGGCAACGGGGACCGACTGACTTTCTCTAGGGACACTGATTTGACTTTTGACCGAGGTCAAAAATTTGAACGCTAAGGTAGGAGACATTTGAGATCCACTGCTTTTCTGGGTCAATGGACGTATAGTTTCGAATAGTATATATAAGACTAGCAGGTTGGCCACTATCATTTGTCTGTTCCATAACCTATGGTATACTGAGGAGAACATAATAAGTTCGAAACCGGTCTAAGTCTGGTTAGGAATAGACAGATGATATTTGGCTAACGATCACGATTTGAAGGTATAATTCAATCCCGCTGAGTAGTTGTCGCCGCTCTTGGTACTTGCTTTGCAAGTCGCTATACGCCAGAGACATTATGTCCGACGTATAGTAGCATCTGACCACATAGAGTTTACCTCTCACCATCACTTCATATATATATCAGCAACATTCAAAACATCCAAACAAGTGTCGCAAACTGTCGTGCTTTCTTGTTCACGCTATACCAAGTAGGGATAAACTGAATGGACACGCTTCAACTTCTTAGTTAAGTACATGTGTTCCTGCGGTATATGTGTTTTAGTGACAATATTGTTTTAAGGGTATTTGAAGGTAAGTGGCCATATAATTTTTTTTTTTGAAAAATTATTCTATAAGATTAAAAAATAAGATAAAAGTTTAAGCTTGAGATAACACAGAAAACTTATATTTTGTGAATACATAACTAAACTTTTAATTCATACCTCCCCAGACTACTCTCAACTTCTTATATACAAAAACAAGTTTAGTTTGTGTACTTTTAATAACAGAAAGAAAAAGTCTGGCGAGCTTGCACTCTCACTAGTTTTTTTTAAATTTCAGAATGAGTGTCGAAATTTCTCGACGGTCAATTTTTGAAATATGGATCTCCAGTCCCAGGCAAAGCAAGTCAGATGCCATAATGTCTTATATTTTACAAAAGTTAGGTAACCACTCTTTCTCAAATAGTATTCCGAGCAGCATTCGTAAGTCAGTGGACCTTGTTTGCTGCAAGATAAGGCAAAGATGGCTAAGTCGGATAGACATCAGGAGCGATTTTTAAAACATAATGGTTCTTTTCTTGTTTGTTGTTGCCTGATATTGTTTATCAAGCTATACCCTCTACTTCAAAGGAAAATATCGCCCCTGTTACATGCTGTAGGCCCCAAAAGTAAGAAACGTAAAATTCTTCATCTCCTTAATTCTGCTTCTCACGGAGAACTATCGCTTGTAAGTGAAATGAAGTTGCATAGAGTAGGTAACAGGGATTCAGCGTCGATAGTTAAAGAACTCTCTAGTGTCCCAGCAAAGCAGGGCACATTAATAAAAAAGTCCAAAGAAGCAATGTCAGGCAGCAACAAACTACCATCAAGCCAAGAACCATTATGTTTTAAAAATCGCTCCTGATCTCTATCCGACTTAGCCCATCTTTGCTCTATCTTGTTGCAAACAAGGTCCACTGACTTAAGAATGCTGCTCAGAATACGTAACTTTTGTAAAATATAAGACATTATGGCATCTGACTTGCTTTGCCTGGGATTGGAGACCCATTTTCAAAAATTCTGAAATTAAGAAAAAAACTAGTAAGAGCGCAAGCTGGCGCAACTTTTTCTTTCTAGAAGTACACAAACTAAACTTTTTTTTTTAATATAAGAGTTGTGTGCGGAGGTATAAATTAACAGTTTAGTTATTTATTTATAAAATATAATTTTTCCATGTTATCTCAAGCTTAAACTTTTTTTTTACAATTAATTATTTTTTATTCATTTGCTTTTATCATGATTAGAGAATATTATTTAGGTATTATGCAAATCACAACTTACACACTTCATTATTTATTAGGAAAATACCTTTCTGTATATTGTTGCCCTAATCTGGGCACGCTAATATTAGTTAGATAATTTCATATTAAATGAAAAAGTGTGAATGACTAAATTTGAATAATGATTTAAGTATTTTCAATATATTTTTTTCTTTAAAATGCTAGGGATCCTATCATGTAACTCAATACTTCGTCAGTATTAGCTAGAAGAGTAGTTGTTTTGATCGATTCTCCAATAATGAGTGTTTTAAAGTATTTACCTAACTAGTATATTAGCGTGCCCAGATTAGGGCAACAATATACAGAAAGTAGGTATTTTCCTAATAAATAATAAAGTGTGTAAGTTGTGATTTGCATAATGTCTAATATCTATTTATGTAACCAGTTACGAATGACGTTATTTTGTGTAACGAGTGGAATTTGCGGTACGAGCGAAGCGAGATCCAGCAAAATAACACGAGTTACACAAGATTGTCTTTCGAAACGTGTTACATACATGATTTTTTCTAATTTTAAAAGTATTGAAAACCGCGCGCGCGCTAACCGGAAAAAGAAAAAAAAATTAGTTTCTTTTTGCGGTTACCGCGCGCGCCGTTCGGAAGTTTCGTCCGCCAGCGTAATTGGGGTATGTGAAGTACATATACTAACTACCTATGCGGTCAGATATCGATAATCCAGTGTTGCCAACAGAGCTTTCTAAAATTCTCCGCCTACTGCATTAAAATTCTCCGCAAATCGAAGAAATTCTCCGCCAAAAATAAAATATCAAAATTTTCTATACAACAAAAAATATATTGATCTTTATTTGCTTCTCAATATGTAATCCATTAGTCCATTACTAATTTGCACAAATTGATATTTTAATTCATCAGTAATGAATTAATAAAACCTGGTTGTGATGAATCAGCACAACCAGGTTTGGAGCACGCTTGAGATTATTGAACTGTGAACTCTATTGTACATACTGGAATGAGTACCCAGGTAGCAAAGGCACGTGAAAATGACGTGAAAAAATGGTCAGGGGTGACGAGAAATGACGAGTTAGATGCCGTAAATGAAACGTGAAAATGACTTCCTAATGTCTCAGACGAATGACGTATTTTTCAGGTTATACACAAGTTTTTAGTAATAGGAACATATAAAACTACATACTAGTTAGTAATCTACTTGATAAAAATAAAATAATTAATGCATAAATAAGTTTTACCCTAATGAATTTGTTTGTTAGCCATCCGTAATTTTATTTACATTAACATATCTAATATTGTTTACAATCACTCCAACTTTTTCTCACAAGGGTTGCCTGCAAATTATAATGTTTATTAAGTTATTAAATTCATTTTTACTTACCTTTACACCAATTGCGGTCCGTAGGATTTGAACCTACATGTCTCCCGTTGTCCGTATTATAGTACTGACGCTTCAACCAACTGAGCTATCTTGGCGACTGCTATTTCGGATGCTAAAAGCAGTATTTATTGTGATGAATGAAGTCTTTATTATGTGAAATTGAATTTCTTGCCTTATTTAAAATATATGAAAATCTTTCAGGTTCTCGCTTCGAGTTACTAGTATTTTTATTTATTTATAATTATTAAGAAGAACTTATTTAATTTAATTAAACTGTCACCAGTGTCACCTGAGAAGTACAAGGAGTTGTTGAACATAATTATTGCATTAATTAGTATTAGTGGCGGTTCGTTAAAAAAAATATATTTTCCCCAGATCTCGAAATTGAAGAGCAGAGAGGGAGAAATCCGAAAAAAAAATTTTCCTTATCTCAAATTTGATGAGCGGTGGAGGGGAAGTCAGGAGTCAACTATTTTAAGAATTAAAGTTTTAAGTTGAGGTACTTACAAACCTGGGAAGCGTGTTGGAGAAAAAACGGTAAAGGTGTAATATCGTCATCTACAACATAAATAGAATATTTAATGGTCTAAAACAGACCTAAAATTGAAAAAAACCAATAAGCAATTATTACCTTAAAAAAAAAACAACTAAAATTTTTTTCGCAATAAAAAAAACGCAATGAGCAGGGACCGAACCGCCGACCTCATGACTCGGAAGACGACGCCGTAAGCACTCAGCCACCAACCTTTCTGAGGTTACTTACCTAAAGACTTTATAGTTGGAACTGGAACACGCAAGGATAGATTTTGCTTTTTAATGCATTTTAATCTAATTTTATTATTAAAACAATAGATAGAAATATAATTTAAACAAACTGCCGAATCTTTGCAAACTCTTTCGAATATAAATTATTTTGGATAATGTTAAAAAACATTATATCCTCGAATAAAAACGCCAATACTTTATCCCTCACGACACGGTTTATTTTTTTTTAAACTTTACACTCTGGTTACGATAACAAAATGCCATTAGCGAGTTTTAAAGTTTGTAATCCGATAAAATATAAATAAATTTAACATCAAAAAAGACGACAATATGACGTGATGTGTAGCACGTCATTTTAATGTCATTTATAAGACGTCATTCTGACGTCGATTTTTAGTGCCCTGACGTCTTTTTGACCAGAATCACCAGATTTTGACGTCATTATAACGTACCCTTGCTACCTGGGTATGACCAATTAGGAACCTATTGTTCCCTTTCAAAGAAACTTTAGAGATAAGCTAAATTTGGAGGAACTCTGGCTCCCTCTCACTTATAAACTAATTATTCAGGAAACTGAGACAGGTAACCTTCAAATATGGCTTTCTCTCTCTAAAGCTTCTTCCAGCTCCAGCCCAAGGTTTGTAAAGAGGACAGGTTGCCTGGTAACTAGGGGAGCGCCATATTGCGCGTCATCCAGAGGACCCGCTTCTATACATTTCACTTCACAGAGGTAAAAGATGAACCAGTCTAAGATCACCTGTCGACCGTTGATCTCGTCGTACTTTGTTTAATATCTTTTATTTCTGCTTACACAGCTATTGAAAATATTATTTTAGATATTTCATATTTTAAGTAGGTCATTTGTTGTGCATCTTACTTTTAAAAGGTCCTCTGGACACGTCACTCCCGCGCAAGAATTTTATTGGCTCTGGAGTTACCAGGCAACCTGTCTCCTTTACAAATCTTGGCTCCTGCCTATCGGTCCTCACTCCAATATAGTATCGAGCTCACTACTATAAATCTTTTATCTATGTCACTACTTGAGATCATTGGTCGACAACCGGCCTCGTAATGAAACTGAATACGCACATATCGCCATCCAGTGGTGGCGCTAGGGGGGTGCTGGGGTGGGCGGGAAATCCCTGTAAATCCAAGCGCCGGTCGCTGCCCACCCTGCGCCGCCGCCGCTGACTTGCAAGGTTGGTATACTTTAAGGTGGCCTAATAACTCACAATCCCCACCAAAAAATGGCATTAGCCTATGAACAGCTGGTGTGAAATCACACCAGATGCAGGGCCTTATTCAAAATATTGTAAGAATTTGTATAATGTTAATTATGCCAAGAACTCGTAACTGGAACGGGCTCGCAATGACCCGCTTTTGAGGTCGGTGGTAATTATTCTCGCATTTTGAGTCACTATTCTGCATACTGGTAATGAGGATAAGTTGTAGACTGTAACAATACAGATCATAGTAACGTCAGACTATATTTCGGGCCAGTACGGACAGTTCTTCTAGACTGAGATAACTGCGCCGCTACCGCGCGTTCGTAGAACAAAGATAGCCTGACTTTTCACCCCCGCACTGATTTCTTCGCCAATAAGCTGTATATTAAGGAACCTCATAGTCTACAAATCTTAGCTGACTTGAGGCATCACGCCACATCTCTACGCTGACGATGAAGGATAATAATAATAATATAAATGTTAAATGTACACTTTGTTTTTTTGCTAACTTCGTCTATCGCTGTACCGCCCGCTCTTTGCCGGCATCCGCCCACCCATTTCAAAAGGCTAGCGGCGCCACTGTTGCTATCTGTTATCATTTACATAAACTCCTAAACTGCAAGAAAACAGAGAGGTACATTATTTTGTTATTTGTTTTAATAAAGAAATAATTATAAATTCTGTCACCCTATATTCTCCGCCAATTCTCCGTCAAAAAGGCATTCTCCGCCAGATTCTCCGCAGGCAGTCAAATTCTCCGAAAAGCGGAGAATTCTCCGGCAATTGGCAACACTGCGATAATCATTCGATTTAAAAATAAATGCCCCCCCCCCCCATCCCTATCCCCCCACCATAACAAAAAGTTGCAGAGAGAAAAAAATTTTGTATTTATATGGTCTCTTCGATTACCAACTGGCAGACGGTAACCACTCGTCGTCGAATTTGCACGCTATTTCCTATACTAATGACTGGTTAGGTAAAGTAGGACGTTTTGACACTTACGTCAGTTTTGAAAAGTGTCACTTTATATGTCAAAATTAGAAAATAGTAGATTGTAATACAAGTGTGGCAAGGGCTTCATTGCAAAACGATGTATGAAAGTAGGAACACGAGCGCAGCGAGTGTTCCTATTATACGAGTTTTGCAATGAAGCTTGCCACACGTGTGTTACATACTATTTTTTCTACGGTTGTGAAGTTATTTCCCTTTTCAAAGTCTTTCCAAAATTTTAAATTTGCTGCTTGTCTGCTTGACTTTCAGCACAATCGTAGAAAAATAATATTCTCTAATTTTAAACTTTTATCTTCCTTTTTAGCCTTATAGAATAATTTTGCAAAAAAAAAAATTATATTGCCACTTAACCTTCAAATACCCTTAAAATAATATTGTCACTAAAACACATATAAACCGCAGGAACACTTGTACTAAACTAAGAAGATGAAGCATGTCCATTCAGTTTATCCCTACTTGGTATAGCGGGAACAAGAAAACACAACAGTTTACGACACTTGTTTGGATGTTTTGAATGTTGCTGATAAAAAAATATATACATGCTTATGAAGTTTGATCATTTTACTTTCAGAAATTAAGATGTTTATTAAAATATCGTACACTTACCAAAATGGTATTTTGTCCGCCTAGATTACGAAAATTCCACACTGTGTCTTAAGTATAAAAATAAAATTTATTATGAATTCATGTGTATATCTTAAAATGACGAAGTAAAAATTGATAAAAAAAGAAATAAAAACTAACAATCAGTGTTTTTTAATCAGAACTGTTCCCCTTTTTTGTTGTTATTTTTTGAAAATGTTTCTTTAATATAAGATGTAACTATAAAATCACGTTTTGTCATTTGCACATTAGTCCCATCATTTCTAAAAATAAGAAAGATATATTCATTTTCGTTCAGTGGTGTGAGCTTAATTAATACTGCTAAGTACTTGCACTAGTAAGAAATCTGCATGATAAATAATTTAGTACATTAAAATTTGTTTTTATGTTATAAAACAAAATAAGGCATTTACTATCATTACTATTATAATTTTACTTCCACATCCAGTGGAAGTATAGTAACGACAAAAAAATTTTAAAAAAATTTTATTGTTCAAATAGGCTTAGAATGTCATGAAACGTCGAGATTTTAAGTTTGAGCGAAAAAAAAATTTCTGTCTGTCTGTCGGTCTGTCTGTCTGTCGGTCTGTCTGTCTGTGTAACTTTTTTTTGTGCGCACGTTTACTCAGGAACCGTTTGAGATATTGACTTGAAATTTGGTACACATATGTACTTTAGCGAGATCTAGAACCAGATTATATTTTCATCTTGTTCCGTCGAAGGGTTGGGGGGTAAATTGGGGTAAATTTGGGGTAAATAGGTAAATCAAGCAGGTAAAAGAGTCTATAAAATTGGTATTTAGTATATATAAGAGAAGCTAAGGTCTCAAAAGAAAATTTGATATTAGCCACCCCCATTACCACCCCCACCCCATTATTAAAATGGATGAAAAAAAATTGTGATTTAGTGTGTGTACAAGAACCAGAAACCTCAAAATATTTTTTTACTTCATCCACCCCCCACTACCACCCCCTATCGCCACCCCCGCCCCACTACCGATGTGGGGTATCGTTTTATGGGTTTTTGGGGTGGAGGATTTCAAATATTATATTATTAAAGTTCCATAAATAATTATTTCCACATACAAAATTTGTTCGTTCTGAGTGACTTGGATAGAAAATCTGGATGTGGAAGTAGTGATTCCTTGGGCAGCGGTTTTTATTAACACAAATTATTTATGGCATTTGCAGAATATTCTACAATTCGCTATTGTTACAAATGCAACAAACCTTGTCATGGGAAGGACTATACTAAAAACTACCCACATGTGAAATTCCATCTTATTTAATTACTTCCACATCCAGTGGAAGTATAGTAACGACAAAACATTTTTTAAAAATTTTTATTGTTCAGATAGGCTTAAAATGTCATGAAACGTCGAGATTATAAGTTTGAGCGAAAAGAAAATTTCTGTCTGTCTGTCGGTCTGTCTGTAACTTTTTTTTGTGCGCACGTTTACTCTGGAACCGTTTAAGTTGTTGACTTGAAATTTGGTACACGTATGTACTTTAACGAGATCTGGAACTAGATTATATTTTCATGTTGTTCCGACGAAGGGTTGGGGGGTAAATTGAGGTAAATTTGGGGAAAATGGGTAAATCAAGCAGGTAAGAGTCGATAAAATTGGTATTTAGTATATACAAGAGAAGCTAGGGTCTCAAAAAAATTTTTGGCATTAGCCACCCCCATTACCACCCCCTTATTAAAGGGGATGAAAAAAAATTGTGATTTAGTGTATGTACAAGAACCAGAAACCTCAAAATATTTTTTTACTTCATCTACCCCCACTACCACCCCCCTATCACCACCCCCACTCCACTACCGATGTGGGGTATCGTTTTATGGGTTTTTGGGGTAGAGGATTTCAAATATTACAGTATTAAAGTTCCATAAACAATTATTTCCACATGCAAACTTTTTTCGTTGTGAGTGACTTGGATAGAGAATCTGGATGTGGAAGTAGTGATTCCTTGGGCAGCGGTTTTTTAATAAAAGTTCAAAACTTCTGCGTTCTCAGCTATCCGTAGTATGTAGGTAATGTAGGTTTATTAATCTTGATAAATAGAGTTTTTAAACTTAATCGAGAAAACATAGCATAGAATAAATAGCATGACAAAAGCATTTGCAAACGAATTAAACCTTGATATGACAACTTGAAGTTCAATATTTCATTACCACAAATAGAGGTTTGTTATTGTCCGATTTATTTCAGTTACACTGTTTACAACTTCAGTTAAATTGTTGTTTCACAGAAAAATGAAAAATAATAAACGATTTTATACTTACATGTAATCATTTCCATTTCAATTTATAATTTTATAAAGGTACTTTCGTATATGATTATTACTAAGTATTTGTGTTTAAGTCACTTTATTTAGTTTGGTGATAATTATTAGAAGGTACGTTAAAAGGAATATGTTATAACTTATAAATAGTAGGAAAATGTTTCTTAAAACTTATTTTTTTGTATTTGGTTTCTAAAATAGCTATTTTACGGACTCCGTAAAATGAATTTTTTCCGGACTCAATCCCAAAAAGTTGCCATGGCAACTTTTGAGGGTCATTTAGGTAAATAAGGCAAAATGGTCCATACAACAATTAAACAACTTTATTTAATCTAATGGGTACCATAATATGACTTAATTATTAGGTTCGTAAGTTAAATTAATAATAATTAAATGTTTATGGCCCAAAATGAATATTAAATGAACAATTTTGAGCACCTTCAAAACTATTACTCCCAAACGAACCCGAGGATAACGTGTTAATTTCTTTTGATGTTGTGGTAGTAGCTTCGGTAGTAACCGATATTATGTTACTCGGTGGTTTAATTTTCTTCTGCACACTTTTTTATTCCTCTCAATTGATTCTTCTATATATGACTGCCACTGAAGACGACATATAATTAGTTATTATTTAGAATAAAAAGACAATAATATTGTGAAAAAACATGCTTCCATCCTCTTAGCCGTTTCAACGAGATTAAATCGACGTCAGCATTTGTCGCAAGAAACGCAGAACTTGCGGAAGCAATGCCCTGTATATTCTGTCGGGTTCGGTAGTTTAAGAAATTTAGCAACGACAGAGGACATTTTCCCAAAAGAAGAATGGATTCATACATGTTGTACCGTACATTTTGCCTTACGATAGGAAATAAAAAAATAATCGTGTTTAACATTCGCTTGTCGTAGTCGAACATATTTCTGGTACACTTCCATGGGTTTAACAGCTTCACCTTCAGCTACCACGGGAAACACTCTCTTAATGTTAGTCTTCGTATCGGGAATTGTTATAGGAAACCATCGTGTGTCCTTTTGGACAATATCTTATATTTTTAGTGAACGTAGCCCTTCGCGCCTGCATGCACCACACACGCCAATGAGATGACGCTTGTCATTAAAGTATGACTTTAAACTTACTTTGATTAATAAATACTTCTCATCGTCTGCATTTATCAAAAATATATTAATTTCTTGGCGCGTAACACGTACTTAAAATCAGTTTTTTGGGACTCATCGGCTATTCGACGATTCACCCCAACAAACATGATTTTAGGAACTTGTTACAAAAATAACTATTGGTTGAAAAATTTAGTGATGTTCAAAGGTTGACTGGTGATAGTCTAAGGGTTGGTATTGATTTGGTAAGGTCTTTCGCTCGGTAGCTTGTCCCTCTCGACAGGCCTGGTGCTAGATAGACCGGCTCCAAAGGCACCGACCTTTCGGGCATTTGCCCGAATGCCTTCCTTCCCGTCCGTCCCTGATACCTTCCAGCTACGACTGAGGCTTGCTCAGTCTATATAATAATAATATAACATATATTTGCTATAATTAACTAATAGTATAAAGTTACACTACTATTTTAGATAAAATTATGATGGCAAGTGAAAATATTGATTTCTACAAAGAGAAACCCGTTTTATTGCTGAACTCGCAGATAAATTCAAGTACCTTCCATAGAGCTATAAGGTTTTCAATCCAGCTGGCTCAATGTTTTGGCCTTTTTCCAATATATGTTGGAGGAGAAACCTATAAAAGTTTAAAAGTAAAATGGTTCCACTGGAGAATGGTATACTGTCTTCTAACATTTTTGTTTATTATTTTGAACTGTGTTGCAACTATATATCAGCAGTTTCGAATGCCTCAGACTGTTATGTCGCTATGTAAGCTTACCTCTTAAGAGTTATTTGTAGGCATTGAAAATAGTAATTAGATATAAGTATGATTTTTAAATTTAATGTAATTTTATAAGTTCGTTTACTCAATTGCCAAAAGGTTAAAAATTGTTCCCAGCAAACACAATATGTCTGGCAAAACAATGGGCCACTACAGTTATCATTGGCATTGTGTTGGCAATTTTTGCCAATATTTAGAAAGTGAATTAGAAAATATTGTCTAAGCATTATAATGTTCGTGTTGTAATGGTCTTGTGTGCATAAAATACCCTTTCTGTTATTAGGTAGTTGGAATTATTTCAATGTTGCTGCTGAAAGCACTTTTTTGCCTCTGACAAATTAACGTTTCTTAAGTGGTGTCAAAAATCGTTTATTATTTCGTAATTTTGCTACAATTACATTGTTGGCCTGATGAATAGTAACCAGTATACAGTAAATGTAGCAGTGGGCTAATACCCTATTTTTAATGGTGTAAACACAATATTTGTTAATACAGAAAAAACGAGTATAAAGTGGCATACTTTGCATTACGTGTTGAATCGTCTTTAAATTTCCCGCGTTTCTGAAATCTCTGGAAGCGCTGCTGTCATGGTCATGTGGTAGAAACTTTCGAGCCGATGCTACACCGATGCCGAACATTTGACATTTGTTTGGGTGGGGAAGTACGCTACGCAGTTATACATTTTATTCTTTATAATCTTCATTTCAATTTCCTTAATTGAAATAGCTGTTGCCTTGTGGAACTTGTGCGTGCAGTAAATAAAAAGTTTATCGTGATACATAGTACATTAACTAGAGGTTTTTTCTTCGGAATTATGTCATATTGAACGGATTTCGTCCATTTTTGGCAGTATAATAGTAAATACTTCACAGAAAAGTTTCTATATTGTGCGGGGGTTTGCTAATTTATAGGGGGTGGATGCCACCCCCTCTTAGGTGGTGGCACTTAAAAAATATATATATTTATTGGAGCTCAAATAGAATCAAATTTTAAGAAGAAATGATTCTATGCATTTTTTCACATAAATTGATAGTTTTTAAGTTATAACGACTTCAAAATTGCGATTATAGCTTAAAAAAAGTATTTCCAAACGGCTTTCGTCAAAAAATGTTACAGACCAATTACAGAAAGTATAAACTGGGAATTAATTATATTTTTTGTTTATTGATGTAGGATTAATAATTTCGGAGATATTTAAGTTCATATTTGGTATCCAAGTGTTTCGAAATTACCTTTAAAGTTTAAAATGCATTTTTTCCTAAAGCAAGTGCTTTAAATGAGCAAAACAATTTGAGCATCTAGGTAATGCTACATCTTAATGAAAAACTGTATTGGAGATAATTTTTTTAAATTACTGGCTAATTACAGTAACAAAATGGCGACCTTTTTATATAAAAAAATATAAATACGCATATTTTTCCGTCATAACTTCTTTATTTCTTATACTACAGGAACGAGTAGAAAATAATTTGAAAGTACAATTAATTGTCTTTAATTTCATTTCTTAGCATGCTTTACGTAGGTGTCACAATTTCTGAGATATTTAACATTTAAACTACACTTTTCGTCCTATAAACGTTCGGACGCCATTTGTAAACTTTCATATCTTCGAAACTATTAAATCTATATAAATAAATAAACAAGCGAAATTCATTATCAGTTTATGAGCTTTATTTTTGGTCTCTACCCATTTTTCAATCAAACTAATATTTATTGAGATATTTGGAAAAGGAACAAAAATTACGTTTTATCGAAAATACCTTTATACAATATATTGGCATGATCAGACTTAGATCTTCAATATATAGAAAGAATGGTTATTTTCTTGTTTTTCATATTGAATGTTAGACATAGTAAATGTATAAAGAAATTGACAAGTTTGTTTGTAAGAGGACTACTCATTGATATTCTAGCTTGATTAGATTTAGATCAATAATATATGAAAGGAACGAATGATTTCTTTGAAAGTTATCTGCTGAATGCCCAAAGTAGTATTTTGTAATACCTTTATAGATTAAACTGTATTTTTTTTCTAAAGCAAGTGCTGTATATGAACCAAAAAATTTAAGCATCTACGTCATGCTATATATTAATGAGAAACAGTGTTTGAAATTCCTTTTTTTAATTACTGGCTAATTGCAGTAACAAAATGGCGACGTTGTTATTAAAAGAATGTGTTGATGCACATTGCTTCGGTCATAACTTCTTTGTTTTTTATGATACAGAAACAAATAAAAAAAGAGTTGAAAGCTTAATTAATAACCTATTATTCTACCTATTAGCATCCTTGACGTAGGTATCACAGTTTCTGAGATATTTAACTCTCACTCTAAATAATTATCTTATGAACACTTGGATGCCAAATGTAAACTTAAATATCTCCGAAATTATTAATCCTACATCAATAAACAAAAAATATAATTAATTCCCAGATTGTACTTTCTGTAATTGGTCTATAACATTTTTTCGATAAAGTAATACTTTTCGAGATGCTTGACGAAAGCCGTTTGAAAATACCTTTTTTTAAGCTAAAATCGCAATTTTGAAGTCGTTATAACTTAAAAATTATCAATTTATGTGAAAAATTGCATAGAATCTTTTCTTCTTAAAATTTTATTCTACTTCAGCTCCAATAAATATGTTTTTTTTTAAGCGCCACCCCCTCAGAGGGGGCGGCATCCACCCCCTATAAATTAGCAAGCCCCCGCACAACTTTTCTATGAAGAATTTACTATTATACTGCCAAAAATTAACGAAATCCGTTCAATATGACATTATTCCGAAGTTTTGCATATTTTTTACCTCAAGGTACTGTACTAACAGGCAACGTTACAAAGTATTAGTAAGGAAATATTGCCACAACAGCTCCTTGGATGCAAAAAAATGAGGCATATGCACTTGCACTATATAGTAAGTACTGTAATTTGGGAGGTCCCCGCACTTGCATGTACTATCCTAAAATATGGGGATTGTAGATGTAGTTAAAGCTGAAATTGATTGGAGAGGAATAGCTTTAAAAATTCCAATTTATGGTATTCAATGAAAAACCTTTCATGGCCGATTCTAAAGAGATTATGAGTGGTTTCTCATTAACTATCATGTAAAATGCCGCTATAAAATTCTCCAATAAGTATCAGCCTTAATTATATAATTAAGCAATCCCCTTATTTAGGAACAGCGTATGGACAGGATCCGGAAGCCTCTCCGATTCCAGTAGCTACCACTACTACATATATTGTACTGGCAAAGCAATCATACTTTTCATTCATATTGTGATGTAAAAGACGTATTAAGAAAGCACTGCACAGGCATCATTAGAAAAGTGTTGCGTGGCCGAGCGATGGCCGGTGTTGCACTTTATTCATTAATTTAGCGTTTCTTGCCAGTACTCTTCCAATGATGAAGTAAAGCATGAAGGCAATTTATTAGCAATGGGCCAATCATTGGTGTTTGCTGGGTTAATACTAAAAAACATGCCGATTTGTGTAATGATTATATAAATGGCTTTTCAGCTCCATCTTTATTTAACCTCGACGCACTAATAAAATTCATACTATTTTTCAAATTGACACTGGAATGGCCCAAGTTTGTAAAAGATTGGTATCTCTTGGAGAGTGAAATGAAAAATTACGAACTTTGCTCGACTTTATCAAGAAACTTAAATATTATTACCATTTTGATAATGACCTTGGCTGCAAGTAAGAACACTTTTTCTCTTTGTATTAAGCTAGTGAGATATACCATTACAATGAAATACGATATACTGGTTTCTAAGACCGGGCAATGCATTAATCAGTCATATTACTAGTTAAATTGTTTGAAGAAAGAATTGAATCATCTTCAAAAAAGGTCGCTAAAAATTATGAAATAAAATTTCACCGCCGCCCAGTTAATTGAACCTTATTACCTACCTAATTTCGATATTGAAGTTGGTTAAAAATACAAAAATTTTCAAACCAGCGAACCAGACTTGCTCATGTGTTTTCGGTCGCTGAATCCGAATACGAGGTCAAAAAAAATCGCACATCCCAAACTTATTAGCTAGAACCCAAAAACACCCCTGGAATGGGGTAAAGAGAGGATTAAGCTACGAGAATAGTTGTTACATCTTAATCAATCGAATTATACAAATTAAGGTTAAATAGCAGCGTACATACAATAGATATGAAACGCACCTCCTGGGAGGGGCGAAAACTACCCCCATATATAAAAAAGTTGATCTAAAAGACTGCTGAGAAAGTTCGAAATGTCTAAGTTTTGTTAAAGTGATAAGAAACTGCATCAGGTCCGACGTAGTCTTCATAAACAGCCCCTATAGGGTTGAGAACAACCACCTCCAAGTTTAGAGGCCACAAGAAAAACGTAAAATCCAGAAGGATTTCTATTTTCATGGATGCTATGATTGGCTGAATTTGCGTAATACTCTAAAAAACCGCTGCCCAAGGAATCACTACTTCCACATCCAGATTCTCTATCCAAGTCACTCACAACGAAAAAACTTTGTATGTGAAAATAATTGTTTATGGAACTTTGATAATATAATATTTGAAATCCTCTACCCCAAAAACCCATAAAACGATACCCCACATCGGTAGTGGGGAGGGGGGTGATAGTGGGGGTGGATGAAGTAAAAAAATATTTTGGGGTTTCTGGTTCCTGTACATACACTAAATCACAATTTTTTTTCATCCCCTTTAATAAGGGGGTGGGGGTGGGGGTAGTAATGGGGGTGGCTAATGCGAAAAATTTTTTTGAGACCTTAGCTTCTCTTGTATATACTAAATACCAATTGCATGGACTCTTACCTGCTTGATTGACCTATTTACCCCAAATTTACCCCAATTTACCCCCCAACCCTTCGACGGAACAAGATGAAAATATAATATAGTTCTAGATCTCGTTAAAGTACATATGTGTACCAAATTTCAATATCTTAAACGGTTCCAGAGTAAACGTGCGCACAAAAAAAAAGTTACAGACCGACAGACAGACAGACAGACCGACAGACAGACAGACCGACAGACAGACAGACAGACAAACTTAAAATCTCGACGTTTCATGACATTTTAAGCCTATTTGGACAATAAAAATTTTTTAAAATTTTTTTGTCGTTACTATACTTCCACTGGACGTGGAAGTAATAGAACTAGAAACTTATGTATCATCAATTACCACCATTCCAGGGGTGTTTTTTGGCTCTAGCTAATGATTTTGGGGGTGTTCGATTTTTTTGACCTTGCATTCGGATTCAGAGATACATGAGTCTGGTTCGCTGGTCTGAAATTTATGTTTTTTTGTGGGGCTGTGTAATGTTTGTACACATATAAAAAAACATACTTACGGATCGAATTGAGATCCTCCTCCTTTTTTTAAAACTTTATGAAGTCGATTAAAAATGTTTATTACTTATTATCATTTAAGTAAATGAAAATAGGTATAAAATTAAAATAAATTTATATTTAACATTAAAAAATTCTGATGATCCCATATACATTAAAATGTGTATTTCTTTGTTTCAGTTGAACATACCCTTATTAATTCGTATAATATTAAGAAATGCTTCGACAGGGAAGCCACAGCATCCGATGCATTTAAAGTTTATGTGACAGAAAATTACAGTGCCGTATTTGATTATCTGGAATACTCTGTTTGGAAAGGAATACTTATGGAAGTATGACATAATAATAATGTTTCGTGATACAATACTGTTATTCATGGGGATTCTCACAGCAATGCTTGACTGATTTAGATCATATTTTGTAAAAGCCGCTACCTAAGGAATCACTACTTTCACATCTAAGTCTCTTACAACGAAAAAATGTTGATACTATACACTATATACTATACTTACACTCCAGTATGTGAAATTACTTATTCATAAATCTTTACTAATACAACATTTGGAATTGTCGACACCAAAAACCCATAAAACGATATGTCACACGGTAATGGGGATGGTAAAAAACAAAACTATGAGGCCTTTGTACAAGCACTAAGTCACAGTTTTATTCTTTTTCCTCCTTTAATGAGGTGAGGGTGGTAATGGGGGCGGTAGGGTTGGCTGATGACAAAATGCATTTTGGTATCACCCCTACTATCTCCCCCCGCCCCATTGTTAATGGAGGGAAAGAAATTAAATTGTGATTTAGTGTGTGTACAAGAACCAAAGGCCTTAAAAATTGTTTTGGCATCAGCCAGCCCCACTCTCACTGTCACTAGTGACGATTTTAAATTTATATTATTGAAGTTCTCTGAACAATTATTTCCGCATGGTGGAGTTCAAAAATAGTATCAACATTCTTTTCATGGTAAGAGACTTGGACAAGAAATCTGGATGTGGAAGTAGTGATTCCTTAGGCAGCGTTTCTTATAAATAGTTTATCGCTAGTTAAAATTTCGCCATTTGAAGAAATTTTTTTAGCTTCTTACAGGTGAACGTATCCGTGGACGCCAGAAGACAGGAATCGATGACCCCGACACTGAAGTCTTTTGGAGTTATCGTAGGTTGTTCAGCAATGTATAGACTCTTAAAACGTTGACTGCCATGAGTATTCAATTGAATACACATTAGGTGGGTCCAAGGCGCCACGTGTATTTATACATAGTCTAGTTTCTAAATATAGGACAAAAGATATTCGTGGCCTGGAGGACCCACTACTGAATCTAGTGCGGCAGTCAACGTGTTAAAGACACTCGAACTCGTAAAAACCAACAGATTCACAATAATTCCTTCTAGGTTAAAACTGTAAAGTTTTGCACTACAAAGAACGGCGAGATAATTATTAAATGGATATTTAAATTTAACATGACCAAAATATTCTTCTTCTTCATATTCACACCATTCCAGTCGTTTGAGGATACATAAAGTTATAACATCACAGTTTTGTGCATAATTATTTACAACCACACAAAAACGTAGTAGTATGAGCAATCTGTGCAGCCTGCTCATACCAATGTGTGATCTGAAAAATAAGGAAGTGTCAAATAAAATAATATATTTTAAAACTATTTGTTTATAAGCATTTGTCATTAAAAATAAGTCTGCAATGTTAGAAAAATAAGAAAGTAGGTAAAAAGGACATAATTACCAAGTCTAATAACATAAAACGTGTGTTTATGATAGCTTCAGAACACCAATTTACCCTATTTTGATAGAGTGAACTCCTAGGACTCTAATAGAATAAAACCTCATCCGGTCACCTGGAGAAGACAAACTAGAATAATTAGAGTTAAACAATAAAAATTAAATATGAAAAATGGGGTAAACGTTAAGTTAACGAGACTTAAAAACACAAATAGGGTCTGTAAATCTAAGCTGTGGTGAAACATAACATCCTATTTGAACTTTGTACAGCAAAAGCTTTCTTTGAGACGCCAGGTAACTGTGAACTTTGTTGGGATCACACGGTTTGGGGCAGCACCAACACCAACCAAAGAGGTGAGTCACTCTTTGAATTTACTATGGAACATAATTTAGGTATAGTAAATGTAGGGAATACTCCGATCTTTGTAACAACACAAAGGCATGAAGTGTTAGATATAACGATAGGAACAACAAATGCGTGTAATCTAATTAGTAATTGGCATGTGTCTGAGGAAGAATGCTGTTCGGACCACATTCATATACGATTCAACATAACGGGAGTGGACCATGTAACCGAAACATATCGTAACCCACGTAGGATGGACTGGGAGGGATACAAGGAAGACCTTGCCCGAGGACTTGCTGGGGTTACGATCAATGTCAAAAGCGACGAGGATGTGGAGGTAGCTGCGAAACAAATACAGAACGCAATTGTCTCTGCATATGAGGATAACTGGCCTCTAGTGGTGAGGAAATCTACGAGGAACGTGCCCTGGTGGAACAGGGACCTCAACATAATGAGAAGACGAGTGTGAAAGAAATTCAAGATTGCAAAAATAGTTGGGATGATTACAGGACCTCCTTGACTGAGTATAACTGAGCACTAAGAAATGCCAAGAGAGATGCCTGGAAGAAGCATTGCGAGAGCATATAAAGTATCTCGGAATGCTCCAGACTGCACAAAATTCTCTCGACAATCATACTACTACGTTTTTGTATTGATGTTGTAAATAATTATGCACAAAATTGTGTATGTCATAACAATACATTATTCCAGTCGGCCTTCATTTACTGTATAGCACGTTTGACATCATCTAGCCATCATCTAGCCATCTGTTAGGCGCACAGCACGGAAGCTCTTTCCTACCAGCTTCTTAGTGATATTAGTTTTGGAAGGCGTCCTCTTCGTCATAAAATATTAATTGTTTAAATTTTAATGTTTAGTATCATTTTTCAGTTTCTCAGCCTACAAATGGCCTTTATCTGGAGTTATGGAGACGTTTTCATTATGCTAATTGGAACTGCACTTAAACATAAATTAAGGCAAATTACAAGAAAAGTTCAATCTATATCTAAAGTAAGTTAATATAAAGTAGTATTTAAGTAAGAAAAATGTAAAGCAATTTTCTAAACGGCTTGCATAGGTTATTTTCAAAATACTCATTTTCCATGATGTTTATGTTATCATGAATGCAAATAGCGATAGAGTGATATACGGGCCGACTGACAGACTGACGAACAGAAAGGCATAGACTGGTAGACAAACGTCAGTGGAGAATAAATTTCAGAAAGTTCACAACATAAATACTTGTCAAATACCTCTTAAATAATTTTAAAATGCTGCTGGTCTTCTATTTAAAAATATTGTTACGGTTTACACCCTTTTTGTAAACACCCTGTATCGTGGATCCGGAAATTATAACACCAGGGTAACATTAAACACCAATTTGTTAACTTACGTACTAATTACCACAAATAATTACTTTACTAATATACCACCAGATATTATAATTCACTACTTTGCTTATTTCTTGTTAATGTATACAGTATAGCACGTTTGACGTGGTAGAGTAGACTTCGTAAAGACGTATATTGTGAGTGTTTCTGTTCTTATGTGCTTAAATGCTTAGAAAAAAAATAATAATTTAAAAAATGCCCATTACGACTTTCCAAAATAACATAAATATAAGTAGTGATCAACTAAAAACAATAGAAAATGCGATATTTGGTGAACATTTTCAAACTGTTATTGCTAATCTTATAAAAGCAGAGGTAAAAGTTTTTTGTGAGGAAATGGAGAAACTAAAAAATGAAGTGAAATCTTTAAATCAACAAAACATCAAATTGCAAGAGGCCGTAATGAACCTAGAAAATAAAAACAAACAAAATATTAAAAATATTCCTAATAATAACAAAACAAATGAAAGTCAACACGAAAAAACTAACTTAAGTAAAAACAATGGAGATATGAAGGAAAAAACTCCAGAGATAAATCGTCAACCTTTTAACAATGATATGCCGGCGCCGATGAATTTTGCTGCTGCCACAGGAGTAAAACCTGGCTCTTCGTACTCATCACTCTTAAGCGGATCTGGTCTGCCAAAAGATCATTTGCAAACTAAGCATACAACTATTGGTGACAATACTACATCAGAGAACAATGATGGCTTCATAACCGTGGCAAATAAGAGAAACCCACGAAAATATAGAAAATCTCCTGCAATAATTGGAAAGGTAATGACAAGTCAAATGGGAAATCAATAGGTGCAATACGCAGATCCTGGCTGTATGTAGGGCATATTGTTAATAAGGATGCTACTGCAGAAGATATGTTAGCCTATCTAGTAAACAGATTCGAATGCTCGAATCTTTCTCAATTTGCATGTAAAAAACTAAATGCTCTTAGAAATTGCTCTGCTTTTAAAGTAGGCATTCCTCAAAAACGATGTGGAGGATCCTGAATTTTGGACAGACAGGTTATAAGAGATTATGATTTTACTAAAAAATCAAATTCATTACGACCAAAGCAAAATGAAAATTTTCAAATAAACGAAGCAACCAATCAAATAACGTAGTTAATGTGTGGAGCTAAACTTCAAAACAAGAAAGAAGTCAATATCTTTCAGCAAAATATCCAAAGTTTGAGAAACAGAGTGTTATAATTTGAGGCTTTTCTTCAAATAAATGAAGTTGAGTATGATGTTCTTACTTTCACTGAACACTGGTTGGATCAAGTGGAGTTTGAATCTATACATATTGAAGGATATAATAATGTAGCATGTTTTTCAAGATCCCTTCATCAACATGGATGCTCATGTATATTTATCAAAAACCATTATACATTTACTGAGTTGCCAAGTGTGAAACAAGTCGAGAAATTGATTGTCAGTGTGTAGCAACTTTAATTAAGGAATTAGATATGATTGTTCTCTCTTAGGCCGCCTTCAGATAATATTGATTCATTTTTTCATTTTTTTTTAATTATGGGAAACATTTTTGAATATCTAGTAAGCAAACACAAATGCAATATTTTTATTTGCGGAGATTTTAACATAAATATACTACAGCCAAACATAAACACGAACAGGTTTATTGATTTAATAAACAACTTTAACTTTAGTTTTACAATAAATACACAGACAAGAATCAATTCCTTAATTGATAACAAAATAATAAATAATATCAATTTACTGTAATCTAAAAATCTTCAAAACACTCTATTAGATCACATGTGTCAATCAGTTTCAGCTGAAATTGAGAATAAGAAAGATAAAACCGTCGGATATAAATATAAACAAAGATTTTTTTCTGACCAAAATATTGAAAATTGTAAAAATTGAATTAAACATTATGACTGGTTGGAAGTATATACGTGTGCTGATGTAAACAGTGCCTATGAACACTTTTTAAATATTTTCAAATATTTGTTAGACAAATATTTCCCAGTAAGAAATTTACACACAAGCTCCAATAGAAAGTCATGGCTAACAAATGGAATAAAAATATCTCGTCAAAATAAGAAAGTTCTATATAGTAAATATAAGCAAGGCTTAGTAACTCGTGAGTATTTCCGTACCTATTCCAAAGTTTTGAGCAGAGCAATTCGTGCAGCTAAAATTTTAAGTAATGATGTAAATATTAATAATTCTGATAATAAAAATAAAGCCACATGGAAAATTATCAAACGTATAACTAAAAAAAATACTACTAGAAGTGATTTAGATTTGAATAAAATTAAAAACCAAAATGAATCGAGTTTACAAGTATTGAATAGAATAAATGATTTTTATATTAACGTCTGCGCTACAAATAAAATAAATAGGCATGTTGATATCAACGCAATAACTAGTTCCATATTTCTAGCTGAAACTGATGAGAAAGAAATTATAGAATTGATAAGTAATTTAAAAAATAGTAATGCTGTTGGTGAAGATGAAATATCAACAAAAATGTTAAAAGCTCTGAAAGTATACATTGCAGCACCTCTTGCACCACCTTATGTTGCTAAGTGCTGAATTCCCTGAAAATTTAAAATGATCAGTTATAAAACCGCTATATAAAAAAGGAAATACATCTGAAATTAAAAACTACAGACCAATTGCATTGTTGAATAATATATCTAAAATATTTGAAAAACTTGTAGCCATAAGATTAACAACCTATTTCTATAAAAATCAAATTTTTTCTGGTTATCAGAATGCATATCTAAAAAATAGGTCTACTGAACGTGCTATTTTCCAGGCAATTGATGGAATACTGAAATCTATGAATGAAAAAAATAAAACAGATGGTATATTTTTAGACCTATCAAAAGCCTTTGATGCAATTAACCATGAAAAATTATTACTAAAATTAAACAGGCTCGGTATAAGAGGAGTTGATGAAAACTTAATAAAATCCTACCTATTAAATAGATTGCAAAAAATAGGTATAACTGATGAATATGGAAATTATATATCCTATGAATGGCGACTTGTACAGAGAGGTGTTTCTCGAGGATCGGTCTTGGGACCGCTTCTATTTGTAATGTATGTGAATGACCTACCAAATGTCCTTCCAGAACTTATTGTTGCTTATGCCGATGATAATTCTGCAATATTGTTGGCTAAATCTATTGCTGAACTGAGAAACAATATAAATGAATCAATTATAAAACTTAACAACTGGTATGATAAAAATATGCTTACACTGAACATTGAAAAAACCGAAACCAGTTTCACTCATCTTATCAACCTGAAGAAATAGTTAAAGTACAAATTGATACCTCGGAGCTGCAAGATACTCAATCTGTAAAGTTTCTTGGTGTATACCTTGACTCAAGATTAACGTGGAAAACGCATATCCAAAAACCGCTGCCCAAGGAATCACTGCTTCCACATCCAGATTCTCTATCCAAGTCGCTCACAACGAAAAAACTTTGTATGTGAAAATAATTGTTTATGGAACTTTAATAATATAATATTTGAAGTCCTCTACCCCAAAAACCCATAAAACGATACCCCACATCGGTAGTGGGGTGGGGGGTGGTAATAGGGGAGTGATAGTGGGGGGTGGATGAAGTAAAAAAATATTTTGAGGTTTCTGGTTCCTGTACATACACTAAATCACAATTTTTTTTCATCCCCTTTAATAAGGGGGTGAGGGTGGTAATGGGGGTGGCTAATGCCAAAAATTTTTTTGAGACCTCAGTTTCTCTTGTATATACTAAATACCAATTTTATGGACTCTTACATGCTTGATTGACCTATTTACCCCAAATTTACCCCACTTTACCCCCCAACCCTTCGACGGAACAAGATGAAAATATAATCTAGTTCTAGATCTCGTTAAAGTACATATGTGTACCAAATTTCAAGTCAATATCTTAAACGGTCCCAGAGTAAACGTGCGCACAAAAAAAAGTTACAGACAGACAGACAGACAGACCGACAGACAGAATTTTTTTTTTCGCTCAAACTTAAAATCTCGACGTTTCATGACATTTTAAGCCTATTTGGACAATAAAAATTTTTTAAAATTTTTTTGTCGTTACTATACTTCCACTGGACGTGGAAGTAAAATTAACTCCAAAGTTAAGTTTCCTGTGTTATCAACTACGTACCCTTAGGAATAATGTCAGTGTTGGTGTATGTTTAAATGTATATCATTCATATTTTATGTCTGTTATCAAATATGCTATAGTAATGTGGGGAAATTCGGTTGAAATAGATAGAATAAAAGTTCTGCGAAAAAATATATAAGAAATATATTTAATCTTAAACAAACAGATTCATGTAAACCATATTTTATTGAACATAACATACTTACTTTAACGTCACTATATATTCTGGAATGTATTCTTTTCTATAAAAACAATGTTGAGTATTTTCAGCAGTATGAACAAAGACATATATACCCAACACGTTCAAAAGATATTATTGTACCTTACCACACAAATCTGATACAAATACAAAAAGGTGTAACTACTTCTGTTATTAGAATATTTAATCATCTGCCTGATAGACTGAAAAGAGTTGAAAAAGTATTTTGAGTAAAAAATGTTATTATAAGTTAGATGAATATTTTTTAGATTCTATATTGTGACCACTTTACTCTATTTATGTTTTTATATACCTACCATATATTTATTCGACATGAAATTTTAATTCGTTTCAATATTTTTAAGTAATTTTCCGCTTAATGTTTTTAATTCTTTGTAATTTTTTTACATATTCTGTGCCTTGTATGGATATTTTACAGAATAAAGCTTATCTTGTCTTATCTTAATGTTTCCTCAACTCATTATCTGTACTAAACTGAACTGTCCTAACTCGGCTTCTCCATTCATTTATATACCCATAAAGATAAGAGCTCCAGAATGTTCTCCTTCTGGAATTTTCTAGTAGGCTCTCTACAATTTCCAGACTCTGACACCGCGCGCCATCTCTGGGCCGATTGCCAAACTAACTAACTAATTCAGTTTCTGTTATACATACAACTAGTAGGAAACTCACATAGATGTCTCTGTGGGTAGAACATGTAACAATATTTTATGTAACGGTAAAGGAGAAGATAGTAACAAGGGAGAAAAACGCACGTATCAAAGACCGCTTAGATTTAGACACGTAGGTTTTTCGTTTCGTTTTTTTTTTTAGAAGTAGTACTCCTAGAATGATAGTTAAATTTTTCGAGGTGAGTCTTGTTGAATTAAAAAAATTGATAGGCTTTTGTAAATAAATTCATTTTAGAGCTATTTGTGTCCAGCACAATGGAATGTGAAAAAGAATGCTGATTTAAAATTCATATTTTCTTAGATAGATTTTCTTTTGATTTTTCATACATTATTCTTTGTACTATGAAACCCTATAAAAAATATTCTTTATTGAAACTATAAGCAAATAAAAATTAATCAAAATCATTTCACATGTTATGGGCTGTAGTTGGCCTTTCACTTTTCCAACCGCACTCTTCGGGATTGGCAATATTGGTGTTCATAGTTTTCCAACAAAGACATTGTAAATGTTCGCGGAGAAGATAATGAACAGCAGCGTCTTCTGTAGGTGGCAATCTCACAATATTAGATTTAATTTTGGCAGTTGTGATTTTTTTCAAGTAGAGATTATATCATAGTAGGTTCAGAGTCCCTGTCTTTCGATTTCCACCGTACAATAATACCAATGCATTGGTGCCAATTCTGTGAGTTCCTTTCTGTTTGCATTTTCTGATCCAAATACAGTAGCGCAAATGCTAAATTCCTCACATTTTTAAAAATGTCGATATGCTGCCGATTTATTTTTAGCAAATAAGGAGCTTGTGGTATCGCTTCCAGTTAAAGCATGTGAAAAGAGAATAATATTGCATTCCTTTTCGCCAAGCACGTTGGCGTATATTTATTATCACATTTTTTATCACTGAACATAGATGACTGCTGTAACTGCTGCAACTGTTACATGTTTTCTTTTGCCACGGTCAGTGCTGTTTTTAAAACATCATCTGTAGCATGAATAGCAGTGTGGCCATTCGCTTCCAAGTGTTCCCCAAATATGGTTATAAAGCACTGTTTGTTTTCATTATTGGAAAGAAATTTGCCAATAAGAAGTGGAGAGATCTCAGTAAATTTCACTGTTACTGATGATTATTTTGTGCGTATCTGATGCTTTACATCCTTTGTACTGATGGCATAGCCATCAAATACAATTGTCACAACTTTATATTGCTTAGCAATATGATTGCTATATAGTTGTAACACATCTGAAAATTTCCCAGTTTTTGGCCATGGCAATTTGTTTAGTAGTGCACTCCCGTTAAGAACATACGATGTTTCTGCAGGTAATATATAATTTAAACTAGTTGCTATGTCATCCACAGCTCTTGCCAATGATGATTTGTCACTTTTTCTTAATAGCTGAGTTTTTGGATCAAATAGAGACGGAGGAAGTATCGATAATTCATAATCGAAGTTCTCCTTTAATTTTTGCAGATCAGGATTTATAGACAAACATAGCAGCAATCTCTGGGTTAGGAGTCTTGTATCAATATATTGAATAGCTCCGTCAATGACAATCCCTTTTATTATAGTCGAGAATCTAAAGGTCCGAATTCGATCATAGGGTATGAACTCGCAGGTATAAAATTAGAAAAATATGGATATTATCCAGAATTTTATGCCGAATTCGATTCCAGAGGGCGCGATGTCGGCCAAGATTGCGAAATTGCAAAAAAAGTAATAATTTCGAAAAAAATTTTGAACTTAAATATTGCATTATCTTTCGTTTCCATTGCATTTACGAGCTTATTTATAAAGATTTTTTAATAATTCTTATATCAATCGAAAGCTTAATGTTTGTAGTTTCATACAAGTGTAATAGAGAGACTTTATTTTCATTATAAACAACACTATAAATTGTTTAAACAATATGTGCTCGGAAAGTGTAGTGTAATTTTTGGCATCGAGGTACTTTTGTTATTATTGCAGATAGATGTGTAGTTATTCGAGACGAAATACGTAGAATAGACCAGTGAACATTTTTTACTAAAACAATTTTTTAATTCGCTGAATAATTTAGGAGATATGATTTTTTAAATGTAAGGCGCGAGGCCGTAGTCATAATTCATCATAATAATAAATATAAGCGTGGCCTCGGGTAGGTACGCGATTTACCAGTGTGCATTTGCCGTTCGCATTGTTTATTAGTTCTAGTCTGACAGGCGAAGAATATGCATGATATCGTTTCGTTTTTAAATAGTAACGATAAATACAAAAAGGTAATAATACGAGCTACTGATACAGACATTTTTGTGATGGGACTATAATACTATGCTACTAAAATAAACATAAATGAGTTGTGGATACATAGATTCGATGTGTATATACTGCATATTCACTGCATAATACAAAAACTGTCGACTACGTATATCAGAAATTTATTTGGGCAATTTTTTTCTATGTACTTACGTCTTAAGTGGTTGCGATACGGTCAGTTTTCCTTTCAGAAAAGGAAAAACTTACGTATTCAAAACATGCCTCAAATATGCCAATGATCCTAAGTTACAGTCAATATTAAATTTCCCACTCGACAATTCATTTGATACTGCCGAATTTGAAAACTCTGCACGATATTTCTTTAAAGTCCTATATGGTAGACCGTTTTTCATTGGTAATTTGGACAATTTGCGAGCCCATTTATTTCACACTTGTAAATCGGATATTCGAAATTTGCCACTTACTGAAGACTCATTTCACCAGCACATTCTTAGAGCTGCCTACCACATAATTATTTGGAAGACAGCAAGTTGCGTCAATCCAGTGCTTCCCAACCCTAAAGATTTTGGTTGGGTTTCGAAGGACAATATATTAGTACCAAGAATTATGACAAAAAGTGTCCGTCCAAATGTAACGCCTGGAAGCATATTTTGTAAATGTAAACAATTTCAAAATTGCATTGGAAACTGCAGTTGTGCTAAGGCCGATTTGGCGTGCATAATAGGTTGTTTTTGTGAAGGCCGATGTCAAAGGTGTTAGTTTAACCTTAACTTATACTATAGTATTATTACATCAATACACTTAATTATAGCATTATAACATCAAACTATATGAAGGGTACAGGCTAAAAAAGGTGAGGGTCCAAAAAAATCGATTTTTGAGATAATTACGCTAAAACAGCCAGACACCTAGAGTTTCCGTATACCTATCTGTACAGAATAATTTAGATGATAATCATGAGTTATAATGACTTTAAAATATGCCGTATAGGTGAAAATAGATGAAGGTGCATCAGGTTCAGCGCCATGTCGCAATTCCACCTTCACAGGTGCCTGTGTTTACGTTTTCAATATTTGATAACCAGTACATTCTTGTTAGTTGTTCATAGTAGTTCGAATTGTGGTTAATTTGTTTTTGAACAAAGCTTGCATTTATCCAATCTAATTACATACACAGCAGTAATACCACCCAAAAAAAGACAAGCAGTAACATCAGCCAAAAAAAGAGACGAGAAATAAAACCAACCAAAAAAGGCAATCAGTAAATCCAGTCAAAGAAATACAGGAGAGATCGGGTAAGACACTACCTGCTAGTCAATTTATATTACCCGATTTAAAATACAGTAACAGAATTCCCATACCAACATATTAAAAAATTCCAAAACCTGTAAGAACTCAAACGTTTTTGTAATGATCATGCTGCAGCGTATTTCGAGAACTTGCCTTTTGCAGCTAATGTATCGAAGGAAAAAACGAATAAGAAAGCCTCGAAGAAAGCTTAATGTTATGTTAATGAAATCCTATTTCATTTTATGTTTGTCTTGCGTAATTGTTTTGTTACTCACGACTTTGCTTTATAACATAAAGTAATATTCCAGTTTCGGTTTGGGTTATATATTACAATATTTTTTTTGCGTTATTATTACTATGGTACTTTAACTTAAAAACCTCTAAAACATAATATGTGATTATATTGTGAATAAATTAGAAATATTAAAGAAGTTAAGCAAGTCATTTCCTACTATTTCATAACATTACTATTTGGACCCATATCCTTTTTCCCCTGACCAAACATGCATAACCCCTTTTCATATTTATTCCGCACGCCTATGTTAAAGCAATATAAATAATTAGTGATTTGGCTAGAAATAACCACACATAGTTTTCACTGACAATTTGACCAAAGTCGATAATAGTTTAAAAAATATGGGGTTTTAAATTTTAAAATTCGTTTTTATCGAAACTAATATTTTGTGACATTCACCCTTTTTAGCCTGTACCCTTCATATGTATAACGACTTACCTATAACACTCCAATTTTAGTTATATCATATGTATTATGTATACAGAATTTACAATACATACAACCATTATTTCGTCAAGACGAAAAATATTTTAATTTCATTGTAGTTCTTAAATTAAATACAGAAAATTTGTTCTGTTTGTAAGCATTATTTATGATCTGTACGAACTTTCATATGAAAGACGTTACAAAAATGTTGCTTATACCATACAAAAAAATTAATAAAATAATGTACAGTGCCCGTCACAATAATCTTGCCAACCTACATTTTTCGAAATTCTCTATATTTCGTTTTCCTGGTGTATATTATTAGATTTTTTTTGTTTATTTTGTTAATTGTCCTCTGCTGTATAAGAATAAAATGTCAATTGTGTTGTGGTAAAGGATGGCGAAATTATATAACTGATAAATCAAATAAAACTTGCCACAGATGGCAAAATTATTGTAACGAGCACTGTACATAATAATAAATACTCTTATTATAACAGCAGTGCCTCGAAATCATGTGTAAATAGCCTACAGAGACAAGATCGCGCGCGCGGTAGACCAAAACAATACGCTTGAATTTAAAAAAATTATATCCTAAATTATTCAGCGAATTAAAAAATTGTTTTAATAAAAAATGTTCGTTGGTCTATTCTACGTATTTTGTCTCAAATAACTACACATCTATCTGCAATAATAACAAAAGTACATCGATGCCGAAAATTACACTACACTTTCCGAGCACATATTGTTTAAACAATTTATAGTGTTGTTTACAATGAAAGTAATGCCTCTCTATTACACTTGTATGCAACTACAAACATTAAGCTTTTTTGATATAAGAATTATTAAAAAATCTTTATAAATAAGCTCGTAAATGCAATGTAAACGAAAGATAATGCAATATTTAAGTTCAACATTTTTTTCGAAATTATTACTTTTTTGCAATTTCGCAATCTTGGCCGACATCGCTCCCTCTGGAATCGAATTCGGCATAAAATTCTGGATAATATCCACATTTTTTAAATTTTATACCCGCGAGTGCAGGGTTCGGCATTTTAGACGCGTCTTTTTGGATGCTAGATTCCTTACTATTAATATCTTGATCCTTTTTAATCATGGTAAGAGAGTAGAAAACTTTTCCAATCAGTTTGGATTGGATTCGAAGTCCAATTAACTTAGCTTTATCTGCTATTACTTTTGTTGACTGTCTACTAATCCACTGAAAATATTATGTAGCTCAACGCATTGTGAATCAAATGGACTATGATCTTCCAAAAATTGAAGTATTGTAAAAAAATCCGTCATATCTCTAGATTTTCTAGCATCGGATATTTCAATGTGTTTTCTAGATTATTTAGTGTGTTATTTATTTTAATTTTTTAAAACCAATATCATAATCTTTTTGAGCATGAAATTTTCTTAATTTGATACCACACACGATTTTTTTATGATTCTTTAAACATTTTTCAAGTTGGCGCGGCGGCCTAAAAAGAACGCATTTTGCACACTCAGATTTTTCTAGACTTTTAGTATGTCAAAAAGATACCAACGATGAACTAAAAAATTCAAACCCCGTCCTAGTGGGAATTGGTTCCACCCAAAAACCTATATCTACTGTACTATAATGATTTGCTCCTCTTGTTTCTAACGAGTATAAAAAAAAAACTTGCTGAAAATAAGTTAAGATACCACCTAATAATCTACTACATATTTAAATCACGCGACATTTCACATATATATGTTTTCTAGGTTACAGATGCACGGGTATGGAGAACTGTTAGGAGGGACTACATGAAAATCGTTGCTTTATGCGATACAGTAAACAACAAGCTTCCTTTAATTATAGTATGCTTTTCCATAAACTTATATTTCCTGCTGGTGCAATTATTTAGTACTTTAAGACCTATACCAAACGTCATGGAGAAAATTTACTTCTTCATATCATTTGGATTGATGATATTGAGGTTTTCCTGCGACTGCATTTTTGGAAGCGCTGTTCATGATGAATGGAAAAATATTCTTTTTGCTCTTCAGTCTGTCAAATCTTATAATCTAGAGGTATAATACTTATTTTATGTTAATATAGAATTCTTGTCTGACATACACTGTATGTCTACAGTTTCATATTTACGGCAGTCAATCTGTCATTTGACCGGTGAATAATTCCTACAAGAATTTTTTGTTTGTATGATGTAGGAGAGGCTACCACAATCATGAATTAATGTTTTCCTCAAAAATATCGTTGCCTCTACGACTGTCATGTTGAAGAAATAATAGGTTTTTCTCAATTATCTCCCAGTTTTACCCTAGAATTAGATATTACCAATATTGTAGAAAGTTAAAAAATATACAACTTTTATTTAAACTAATTTTCTGTATTGTTAGTATTTTACGATTTACAGTCATCAGAATGATGAGAATGCGTGTTTCTCTAGAAATTTTCGCAATTATTATCTCTGCCTTCGTTGCTCCTACATAGTAATGAGTTATTATCAATATTGTAGGCCATAAAATTTGCCAAATATGTTGTCTATATCATTTTCTTCTGAAGTCAATTGTTTAAGAATTACGGAAGCTTGAGTTTCTTGAATTTCGGAAAAATGTTTGCTCCATTGTTTCTGAATTATTTATTTTGCCTAATCAAAAAAATTGAGTTACAGATTTTTTAACTATTAACTTTTTAACTATGTCCCCATTGCTCCTATACAGTAATTATCTGTTATCAGTATTATATATTATAAAATTTCCTAAAACCTCCATTTGAACAATTTTTTCCACTATAAATTGTTTTAAAATTACAGCAGCTCTTATTTTTGAAACTTGGAGCTGCTGTAATTTTAAAACAGTTCACCGTGGAAGAAAATGGTTTAAAAATTTTTTTTCTTGGAATATTATAGTTCACAATATTCATAATAACTATTTGCTACATCGGAGCAACGGCGACAGCGATAATTGCAAAAATCTTCAGCAAGGCACAAATGTTCACTTTTCTGATGGCTGTAAATCGTAAAATATTAACAATAAAATAGTTTAAATAGTAACTGTAGCTATTTCCATTTTCTACAATATTGGTAATACCCAATTTTAAGGCAGAACTAACAGGAAATGAGATAATCGAGAAAAACTTATTTTGACCGCCATTTTTTCAACATGGCGGCCGTAGCGTTAACGATATTTTTGTGGCAAATATTAATTAATGATTGTGGCAACGCCCCTATAGTATACAAACAAAAAATTTCTTGTAGGAATTATTCCCCCGTTTTTTTGCTCTGCAAACTGTATTAATTTCCATGCTTGTCGGAATATAAACAATATTGAACCTATTTTAGAAGGCATGCTTCACTGATTTTTTGGCACTAAGTAAAACTCGCGTTTTCATTAATTTTTTTTAAGGCACGTTAATAATCACTGTGAGAATGAGGAAACAATGAAATAATTTGCATATGTGCACATAAAATGCGTGTCTGAATCAGGGTGTATTAAATAGGTAGTCCGACATACGACACTTTCCTATGTAGTGAGTAAAAGTGCACTTGAAAGACGCTTTTATCTCAAGAAAAAAAAATTGAGGTAGAACAAAGTGTGACGTATGTCTTGTTATTGGGAATTTTATGGGCCATTAGAAATCGATATTTACGACATCTTCAGCTGGGGCTGACCCTTTTTATAGCGAAAAATGTGTAAATATGCGAAAAATAAAAAAAATATATTTTTTAAGATGTAACTCATGATATCTCCAAAAGTATTAAACGGATTTAAGTAAACTTTATTTAAAAGTAGATATTTTAGCGCTGGTAAACGTGTACCAGAAATTTGTAAAATCATCTTATTTTTTTCAAAAAGAGAAAGGAAACATTCATATTTCTTTTTTGTTCGCCGATTTTTTCAGCAATCGAAAAACTTTTTTTATTCTTGAGAATTTCCACATCATCCTGCGAATGAATTGAAGTAAACAGACCGCAGAAGTTTTAAAAAAAAATTGTAGTAAGTTGCGACTAACAGGACACGTGATAATCGGGTGTAATAAAATTAAATTACAAATTTGAAAAAACCCCGATACAAAAATATCAACTAAATAACTAATATAAAAAAAATAAATTAACACAATTTTAAAATTTGTGAAATAATTTTGATTCCATATACGAACTCTTATGATTTATTTAAATCCAGCTTACATTTTATTTATGTCCTCGAGATTTGCTTTCTTATACGCATGAATATATCGGGAACTGGTGTTTTGAATATAACTATTTAGTAGTTCGTCTTTACAGCAGCCCCCGACATATTCATGCGTATAAGAAAGCAAATCTCGAGGACATACATAAAATGTAAGCTGGACTTAAATAAATCATAAGAGTTCGTATATGGAATCAAAATTGTTTCACAATTTTTAAAGTTGTATTAATTTATTTTTTTTTATATTAGTTATTTAGTCGATATTTTTGTGTCGGAGTTTTTTTTTAAATTCGTAATTTAATTTTATTTTATACTTTTTAAACTAAACATATACATGGGTGGCCCATCTTTTTCGAAATCGAAATTTTTTATTTCTCAAATGGTTCCATTTGAAGAAAAAACAGTCCCCTCAAAATATTATTGAGGCAAATTGAAGGCAAGGGGTGCCCCAGAATGCATTATTATGCAATAATAAAAGTAAATGGAATTATTTACATTCTTTGGTTGATGCATTGTTTTTTTTTAATCAGCAACATTTATCTTTAGAATGACTAATCAAGTCATACAAATATCAAAGACATTATCTGTTGTGACTATGACATGTGTCATACTACTGTAAATTCGTAGTCTAAGAAAACTAGACTAGAAGTTTTTGAAATAAAACTCTCGTTTTATCTTTGTGTATTTTATTATGAAACGTTTTTTTCATACATAGTACCAAATATTATCCTAAATCTACAAGACATATAGTAATAAAAACAATATTTTTTGCACTAGGCCAAAGCATGCGACAGGGTTTCTTTTTTTACATTTGGAAACTGTGATTTATAATCATTTACAACTTGGAGTAAAAACTGTTTTTGGTCTTCATTTTTTGTTAAAATGTCATTATAGTCAGTAATAAGTTTGATTCCTCTCTCATCATTTACAACTTTAATTTTGTTTACAATATTGAAACATCGGGTATAACTTTCATTTTCCCTCCATGTTGGATCATTTTCCAAAAATTCCATAGACAAACCTAATTTTTGAAAAAACTGTTTAGTGTTCTCGCATATGAAGTCCTGAATTTCCTTGTTTTCAACGTCAGTAATGTTACTAATCATAAGTCGTTTAATACCCTCTTGATTTGGTGCTTTCCTATTCAAAGCTTTAACCATTTCTCTTTTAGTGGTAACTGAAATATCGTCATCAAAGAAAGATAAGCCAACATTTACCGAATTAAGGTACCACAAATGGTTCACTATTTTCCTACTTGCGGCTTGAGATATTTCTTTGTCAATATTTTGATAATTAATGAGTTCTTTACAAAAGTCTAAGTCATGAAGCAAATGACGCTGTAAACCAGGCCTTTACATAAACCTTTACAATAAAGAGACATATATCTTCAATACCTATTTTTTCTTTTTTAGTTAGTTGGAACTGATCTTGGAAAAAAAATATTTTTAGACAGTAAATGGCTTTGGCCATCCAACGTGCATGATGAAATGCCCCTGGTTGATAGAGTGTCGTGTGAGTGGGCTCTTCTTCAACAAAAAGTTTAGAAAGCATTAAAAATTCTTTATAATCATCACGAGGCTGTTGCAAAGTTAAAGCTGCATTTAGAAACTTTACAATTTCGACTTTAACTGGTTGTAAAATGTGTTTAATTTTTGATACCTAAAATCCAGTTTTTAGTTTATTTTGATCTATTTTAGGCCAAAATTCCCTAAAACGTTTAAATAGTGGCACATTTGGACCAGATGAGGAAGGCATTTTCGTGTCAAACACACTTCTCAAAACCACTTCAAAAATATGATGTCTACAAGGAAAATATAGAATATCTCTTTCTAATTTTTGTTGCAATAGTGTGGCTGCCCCATTTATATAACCTATATTTGATGCTGTTGTATCACAACACAAAGCTATTACTTTTTCGTCCAAATTCCATTCACAAAGCACATCATAAACTGCTTCAGTCTGTTCTCTTCCAGTTGAATTGGGCAAAGCTGGTACTCCAAGTAGTTGTTCAATATCTCCACTAGTAACTAAGATAGCAAGTCTATCGATATTTCCCATTCCAGTGAGAGAAGGTAAAAGTTTTCCATCCCAATGGATGACTGGGGCCGGCAATTCAGAATTACCGAAGGCAGTTTTTAATATTTCAGCTCTTTCTTCGCGGATGCGTTGTCTAGAGCGCTGAAGTGTGGTTCTGCTGATGGACAAAGATGTGTGTCATGTCCTAGTGCTTCTGCTACTGCCGTCAAAATATGGACTCCATACCTGTCGCTTATTTTGCAAGCATCAAATGCAGCGGCTATTTTTGGTGTGATGATGTTACATGTTCCATACAATCTCCTCTTTTTTGGCTGTGACGGGCCAGGCTGGTCTTGTAACAACTCTTCTTGGGCTTCGATTATTTCATCTTCATTTTCGTTGGAGTCGGCTGAATTACTACTTGATGATGGACAGGTGACTGTTTCCTCTAATCTAGCTTTTTCTTGTTGACTTCGTTGCATTCGTTCGGATAATTTCTGTAATTTCTTCTCAGCTGATTTTTCTTGAGAAGCAAGTTGGTAATCAATACCATGCATAAATCCAGGATGTCCCTTTTTTCTTTGGTTAATTAAAAACTGCTTATCTTCATCTATTTTCATCAACTCCAATGCATTTGCATGAGAAATGTCAAACAGATCGTCCAATTTTTCAACGAAATTTTTTTCTTTACCTCCCGCACTGGCCCTTTTAGCCTATTTTTGTAAGTTCCTCCACTCTGCATAAAGTTTATCTAGTTGTGTAACACGATGAAAATCCTGACGTGTCGGAATGCGAGCTTTATCCCAAAAAACTGACACCTCTTTTATTGTTAATTTAGCACTTTCATGTACACTTAGCTTCACTTCACGAATGTTATAAAAGAGCACTTGTAATACTTGTCTATTAGACGGCAATTTATTGCCAATGATTTGTGACGAATAGTGTCCAACTAAGTAAATGAAAGTATCCTTTCGTAAGGATCTAACATCAGCCATCGTTAAATGTTTTTTCAAAAAGGAACGTATGCTAGAACTTATAATGTCACCACTGTAAAACACAATTGCAAACTGACATAAAAACCTACCGTAGGTGCATTATATTTCTAAACTTCCAAAACAAATAATTTCTAGGAAATAATTACACCAATAAAACATTATGAGAAAAGAGGTAGATATTTGTATTTTAAGTAAAATTTAAGTGTATTACCGTAATAAAATTTTATCTACAAATTTCTACCTGAATGCGGCACGGGTTACCGTTCACCGAATTATCTGAAACTTTGACATAAATTATTCCTAGTATAATAGTTTATTTTCGTGGGGTGAGACTTAAAAAATACGCAAAAAAAATTCACCCCCTATAGAGATGGGCCACCCTAAATACATAAGACATAGCGTATTATTATATCCCACACAGAACTTTTTAACCTTTAAGCCGACGCGGTCCAATTTTGTATTCTACTAGTCTCACATGGTCTACAAGACCGGTTCTATTATAAATATATTTATATGTTATATTTAATTTTAATAAAAACTGCATGAAAATCGGATCTCCCGTTGAAGAGATATAAAGCCACAGACAGACAGACAGACAAACAAACAAACATACAAACATACGAGTCAAACTTACACTCAAACACCCTCTATTTGAAAATGAATGAATGAAATTGAAAATTTTTGAAAACTCCCGATCAATGTATCTAATCGTACCAGTTTCATATGACCGAATCAAAATGAGGCCGAAATCATATTCGGCTACCATAATTGTCTGCACATTTGCAATTTTACTTCAATCGGACAATTCCTAGAGAAGTTCAACATGGCGAATTCAAGATGGCGACCAAACATCAAAATCTAATATGGCCTAAAACCTTCTCGACAAAATACTCTTAATACTCAAATAAAAAAAAGTGCATCAAAATCGGAACACCCGTTGAAGAGATATGAAGCCACAGACAGGCAGACAGACAGACAAACATACGAACATACGCGTCAGACTTATAACACCCTTCTTTTTGGGTCGGGGTTAAGAATTAACTTCAAACTTTTGGTTATTTTTCGGTGGTGCGTTAATTTTTTGGCGAAGTGTATATTCATTGAGTCGTTCCTATCCGATATAAAACTTATAGTTTAAACCGAATCCTTCACCATTTCGTAGAATGCAACGTATGAGAGAATACAATACACGTTCAAATTATAGTGTTAAAACTAAAAAATTTTGTCCGCCATATTGAATTTGGTGAGACATCATTTTATTTTCGTATTCTTCTCAGCAAACACTTTCATTTGATTCCCATATCATGGATATAAAAAATAACTGGTCCGCCATATTGGATTTGGAATGACGTCATTTAGCTAACCATGCATTGTCATCCAAACTAAACGTGTATGCAAAATTTCAGCTCAATGGGTTGGGGATAACTATTTTAAAATTCAGTTGCGTCCGCCATATTGAATTTAGTGTGACGTTATTTTATTTTCGTATTCTTCTCAGCAAACCCTTTCATTTGATACCCATATCATGGGGGTGCATAAAAAATAACTGGTCCGCCATCTTTGGGAGTCCGCCATACTGGATTTGGAATGACGTCACTTACCTACCCATGCATTGTCATCCAAACTAAACGTGTATGCAAAATTTCAGCTCAATCGGTTGGGGATAACTGTTTTAAAATTCAGTTGCATCCGCCATATTGAATTTAGTGTAACGTGATTTTATTTCCATATTTTTCTCAGCAAACCCTTTCATTTGATATCCATATCATGGGAGTGCATAAAAAATAACTGGTCCTCCATCTTTAGGAGTCCGCCATATCGGATTTGGAATGACGTCACTTATCTAACCATGCATTGTCATCCAAACTAAATGTATATGCGAAATTTCAGCTCAATCTGTTGGGAATAACTATTTTAAAATTCACTTGCGTCCGCCATATTGAATTTAGTGTAACGTCATTTTATTTTCATATTCTTCTCAGCAAACCGTTTCATTTGATATCCATATCATGGGGGTGCATAAAAAATAACTGGTCCGCCATCTTTGGGAGTCCGCCATATTGGATTTGAAATGACGTCACTTAGCTAACCATGCATTGTCATCCAAACTAAACGAGTATGCAAAATTTCAGCTCAATCGGTTGGGGATAACTATTTTAAAATTCAGTTGCAAGATTTGACCCAGAAGAACAAGGCAAGTTAAATAAAAGCTTGTAATTAAGATGGCGACCAAACATCAAAATCTAATATGGCAAAAAGCTTCTCGACAAAATACTCTTTCAAATAAAAAAAGTGCATCAACATCGGATCACCCGTTGAAGAGATATGAAGCCACAGACAGACAGACAGACAAGCAAACATACGCGTCAAACTTATAACACCGGGTCGGGGGTTAAAAATAGAGCGCGCAATGGTCACTGTCCGCTCGCTTGCACTTTATACCAGCAATAATTTAACTAGTATATTACAAAATGGGGAACAATCCAAGCCAGTTCTTAATATATCCGACAGATTGCACCATATGCATAAATTAATAGTTTAAAAAAACTAAAAAAAACATGATTTTATAAATACTGCACTAAAAAGCAAAAAATAATCATCGAACCTGTTCTCTCTGTTTACCTCGTAAGGGCCTTAGTGTAAGCCGTGTTTTTAATTAAGTATAGTATTTGAGTATAAAATCGTGGGGCGCTTTTCCAACGCTATTTCGAACAGGTTCGATAATTAAAACGCTGAAGACATCATTAGATTAAATGAAAGGCGCCCCACGCTTTTATACTCAAATATTATACTTAATTGAAAACACGGCTTGCACTAAGGCCCTTACGGGGTAGACAGAGAGAACAGGTTAGATGATTATTTTTTGCTTTTTTGTGCAGTATTTATAAAAGCATGTTTTTTTTGTTTTTAATTAAACTATTAATTTATTTTTTCACATTTTAATCTCATATTTAAGGAGAGAATATTGGTACTTTCGAAAAAAACAAACAATTTGTTAAATTTAGACCGGGTAATTAGGCAATCCAAACCACGTGACATCCAACATGGAGTGTGTGGGCTTCGAGGGCAAACATTCATTTTCATTCGTTAAATGTTTGTATTTTTCTGTTGGATTGGCTACGTTTCCGGTATTTAGTAAAAATAAACTCATGTTTGCCAATTGTTTGTCCACAACGCCATATTTTGACAGGTCGTTGGATTCCCTAATTGTAATCTTCAACCTCGATAACCCACAGATACCGATTTTCAGTCGAATCTGACGATAATTCATAAAACCTCCCCCATGTTGACAGCGCCATTTTGAATTTTTAAGTTTTGATCACATATTTGTTTTCTACTTGTCAAGCCCTTTCTTTTGATATCCATATCAAGGGGGTTGTAAAAAATGACAATCGGCCATCTTGGGGTGGTGGACATTTTGAACATATTATAATATTAAATTTATTATATTGTATTGTCATCAGAGCTACACACAATTGCCAAATTTCATGATGATACAACAATTAGAAGTGGGTGAAATTGACGATTTGCACGAAAGAAAGTTTGGTAAAAAGTGTCATGGCGGACACTTGTCAAACACTGTTCCAACTCCAGTTTAGAAGAGTTGGCAGCAGTGACTGACAAATTGCATAACTCGACATTTTTTAAATATTGTAGACTATGAAACAACCTAATAAAGATGATTTATAAACAATGGAAGTAGGTTTAACATTAAAGATAATAAAAACAATGTTATGATTATTATACTATAGGTATTTAATTATTGCAAAGTTTGGAAATTAGACGAGTTGGTCAAAATGTGCAGTGAATTAGAGTGATACCAATCTAATGTTCGCTATGACACTTTTTACCAAACTTTCTTTCGTGCAAATCATCAATTCAGTTCCTTAGATTTTTTTACTTACATAGATATAGGTGACCTACCGCCGAATCACAATACTCCCAGACAGCACCAGATATTCTAAGAATAATCTGGTAATATACGTTTAGGAATAATTGATTATTAATAGAAAACACTCTAGATATATACAAACTTTTGAGAATATTCATAGAATCGTCATATTGGAAAATGTCAGATAAATCTAGAATATACTTTATGAATATTCTCTAGATAATCAGCATATTCTATGATTATACACAAAATATCAAAAATGTTATACAGTGTGCCCCACTTTTCACGGTAACACCTACGTAGCTCAGTTATTAGTCATCCAATTTCAACTAAATTTGGATCGGTATCAAAGACCATTACTATATCCTTTTTCAGTCATTGGCGTGCATTGTTATTAAGAAAAAAAGGTCGATTTTTCGAGAAATCATATTAGGCATTTTTTTGTTGAAAAACTAATGCAATATTATTGATCGGCATGCTGTGTAACCCCCATATTCAGAATTTAACAACATTTTGATTTTTGGTTTTCGAATTACGGCCCACTTAAAATTGCCTATTTTAGACATTAAATAATCAATAAATTGGTAACGAATCTTTTTTCGAAAGAAAGACATTCTTTATTTTCTCTTTAGATTCATTTTTTCTACCACCCTATATCATCAATACCTTCAAACTCGGTAATCCTCATAGCCCGAATAATTTACAGGTCTAATTACCCAAAATTTTTCAATGAAAATTCGTGGCCTTCGAAATTTGAAAGTTTCGATAATATAGGATAGTGGAAAAAGTGAATTTAAAGAGAAAATGAAGAATAACTTTTTTTCGAAAAAAATTTCGTTACCAATTTATTTATTATTTAATGTTTAAAATAAGTAATTTTAAGTGGATCGTAATTCGAAAAGCAAAAATCAAAATGTTGTTAAATTCTGTATATAGTGGTTCTACAGCATGCTGATCAATAATATTGCATTAGTTTTTCAACAAAAAAATGTCTAATATGTTTTCTCGAAAAATCGACCCTTTTTTTCTTAATAAAAATGCACGACACTGACTGAAATAAGTTTTGTCTTACTCAAAAAAGAAACATTAAAGATCTTTGATAAAGATCCAAATTTGGTTGAAATTGGATGACCAATAACTGAGCTACGTAGGTGTTACCGTGAAAAGTGGGACACACTGTATATCAGAATATTCTTTTAGGGATAAACTATGTATAATCTTTAATTATTCAGATTATTACAGGAATATACCCAGAATATATAAAAGGGATAGATTATTCTATGAATATCTTAGACATATTCCAGGTATAATCAGAATATTCTGCTAATGTTTCCAGTATATTCAAACTCTGCTATGAATATACCTGAAATTATTTTAAAATATAGGGAAGAAATAAATTTTTACTAAATTGTGAAATTATTTATTACACTGTTATACATACTGTTATAAATAATAAAGAAAAAACCACAAGATAGTAATAAAAAATATGACAACAAAGTAGGGGGGTAGTAAAAAACCATAAACACCACATATATGTGGTGTTTATGGTTTTTTACTGTCTTGTGTTTTTTTATTACTTATTTATAAACATAACAATATAATAAACAATTTCACAATTAGTAAAAATTAATTTCTTCCCTATATTTTAAAATTGTAGATCAATTGTATGGCGGACAAAAAATTGCGTTTTTTTTTCTTTAATTCAACATTTTATTTTAAACATGACTTTATTGTGGTACAGAGAAACATGTTTTAAACAAATCCATCATCAAAACTCACCTGGATGAGGGAAGACACTCGCAATTGCTTACAGCAGCTCCTTCAGCTTGATGTTTGTATTATTTTACTTTTCGAATTAAATAATTATAAAAAAATTAAAATGTAAAATAACCGTAATCACCTGAAAACTTTCCACTTCCTGAATATTAGTGGCTTCTTAAAAATTCAAAAAATATGGGAAAATATTGAAAATATAATATTGCAGAATTATTTTATTAGGTATTTAATAAACATATTTATATTTTGAATCTATTTTAAAACTGATCTGCTTTGTCCGTTTCATTGTTTCTAAAACAAAAGAAAACAATTCAGAGGATTTTTATTTAGGATTTAAACTTGTATATTGAAGAAAGCTAATGATACAACCAAGAGTACAACTCATATTTTTGTAGTTTTGCATTTTGTTGAGAAGAAAGCATAATGTCCATTTTAATATTGATTCTGTCATTTTGTAACAAAAATCATAATCAATTCCAACTTAACGTAATGCTGTGATATAACAATTTAAATCTAATTTGAAATTTATTTAACATTTATTAAATTATTAATCCATAATTTCACTATTTAATTGATTAAAAAAGAGCAGACAAGAAATAATAATATTATATTATTTTTTTTGGAACAAAAAAGCAACTTATAATTTTACACTGAATCTTACCCCTCGTCATGTTCATCTGCCTTCTTTAATCTCTCTGTGGCCTTAGCTAACCACTGCCCAATGACAATTTCAATATTTTTGCTATTGCTACTTTTGTCACATTTTAATATAGCAACTAAAAAAGTATTCAAAATTCGGGATAGAATTAGAAGTTATTCCTCTCGCCAAGAAACACTAAATCATATTAACGATTTCTTTTCAAAAAACTTATACTTCTTCAGCATGACATATGTCTTGATAGTAAGTTTCATGAAATCAAAAAAAAAAAAAAAATTACATTAAAAATATCAAAATAGAAGGATATATCTGTTAAAAAAAATTGCTAATATGATATACTGTTTTTGGTAAAAAAAAAACGCTTAGCAGGAGGTCATGTATGTGAATTAAAACCAAATTAATGTCACCTACACATAGAATTTTTGCCACTCTACATTAAAAAAATTATATTCAAATCGTGCAAAAATAGAAAGTTACAGGCTTGTTCCTCATTTAAGCAAGTATATATCCGAACGGTAAAAAAATATATTATGTTGAATAATTACCTGTAACTGTTGCAAAAAGTGCTGTTTTGGAAAACACTTTCTTGCCTTTGTGTCCGTGTAAACTGTAAAGCTTGGCCAAGTCATCACTCTTTACTTTTCTCATAAAGTGGCGTGAACATTCCTCGTAATTATCGCCACCCAATCTATACATACTATCAATCTAGAAAAAAATACAAACAGGTAATTAATACTTTTTACAAAAAATAATAGAGAAGATTGGTTAAAACGAAAACTTGTAGTAATAAAAGTTACTACAAATTATTTGTCCTTTGCCTCTAAGCATAGAGGTTTATCATTTGCTAGTCACATAATCTAGGAAGTATAAGGGTAATTTTATGTGCGACAGCCCAGTTACGTAATTTATCAATAATTTAATTTGAATTTTTATCGTGTTGCTGCACAAATGCTTGACTAGAAGTAGTGCATGATGAAAAATTTGATGATGTGTCATGTTTAAAATTTTCGCCAGAATCACTTTCCAATAAATTACTTTCTGTGCCACTATTTGAAAAATTACTTCTAACAATAGTCTCTAAATGAACACTACTCATTGAGTTCGTGATGCCTGCAGTACTATGATTAAAAGTTTGGGAATTATTTTGATTGATGCTATCACACTTTATTGTAAATCTGAAGAATTTGTTGGTAATCTTTGGTTCAACTCTAATAACTGTCTCTGATTTATATCATTAGTATTATTATGGTCTATTGACTTCTCTATGAAACTGCCTGTGCCAGTATAGTATTTCTTTCCCTTTTTCTTTTCAAAATGTTAATGTACTTACTTATTGTTCATCAGTCACTTATCACTTATACTACACATAAAAACACTTAAGTATCTCAACAATAACAGACAAACGATTAAAGCAAGTAAATTCTGACACTGAGGTTATGTTATGTTTCGATTTCAGTTCAGTTCAGTTCAATTGGTTCAAATTACGCTTTCATGCTTTTCAGAACATTCTGATAATAAACTAAGACGTATATACCTAAGTGAATATTATTAGTATATCTATTGACCACATTGCAGGTATATATAAAGAATATTCTAGGAATATGCTGTGAGCACGCATATATTCTGAGAATATTCTGGAAATATTCGGAATATGAATATCTGGTGCTGTCTGGGCTTCGACTTTACCTACGGATATCTCCTAAAGTATAAAAGATAAGTTATTGCTGTTTTTTTCAAAAACTTTTTCGATGTGCTTTCTAAGTTTTACTCGCATATTATGTTTGAGAATTTCTAAAAATAAAAAAGTTTTACGCTCACTGAAAAATACATTACGCTTAAATAAAAACCCTACTTTTTATTTTTTGGAAAATGAAAATTCTTTTTCATGAATTCTACAGTACTGTTGTTAGCGCCCATCATCTGTTTGCTTTCAATAATAAAAAAAATTATTTCAATATTCCAGAAGGTTTGCGAGATATGATGAGTTAAGTAATAAAATTTACAATATTTTAAATTTACCGAATTTGTACTTTTTTTCAAAATAATTGAAGTACGCCCCAGTATAAGATGTCGTAAATAGTCATATGGAATGTCAAATATAACATTATTATTTAGGTCACGCGCAAAAAAAAAATTGAAACCTTTTTCAGGCTTTTTTACTCTGCTAATGATAATAATGGCTTTATAAGTGCATGCTTTCTATTTAATTTAGTAGATGGCGCGACCTTTAAGGTACTACAAGTTCCTGTATATAGATAGATGAATTTGCTTTGCTGCATATAGTGCTGCATATATTCTTTCAATATTTTTAAGTTAGCTACTTAATGTCAGATGCCACTGGATTCTTGTTTCACTAAACAAAAACGAAAGGCCGGGAATGTATGCAACACTGTATGCAGCAAAGCAAATTCATCTATCTCTATACAGAATTTTGTAGTACCTTAAAGGTCGCGCCATATACTAAATTAAATAGAAAGCATGCACTTTTGAAGCCACTCAACGGGTCCTTGTCGCATCACCTATTTAATACACCCTGAATTCGACATCCGTTTTGCTCCATCAGGTCTCAGTTTTTTATAACTTCACAAAATAGATAAAAATTCGTGAAAAATTCGCTATATATATATATATATATATATATATATATATATATATATATATATATATATATATATATATATATATATATATAACAATCTAAATTTAGTAGGGCTTCGGACAATTGTCCGAAGCCCTACTAAATTTAGATTGTTCTTTAACTAGTCGGACGTGACTATCCTTCATTATTATATATATATATATATATATATGAGGCCATCCATAAATGATGTCACGCTCCAGGGGGGAGGGGTTTCATAATTACGTGATTAAGTGTGATAAGGGGGAGGTGGTCTGACTCAGCGTGACGTAACGAATGGTGAACGAATCAAGAAAAGAAAAATATTGTAATTTTTTTTTTTAATTTCTAGTAGTATTGCGCCCATGAGGTGACAAAAATTTTTTTTTGGATTTTCACTAGCATCCCCCCCCCCCCCATGAGGCGGTAAAATTTTTTTTGGATTTCTACAAATATCGTGAATAATAAATAACGGAATCGAAAAAAACATAAGGGGGGGGTCTCTATAAGCGTGACGTAATTTTTTTAAGGGGTTCTAACCCAGCGCGACAAAACGTGACAATGGGGGGTCTAAAATCTCAAAAATTGGCGTGTCGTCATTTATGGAAGGCCCCTATTGACGTTAGAAAAAACTGTGACGTGCTGATTCAGCTCATCAAAATACGTAAGGGTATGTTAGTCTGATTCTTAGTACATGACAGAAAACAAAATGCCATGTACTAAGGAGCAGAAAAATGAGAACATCAAGATGGAACTCATTGCTTCTAGTCCTGCCTCAAAACGTGGGGTTTTACTGAAGTCTAATTTTTCGCATTAAGTTTTTCTCTTTTTAGAATATGTTGTAGTATAAGTTTTAAAAAAACTACACGATGACAAGTTGTTAACTTTGGGCACCTCGCTTTGTAATGACAATAATAGTAACATAATATTTAGTAAAAAATTCACAGACCATGTATCTTACGAAGTATCTTATGTGCATTGAAAATACCTGACACAGCTGCTAGTTTTCTAATTTGAAGCTTAATAAAAATTTTAGAAAAAGTAGTACTCCTGTGGTTCTCTTAAGAACAATGCTGAAATTACAAAGAAAGTATTTCTAATTTTTTTTTCTGTTTATTTCACATTCACCATATTTATATTTTTCGTAACTTTTCTTAATTTTACTTCTTCTTTTTTCATTTTTATTTACCTTATAATGATATCGAATTCTTTTGTCTAAATCTCTTCAACATTTCAATAAATACTCACCTATCTTATTCCACAAGACTGGCTAAAATTCCATCTCAAATTTTCCGCATACGTCAGTTAAAACGATCTTTACGTTCTGGATGCGTTCTGAATGCGCCGTATTGTGTGTTTTGCGATAATACATGGTCACCTAACCTACGGTATTAAAGTTAAATACACACTTATTATGCATGTAAAAAATGTCTTTGGTGGTGCGGTAAAGATCAAAGACGCCGACATATTTTACACGCATAATGAGTCTGTAGGCAACATTGCCTTATGAGGCAACTCCAGTACAGTTGGAAAATTACTTGTTTTGCAAAAAGCAGCTGTTGGCGCTATTGAAAGTACGGATTATGACACTCCGTTCCAGGTACTTTTTAAAAATCTAGGATTATGCCATTGCCTTGAATTTATATTTTTGAAACTTATTACATATTACATATTCACCATAAGTTTCCAAAACATTCTGATATGAACTTTTATAATAGTAGGAACGCAGACAATATAGTTTAACAATATTCTAGGATTTGCATCAGTACGAATAATAAATTGAATGTTGTATTATTTAACAATTTTGTAAGCTATTTTGAGGATACTAATGTCACAAATATAAATTTTAATCATTTTATAAATTAGTTAGGATATTCCTAATGGAAGAATGTTTTTAGAATGTAAATGATTACCTAATTTTTACTAACATAGAACTCAGTAGGTACTATTCTTGTATGTGACTCCACATGTACTTTTACTGTAGGTAAAGAGTCAATAAATAAATAGAAAAATAAATAAAATTACCAATTAGGAACGCGCCGGCAACCAGTTTAAACACTTGTCAGCTCATATCGATGATGAATTTCATTACAGATAAAAAAAAAACATTTTCTACAGGGACAAAATAACTGAGAAGCATTATTATGGAACAGGCAGTTGAAGATGCTGTGAAAAATAAGTTACTTCAGGTCGTCACTATAGGAAATGAAGCGTATGAAACATTTAGGAAACACAAGTTCATTGATAAGAAAGCTAATATTTCAGATACCATCCATAGGACGAATTTACCACGTATTAATAGCATCCTCACAGAGAAACAACACTGTAAAAACCAAGACACCTAAAAAAAAAACAAGCTATGGCTAAACGCCCTATTCAGCTAGCTAGAGAGAGATTATCCCATTAATGAACTGTTAAAATATGAGATCGTTGCCAATTTTTTCATTTTCAGTGAAAACGGGTTCTTTATAAAGACAAACAAGAGCACACTATCCTCAGAACTTTAAAAGGTATTAATCGAAACAGATGGAAGTTGAGCAAACTTATCAAATCTTGCAAATTGTTATATTGCGTGGATTTCATGGCTTGCGCTAGAAAGATTTCTCTGAAAGATTTGAAAACATTTGGAAATTTCTGCGAGGCTGTCTGTTCATATGTGAAAAATATTATAGCAAATACAGCAGCAAAAATTGATTTCATAGTTGATTCTTACTTCGATAAGTCGCCAAAGAGTTTCGAACGAATTCGTCATGGCCATATATGGATCAATCACTCCATTAAAAATACAACACCTACTCCTGTACAAAAAGACAAATTTTGGTCTTCTAGTTCCAACAAAGTCAAACTTCAAGACTGTTTCAAAACGTATCTACTGCAAAAATGCAGCAATATATGGCCAAATATGCAGTGCAACATATATTCCTAACCCAACCACATGCATGTCCATATAGGAAACCAATTTAAGACAATCCCACGAAGAATTACAATTATGCGCCATATTAAACATGTAAAAAACATAGGGTATCAGAGAGTGACAGTATTACCGAACGCTACATACATTCTGGTTCTTTCTTCTGTTATATCAATGAACTACTTTCAAGAATCTTGAATTGAAGGAATTGTGGATTCGTCTAGGTGTTGGAGCTACGACGCGCCAAGTTCCTATTCATATAATTGCTGAACGAATTGCAATATGCCATGTATTCAAGCCCCTCCGTATGGGGGTCTATTGGGTACTGAGTTTAGGGGCCCGCCAGAGATTTTGGCAAATTTTTTTTTTCAAATTTCTCCCCCCCGCTCATCAATTATTAAGCGCGAGGGCCTGTTGGCTCTCGAGGGGCTCGCAGCGAGGGCCCGCCAGAGATTTTGGCAAAATTTTTTTTTTCAAATTTCTCCGTCCCGCTCACCAATTATTAAGCACGGGGGCGGAAGGGCCCGTAGTGGGGGCCCGCCAGAGATTTTGTTTTCAAATTTCTCTTCTCCCCCCCGCTCATCAATTATTAAGCGCGAGGGCCCGTTGGCTCTCGAGGGGCCCATAGCGCCCGCCAGAGATTTTGGTAATTTTTTTTCAAATTTCTCCCCCCCCCCCCCCCCCCCCGCTCATCAATTATTAAGCGCGGGGCCCGTTAGTTTCCGAGGAGCCCGAGGAGATTTTGACAACAAAATTTTTTCCTGCTCATCAATTATTAGGCGCGGGGGCCCGCCAGTGAATTTACTACCGGGGCCCATGATTTGATGCGGGGGGCCTGCATGTATTTCCTGCTTTACACTTCCTAATTGGGTCAGACTGCACTAGCAAAGTAAGCACAAAACATGTTGGAATGGCAAGTTCACCCGAAGCATTTCTCACAAACTTCGGAATTCCTGCGATTGAAGTAATGGAGCAGTCGATACAATTGGCAGAAAAATATCTCGTACAAGTTTTGAAAAAGAGATCAGTTTGTAAAACAATGGACGAATTACGAATGTTTCTTTACACACATGGGAAAAACATTTCCCACCAAATAGTGCATTAATTAGGTCACTCATTTTAAGGGCCAACCACATTTATATATAACATGTTTAAATTATGGCATCACTCAACTTGATTCTATACAGTTTTGTTACGAAGATGTAGGTGATTGTCTACAACCCTCACGTACAACTTCACTGTTTCCTCCCGGCAACGAATTTGTGCCTGGTTGCTTATATCTAAAGTGTGCAAAATATATTTGTATATGTTATTCAAATGAAATATCTTGCTGCATTTACTGTAATTGCAGAAGTGTAGCCATTATTGATTGTCGTAATAAGTATTTTAATATTGCAACGTAAATTATTACGTATGCTGTTTAATATTATGGATCTTATATCCTTAATATACCTATTGTTTTTTGTTATATATTAGTCATGTCATTCACTTAAACTAGAGATGTTACTGACTTATTCATTTTATGTAAATCTGTTTAGTATAGGAATAAAAGATATTGATTCGTATCTGTCTTAGATTAGATTAGATTAGATTGAAGGGAGGAGCTGGCCGCTTAGCCTTGGCCACCGCGACCCTTTTGGATCTATTGTGGCGCTCCTAATCTAATTCATTTAGAGTTCCTCATCCAGCTTTGTCTTTTGTACCAGACTCCATAGCCTGGCTCCTTAGTATAGCTATCCGCTATTGGTTTTTCCTCACCAAGTATTTGGAATCTCAGTCTGGCTAGGCTTTCACAATGGCACAGCACCTGTACTGAGGTTTCCTCTTCCTCTTGACAGAATCTGCATGTTGCATCATCTGCCAGACCCATTAGACTCATATGCCTATTGAGTCTACAATGTCCAGTTAGAAGACCCACTATTATCCTAATGGCCTTTCTACTTTGGCCTAGTAGATCTTCCGTGAATTTGGCCGACCGTTCTTTAATGAACTCTTTGGCCTGTCTCTGTCACGGGAAACTCTTCCACCATTCTAGAGATTTGTCCTGTACCCATTTATTAATGGATTCTCGTTTGCATGGCTTAGCCACGCCACAAAAGGGTTCGGGGCCTACCAGGGCATTAGATGCGCCTTCCCGAGCCAGCTCATCAGCATTTTCATTTCCCCTGTGTCCCTCATGTCCTGGTACCCATGCCACGGTCACTTTGTTCTGACTTCCTAGGTCCATAAGGGCGTTAATACAATCCCATACTAGTCTTGAGTCGACCTGCATGGAATCGATTGCCTTTAGCGCCGCTTGGCTGTCGGAAAAAATGGCAATTGACTGGTTGACAGTTCCTTGCCTCATTATTTCCCTTGCACACCACTGTATAGCGGCCACCTCTGCCTGAAATACTGTGGCATGTATTCCTAGACTTATCGGGATTTCCGTTTTCGACGTTATCCCGTAAATCCCAGCTCCTGCTCCATGTTCTGTCTTGGAGCCGTCCGTGTACCAGACTATTTGTGCTGATATCGGAGGGCCATTCTTCCAGTCCCCTCTGTCTGGTATCTTGATTTGAAAGTTTTTATAGAAGTTATACTTTGGGACCATGCTGTCCGTGGGCATTCCCAGAATGGGGTCTGCCTTCAGCTCTGAGTATAACTTTTGGTGCTCTGTACCGTGTTGCTGCCTTATGGGCGTTGTGCCTTGCATTAGCCTGTGCAACACCGAACGAGCTTCCCCCTGGATGAAAATGTGTAGAGGTGGCAAATCTAGAAGGACCTCCAAAGCCGCCGTGGGAGCAGATTTTATGGCCCCTGTGGCGCACAGGCAAGCAAGCCTTTGTGCGCCACTTAATAGCCTTACTGCTCCCGGCTGCAATGTCTTGGTCCACCATACCACCGATCCATAGGTTATCATGGGTCTAACGACCTTAGTATATAACCATAGGGACATCTTGGGGTTTAATCCCCAGTTTTTTCCACACATCTGCCTGCACCTTCCCAGAGCAATCGTTGCTTTTTGTGTGACTTTTTGGATGTGGGTATTCCATGTCAGTTTTTGGTCAAAAATGACTCCTAGGTATTTAGCCTCACTGGCAAATGGAATTTCCACTCCATTGAGCCTTGGGGGTTTTAGACCTCCCAAGGATCTTTTTCGTGTGAAAGTGACCACTGTGGTTTTGTGAGGATTTATGGATAGTCCTTCCTCACTACACCACCTGTCAACAATGTTTATGGCTCTTTGCGAACGCTCTGATATGGTGTTCGCAAATCGCCCCTTGACTACTATTGCTAGGTCGTCAGCATATCCTAGGCAATAAAAGCCTTCTGCGGAAACTTTCCGGAGGAGTTCGTCAACGAGGGTTGCCCACAGTAGTGGAGATAGTACTCCTCCTTGAGGGCAGCCTGTACTCACCTTCGCCTCAATGGTCTTACTAAATAACGACTTGCAACCACCACTTTTCAGTATTTATATCATCGGGAACGTGTTCAGCGCCCTAAAAACATGTAAAATGACACCTCACATACCCATGCAGTGCATTTTCAATAAGAATCAAAGATGCCGTCGGTTTTCCAAAATGACTATTTGTACAGACCATCACCCAATGTTTTCTTAATCACTGGACAATTACCAACAATATCCAAATGGGCAAATCTCTGGTAAATGAATGACATGCAGAAATATACTCAGCGGTTTTATTATTAATAGATAAGTAGGATATGGTCGTTATTAATATTGAGCAATCCTGTATATATCGAGTTGCCCAAAGATGTCAGCTTGTCGCACTCGGATATTCAAATAACTCGACCTGGCGGTCATAAAGCCGTTAGAAAAAACACAACAAAGCAATGGGTTTTGGTCTTTGCTGTTGGACCATTACGCTATGATAAAAATATATTATCTTGTTTTAGGTTGAAAGGTTTATACAAAACGTAGAAACTTGTGAGTTAGTTCTTACAGGAAATAATTTTTTTAAAATTACAAGAGGCTTAATACTGGAGGTAACAATTCTAATTTACTTAGAACCATTAAAAGAGCTTATTTTATTTTAGATTTCTGGAGGTATCGTCACATACGAGTTGGTCTTAATACAGTTTAATATGGATGTGTTAAAAAGTGAACTTCAATGAAACCAAGCAACTGGATCTATCTATCCATCTATTTAATCTAACATGTTTTACAATAAGAAAGTAATAGTGGCCCTATTTCATTTTTGATAATTAAGTAGGGACATATTTTTAATTTGGATTATACTAAATATATACTATAAAATTAACTATACCAAAAAATTGTACTATTCATTCACCATTAGTAAATATTATAAGAATTTAATATTATTATTATTGAATATTAATGTGTAGAGGTCAATATTATAATATAGACGTTATTGAAATTCATATTTAATTTTTGCCGAACGTAGTTTGTTAAAATAAAATTATTATACAGGATACAGGATGTACATTTTATCAGGACACTCAGGGTTATCTCGCTTATTATGAGTCGTGCAAAATTATTGTTTTTACAAAAATTGTGCCGATTTTTATCAGGTACATTTAAAATATATGACTTGCTTTAAGATTTATGACGGAAAATCTTGAAAATGCTGAATATTTCTCTCCGTTATTTGAAGGATTACGAAAAACCTTTAAGACAATTTTTTTTTTGCTAAATGGAGCTTTTTAATGAGGCGTTATTTAAATTTTCTCTAAACCGCTTGATTTCGAGATTTACCTTTTAGGGAAAATGGTTGCATAGACCTTTTCATCATAAGCGCGCGCATGTGCTGCCGCTATGCTTGCTTGCGGGAACTATGAAATGTTTGGACACTTGGTTGTCAAAATGGCTGGATCGGTATCATTTTTCCACATTAATTTAGACGAAAGTGTGATTGACGGTGCAAAATTAGTACACAACATTGTGGAAGAACACACTTGTGCTCAATTAAGGCGCTAGCTCAAGTATCCTGGCCGTAAAATGACTGGAAGCAAGAATAAAGAACTGGTTGCAAAGTTAGAATTCAACTATCAACTTATCAATTTATATACAAGTGCATTAAAAGAAAACAAATGTGTTTAGTCTACAATATGCTTAATAACATTCTTCGTGCAGTAATTGATAATGCGGTAAAAATATTTTCTGTTTTTTTACGAAAATGTAGAGTCAAAAATGCAATTGAAAATGAGGTTTTCTGGCGATCCTTCTGTGGATAAAGCTGACTCCTTTTTTAAAAATTTTTCATATAGGTAAACTATACGATATGGCACGACCTATTTTCAGAAAATTGGTAAGAGATTCATCATTATTTGGTTAAAAAACGTAATGTTTATGTCAAATCCAATATTGACATGCGAAAACTGTCCGAACAAACATGGCGGAACTCGACGTTTTTTAAACAAATAATGATGAATCTGTTACCAATTTTTTGAAAATAGGTAGTGCCATATCGTATAGTTTACCTATTTGAAAAAATTGGAAAAAAAGGAGCCAGCTTTATCCACAGAAGGATCGACAAAAAATCTCATTTTCAATTGCATTTTTGACCGGGACATCTCATGGTAATTACGTCACGACCATTAAACTGCCTCCTTTTTGGGTATCCAAACCAGAAATATGGTTTACTCAAAGTGAATCGCAATTTTCTATTCACAGGATCGTTAGCGATCGAAAAAAATACGATTATGTCATTGCCAGTTTACCTCCGGAAATTTTTACGACGGTGTATGACGTTGTCACTAATCATCCGGAAAGAGATCTATATGATAACTTGAAAAATATTCTGATTTCTCGTTTGACATCAAGCGAGGAAAAGCGGTTAGAGGACCTGCTCTCTGGTTCCCAGATGGGGGACCTGAAACCATCAAATTTTTACCGGTCGATGCTATCAACAGTCGGAGGTTCCCATGTGGTGAGCGAGGAGCTCCTGGTCAAATTATGGAAGCGGCGAAGTGCCTAAAACCATTTTCATCGCAATCACCGCATCCGGGAAAATCGAAATTAAAGAGTTAATTGACATCGCCGATCGTATATGGGAGTCGTGTCAAAATTCTATGACTTCCCTTATCTCTAATTCAATTTGTACCGTTGATCCCACAGTTTCTACGTCAAATTTGATCGCAACATTTCAAGATATGTTAAATCAGGTGTTACACAGACAAGAAATCTTTACATCTCAATTACATGCTATTGAATCTAAAGTTTCTTCAATAACTTCCGCTGCTCCTACAGTTTCTAGCACCTTTTGCGATAATTGTAGAAGTCGACCCGACTCAAGAAATCGCAGAGGCTCAAGGCCCCGTTCTAATAATCGAAGTGGTACCAGCGTTAGATATAATCCTTCTAATGCCAAAGTTTGCTATTACCATCAACTTTATGGTCGTAAAGCATTTAAATGTCTCGGAGATTGGTGCACTTTCGCCAAAGATGCCAAAACCGACAATAAAGATGACTAGAAGACAATGATATTTTGACAACTGACGTTAATATTTCAGATACTAAACGTCGACTCTTTATATTTGATAATGCTAATAACTTAGAATTTCCATTGACACAGGCGCTGATTTATCGATAGTACCTCGGAATCTGTTAACAGATACTAAAAGGAACCCTGATGTTGTACTGACAGCTGCTAATGGCTCTATTATAAATATCTTCGGAAAGAAATTTTTGAAAATTGATTTAAACTTACGTAGATTATTTCCTTTCGTTTTTAATATTGCAGATATCAATGTCCCGATTATCGGAGCAGACTTTTTATCTCATTTTGGTTTAATTGTTGATTTGAAAAATAAATGTTTAATCGACAATATGACTAGTTTGTCAACATATTTATTTTCCAACAATGGTCCGTTACATTCTCCTATGTTATTTAGCATATCAAATGAATTCACTGCATTACTTTTACAATTTTCTAGTTTAATTAGCTCCCCAAATTACAATTTGCCCCTTAAACATTTCGTAGAGCATCATATTATTACAGGTCATTTACCTTTCTCACGTAGGTTGGATAACATTAAATTCAAGATAGCTCAGAATGAATTCAATACTATGGTAGAATTAGGCATTAGTGTTGCTTCTTCTTATTCCGAATTTTCACCATTACACATGGTGGAAAAAAAAGAAAGTAACGATTGGAGGTCTTGTGGAGACTATCGTCATCTAAAGTCAATTACTGTTCCTGACAGATACCCGTTGCCCCACCTCCACGACTTTAACTCACAGTTGTATGATTGTGTTATTTTTTCAAAAATAGATTTGGTACGTGCTTATGACCAAATACCTGTCGCAAAAAGTGACGTTTTTAAAACAGCGATTACTACTCCTTTCGGTTTGTTTGAATTTGAGCGTATGCCTTTCGGCTTACGTAACGCCGGTCAAACTTTCCAACGTTTTATGAACGAAGTTTTAGTAGGTTTGCCCTTCATTTTCGTTTATTTAGACGACATTCTGATTGCAAATAAATCTAATTCAGAACATTTAGAGCACTTGAAACTTGTTTTTCAGAGGTTAGAATTATATGGCATAAATATTAAACCTTCAAAATGCATATTAGGTGTCAGTCATTTGTCATTTTCAGGACACAATATTTCTTCAGCCGGTATTTTACCTTCTTCTGAACGTATTGATGTCATAAATAATTTTCCCTTACCTACTACAGTCAAACAACTTCAGCGTTTCATAGGTATGGTTAACTTTTATCACCGTTTCATACTTCTTTCGCTGAAATCTCAATTTCTTTACATGCACTTTGTACTAGCTTACTACATAATAAAGCTAAAATAATAAATGATTGACCCGCCGACTGTCTTCACAGTTTTTCCAAAACCAAAGCAGCTATAGCTGGTGCAACCTTTTTAGCGCATCCTCGTTGTAATGATAGCTCATTTTTATCGCTGACAGTTGATTGTTCAAATGTCTCTATGGGGGCAATTCTTGAACAACGCGATGACAAAGGTGTATTTGCTCCATTGGCCTTTTTCTCATGAACACTTACCTTAGCACAGACAAAATACAGTGCCTTTGACAAGGAACTTCTTTCTTTGTTTACAGCGATTAAACATTTCAGATTTTTACTAGAAGGTCGCACATTTATTTGCTTTACTGACCATAAACCTTTGGTCAAAGCATTATTCACTAAAACTGAAAGATCTCCCAGGCAAATTAGACATTTAGAATTCATTGCTCAATTTGCCTGCGAAATTAGACATATCAAAGGAAAAAATAACATTGTTGCTGACACTCTATCACGTGAACATGATACGTCTTCTTTACAACAATGCATTTCCCCAATTGTTACCCAAAAGTCTAACCTAGTTGATATTAACTTTGACTTAAATTTATCGAACGAAGCTCAGGAAGATGATTCTGACCTTAAATTTTTATTATCAGATACTTCATCGGACACAAAGAGAACTTTTCATTTAAAGAAAATTAAAATTCCATATTCTGACAAGTTTATTTGGTGTGACGTTTCCCGCCCTAAACTTCGTACTTACGTTCCTGTCGTTTATAGACGGACAATTTTTGATATAATTCATGGTTTATCCCACCCTGGTATCAAAACGACTAGGACATTAGTTTCTAAAAATTATTTTTGGCCCAAAATGACTTCAGATTGTAATCTCTGGGCAAAAACTTGTATTAGCTGTCAAACTAATAAAGTTACAAGACATACAAGGAGCCCGATTGCTAACTTTGATATTCCTAAAGGACGCTTCGACCACATACATATAGATTTAATAGGACCATTATCTCCTTCAAAAGGTTGTTCTTTTATTCTTACTGTGATCGAATGTTTTACTAGATGGCCCGAAGATTATCCACTTCAGGATATTACTGCAGAAACTGAGCGCGTAAGTTATTTCAGAATTATGTTTGCCGATTCGGTGCCCCTGTCACAGTGACAACCGATCAGGGCGTCCAGTTTGAATCGAAACTGTTCAAAGAATTTTCAAAATTTTTGGGATTTCATAGAATTCGTATGACACCATATCTTCCTCGAACGGAGTGATTGAAAGGTTTAATAAATCTCTTAAAACTGCTCTGAGAGCTAAAGCTTCTACACCACATTGGGTAGATGAACTTCCTATCATACTATTAGCTCTCAGGACCATCCCTAAAGACGATTTGCAATGTTCCTCCGCAGAACTTGTTTTTGGTCAAACTTTAGGTTTACCAGGTGAATTTTTCATAAAATCATATACTTGTACGGATATTCCTTGTTTTATTACTAAATTACGTACTTCCTTTGATAATTTAACGTTCATTCAACCTTTTCACCATGTTAATTACAAATCATTCGTCAGTTCAGACATATTGACTTGTATTTTTTTTTTCTTTCGGAAAGAACGTTTTAAGAAATCTTTTACTCCGCTGTACGAAGGGCCTTTTAAAGTTTTATCCCGTACAGATAAGTTGATTAATTTTGTTAAAGGAACTAAAGCCGTTACAGTAAATATTGACAGGATTAAACTAGCATATTTATTAACTGACAAATGCGATGTCACTCCACCCCACCGTTGATTAAGAAAGTTCGTTTTGCTATTGACAAATTGAATGACTGACTGATCTTTTTCTTAGCGGGGGAGTAGTGTAGAGCAGCAGTTCACTTGCTGAGTAAATATAAGTTTATAGAGTAACCAGGGAAAGAAAGAAAAAACAAAATAATAACAATTTTTAAATAAAAACAGAATAACATGTATTATTAAAATGTTAAGCAAAAACACCTTTAGTCTTCGAAAATACACATTTTAAATATGAATTGGAACTTTTAATTATAGATATATATTTAACTAACCCATATGTCTATATAGGTCTTTTGAGTCAAAACGCCTACGATATCACAGGAAGAAAAAAATAGCGATTTTTTACGAATTCTCAAGGGTCGAGATTTTCTCTACCTTTATTTATCTTATAAAAATGTAAACGTTTTAACGTGTGAATTCCATTCTGACACATATTCGATTTTAATGACCAAAATACGTGCTGGTATGATAGCTTGCTCATTTAATTTTTTTTATTTTACCTGTAGGTACATGCATTTTTGAGGTATTTCTTGAGATTTATCTGAGGTTATATCAAAATCCTGACATGATAAGAGAATTCTGACTTCAGATTCGGTTTCAGCTCCCAAAAATATGTATAAAAACATGGGTCAACTCGTTTAATCTCTCAATTTACTTTTTACCCAGTTTCAGGCTTGTTCTAAGAAGTTTTTTGAGTTTACACAAAAAAATTGATGACATGTGACAATTCTGACCTCGGATTCGGTTTCAGCGCCACAAAATATATATAGATGTGATAGTCGGTAGTTGTGTGCCTATGTTATTAATAATAATAGTGAATAACATGAAATACAATTTAATTGTTTTAATGTAATTTTTATTGAAAATGGATTACCGAAAAATCATGCTACCGGAAACAGTTGATATTTCATGAGCCTTTGTCAATAAATACATAATTTTGTAGTAAATGTTAGAATATTTCACATTTTATTTTATTATAGCAGATATGAAGATGCAGATTATGAAATATCTTAAAAATAACAGTATTTGGCGACCTATTTGAATTTTCAGTTAGTGATATCACAAAAACTTGTTTCAATGAAAATAAAACCAAAATAAAAATAGAAATAAGATTATTCGAATCTTTAGTTTTCAATTTTCGAATAAAAAGAAATCTGAAAATACCCCACTTTGTACACGCTTATGGATTTTATCCTCTTCACTATGAGGAGAATAATTATCAAATACAATCTACAGCCAGGAGTTGGGGGTGTCCTTATACTACCATTAAATTATATCACTTTAAAGTTAAACGTTGGAAAGTGCGATAAAATAATTTGATTGTTTGTGTCACGCAGTACTTTGAAAGTTATTTATTCAAAGTAAATTTGTTTGTTATATACAAATTTTTATTTTAAATCTGTCCGGTTGTATTTCAGGGAATAATAAATAACATAATAAGTTTCCTGTTTTTGTCGTGCATTTATTATTTTTAAACTGGTACATTGCCGTATTTCGACCTTATTTTGACTATAATTTATATGTAGATTTATTACTTATATAATAACACCATTAATTAGATTTATGTAGCTTTATAGGTCCATATTAACATAATCGATTTGAATGTATGAACCATTACCTTAGAATGCCAAGAGAAATATCTAAAATAGATCTAGCAAGTTAGAAAATAAAGAAATAATAATATTTTTAGTTCAAAAACACAGATTTTATCAATAAATTTTATTTCTTAGTGCGAATCGTATAAGGGTAAGTATGAAGTTTAATGTTCAGTTAGTTAAATGGTTAATGATGTTATTATATAGTAAACGTATAAGGAATTAGTAAAATGGCATAACTAAAGCAGAATTTTGTAAATTTTAATAATTTCTGTAGTTCTGTAGTAGTTCTGAATTCCACAATTCCAGTTAACCACAAATATGAAAAAAGTGTCTACACAAAACTTTCCTCTGTGTTTGACACTGTAAATTTATCTTTTTCTATTGAATGACAACTACATTCCGAATATTATTTCCTCCGTCCTTTTCGGGAATAATGTCAACTACATTTCAAATATGATTTCCACCATGGTTTCTTAATTATTTTTTAGAGTGAACACCCCTATATATTTTCAGTTAAAAGTATGACAAGTTTCTGCCTTAACAGTTATATTTACCACATGCGAAATATTATTGCCTTCCGTCACATTTTTTTTTCGTTAACTATTTTTCTAGTATATTTTTCACTGAAAATATAGCAGGTTTCTTCATTGACAACTATTTGTATTGACTCCATGCCAAATATTATTGTCATTTATATGTTTTTGGGCGTGTACCTTGTACATTTTCCATTAAAGTATATTTAAAAATAAGATTGACCAAATATCTTATAGTACAGTACCTAGAGGTTTTAACTTCGGAACAACTTCGGAATAATGCCATAAGAAACGGATTTCGTTCATTTTTGAGCAGAAAGAAAACGAAATTTTAACTTTTCATCAAAATTGATAGTCTTTAAGTTATAACTACTTGAAAATTGAAATTCTATCTTAAAAAAATCGGCAGCTACTGGAAGCGGCTGGAACCTCCCCCATGGTGGATCCTTATTAGCTGTATTTGGATATTACATCGGAAATCAGAGCAGTGAGCAAACCGATAAATTACACGTGACTTTGGAGCCATTTATTTCATGAACAAATATAGAACGAACCAAAGTGGACTACAAGCAATCTGTTAAAACTAACCTCTCATGTTTGTTTATGTTGCATGTTAATGAATTGCCGGATATATAAGGGTATTAACAGAAAACGTTTCGAAGATTTTGTAGAATATTGGATAACGAAAAAGAAATAATAACACAGAATTTAGCTCAAATGACACTCTAACCTCAACAAGTCAATAACATTATGGACAGTTCAAGCAGACTACGCATGCGTCAAATTAAAATTCTCCTGCTCGATCAAAAAGGTCCGAGCAAGTCGAGCTTCGTCCGAGGCCTTTATTTTGTAATATTTGAACGTTTAAGATTTAGCTCAGTTAGCTCGATTTGCAATGAACGATTGTGACGTGTCCCATCAATCAGACGTAATATCCGAACACGGCTATAAACAATTTTTACCTTTAAAGAAACCAACTGAAATAAGTTTTGACATTGTCAAAAATATTTGGGTTGGTAACCTTTACGAATGTTGATTTTTAGATTATGAAATATATTTAGGGACATAACATGTTTAAGTTTTTCAAGTTTATTCTCATTTTTAACGTTTGCATACGCATTTTTAGCTTGGAGCCACAGTGGCTCCAAGCAAATATTTAAAAATTTATGCAAATAATTTTTCTATATAGACCATCTTAGGATGACGATAAGTCGACCATATTCCCTGGGGGATAACCAAACTTTTTATTCCATTGTAAACAAAGAAGTAATCTCAGTTTTAAATGTGAAATAAAAATAAAATGCCATCGTTTTTTGCAATAGGGTGCGATTGTGAGATAAGGTTTATTTTGAATGTAAAAAAAGCTTAGGAGAAAGGTAAAGAAATCACTTTCTGGCAGAGTCTATTGAATACTACATACGGATAATATAATAGGCTTATCATTGAAATCTAGCACTTAGTTATTTAAATGTAAACTTGCCTTGCCCATAACATTGAATACATTGGAGTTTATCTTTCTCGCACAAACTTCTCGCACAAATCCAGTCTCATAATATTTATATGCTTGTAAAGATTTGTATGCCTTTAACTGCTGGTCTGCTTAGAAGCTGTGAGTCAACACTAAGTAATTTACCATATTAATTACGGATACACAAGGTAAAATAGACAAATCTGCAGAAAGGTCTCCAGTCTCCACTCCAAGGGTGTATGGATCAATATTGTCTATTATTTGATTTTCTCATCGTAGCGACACTTTACATCACCCATAAGGGTTGAATAATATTCACTACATGACATTATTACGAAAACACACACAGTTTCTCAAGAAAACTAGTAAAAATATATAAAACCACGCAAACTGCGTTTTGTTGTCCCTCAAGCAAAATGTCAAAATTGTCAAAATCATGTGACCTAAAATGGTTGATTGATAAAAATAGGTTGCTAATTACAGGTTAGATTTCCAACCTACAAAAAGAGTCCTATTTTATAGCTAGGTAATGTTCTTAAATCTTAAGAAATATATATTTTTGAGGTTAGCTGTGACGTTACGTACCATAACCTATAAATCAACATTCACAAAGGTTACCAACCCAAATATTTTTGACAGATGGCAAAATACATTTTCCCCTAAAAATAATACCTATAATATTTTTTGGATGCTCTCATGTGTGCACATATAACGAATTATTTTTAATTTTTTTAACGGAAACCAAATCGAAAGGGTGCAAGTGTAATATATCGTTGAAATTGGAATTTTTACTGCTTTTCAATGGTTCGATTACAAATTGTAAGTAATCAAAAAATAAACAACTTGTTGTGCCAAAATGGCACTAAACGTAATCCGATCTGAACCAAAACCTTTTCAGATCTTCTGGAGCACTAAAGAAACCCTCATGCAAAGTTTCATTCAAATCCGTTTAGTAGCTTCGCCGCTATCGTGCTAACATACATACATATACACACACACACACATACACACACACACAGATATTTTTCAAAAACAACTCTTTTGGGTTCCTGGGACCTCAAAACGTTAAGATTTGATGTTATCTCAATTTTCGATTTTGGACTAATTGTAGTAACCTCCCACAATTTTATTGTGCGGAGGTTAAAACAAATACTATCAGGAGTATCAAGAACAAAGAAAAATTAAACGAATTCCAAACTAGAAAACTAAAACTATGAAAACAGAACGTGAACAAGAATTAGAAATTAAATTAATAAAGCACTCAATTCTTCAGACGATTATGCTATCTTATTTAAAAGGACAAGGGTAGATAAGGGCCTTTTTTCGCCTGTCGGCCATGTCATAATATGTCATTATATTTTCCGAGTAGTATATGTCTTGACGAGTAATAAAAACATAATAGTAGATTATTCAGTGAAAGTATATAATGATGGCTATTACTCGCGAGGGTGATGTTTACGTCACGAACCAAAGACGAGTAAATCATCGTAGCGTAAATCATCCGAGCATGTAATAGCCATTATACGCGAGCTGAATACTATAATTTATCCACGACTATCGTATATTTTAACTGTTTTAATCGTTTAAAAGTGAAAAAATAAAGTTCGTTTACAGGAAAACTTTGACGTGTCAAACGTCAAACACGAAAATATTCACGAAAACATGGACTCTCTCTTGGAAAAAATGGATTCGCCGTTTCTTTATGAAAATTGCTAGTTCCTGATTGGTCAAAGTTGCGTTAGAATGAAAGCAGCTAGTTCCTGGTGGGTCAAAGAATCGTTAGAATGAGATTACGTTCATTATACGTTAGGTTGGAATAAGGACTATCATTATTTGCCAATTGCTAAAGTAATGATTATACGATAGTAGTGGATAAAAATATTTTTATTCAATGTGGTTTTGAGCGCTGTCACGTTTAAATTCGCATGCAACGTCGACATCACTATGAGTCCTGTGGAAGCGATTGATAAACCAATATAAATTGATCATTACTTAAAAGCTTAAATACTGAACAATGAAGTGAGGTATAAATTTTCTTGGTTCATCGAGCGCATCCAACTGAAATATACATTAAAATTTCGGAAAAACGTCAAAAATTACAAATAAACTGCAAACATGCTTACTTCGAAATGCTATTTTTACGAATCACTGTTATTTTTCAAATGTAAAATGTATAGAAACATAAAGATCATATGTTCAACTATAAATAAATAACGTTTAATGATTTTAAGGAGAACTTTTTATTTTTATAAAATTAGAGGGCGAAAATATATAGCTTATCTACCCTTGTCCTTTCATCAGTATTTGGAATAATTTCTGCTTCAGTGTTTATTAACATCAATGGCTCCAGAAAGTCTTGAGTCATGTTACTTCTTAGCCGGCAGAACAGCCAAAAGAAACTAAAATTACTCACAGTTCATCACATATGCCAAAACTTTCAAAAAAATAAATAAACATTCAAACGCAGTTCGTCAGCGATTTGAATGTTTTTGCTTCGCATGTATATAAGCGCATTACGTACTCAAAAGGCACAGGGCCCAGTCGGCATTTACCGATTCGCCGACCTGGCCAGACCGCCACTGGGTAAGAGCAAGTATCCGGACCATATAGAATAAAGAAAAATTATCATTACATATGAAATTATTCCGAAATTTTACATATCTTTTACCTCTGGGTACCGTACTACTATAGCATCTACAAAGTTCCCCATCATGCATTTTCAATGTGGAGTTGTTTTAAATTTAATCAATGATTGTCGATCGACTTTTGCTATGGCCATTTGAGAAACTCTACGAGCCCAATGAAGTTATAGAATCTAAGTGGCATCGTATAACATGCATTTTTTTTATAACTCAATACGTTCATTTTCTTTTAGATGTTAAAGAAAATGGAAGCAATAAAAAGCTTCAAGAAAAATAATAAAGCACAAGGAAAGCTTTTGTTAGAATCAAAAATAAATTCTTGTACTTTTCATATGGCTATGAAATCATCAATCCAGCTCGCTCAATTCTTCAGCTTTTTTCCAATTAATGTTGGCGGTGGAACTTATAAACCTCTGAAATTTAAATGGTTTCATTGGAGAGTGTTCTATTCCTTAGTAACATTTTTATTATTCATTTCAGAATTTTTTGCGATAGTGTATCAACATTTTTGTTTAACCACTGTAGAAGATAACATGTTATTCATAAGTAAGTGTCAAAGAAATCTCAACGAAATATTATCAGTGTTAATGTATTTCTTATTTCAGCAATAATGGTCTTTCATGTAGGAGCAATAACACAATTTGTACTGTTTTTCAAATTGACTTTAGACTGGCCGAGTTTTGTCAAAGAGTGGCATACAATTGAATCACAAATGAAAAACTACGAACTTTACTGCAATCTTGCCATACGGCTAAATTCCATTACATCAACTATAATGATTATAGCTGGAGGTAAAAATTGCACAGGGCCACAAAAAAGAAATGGTCTGTCTGTGCATAACTATCTCTTGTATTTTGAGCCGCTGAATATGAATCTGACCTTAGTTTTTCCCCAGCACGTCAGGTTTTTTTTAACACATCGTAATATTGCTTACCCAGTTCATTTAAATCAGACTCCAAAACTGATTCAACTTTAAAACTTCGCTCTAATAACATTGTCGTACTTCAGTGTTGACCTTATAACTCAAGGGAAACTGTAAAACCCCATAATTCCTTAACCCAATACCCTGGGAATTCGATAAAAATAGTGGGGAATTTTTATTGGGGAGTTAATAAGATTGTGACCTCGGGTACTTGTGTTTGAGTGTCATACATCCAGGACTTCATGATTCCATAACTTCAGCATCCCATAACCCAGTAACCCCTTAACTCTGAAGATCCAACGGAAAAAATGGAGATTCTAAGTAGGGCAATTCGTGTCATTGTGACATTAGAATCTTGGAATCAACACCCTGCGGTACCATAGCCCATCAACGATAATCCCTCTATTAGTCGACGTAAATTAGATATATTAATGGCATCTAGAAGAAAAAAATTATAAAGTTTTAAAAATTTGGGTACAGAGTCTTAATAGCCATCCAAATATAGATCAAAAGAGTTCCCACCCCTCAGAAGGGTGCTTCATCCCCTTTTGCTTCAAAAACCACCCTCCAATGATACATGCTGCCAGTTTTTTAAATTTTTCTCGAAAACCGTTACCCTCGCGAGAAAAATGTATAGAACTTAATTTATTCTATTTATTCTTCTGCATCTTTTATGTCCTATACATTTTTTTCCTACATCGAGCCCTAATCGCAGAAATAGCGTTTGAAGTTAATTAAGGATGGTAGAGAAGACAAATTCCCTAAAATTACGATGATAGAAGCAAGCATATTTTTACAAAATTTTAATCGTGACGCTCGGCTCGATTCCCTGCTGTTCGTTGCCTTGGAACGATCCATTGTACGTTATCAAGGAGGGAGTCGGTAGAACATTGCCGTATACCTACGCGTGCAACACTTCATTGCACATCGAGTATTTTTAATCTAGTCTGCTTTAGATACCGGTGCAAGTAATAGTGCGTTAATTTTATTGGGTGGATCAAGGATGGAAATGGATGGCGATTGCTTTATTTGCGAAAAGACGCTTCAAAGTGGTGAAACTGTGAGTGTAGAAAAAGGTTTGGCAAATTTAATAGCGGTTAGCAAAACGCGAAAGGACGGTAAATACGAACTATTAGAAAACATTACGAGGGTGAGCGTTCTTAAAGTATGTAGGCGCGAATATATAAAAGAACGAAATATTCGGCAGTGTTTAGAGAATGCCCCGGGAGGTAGTGGAAGTGCAAAAACTTTAAGGGTTGAAGAATTTGATTTAAAAAAAATTGTATATTTTGTGCCAAAGTATGCGATGTCGTGGCAGAAACAAAGAAAAACATTTCTAAACGTCAAAATATCTCTGAAGTTCGCTCACTTACTGTTAAGGACAGAATTTTACAAAAGTGTGCTAATCGAGAAGATGATTTTACTACAGCAGTTTTACGTCGAGTCGATAGCGTTATCTGTTTAGTAGCAGCAGAGGCACGATACCATAATGACTGTTATTCGAAATTTCTGTCTAACGAACCGTCGTCTCGTAAACGTGGGCGTCCTCAAGACGAGGACATTTCTTCAGCGTTTTGTAGCCAGAATTAATGCGGATATTAGAATCTCATTTGCCCGAAAGTTCCTCGGTAACGCTAAAAACTCTTAAAAATAAATTAGCGGACCAATATGGTGATGGGGTTGTGTTTGCCGCCATGCGAAATAGGCCAACAGTTGTGTGTTTTCGTGGTTCGGGACTAAAGCTCATCAATAGTTGGTATACAGAGAAAGCGGAAAATGAGAAGGAAGAACGTTTACGAATTGTTAGAGCTGCATCAACCATAATTCGTGAAGATATTCGAAGCACGGCATATGATACAACTGAATATCCCGACTTAATAAACTTCACAGAAGGAACAGATAAACTGATTCCAGAAACACTAAAAACCCTTTTAGGCACAATTTTTGTCAAAAACAAGAAAACCAAAGGATGTCTTAATTCATTGGTAGAGGAAGAATTACCTGAAGATAATCCAATTATTGAATAAGCAGTTGTTAGTTTTTAGTAGTATTATATTGTAGTAATAAAAACATTTTTGAAGTTTTTTTTTGTTTTTATTGCTAGGTTTGTAAACAACAATCTGCTTTTTATGTAACATTTTTCTGTGGTCAAGTTATTTTAAGTTGTTTATTACTTGTTTTTGCGTAACTTTAGTATTTGATCTAAATTTGTGAGATTAGGATACCATATAGGGAAAAATTGTATAGGACATAACTTATGTAGAATTTTATAGCAAATAATTTAATTCCTATTCATTTTTAACGTCAGGGTAACGGTTTTCGAGATAAATGTAAAAAACTGGCAGCATGTATCATTGGAGGGTGGTTTTTGAAGCAAAAGGGGATGAAGCACCCTCCTGAGAGGTGGGAACTCTTTTGATCTATATTCACTTGCCGTTAGAGAGTTCGTACCCAAATTTTTAAAACTTTATAAATCATTTCTCTTGAGAAACCTACTTCGACTATATCCTCGTAACCCCATAGCCTAGAGGATTCAATGAAAAAAAATAGGAGGCTCTCGAGGGCACAATCTAATTGATTCCCCAATCGAGAAACTCCCATTTTTTTCATTAAATCCTCCAAGTTATGGGGTTTTGAGAATAGGTGGATTGCCGTTAAAGAGCTATGGCGCCATAGTGTGTTTGTTTCCAAGATTATGTTACAATGGCACGAATTACCCTACTTAGAATCTCCATTTTTTCCATTGAATCTTCAGAGTTGAAGGGTTACGGGGTTATGATATGCTGGGGTCATGAGGTTGTGAATGTATGATATTGAAGCACAAGGATCCGATGTCATAATCTCAATAACTCTCCAATCAAGATTCCTTACTCTTTTCATCGGATTCCAAGAATTATAGGGTTAAAGAGTTATGGGATTTTGCGGTTTCCTTTGAGTTATGTGGCCAGTAATATATATGTAAAGCGAGGTTTCTACGGCCTTTGCCGCTTCTCGCATCTCAACCTTCAATAATTTCTATTTTGCCAATCTCCTTCTTGAAGTCCTTTGGCCTCCATGGCTTCTTCCACATCATTCTTCCAGGTTTTCGATGGTCTTCCTCTCTTTCTGCGTTCTGGTGGTATCCGGTTCCATACTTTTTTGGGCCATCTATTGCCTTCCATACCATATTAATCTTTTGGTTTCGATTGTGTCTGGGACACTTTCTTCTGCGTTCATAATCTCACGTACTCATTCCTAACGTGGTCTAATTTAGAGATCCTTGCACTTCTCCAAAAGTCCATCTCAAGGGCTAGTGATTTCTGGCGATCCCTTTTATTCATAAACATAAACACACCACAGATAGTAGACAACCCCCAAATCCATAGCCAAGGCTGTGCGGAAGGGGGTTTCACATTTGAAAAAACGCAGACATACATCCACACCCACCGGTGTTGTCAATACCGGGGCTGGATGTCGAACCCAGAGCGCGGTAGGCAGTCGATCAGCATATTCGCCACTCAATACGCCTTAACCGATTGAGCTACCGCGCTGGTCAATTCCCATGTTTCGGAGCCGTATGTGGAAATACTCTGCACAATAGTTTTGAACAAGGTAATTTTAGTATTTTTGTTTATATTTTTGCTCCATAGCAGCGAGTTTAATTGGCGGATTGCTCTTCTTCCCTGTCCTATTTTATTTGAAATGTCCTCGCTGCTCCTACCGTTTGAAGAGATAGTTACCCCTAAATATTTAAATGAGGAGCAGTGTCTTATCACACAGTTGTCCAGATTTAGGTCGCTTCTATCATTTTCTTCTATTATTACATATTCTGTTTTGTCCGTGTTTATGATAACGCCCCACTTCTCATACTCCTCTTTGAGTTTACGCAGCATATGGCCTACAGCAAACAGTAAGGTATATAGCACTTCATCACCGATGGGTATACCCATACTACCACATTTTCGTTTCCAATAATACTTAATAATAATACTGAAGTATCATATCATTAGGTTAAAGTTTTAAAGTTGAATCACTTTTGGAGTCTGATTTAAATGAGTTGGGTAAGCAATATTACGATACAACAGACTTTTTTAGTGTTAAAAAAAACCTGACGTCCTGGAGAACAACTAAGGTCAGATTTGTGTTCAGCAGCTCAAAATACAAGGGATAAGTATGGTTAGTACCCCAGCACAGACCACTTTTTTTTGTGGGCCTGTCTTATGATTGTAGATACTCTCCTTTAGAAAAAGTACTTTACTGTGTGTGACAAATAATTAGTTCTACAAATCATGTTAAACAACTTTAAGTATCTTAAGAGTAATAGAGTTTAAGTATATGATTTTATCGTCATTGGTAGCGATATGTAATGTAGTTCACATCTACACGACTTAGGAAAACCAAGAACTGAATAAAGATGGCGCTGATTCTTTGCAAAAATAAATTTTAAAACTGCCCAAAAAGAACTCTCTTAAATTATTTTATCGTGTTTGCTTCTGATATATTATATTAAAGCCATAGTATAGATAACGAAAATACAAAACACAGAGTTCACATTGGTGCATTTATAAGAATATTAATTGGAAATATGTAAAAAAACTCTATTAAATAGTTTTATTGTCTTTTCTCGTAATTTCGTTGTCTTCAGTATAGTCCCTAGAAGCAGAAAATGCAAGAGGCGGACGTGTAGGTCTCTATATTAAATAACACAGCCACACACACAAAGAAAAAAATATTTTCCAAAGGTGAAAGATATTTTTCATGTTTTTTGAGCCGCTGATTGCAAATATCACAACGCCCAGATACCACCACCCTCGAAACAGGAGATAAAGGACGCTATCAAACGCCTCAAAAACAACAAATCTCCGGGAAGCGATGGCATCCCGGCAGAACTCCTTAAATATGGAGGTGAAAAACTTACAGACACCATATATAAAATAATAATTAGAGCCTGGGCTGATGAATGAATGCCGGATGAATGGTGCATTGGAATTATTTGCCCTCTACACAAGAAAGAAGACCAACTTGAATGTAAAAACTACAGAGGGATAACTTTTCTTAACACCATCTACAAAATATTTTCCAGTGTTCTATATAACCCACTAAGTGAGTACTCTGAGGCACTTCTTGGCGAATATAAGTGCGGATTTAGAACTGGCCGATCAACAACAAACCAGATTTATATACTGCGCCAGATACTAGAGAAAACCAACGAATTCAACGTAGACACCTACCACCCCTTCGTAGATTTTAAAGCAGCCTACGATAGTGTGTTGAGACACAAGCTCTACGCAGCAATGAGTGAGTTTAACATCCCTAACAAATTAATGAGATTAGTCAAAGCTACAATGTCCAAAGTGGTCTGCAAAGTTAAAATACAGCCCGACCTATCGGAAAACTTCGAAAGCGATGTAGGACTGAGCTTGAGATGCGCTGGCGTGTCTTCTCTTTAACATAGCGCTGGAAAAAGCTGTAAGAGACGCTGGACTAGAAAACGGAGGAACCATCTTTAATAAATCCTCACAAATAATGGGATACGCAGATGATCTGGACCTGGTGGAACGCAACAGTTCACCTGGGTTCGCTCGTTACCCACGACAACTCTACTTCTGAAGAAATCAAAAGAAGGATTATCCTGGCGAACAAATGTTACTTTGGCCTAAGTAAACAGAGGAGCCGAAACTTAATCCAAAAAACAAAACTCACCATCTATAAGACCCTCATCCTACCAGTCCTAATATATCTGAAACATGGACAATCTCTAAGGCAGACGAAAACCTACTGCTAACCTTTGAGCGTAAGATCCTAAGGATAATACTAGGCGCTATTTGTGAAAATGGTATGTGGAGAAGACGATACAACTTTCAACTCTACAACAAATACAAACAGATCTGGGCAGGACACGTCGCAAGAGCGAACGAAAATCGTACCCTAAGACAAATATTTATGTCGCAACCGGGCGGAAGTAGACATAGAGGCAGGCCAAAGTTGAGATGGAAGGATGGCGTGGATGAAGATACCAGAAAAATCGGAGATGCAAACTGGCAACGGCTAGCAAGAGATAGAGACGACTGGTGGAATAGATTTAGGAAGGTGGAAGCTCAACTAGGGCCGTAGAACCAATTATGATGATGATTCCAAATATCACGTCAAAAATATATGTTTCACTGCTCAGTTTTTTGCAAATTGACATTTCATCTTTAAATTCGGGATTAAATGGTTATTAAATCTAATAGAACGACACGCGTTGAAATGAAACTTCTGAATCGTTTAAAATTGCTCTTGTCACATACTCCCAACGTTATATCGTACCACGGAAATGATGGTGGTGTACTTTTCCCCTAAAAAGATCTCTACTACCCTTTGTTGATTTTTCCGTAATACGCTTGTGGGGGCTTGACAGATTGAGGTTATTACAAGGACTATTGATAAGTTGAGTATGACGATGAGAGACCACGAGGTATCTTTTGACCAGCTAAAATAACTTCGGGGGTTGGAACCATCCCCTCCCTGAATGACAAAACATTCCGAAAATACTGCAAAAGGGCTAAAGAACGGCTTCCTATAGTTCTCGAGGGCGAGTAACACGATAATTGCAATACTTTCCCCCACTCTTCTGGAACTAAATGAAAAAAACTATACCTTGTTCGGATTTTTCTGTACTAAGCTTGTGCGAGCTTGACAGATCAGGGTTTTTACAGGGAATATTGATAAATCAAGTATCTTTTGATCAGGAGACTCCGGAATAACTCCCGTAGGTCTAAACTACTACCTACCTGAATGACAAAACATTCCGAAAATACTGCAAAAGGGATGAAAAACAGTTTCCACCAGTTTTCGAGGGCGAATAACACAATAATTGCAATACTTCTCCCCACTTTTCTGGAACTACTCCTAAATGAAAAAAACTATCCCAGATCGGGGTTATTACAGGGAATATTGATAAATCGAACATCTTTTATCCAGGAGACGCCAAAATAAACCCACTCCCTCCCTGAATGACAAAACATTCGGAAAATACTGTGAAATGGCTGAAGAACGGTTCCCCCCGTTATCGAGGCGAGGAACACAATGGTTTCAATATTCCCCCCACCTTTCTGAAACCACCCCTAAATGGAAGAAAACTACCCCTTCTTCTGATTTATTCATACTACGCTTGTGAGGGCTTGAGAGATCGGGGTTATTACAGGGAATATTGATAAATCAAGTATCTTCTGACTAGAAGACGCCAAAACAACCCCCTGGGGTTGGAACCACCCACTCCCTGAATGATCTTACATTCAGAGAGGGGGTGGATCCAACCTCCAGGAGTTGTTTTGGCGTTTCCTGGTCGAAATATACTCGGTTTATGAATGTTCCGTGTAATAACCTCGATCCGTCAAACCCTCACAAGCATAGTACGGAAAAAGGGGAGTCTTTTCCCATTTAGGTAGTTTCCGAAGGGTGGGGGAACATTGGAACCATTGTGTTCCTCGTCTGATAACGGGGGAACCGTTTTTTCCGAATGTTTTGTCGTTCAGGGAGCCCCCGGATTTGTTATGGCGTCTCCTGGTTAATCAATATTCCCTGTAATAACCTGCCAAGCCCTTACAAGCTTAGTACATAAAAATCAGAACAAAGGGTAGTTTTTTTATTTAGGGGTAGTTCCAGAAGAGTGGGGGAAAGTGTTGCAATTTTCGTGTCACTCGCTTTCGAAAACTGGAGGAAACCGTTCTTCAGCACTTTCGCAGTATTTTCGGAATATTTTGTCATTCAGCGAGGGGGTGGTTTCAACCTCCAGGAGTTGTTTTGGCGTCTCCTGATCAAAAGATACTCGATTTATCAATATTCCCTGTAATAATCCCAATCTGTCAAGCCCTCACAAGCGAAATACGGAAAAATCAGAACAAGGGATAGTTTTTTTTTCATTAAGGGGTAGTTACAGAAGAATGGGGAGAAGTATTACAATTATCGTGCTACTCGCTCTCGAAAACTGGAGGAAACCATTCTTTAGCCCTTTCGCAGTATTTTTGGAATGTTTTGTCATTCAGGAAGGGGGTGGTTCCAACCCACCGATGTTTGTTTTGGCATCTCCTGGTCAAAAGATACTCAACTTGTCAATGTTCCTTGTAATAACCCCGATCTGTCAAGCCCTCACAAACGTATTATGGAAAAATCAGAACAAAGGGTAGTAGTAATTTTTTTGGGGGGGAAAGTACACCACGATCGTTTCCGTGGTACGATAGAACGTTGGGAGTATGTGACAAGAGCCATTTTAAACGATTCAGAAGTTTCATTTCAACGCGTGTCGTCCTATTAGATTTAGTAGCCATTTAGGGATGAAATGTCAATTTACGAAAAATTGAGCAGTAAAATTATTTTTGACGTGATATTTGGATTCAGCGGTCCAAAAAACATAAGGACAGATGTCTTTCACCTTTGGAAAGTATTTTTTTTTATGTGTGTGTGGTTGTGTAATTACATAATTATTCTATGTGCATAATTATTATTATATTAATATTAGAATTATTATTAAGTAAAACAAAAAAAATAATAAAAAATGCTTTTATTCATATTAAAAACAAATTATTATTATTTTTTGAAATTTTATTATCATCACTATCATCGTTAATTACTGGTTTGTCGTAGAACTCAGCATTTTCATCCCTTATATTTTCTTCATCTTCTAAAATCTACAGTATCGCGTATCGCATCGGGGCCGGCTATGGTGTACGGATGACAACAGTTGTTATCCGTGACAACAAAGTCAGTCACTGACTTTGTTGTGGTGCGTCAAATTTTCGGCTATGCCTGGATTGGTGTAACTCACAGCGCAGTACCGAATCTGTATGCTATATTTACACAGCCAGAAAAATTAAGAAAAATTAAGAAAAATTATTTAATTGACCGAAAAAATATAATAACAAATTTTACGTAAACAACATTAGTTTTGTCAAGATATATGCTTAATAGTACACTGATTAAGTACTTAAAAACGTCTGTCTTCGAAAAATCAGCGCTAGGACCGTCTGCATAATCTACTTTCATGGTTTTTATAAGCAATGGAATCATTCAGCTGGGAGGCAAACGCTATAAAATGATTTACCACTCCATTTTTTCGTAACAAAGCAATACTTCCATATCCAGTGGAAGTATAATAACGCAAACAGAATTTTTAAAATTTTTATTGTTTAAATAAGCTTAGAATTCATGAAACGTCGAGATTTTAAATTTGAACAAGAAAAAATTGTCTGTTGGTCTGTAACTTTTTTTGTGCGCACGATTACTCTGGAACCGTTTACGATATTGACTTGAAATTTGGTACACGTATGTATTTTAACGAGATCTAGAACTAAATTATATTTTGATCTTATTCCTTCGAAGGGTTAAGGGGTACATTGGGGTAAATGGGTAAATCAAGCAACTAAGAGTCCATAAAATTGGTATTTAGTATATATAAGAGAAAGCCAAGGTCTCAAAAAAATTTTGGCATTAGCCACTCCCATTATCACCCCCACCTCACTATTAAAGGGGGTGAAAAAATCAAATTATGACTTAGTGTCTACAAGAACCTCCTCATTTTTTTTACTTCATCCCCACTGCCACCCCCCCCACCTACTACCATCACCACCACCACCATTTTACTCAGAATATCACTATTATCAACCTCTGCCGCACGATAATATAAATAAAAAATTTGTGCCACCAACTCCCTAACTATAAGAGAACTTGAAAGAAATTGTTGCAAAAAACCATTGATTGAAGAGTCTATTTTCACTCAACGAAAAAACTTAAACTTTGATGTCGATAGAGATCATCGACAATATGTTCTGTTCAGATGCAACGCCACCAATCATTTTTATAAAAGAATTATGATTAAAGATTTTCTGTATCGTTTTAGATTTTATTTAATATTGAAATTACACATTTTTATTTAATATTCCTTTGTCTCCATTTGCAATAAATATTTAAATATATGGTCATTATGAATTATTATTAGAACGAAGTAAGGTAGATCAAGAACCTCAAGACATAATGGACATCGATGAAGCTGGAAATATCTAAATAACTCGGGGGGTCAGTAGCTCTGTAGTTTGCGAAGTGGGTTCGACCCTCATACAGAGAAAAAAATTTTCATAATAAATTGTCCTCAAAAAGTGGTTCGGATTCCATTATAAACTGTGGGGCCCCGTCTCTTTTACTCAGACAAATCTAGATCTCCTAGACTTAAGAGGGCCATTGGAAGGCAGTTATAACACATTTTAAGCATTTTAATTTCTAAACTCAGTTGGCGTACCTATATAAGTAATCGTTTCAGGGCCGGATTAAAGATTTGCGGGCCCTTAGGCTATTCATATATTTGCGCACTCTTATTCATAATGGAAAAAAAATGACGAACCCTGGGGGAGGGGGGGGGGGGTGGGGTAGAAATATGAAAAAGTTTTTAACTAAAACTGAGCAGGAAAAAGGAAATGGAAAAAAAATCTGGATTAGCGGAAATAATCTTTTTTAAGAAGCAGAGAGCGAAAAGAGCTCGCTTCACCCATCATGTCCTAGAGCGCGCCCCTTCACACATTATCGCCCCTAGGCTATAACCCAGTTAGCCTTATGGATAATCCGGCCCTGAATCGCTTCCCACTACACAAAATCTTTAAGATTGTCCATCAGCTCCATACCAAAGAAAAAAGAACAAGAAACATCACAAGACCTTGGGAAATAACTATTTTCAATCAGATCCAAAATTACCTAATCAGATCACTTTTTCTGACTATTTTGTACCAAATAGCCTATAACTTTTTATTGCTATTTATTGAAGACTCTTAATTTAGAAGGAGTAGAATTTCAACAAATATCAAGATTTTGTGTTTATCTAACAGTGTCTTCTGTAGACAGGTCAGGACTGGTCTGTAGTGGCCCACCGGAAATAGGCACATATAGCCCACTTCCACCATTTCATACTATAAGAAAAATAAAAAAAATGGAGACAGGCAGAACAAGAATGTATTCATAATACATTAAGTAAGGCCCCGCAGAGTATTCCACGTTCACCCAGTCCGACCCTGCCTACCTACGCCATTTTAGTCGAGAGTGACTTATTTAATTTATCACAAAGTAATAATTGACGCTTAGTAGATATGCTTCTAGAGGGCAGAATATTTACTAGTGAAATATTTTGTCGAACTCCTCTATATTTTTCCTTAAATATATAAGGAATAAGAAACCAGACTGCAACAAAAATGACAGGCTCCATCTAGCTCCATCTAGATGGAGCCTGTCATTTTTGTTGCATGTCGTGGTTTTATAAATCTCGTCATGTACCAAGAGTGAACAAATGCCTCGTTACAGCAGTCTCAGACCTACCTTGCACTGACGAGAGCCAATAGCTGCAAGTGGTATGGGGTGGCTGGCACGAGAGCTCCTTTGGATGGGAATAAGTCTTTCGGCTGGTGTCTATTACAATCGAAACTTAGCGTAGCGTTTTGTGGCAATACATAGTTATTGTACTTAACGCGGCCAGGCTTGTAACTCGTAATTTAGCGCTCGGCGGGGCAATAGTCCGGAGAATAGCTGTTGGTTGCAGTCTGGTTTCTTATTCCTTATATATTTAAGGAGACATATAGAGGAGTTCGACAAAATATTTCACTAGTAAATATTCTGCCCTCTAGAAGCATATCTACTAACTGTGCCCATGTCAGGGCTACTGCTGTTTCGATTGTAATGGATATCAGCCGCTAGATGGAGCCTGTCATTTCTGTTGCATTTCGTGGTTTTATAAATCTCGTCATGCACCAAGAGTGAACAAATGCCTCGTTACAGCCGTCTCAGACCTACCTTGCACTGACGAGAGCCAATAGCTCGAAACTGCAGTCTGCAAGTGGTATGGGGTGGCTGGCACGAGAGCTCCTTTGAATGGGAATAAGTCTTTCGGCTGGTGTCTATTACAATCGAAACTTAGCGTTTTGTGGCAATACATAGTTATTGTACTTAACGCGGCCAGGCTTGTAACTCGTAATTCAGCGCTCGGCGGGGCATTAGTCCGGAGAATAGCTGTTGGTTGCAGTCTGGTTTCTTATTCCTTATATATTTAAGGAAACATATAGAGGAGTTCGACAAAATATTTCACTAGTAAAAAATTGACGCTTGTTTTAATTTCTGATGCATACATTTTCTTTTTCAGTCGAGCACAGTCTAGTTATTGCTTATAAAATAATACAGTGTATGAAAAATGAGTCTACAACTTATGACGGTTTTAAAGTTTATTTTCAAACGGCATATAGTCATGTATTTGAGACTGTAGACTATTCTGTTTGGAAAGGAATTATTCTACAGGTAAGTTTTTGAACACAACTGTAACGATAAAATTTTTATATCTGTTCATTCACACCACTTAATAGTGCTTCAGCCAGATACATTCATGTCCTAAACATCTTGACCGACGTTTTTTTGACACATTCCATATTCTAGTTCATCTTTCTTTGCTGTATGGTACGTACGTACGAACAGCAACACACGAACAGCAACACTCGAATGTCGCGGTTGTCCATTAGATGTACGGCGTACCCAAAGTTAATTTCCTCCCACAGGCAACACCAGTCCAACGTTTTGGGGGTGCGACCAATTTGTCATTTATCATCTAGGAATAAAAAATAGTAGAGGTATTAAAAACCACATCAATTCTTAGTGAAATTTTGTCTCATTCTTTCACACATGGTAACACCAAATAAAAAATTTCAAATGTCCTCCTACTTGTTTTTAAATATTACTTAAAAAACCTTTCAAAAACAACTTTTTTCACACAACAAAATTAATTAAATGCACTAATATTGCTTAATTTTAATAAAATATTCGCAAAATACAAGTTTCATAAAATCAAATCTAGTTTCATTCAATATACTGGTCCTTTGAGGTAAACGCTTTATCGTTTACCCCAAAAGTTCTGCAACTGGACCACAAGACATGTACCTCCCGTTTTTCAGGGCGGGGAACACGATGGTGACAATATTTTCAGACCTACTCTCCTACCACTACCTCTAAACCGAAAAAACAATCTCTTTTTCCGATTTTCCGGTGCTAGGCATTTTTTTAATCGGAAAATTTTATTAAAGAAAATTGTTCAGAATCGTCCAAAACCCGATATTCAATATTTCATCAAAATAGAAAAATTGAAAAATTTTAAAAATCGATAAATTTAAAAAATATAAAAAAGACTACTAATTACTTGACAACTATCTGACAGCTTGGGTTTAATTTCAAACAAAATTGTCATGAATTTTTTAAACAAAAAAACCCATTTAATTGATATTTTTGGACTTGACAATATTTTAAACAAAATTTCAATATTTTTGAATTTTGATTAAATTTTGAATTCAGGGTTTTTGGACAATTCTGAACAACTTTCGATAATAAAATTTTTCGATAAAAAATGTCCAGCACCGAAAAATCGGAAAAAGAGGTGTTTTTTCAGGTTTGGGGGTAGAGGTTGGAGGGTAGGTCGGAAAATATTGTCACCATCGTGTTCCCCCGCCCTCTAAATCGGGGGGGGGGGGGGGGTAGGGTCATGTCTTGCGGTCCAGTCGCAGAACACTTGGGCTTATTGCCTTTTTCTGGTTTCCCTCAAGGGACTATACCCTTCAGTATTCATCATACAATTGTATCGGCTATTTTCGAACTTCTGGCATAGTTTATGCGGCATTCTGGAGGTAATGTGCCTTTATTCTCAGCGAATTCCAATCTCGAATGCTTACAGTTTTGGATTTTAAAATTTGACTTTTAAACAGAACTATGAAAAAAATATCCAGCGGTGCTAAATCGGGAGACATTGCTGGCCATTCCATCTAACCTCTTATGGAGACATGTTCTACAAAAGCACTGTTTTAGAGACAGAACTCAATGAGAACGAGTACGATCTGGTTAAAAGAGAATTTTATATTTATATTCATATATTTTCTAGTCAGATATTTCGCATTTCACGTTTTTTCTCTTTCCATGGAAACGATGATGAATAGATCTATTCAATTCCACATGGGGTAACGGTACAGCCCTCAGTTCAAGATTTAATGATTTCGTCTCCTTGAATACCAACCGATAATTTAATATTATGAATAAACTGAATTTGTCCTTGTAAAAAATATGTGGAATTCATAGTGAAAAATAAGCCGCATCTTCAGACCAATTCATACAAAAGCAAATGTTGGTTTTCCAGGTAGGTTCTGGTGTCCTTAATAAGGTCTCAAAAGTCCCCGAAGTGGGAGTGTAAGGATAAAATTTGGCAACGCTGTAAAGGGCTAAAATCGTGCTCGGAGACGAATTTTTCGAGATATCTCAGTTTTCATTGCCTCTATGACAAAAATACATTAGGCCAAAAAGAAAGCTGTGGAAATTCTCTATAAAAAAGATAGAAGGTCTTTTTTTCGTATACGCAATAGTTTTCTTGAAAAATTCCAGTAAGTCATACCTAAAGTCAAAAAAATTATTGTGGCAGTTTTTATTGCACTGAGGGTTAAAACATAAAAAAAATCCTGGTTGGCTGTATCCTTGATACAGCGGTAAGTTTTACGTGGATACGTCTATGCATAAGAGAATATTCGGGCATTTGGAAGAACAATACAAATTAATGTCGTTCTCATAACCCCTTCCCAATTGTGCCAAAAATTATGTCGATTGCAACAGGAGTTACTGCCGATGGAAAAATAACATGTCATGATGCTCCTAGGATTGGAACTGCTGCAATGGAGAAAAAAATTGGAAACAATTTCTGTGATATTAAATTCTCACGTGCAGATAGAGTGCTTCCACTATTAACTGTCAATAGCAATGTTAAAGTCCATGATACCACAATGCCCATTGATCCATTATTGTTGTTTCAAAGGATTACTGTCATGAAGAGAACAAATGAAGAGCTTCGCACCTACTTGGAGTATGAATTAGCTCCGTATCCGGTGTCACTCTTTGATAAATTTGGTACGCGCAAGACGAACAAGTCAGCTTTCTATGACAATTTCCAGCCATCTGAATCTGAACCAGATCTCCAAAATGCCACTTATATCGTTGATGGGGGTTCTCTTGCACCGAGTTATACGACATCAACATGAAACCTACGGTGCTATTTGCCATGCATATGTTAATTATGTGCAAAATCATTTTGGCCCAAACTCTCTTATTGTTTTTGATAGTTATGAAAATATTAGCAACAGTGTGAAGGCTATGGAGCAGCTTCACCGGTCCTCAAAAGCTTCATTTGTTGACATTTACTTTGATGAGTAGATGGCTGCAACTGTAAGCCAACAGAAGCTCCTTTCCAATAATAAAAATAAAACCAGATTGATTTCGATGTTGACAGAAAAGTTTGAGGCAAATAATTATATTGTTAGACATGCTGAAGATGATGCTGACATTTTGATAGTCGAAACAGCGCTTGAGGAATCATGTAAAAATACTACGGTTGTGGTTGGGAAAATGTGGATCTTCTTATCATTTTAACTGCTCGTACACCTATTAATAAAGACATTTTTCTCCTCAAACCAGGCAGAGGGAAAGTCCAACGATAAATTTATTCTTCACGAAGCTTTGATCACCATAAATATATTCGAGATCACATATTGTTTCTGCACTCATTCTCTGGGTGTGACAGTATATCTGCTATGTTTAATAAAGGCAAGACTGCAGTTTTGAAAGTGATGAAAAAACGGCAGGACTTGAAACTTGTAGCTGAAGTTTTTACCAAGACTGGTACTTCTCCTGACATAGTTACTTCGAATGGGATAAAATTTTTCCTCGCAATCTATAACGCTCCAGTTAAAGAAGTTTCCATCGATAACTATCGGTATTCTTGCTTTATTAAAGCTGTGAGCAAAAGCAAACCAGTGAAATTAAATTCATTACCACCCACTCATGACACAGCTCAACAGCATCTATTTCGTGTTTATTTTCAAGTTCAGAAATGGTTGGGTAATATATTGAATCCTAAAGAGTGGGGATGGATGTTGAAAGATACCATATTGTGGAAAAACCACATCCCAACTTCCTGCGCCTGATTGCCTTCTGAAGATGATTTTCTGCAACTGTACGAAAGGTTGTGGACCATTGTGTGGCTGTCGGAGGTTGGGACCTAATTGCTCACCAGTTTGCGGCAACTGCCATGGAAAATCTTCTCTCGTCCGAAATAGAAACCGTCACTGAAGCAGAGACTGAAAGTTCTCAGATTGACTTGGACTTCCTCGAAGGAATCGATGAATTTATAGAAGGAGAAAACGGACAAGAAGGATTATTAATTTGACAACATTTTAGTAAGTATGACAGTCGTGGATTAGGCCTATCGGAGAAACCACATAAAAAAAAACGCGCCTAGTACTCAACCTCGAGGGTGGTGTGGAATAGAGTACTTAAATTATCCATAATATCCCATAAGTTCAAATTCAATGCAAGATTTTCAAGAAAACTATTGCGTATATGAAAAAAAGAAACTCTTTCTTTTTGGCCTAATGTATCTTTGTCATAGAGGCAATGAAAACCGAGATATCTTGAAAAATTCCTTTCCGAGCACGATTTTAGCCCTTTACAGCGTTGCCAAATTTTATCCTTACACTCCAACTTCGGGGACTTTTGAGACCTTATTAAGGACACCCGAACCTACCTGGAAAACCAACATTTGCTTTTGTATGAATTGGTCTGAAAATAAATCCTAAATGCAGTGGACTATAGTCCTTATAGCTGCTTTTGTTTTTCTTCAAAAAATTAAATTATCCTCTCTTAAGTTATATTAACTGAATTGGTGATGAAATTGTATTCTATTATGATCAGGGTGTATTTAATACACCCTGATTATGATGAATTTATTATTTCATTTCTTTATTATCATGTATTTGTTTACGTCGTTCAATGCAAATAGTAGTACTATAAACACAGGAATTTTTAGGATTTTTCAATCTGTTTTACTGTTATCTTTCTAATTTGGAAAAAATGTTTCAGTTTCTAAATCTACAGCGGACGTTTAACTGGAGTTACGGTGATGTCTTAGTCATGATAATTGGATCAGCTTTTTCGTTTAGATTAAGACAAATGCATAAACGACTAAAATCTTTATCGCGTTTAAAAGTAAGTATTACCTTACTAATATTCTGTCATATAAAGCGAACGTCGAAATAAGTAAATAGCTATTAAATTAAAACGTATAAATAGAAATATGCTCATGTTAATCCAAAACACCTAAACTTATGGAACGGGCTGTAATAAAAGAATTACGTTCTTTCAACGCATATACTACAATATTATACATTAAGCTCCGTTACTACAAATAAAGTGCACTGAACCAAAAATGTCCATAAATATAATTAAAAAGGACATTAATATGACAAAGTCCACTGAAATTGAGCCCATAAATGATTTTGTTGAATTAACGTACATCTACACATTAATTGATAAATTATGTATTAATCTATCAACGAAAATGTATTAATTAAATGATGCTGGTATATTACATCGAAATTCAAAAAAATGGGGATGTTTGTATCCTAGAAATTATTCTTTAGAGGCACGCCTTTGAATTTACTACCAACACTCACATTTTCAAAAATTTTGCGGCCCTGTTTCAACGTAATGATCTTACTTTTTCCTAGAGTAGTTCATAAAAACAAAAAGAGTCTACTCCACATATCCTCCGTCAAATGTTGACGTGTTTAGTCCAGTTATAGTTATTTATGTGCCAAGAGTCGTAAGTGCACTTTTTTTGGTCGAGAATACAGGTTTGCAAGTATTCGAGATTAAAAAATCGCACTGTACTACCCACGGCGCATATTATATTTTTCGTCATACCCATGAAACATTAAACTAGAAAAAAACTAGTGAAAAACTATATTTATCTGAGTAAGATTTCATATTTGCTAAGCAAATAGTAAAGGTAGCGATGCTTGAAATATCCATGGCAACCGTCAATAAAATAAATTTAGGACGCGACTTCTATTCAAATGACAACTACTATCAAGATAAATTAATTCATATTATTATAATAGCTCTAAACGTGTTTGAAAATAATATCTGATATAGAAGATATAGCAAGTACGGCTTGTCTGGATTTACTTCAAAAAAAGTTAAAACATTTAATTTAGTACTTGTTTTATACAAATGTTCCCAAATTTACCTTATTTCCCTAGGGGCGTTATGAAAAATTACGACCCGTTGCCAATGGCAACAAGTATTTGGTACATAAAGCATCACTTACGATCAACAAAACAATGGAATTAGAATATACTTACGAGGGAGGTTTGACGAAAATTATTTTATTTTTTATTTTTTCTGTGTTTCTTGTTGGGATGCTCTGCCACATATATTTTCTAAACAATGTCTACGAAATCTACAAAATAATGCAATTATCTAGTATATTCCAGGATAATAACCTCTACACCTGTGACATTTACGTCAAAAGAGCAGTTAGAGGATGTTTTTTTTTTGATAAATAACGAATAAGAACAAAAATATAAAAATAACATATAAATATATAAATAAACGCTGACGTTTCGGAAACCGAATCTGTTTCCTTTCTCAAAGCGTATTATAAGTGTTTGTGTGCTGTGTATATTAAATACACAGCTTTAAGAACATATTTATTATATTCAGTATCCATAGATACTTACTGCTTACACAGAACTGTTGATATATCTAGTTGATAGCTTTATTTTAAAAAAATGTTCAGTTTGTTAAGTTCTTATTTTAACATCGGCAGCCAGGTTGTGCAAATATCTACGGAACAATTCGACACGCATTTATCCTCATTCAATAATATTATAGCTGATTCTTTAATTTTTCTTTTCTTGCTATCTGTCTCTTTTTTTAAAATTTTTACCGAGTCCCAGTTTATTCTATGTTCGTTCCTCCAAGCGTGTTCGCTAATCTTCGATTTCTGAATCTCATTCTTCCTAATGTAATCCCTGTGCTCACCCAATTATACACTAAATTAAAAAAAAAATAAGAAAATGCCACAACCAACATTTAGACAATATTTTATTCTTTACTTTCTACTGACATTCATTAATGTCAAAAAAATTATTCAGGGTCACTCTCAAAATTAATTGATCGAGAAATGTAAAATCTGATTTTTATTTCGTGAACCGCAGCAGTGGGAGGAGAAAAAACGCTATACACCACGCAGGAGGTAAGTAACTTTGACCAGTTTCAGACTCCGTTGAAAGCCCTCGCTGCGCTTTGGTGCAAAATCGTCCTCGACTGGTAAAAACTACTTACCTCCCTTGTAGTATAAATAACTATTATCAATACAGTAAATGCCACTACGTTGAATCAAAGAACGCAGTTATAAACTAATGTACAATTGTACATTGTATTAATAGAAGAGCTAAGTGGATAAAGGTGTTATGTCACAAAAACACGTTATTGAGTAATTTAACTCGAAAGTTTCTAGGCGAGAACTTTTTTGTTATAACGACTATATAGCTTGCATTTTGCGATGATATTGACATTTGATGTACTTTTCAGAGAGAAATAACTGAAGTTGTCAGTTGTCATTATTTTCGAAAATTTTAAAAAATTAATGTACATAACACCTTTATCTGTTCATAAATTTCTCTGAAATGAATAAGGAATTAGTGAATAAAAGTGTTAAGAAATTAAACATATTTTATTATTATTAAAACATTGTACAATTTTTAGGTAGTCAGACAGTTCTAAGGTTTTGAGCCACAGTTTGGTCATTTCCAAGTATGTTGTGATAATACGGCCTGTATTCTTCCTTTATGAATGGTAATTGTTCTTTAAGATTGGCCAGTTTTTCTACACTTAGGCTGCCCTTGTTTTCATTAAACACCGTTAGAGCAATATCGTCGGAATTCTTATGCATATTCCTTTTCTTTAAAATATCGACTTTGTAAAATGGAGTCATTTCATCTAGTGATGTCTTATAATAGTAGCACCCATAGGGTGCCATTTTATACCGTCGCGAAAATACACCTTTTCGTTGTTCAAGTTTTTCTTCCTGTTGTACAAATTGAGTTTTGAGGCAATTTCATCAATATCCTTGAAATTATTCTTCATGTCTATGACAACGGCGTCTTTGGGAGTTCTTAAAATGTCTCGATACTGGTCCGGAACGTAGATGTTTTGATGTTCCCTTAAAATTTTCTCGGCTCTGCCAAAGTCTCTGTCTGAATCTAAATATGACTGTCCCACCTCCGAAAATTTATGGTCGATAACTTTAAATTCTCTCTTTAAAATCAACAACTGGTAAAGCGTAATGATATTGAAGTTTTTATTTTGTCCACCACAGGAGTCAGGCCATATTATGATCGATCTTTTCTTGGAAATATTCATTGTAAATTTGTGAAAAGGTGTGTAAGCAACTAGCAATTTCTAGGCTTCCACGGCTGGCTATATCTTCAGTCCATGTGAAAAAGAACATTTTTTTTTCAGTATTCCTCAATGTATGTATGCCAAGGTTGTAAAACCAGATTTGACGAAGGTAAAATGCTTTCGATGTACTTAATTTTGGCAGCGGCATGGTTTGTTGAAGATCTAAAGTAAGATAGCAAACCGTACTATCTTTTGTAACTTTTGCTCCGTCACACGTTTGTTGTTCGAAAGCTAGTTTGTAATTTTCTCCGTATTCTTTAGTATTATTTCCAGCATCACATTTGGGAAAAAATGTGAGTCATTTCATGATCTCAATTAAACAATTTTGAATACCATGGACGTAATTTCAGCATTTTTATTTGGTAGGCAGATATTTTTCACAGATAACCCAATAGATGTAAGCATAGCGAACCCTGTAATTCTTAAACGATAACCTTATAAACCCAAATGACCTTTGACTTGATTGGCGTAATTATCATACTTATTATTTTTTCCGCAAGAATTTCGGAATTCGCCAGATTTGCCTTAAACAATTTAACGCTAATATTGGGTGGGCAGAAGCCATACCAGATATCAGTTTTGCTCTTATAAAAATTTCTACGGTCCAGCCCTCTTCTACTTGTCAGCATAAAAATGTTTGTACAAAAATCAACACCGCAAAGCGTCACTTTCCAGTATTTCTGATTTACAGACTAATTTGCTAGAATACTTTGGTAAATTCGTATTTTATTATTGCATTTTATATTGATAATGTTTTGTTTTTAAAACATTATTAAAACTTGCCTGGGAAGAAATCATCACTATGTGACTGATTTCTGCTGAATTGCCAAAAGGTATAAATGGGTTTACAGCAATTAGATACTCAAGTACCATCTCGACTCTCGTACCATCTCATACCATCTCGAAATTGAACGAAATGAATATATGAATTAAAACACTATAAGCACTATTTCCAAATATCAGCCAATTTATAAACATCTTACATGATTCATGAAATCGTTTATTCATTGCCATTTCCATTTGTAATATCAGTTTACTACGACTGGCCATATTCACTATAATAGTAAGAAACACTTAACACAACTTGACACATTAATGTTAATATAACATAACTTTAAAAGCAAAGTGTTTTGGATTAAAACAATTTAATATCGCACAGTAATGGATAAAGGTGGTATGTGACACCTTTATCCATTAAATTATATAAAAACCCTATGTAAATAACACCTTTTTCAAACATTAAAACGCATTTAGGAAAGGTTTATTATCCCAAAAACTTATTGAAATGATAGATTATAAGTTAAAATAGTTGTCTGTGTAGAAATCTCAAAATTTTCAAAAATGTCACATAACACCTTTATCCACTTAGCTCTTCAATAAATAGCAGTATTTGATAAACTTTTGTCAATTACGGGCATTACGGCATATTACGAACGATATCTTTTTCATCTTTTTCAGTGTATAAAATTTAAAGAAAACACTGTATTAACTGCCATAAACAATGTAAAATGATCTAATGCCTGTTGTTGTAGATTATGGATGTTAACTTATTCAAAACTATTAGGAAAGACTATGTAAAACTTACTGAGTTATGTGACACAATCAACAATCGAATGTCCCTAATAACCATGGTCTGTTTTGCCCTAAATATGTATTTTATTTTGGTTCAATTATTCAGCAGTTTAAGGAAAATAGAGAGTACAACTGAAAAAATTTATTTTTACGTGTCATTTGGATTGTTATTAATACGTACCGTCTGTGTTTGTATCTTCGCTGGCGGAGTATATGAAGAATGGAGGAATATTCGTTCTGCTTTGTTCTCTATTCACTCATCTGCATATAATATCGAGGTATGAAACATATTTAGTAAAATATCTGAGCAGAGTAGTTAATAATGTTCATGTGAAAAAAGATGGAGATGAAAAGTTTTGATTAATCATATGCTACTTCACATGTTAAAAGTGGATCAATATAAACAAAAACAAGGGGGTCGAGGGGGAAATGAGGGTAAAAAATTGGTAAGCTATAATCAAAACTTATAAGGTATACTTCTAGCAGACCTGAAAACTTGCTTGGAATGCAGTAGTGTTCATTATACTAATAAAACCATAATATTCCTGTAACATACTTCTGAACAGGTTTGAAGGGAGTGTAAAGTTGATACGCTGTAATCCATGTCTATAGGAGATTTCCAACAGACCTAGAAACTCAAAATATACAACCCAAACATTTAAACATCCTCGTGGTGTACAAGATAACTATGCATCGAGGGAGGTTGTTAATTTAACAAAAGTTATCATTTCGTTGCAATTTGGATTGTTATCATATGACAACGATACAGAATAGTTATCAACCGACGTTTTCAAATTTTCCCGTTACCTCACTTTTCTATAGTTTGTACTAAATAATATAATAGAAAGTGTATCAACGCAGGATGGTGTCTTATTGGAATTTTCTGTGATCTCAGCAGGTTATTCGATTACGCTGATCACAACTTACTTTTCAAACTCACAGAGTACGGAATGTTTGAAGCTGCATTAAGAGGGAACAAGGCGATCAAATCAGGCGGCAATGAGCCAATGTGAAGAGAGATCTTCGTAATAAACAAATTTTAGCTAAAAACTTTCTTCAACAGAAGTGCAGTATTCATTTACTTACAAGAATATATTTTTTTTTCAGTTTTATAACGCCAGCCGTTTGGTTAAAAACTGCTTTTTCCCAGTCAAGATTTTTAGTACAGTGCTATTTAATAGATGGTGCCACCTACAGCTCTACAATAGGGCATCTGTATCATGTAACCAACATAACCTTAAATTTTAAGTTTTTCAAGTGTATTCTCATTTTTTAATGTTTGTATACGTACTTTTAACTTGGGGCCGTACTGGCTCCAACCAAATATTTAAAAACTCACGTAAATAATTTTTCAATATTGTTGATTAATAAAAATAGACTGACAATTAGAGGTTAGATTTCCAACCTACAAAAAGAGTCCCATTTTATTAGGACAAAGTATTTACAACTTCATAAACATTACACAGATTTTAGTTGAAAATATGAGAACCATGCAGAAATTTTAATAATAGCTGCGTAATACTCTTAAATCTTACGAAATATATATTTTTGAGGTTAGCTGTGACGTCACGTGCAGATGCCCTATAATAGGTACACTGCCTACCCTTCTCCCACTTCAGCTTTAGCTTTACTGACGAAACTTTGTGATTGGCGTTGTCTCCTCTTAAATTGGATAAATACATTCCTAAAAGGACGTAGTTAATACGTAAGTTTTAGCTATATTATAAACATCAATAAAACGGTAATGAATACAAGAAAGTGAACAAGAGTGTCTCACAGAGTTCAATATTGGGTCCTACACTGTGTTTACTCTATATAAATGAACTGGATATTTTTAACCTGATGCATATTTTACATGACGATACGGCAATTGTTTCGCATAAATCAGATGAAATATTTTAAATAACAGATAATGATGTATTAGGAAACCTAAACATTTGATTTAATGTGCAAAAAACACTGTATATTATTTCACAATTGGTAAAAAAAAATCTTAGATTGTCCGGCAATAACTCTAAAATACCTTATGCAATGAAAAGAATGCACAGCGCTTAGTTTATTTAAGAAAGCTCCTAATGAATTTTTAATAGTTCAATATATTTTTAATGTCAGTGGCAATATATGTGGTAAATGATGAAATTTTATTAATTTTAAGTTTTTTATTTAATCGTTTATGACTATTCCTACACAAATGTTATGTAATTGTGTTAGAGGAAAATAAATCTATCTATCTATGTAAAATATTTTGCCATCCAGAAAAGTTGATATTGTTAAACATAATTTTTTCTTAGATTGATGTAAGTTTTTTCTGTCATTCTCTGTATTGTGGTTGTTTATTCAGTAGTTTCAGCGCAATACTCTGCTCAGATTATTTTTAGGTGACAAAGTTCTCTTTTTTTTTTCAAATTTTCATATTTTAGGTACAACGGTTCACTGACCATGTTATTACATACGAACTGGCACTCACCGGAAGCGGGTTTTTTAAAATTTCCAGGAGTCTTATACTTAAGGTTATACTATTACACAGGCACACAAAATAAAAAAAGTCCTTTCTAGAGATCACAATAAGTACCATATTTCCATACAGATGACGGCAGTCAAGTACGTACATCGGGCCGGGTTTACATGTGAAATAAATGGTAAAAAAAAATCTTAGATTGTCCGGCAATAACTCTAAAATACCTTATGCAATGAAAAGAATGCACAGCGCTTAGTTTATTTAAGAAAGCTCCTAATGAATTTTTAATAGTTCAATATATTTTTAATGTCAGTGGCAATATATGTGGTAAATGATGAAATTTTATTAATTTTAAGTTTTTTATTTAATCGTTTATGACTATTCCTACACAAATGTTATGTAATTGTGTTAGAGGAAAATAAATCTATCTATCTATGTAAAATATTTTGCCATCCAGAAAAGTTGATATTGTTAAACATAATTTTTTCTTAGATTGATGTAAGTTTTTTCTGTCATTCTCTGTATTGTGGTTGTTTATTCAGTAGTTTCAGCGCAATACTCTGCTCAGATTATTTTTAGGTGACAAAGTTCTCTTTTTTTTTTCAAATTTTCATATTTTAGGTACAACGGTTCACTGACCATGTTATTACATACGAACTGGCACTCACCGGAAGCGGGTTTTTTAAAATTTCCAGGAGTCTTATACTTAAGGTTATACTATTACACAGGCACACAAAATAAAAAAAGTCCTTTCTAGAGATCACAATAAGTACCATATTTCCATACAGATGACGGCAGTCAAGTACGTACATCGGGCCGGGTTTACATGTGAAATAAATGAGCAACCGACCGCAGGTCGAGCCCCTACCATTTAAATTCCTTTGTATCATTGCGCATTCAATCTGCTTCGCACCTGTGAATATGAAATGTCTAGTTACCCATAAATTCGAACAGGTACGTACTTGGCCGTCGCACCGGCGCAGTTATCTGTATATACTGAACAGCTAAACACAAATTTGAAGTCCAAGTTGCGAAATTTCGCACCTTTTCCTATTTTTTAATCGCGAAGAACATATTTAGGCATTTTTTGCAATTTGTCCGAAATAAGAAATACTTGAAGGTACTTGACTAGTATAAGGTGAGCAAAAATTGGAAACAAACGAAACAACATTTTTTAATCGAGAATGTGGTTTAAAAAGTCTGTTAAAATATATTTGAATTCGTTATTTGTTCATTTTTACACCAATATCAATGTTAGGTAATTATTAAGTTCAATTAACTGGGTGATGGGAAAATTTTATTTCATAATTTTTGGCGACATTTTTTGAAAACGGTTCAATTTTTATTTCACCCTTTTTATTGATCTCTTTATTTAGTTTCGTTATGACTTTTTAAGCTTACGCATTAGGCCTGTTATCAGAGAAACTTGAAGTAACTAAGTAACTATGTATCAAATTTCATGTAAATCTGCAAAAATATTGCACCGCGGCCATATTGGATTCGCCGTTTTAAGTTCTTAACTTTTGACATAAGATTCGTTATCGGCTACTTCTAAAATACCTAACTACCAATTTTAATACAATTCCGACGAAATTCGAATTTTTTATCAGAAAATAAAATGGGATCTCTGGAAAAAACTTTTTTTAAAATTTTGTGTGTGTGTGTTAATTTTTAAAGAAATACATGTTATATTAGTTCCATTTTACTTTGCAGATTGCTGGTGCTATTGTTACTTACGAGCTTGTGTTAATACAATTTAATACAGATGCCTTAAGAACCGACAGCGGATAATTATTGTGTAAATTCTCAATTTTAACGTCTGTAATTATACTCAGGAATTTTTTTTAAATAAAGCAATTCCTATTTCTACTGTTTGAATAATGTTCATCATCTGGAGACGAAAAAATGTTTCAATCGTCTTCAGGTGGTGCCAACTTGGTTGGCGTAAAGTAATAGTATTCGAGTGTTTTGGAGTTTGTGGAATTTACTTCAGAGGCAACTTCACATCGAAGTTCCAGCTTCCTCCTGGATGTTAATAAGCAAAATTGCAGTAGGTATTGATCATTGATAATCGAAGCCCTCGCGCTCATCAAGTTTGCTACTTCCCAGGCAGCAGATTGACATCATTATTTTGACGTAATTTTTTGGCAACATTGGCCGCCGACGTCAGGTGACGAAAAAATGACGTCTCAGTAACGTTATATTGTGACCAAATTATGATGTCATTTCGATATGTTTATGTGACGTATCGGTGACGTCATTTTTTACTTCAGACGAGTTTATGCATTACCACGTAGTTTGTTGCAGAAATTACTTCTAGATAGCGCCACATACAAACCACTGACAACAATCAGTCACTCTTCATCTTATACTCTAATGAATTTATAGAATATTTCAAGAAACGACGGTTAATTTGAATGAATCTTATAACGATCAGGTTAAAGATCACTATTCTGTGGCTAGGCCAAGATAACATAAAAACCAGTACCTATTAATTGTTGTCCATTCATCTACATGACGGATTATCCTGTAAACCACCATACATTGGAGAATGGAGATCTCCGAGAGGCTTCAAGATTCACGTGTCATTTTGCACCAAATTGGTTTATTATATTTCTCAAATGTACATTTCTTTCAATTAATCAAAAATAGCTTACATATAGTCCGATAAACGTCGCAAAATGACGTCAATTTGACGTCACAAAATAACGTTGCCGAGCTATGAAATAATGACGTCATTTTGATGCCATTTTTACGTTATTTCAGAGGTTAAAATGACGTCGGGCTAACGCCTTCTTATAGGTACCTGAAGTTCAAGGTTTATAAGTAATTCCCCTCCGAATGATACATAAATTAAAAGACAACGTATGAGCGGAAATTATCAATCGAATCCTTAAAACGAGTTGTTTAAAATTTACGGAAATTTTTCGCTCAGTATGTTGAAAATGGAGTAAACATTTGAAAAGTGCGTTAATTTTAAAACTTAATTATAGTGAATGAATAATTTCCTTTATAAATAATACTAGCGTGATTTTACTTTTTGTTTCCAACATAATTTAAAAAAATTTTCCAAAATTTGAAGAATTTCACATTTTAACGAGGATCTGTCATTCTGCCGAATTTATTATTGTTATAATCCTTCGAGTATATAAGGGAAAATAGAGGTGCCTTTTTTATTTTACAACAATGCGTATGGTTTGTTCTCAACACATATGGGCGAGGGACGCGAGAGGCGTAGTAAACACTGTAGTAAATACCCACAAAACACAATAGAAAACGAAAGTAAACAATACGCAAATGATACTAAACGCCATATTAGAAAGGTCTGATCATCAGTCTAGACCACATTATCTATACGTTTTTGGGGTCGCTGAATCCGAATCCGAGGTCTGTTTGACCCCATCAGGTCAGGCTCAAGGTCAATCCAAGGTTAAGTTGGGAAAAACCGATTAAGCGAAGGAAACCACGATTTCTGTACGTTTTTGGGGTCACTGAATCCGAATTTTGGATTTGTTTGACGCCATTAGGTCAGGGTGATGGTTAATCCAAGGTCAAATTAGGAAGAAACCTTTTAAGCACAGAAAAACACCACTTTTATACGTTATTGGGGTAACAGAATCCCAACTCCTGGTCTGTTTGACCCCATCAGGTCAGGGTCAAGGTCATTACAAGGTCAAATTGGGAAAACATTTAAGCTGAGGAAACCATTAGTCTTATGTTTTTGGGGTTGCTGAATCCTAATTCGGGATCTGCTTGATCCCATCAGGACAGGGTGATGGTCAATCCAAGGTCAAATTGGGAATAAACCTTTTAATCGCCTAGAACCACAATTTTGATACGTTTTTGGGGTAACTGAATCCCAACTCCTGGTCTGTTTGACCTCATCAGGTCAGGGTCAAGGTCATTCCAAGGTCAAATTGGGAAACATTTAAGCTGAGGAAACCACTATTCTTATCCGTTTTTGGAGTTGCTGAATCCGAATTCGGGATCTGCTTGATCCCACCAGGTCAGGGTGATGGTCAGTCCAAGGTCAAATTGGGAAGAAACCTCTTAAGCGCTGAGAACCACGATTTTTATACGCTTTTGGTGTAACTGAATCCCAACTCCTGGTCTGTTTGACCATCAGGTCAGGGTTAAGGTAATTCCAAGGTCAAATTGTGAAAAATATTTAAGCTGAGAAAACCACGATTCTTATACGTTTTTGGGGTTGCTGAATCCGAATCCGGAGTCTGTTCGACCTCATCAGGTTAGGTCAAGATCATTCCAGGGTCAACTTTTGTTTATCAAATGGAAACTCGTTTTTGACCACGGGCTCTGAGAGAGCGGGATGTTTTACGTTCTCAAATTAATTTATCTAAGATCAAAGATGATTCGTATTGAGGTATCTGAGTTACAAATCTTTATCAAGCATGGCTTAGCCTCGTGATATTTCTCCGAGGGGGATTGGAGAACCAAGATAGAAGATACCTATATCCACTCGCAACGAATGAATGGAGTCTTCCAATCCTCTGGGAAAAGTGAAACGTCTATGTTATATACTGACTGCCCAAACATCTCGGTGATAGGGACTGATGAAGGTACTGGAGCATCACTGATGAGGCTAATATCAATATCCGAGCGATACGTTTAATTTCTGTGGGAATCCTCTGATCCTGTTATTAAAATTAAAAATCCTGCTTCTCAGAGGATGCTGGAAATGGTGACAACTGCCTTAATCGAGGATGATCCATTTCCGATCCTTTGAGTACAGGATCCCGTTACAAAAGTAACGGTGATGGGTTGCTTAACGAAATATGTTCAAGGCTATATTTAATTAAAAATTCAATAATTAATTTTTTTTCCATACCTTCACCGATCTTCTAACCAAAAAATTTAACAATAATCGAAAGTAAGAAACCTATAGAATATGTAAACATGGGGTTGCTTACCTTTTCCGTTCAAGGCTATACGGTTGCTAGGTTTAAATAGGTGAATCGAAAGTGGTGGAATAGCTATGCTAAACTCCTCCAGGACTTAAATATCAATAAAGGCGATTTATTATTATTATTATTATTATTAAAGTGGTGCCTTGTGGTGTATTTTCAATTAAATATAGTATATAGTGTTTCCAATTAAATATAGCCTTGAATATAGCCTTGAACATATTTAGTTAAGCAACCCATCGCCGTTACTTTTGTTAACATATTTTTTTTTTCATAAAAAATAGATTTCATTCGGTTACCGTATCGGTGAAGGTCGTTCTTAGTACGGATCTTAGACTATTTGAGGTAACGAAGCCAGTAAAGGCGTACTGCCCTGCAGGGGGGCGTTAGTGTGTGAGGATGAAGCCGTAGTGTGTCCGACTATGAGTTGACTTTGTCCAGGTCTAAGTATGAGGGATTTCCAACTTTGACGAGGATAAAGTCAACTCGTCGTCGGATAGACTACGGCTTCATCCTCACACCCTAACGCCCCGTTGCAGGGCAGTACGCCTTTACTAGCTTCGTTACCTCGAAGGATAGGAAAATTGATCGTTCTACACATCCTCAATTAAGGCAGTTGTTGGCCTCATCAGTGATGCTCCAGTACCTTCATCAGTCCCTATCACCGAGATGTTTGGGCAGTCAGTATATAACATAGACGTTTCGTTTTTCCCAGAGGATCGGAAGACGTCATTCGTTGGTTGCGAGTGGATATATAGGTGTCTGCTGTCTTGGTTCTCCAATCCCCCTCGGAGAAATATCACGAGGCTAAATCATGCTCGATAAAGATTTGTAAGTCAGATTTCTCAATACGAATCATCTTTGATCTTAGTTAAATTAATATGAGAGAGTGATTCGACCTTCTGATGACCAAAGGTCACTTTGATTCTAGGTCAAACCATATGCGAACATAAAATATCCCGCTCTTTCAGAATCCGTAGTCAAAAACGCGTTTCCATTTGATAAACAAAAGTTGAGCTTGAAATGACCTTGATCCTGACCTGATGTGGTCGAACAGATCCCGGATGCGGATTCAGTAACCCCAAAAACGTATAAGAATCATTGTATCCTCAGCTTAAATGTTTTCCCAATTTGACCTTGGAATGACCTTGACCCTGACCTGCTGGGGCCAAACAGGTCAGGAGTTGGGATTTAGTTACCCCAAAAACGTATAAAAATCGTGGTTTTCTGCACTTAAAAGGTTTCTTCCCACTTTACCTTGGATTGACCATGACCCTGACCTAATGGGGTCAAGCAGATCCCGAATTCGGATTCAGTGACCCCAAAAACGTACAGAAATAGTTTTTTCCCAATGTAACCTTGGATTGACCTTGACCCTGACCTGACCCCGAATTCGGATTCAGCGACCCCAAAAACGTATAGATATGGTGGTCTAGTCTGATGAACAGAACATTTTTTTTGTGGGGCTGTGTAATTTGCTTGTTTACAGTTGTAGCCCGAACAAACAAACCAAGATTGGTAGAGTATAAGGTGGCCTCGTAACTCACGATCCCCACCAAAAAATGTCATTAGCCAATGAGCAGCTGGTGTGAAATCACACCAGATGCAGAGCCTGATTCAAAATGATGTAAGAATTTGTGTAATGTTAATAACTAAGCAAATAACTCGTAACTGGAACGAGCTCGCAATAACCCGCCTGAGGTAGGGAGTAATTACCTCGTATTTTGAGTCACCACTTTGCATAGTGGTAATCAGGATAAGTTCTAGAATATAACACTGCAGGTCATAGTATACTTCTGGCCATATTTCGGGCCAGTACGGACCGTCCTTCTAGAAAGAGATAACTGCACCGCTACTGCGCGTTCGAAGAACAAGGATAATCTGACTATTCATCCCCGCACTCACTTCTCGCCTAAAAGCTGAATACGAGAGAACCTTGGAGTCTACAAATCTTGCAAACAAACAGCCGTTTGGCGACCTCTATTTTCCCCTATATTCTTGAAGTTATAATCGAATTGGATAATTTTGCAGTGAAAACGATAACTCAATGCCATCTACATGACGATAACCTAAGTTGTTACAGAAATTATTTCGGGCGTGTAAACTAAACAAAGTGTGTAAATGTACGAAGGAAATATTAGTTTAATAGTCAAAATGAATCTGGAAGGCTCAACTTCTGGTAATCTAACGATTTTTACTTAGATATATGAAACTAAAAAAAGAGAAAATTGAAAAAGTATTAATTAATTCGTTATATAATTTGTGTGATCAGAATCTTTATATATAAAATGATAAAGGATTCTATGTTAATAAACTTTAATTATCGTTATTTACTTAGATGGTGCTGAAGTATAATTTATTTATAGGAAATAAAACAAGAATAAAACTAGAGCTCTTGAAACACTTTACTCTAGATATTTTTTAATTTCAAACAAGATTCAAAAAAGATTTCTCTATATTTATTTAATCTACACTACTTCTACAAAGGGCACGTTTATACCTTGAATGAAAAGGTATCTACACTACAGAGCATTTTTTCAACAGAAAATATTAGGTATTCAAAATACCTCATTTTAATCCATTTATATTTATAATTTTACTTACTTGGCTTACCGAAAGAGGTAAGTTCCTTATTGTATTATAAAAAAATCACTCTGCAAGATTTCTGTGGATTTTCACGTTTCAGACTATTACTGGAGCGGATCTGGCGAGAAAAAGAGGAGTTTTGAAACCAACTTTTTTTAATTTTTTTTTTTTTTGACAATTCGGTTACATGCGTTCTCTATTATAACGTTATCAACTTAGTTCAGCTTAATCACACGGGGTGGCGGAAGAATTCGCATTTAAAATTCGCAAAAACACGTTTTTCCACGATAACTTTGTCATTATTGACTTGACGAAAAAAAAGTAAAATTAAAAATTGAAGACCTCGCGGAAGTGCATAATCTGGTAACATTTTTTCAAATCGGACGGTAACTTTTTGTGAATTTTTTTTTTTAAATACTCGTTTTTTGCCCTAACACTAATACACAAGAAAGTAATTCCTTAATTTTTTTACGAAAAAAAAAAAGAAGTTAGGGGGATGAGATTTTTTTGAGGTAGGTGAAATAGATAAGAATTGACGGAGCCGGAGGATTGGGGGCTGGGCCAATTAGGGGAGGGGAGGGAGGTAGGGAAATGAAAATTATTCAACCCCCTCGAACTTTTTTCCCTGTCGTGTGATTTTCGTTATTACGTCTAATATTTGACTGAATAATTTTTAAAATTTTTCTCAAATAAACAAACTTGTGGGAGGGGGAAAACCTTTTGCATTTTTTTTTAATGCGTTTTTGAGTACGAAGGAAAGGGCTCAGAAGAGAAATTTTTTTACAGGTAAGCGAGATTTTTTTTATCTTTAATTTAGAAAAAAATTATCGCAATCCAAGCAATAGGAAGGGGGGGAGGGGGCATAATGCGTTTGCGGGAATACAGGGTTAAGGAAGAGGGATAAGGACTTCGAAGCTTAATAGTCGGATATATAAATATTTTTTCCATCTTAATATTTTATCAGTCTACCCTCCATCAATTATTAAACTTATTATAAATAATTTTATTTAACACCGTCACGAGTTTTCGCGGCGCATTTCTCTAGTTTAGGTGTGTATTGGATATATACAACAATAATTTTTCCGCTTAACTCGCTCTAACTCAAAAACGGCACAATGGATTACTCTCAAATTTTTATCGTGTTATCACTATATATTTGTTAACATAATGTGTCAATATGTAAGTCAAATTTTAATAAGTGTAAAAAGCATTATTTTTTTTATAAGGCTATGTCGAAAATTTGCATTCTCAAATGTAACATGCGGGAAACTTTTTTATCTTTCGAAATAGATACCAAGTGTATCGAGAAGTAACGAAGATAAAAGATGGACGTAACGTTTTTATTTGAAACTTTTTTTTCTAGAATTAGCAGTTTTCGAGAAAATTGCAAATAATTGATTGTTGGCCAGGTACTGCAAACGTGTGGAAATCTAGTAGCAATTAACTGCAGTACCTGGCCAACAATCACTCATTTGCAGTTTTCTCGAAAACTACTAACTCTAGAAAAAAAAGTTTCAAATAAAAAAGTTACGTCCATCTTTTATCTTCATTACTTCTCGATACACTTGGTATCTATTTCGAAAGATAAAGAAGTTTCTGCATGTTACATTTGAACATGCAAATTTTCGACATCGCCTTATAAAAAAAATAATGCATTCTACACTTATTAAAATTTGACCTATATATTAACACATTTTATTAAAAAATATGGTGATAACACGATAAAAATTTGAGAGTAATCCATTGTTCCGTTTTTGAATTAGAGCGGGTTAAGCGGAAAAATAATTGTTATATATATCCAATACATACCTAAAACTAGAGAAATGCGCCGCGAAAACTCGTGATGGTGTTAAATAATTATATTTATAATAAGTTTAATATTTGATGGAGGGTAGACTGATAAAATATTAAGATGGAAAAAAGATTTATATATCCGAATTCAAGCTCCGAAGTCCCTATCCCTTTTCCTTAACCCTTTATTCCCGCAAACGCATTATGCCCCCTCCTCCCTTCCTACTGCTTGGATTGCGACATATTTTTTTTAAATTAAAGATAAAAAAAACTCTCTTACCTGTAAAAAAATTTCTTTCTCAGCCCTTTCCTTCGTACTCAAAAACGCATTTAAAAAACAATGCAAAAGGTTTTTCCCCTCCCACAAGTTTGTTTATTTGAAAAAAAAATTAAACAGTATTCAGTCAAATATTAGACGTAATAACGAACAAATTCCATTTTGGTTCTTGAAAATCGCACAACAGGGAAAAAAGTTTGAGGTGGTTGAATTATTTTCATTTCCCTACCTCCCTCCCCTTCCCTAATTGGCCCACCAATCCAATCCTTCGGCTCCATCAACTCTTATCTATTTCACATACCTCAAAAAAATCTCATCTCCCTAACTTCTTTTTTCCGTAAAAAAATTAAGGAATTACTATTTTGTGTATTAGTGTTAGGGCAAAAAATGAGTATTTTCAAAAAAAAAAAAAAATTTCACGAAAAGTTACCGTCCGATTTGAAAAAAAATTGACAAGATTATGCGCTTTCGCGAGATCTTCAATTTTTAATTTTACTTTTTTTTCGTCAGGTCAATAATAACAAAGTTATCGTGGAAAAACCTGTTTTTGCGAATTTTAAACGCGAATTCCTCCGCCACCCCGTGCGATTAAGCTGAACTAAGTTGATAACAGGATAAAAGAGAACGCGTGTAACCGAATTGTCAAAAAAATTTTTTTTTAAAAAAAGTTGGTTTCATTTCAAAACCAGATCCGCTCCGCTATATGTATGAAAATCAAGATCTTTCAAATTCGTCAGTCTGTTTGCCGGCCTGGTGTCTATCTGTTGGCGTTATACTAAATTATTTGAGGAAGAAAAATTATATTTGGTACGTAGTCGACGCTATTACTAACAAAGAAATAGGATATACTTCTAGATAAAAATATACAGGGTGGACAAGACAAAAAAATTATTAATGAAAAAAATGTAACGAAGGATAATGGTTTAACAAGTAATCAAGACAATTGTCTAGGAAGAAATCTGCTATACTTTTAGTAAAAAATATTCAAGGTGGACAAACTTAAAAAATAATTGACAAAAAAAATGTGACGCAGAACACTAATATTTGGCATGTGTAGTTAACATAATTGTCAAAAAAGAAACCTACTATATATTTTTATTAAAAAAAATATATGTGTATGTTGAGTGGTCATTAAACCGAAAAAAATAATTGATAAATAAAAGGTGATAAATAGTGAGAGGAGATTTGTGTAAATACCTCTGTCGATTTTTACTTCCCTCGCTTATCGAAGTGAACTATTGTAATCGAAAAAATGTCACTCTCCAAGATTTCTTAGAATTTTCACGATATGTGGATTATGAAAATTAAGGTCTTTCAATTCAGTATTCCTGCTTTCCTAACTCTCTGTTGGTGCGGTGTCTATCTGTCTGTTGGCACCTATGTCTATAAAACGGAAAACGCAGACAAACAATATTTGGTGGGTAATTGACGCCATTGCTAACAAATAAATGAAATAATATGTTATAGGCCAAGCAATGGGTACAAAAAGAGGTATTCAAAATACCTCATTTTAATCCATTTATATTAATTTATAATTTTACTTGCAAAAGAGATAAGTACCTATTATATTATAAAAAATCACTCTGTAAGATTTCTTTGGATTTTCACGTTTCATACTATGTAGATTATGAAAATCAAGATCTTTCAAACTCGCCAATTCGCAGAAGGTCGGAAAGAAATGAAATTTGGTGGGATGGTAGACAAAGGTTCCCTGATAGTACACCATAGTTTCCGCTCTACGACGCGCCAAAAGTTGGGGGTTGATTTGCAATTTTCAACAAAATCAAAATTTCATCGCAGATTAAGACGAAGATAGCTATCGAACAATTCTGTAATATTTTTTTTCTGAAAGAGTAATGTTTTCTGAGTCTGTAGATGCCCGATTTGATACATTTAGTCGTATATAATAAAATATATGATTTTTTGAAGTGAGCCCCTACATACTCCGATATGAGCATTTTTTAATTATCAAATTGTGCACAATTTTGTTCTCTACATATTTCATTTGAACTTTTTTCGATAGCACTTACCACAACGCAATAGCGCTATTTCCCGAAAAGCATCGCGACGCAAAGTTTTCACCCCCCCACCCCTCGAGCAGTAACCCCCCGAGGTCGCAAACTCAGGTGTACTATCAGGGAACCTATGTCTACCATCCCACCAAATTTAATTTCTTTCCGACCTTTTGCGAATAGAAACCCTCCATTGCTGGACTATTATACTGACTTTTCAAAATAACTAAAATAAATATTTATACAGCTTTTTAATAGGAAGTGAATTATATGCATTTGCAGTCACTGGTGCGATGAAAACGACGCCTACAGCTGCAATGTAGAGTAAACACTGCACCTCCCCTCTAAATCTACACATGGAGGAGGTGGCGTTGATGACTGCTCTGATATTGCAATCTGTAGGCCAATGGTATATTAAGGGCACGGTTACGAGACATGCCCGTATCTTAGAAGAGGCTACAAAACACATGGAGGAGGTGGCGTTGATGACTGCTCTGATATTGCAATCTGTAGGCCAATGGTATATTAAGGGCACGGTTACGAGACATGCCCGTATCTTAGAAGAGGCTACAAAACACATGGAGGAGGTGGCGTTGATGACTGCTCTGATATTGCAATCTGTAGGCCAATGGTATATTAAGGGCACGGTTACGAGACATGTCCGTATCTTAGAAGAGGCTACAAAACAATTTCCTCTTCTGGGAATGGGGACCGACTGTATCCCCCCCCCCCCCCCCCCCCCATATATAACTTCAACAAGAATTTTGAGGTGAGTTCGAAAGTGTTCGGTAGTGACGAACCGGACATATCAATCTACACCGATGGTTCAAAAATGGACTGTGTATCAGGACACATGCTACTATTTTCCAGGCGAAACTAGTAGAGATCCTGCAAGCGGTAATAGAAACCACGAAGGCGAACATCAGTAGAAAAACGATGAGCATATCAACAGACAGCAGAGCAGCCCTGCTTGTCTTAAACAAGCTTTGGGCTGATTCTGGAAATTAGAAAAGTTCTAAATGTGCTCGCACAGAACAATAGTGTCCAGCTCCGTTGGGTGAAAGGAAATGATGGAATTCAGGGTAACGAAGAAGCGGACGCTTTAGCCCGCAAGGGATCTGAGTGCGCCCGGCATAGCGCTCTCAGATTCAGTCCACAGTTTCCTTCTAAAGGACTATACACGCCACGCGGACTGTTGGAGTGGTCTGAGCAGCTGTAGACATAGTAGAATGGCTTTGGCCACACCCAATCGTAAGCTAGGCAAACACTGTAATCTACGCATTTATGTAGGATTACCAACAGGACACTGCAGACTCAACAAACACCTCCATACACTAGGAGTCATAGACAACCCCAAGTGACGAGACTGCTGAGCATGTGCTCTGTCACTGCCCTGCTCTCTCAGTGAAAAGAAGACCCATACTGGGGGACGTCTGGCCCAGTATGGCCAGCATAGGTGGCGTCTCACCTGGTCTTCTCCTCAAATACATCACAAGTGTTGATTAGCTTGAGGAATGAGAGGCTCGGTGGACATGAAATTCTATGAAATATGCTAATTTTCACTGAAAGTTAACACAACCACAACTTGAATAACAAAAAATATATTCTGTAGGGACTACAATGTCTCAAAATTTTTTGTATTTTGCAGTTATTTATCTATGACAAAATAAATTTTATCTTCTTCAAATTCTTGGATCTTTTGCGAATTAAGCTAACTTTAACTGAAAATTAGTACATCCAATTCACGAATAACTAAAAAATATTATTGGAATTTTATTTGCCTCTGTTACTTTATTAGTTTGGTTAAAGTAGAATTATATATGTTATCTATAATATAATTAATAGAAAAAGTTAAAGGACAAGGATAGATAAGGGCCTTTTTTCGCCCATCGGCCATGTCACATGTCATTATATTTTCCGAGTAGTACATGTCTTGACAAGTAATAAAAACAGTTCTTTAAAATAGTACATTGTGTATCTACTAGTAAAAGAAATACATTCGCGGACGACGCACATTGGTCCCAAAGTGACTTTTTGTTTTTCAAATCAGTCTACAGGTCTTAATAATTAACCAACTGAAATAACTTTTATTAAATCTTCGTTTTTCAATTGCCTACCGATCTGTCAAGCCAGATTTTCGATTTTTGTCCATGATTTTTCAAAATTTTTAAAAGAAGTTTAAAAAAATCAGGGACATAAATCGAAAATCTTGCTTGACAGATCGATAGGAAATTAAAAAACGAAGCCGGATTTTAAATTTTTGTCCTTTCCGACTGCTTAAATATTAAAACCTGTAGATGATTTGAAAAAAAAAATCACTTTGTCACTTTATTATCAGTCTGCAGATCTTAATACTTCAGCAATCGGAAAGTCGTTTTTTAAATCTTCGTTTTTGCATATCGATCTGTCACGCCAGATTTTCGTATTTTGTCCCTGATTTTCAAAATTTTTGATTTTGCAAATGATTGAAAATTTTGAAAAATCAGGGACAAAAATCAAAAATTCGGCTTGACAGATCGATAGGCAATTAAAAATCGAAGATTTAAAAAAAAAACTTTCCGATTGCTTAGGTATTAAGACCTGCAGACTGAAAAAAAAATAAGTCATTTTGGGGCTACTGTGTGACGCTGTAAATTATTGGCCGAGGCGTTAAGCTGAGAAAGACAAGCATTGCAGTCCGGGAATGTGCTTTTACTACGAAGTACACATACTATTTTTTCTGAAATCGCAATCAATATTATTATAAAAGGAATTATTGAAATGCATAAAAAAAGAAAAAGTCAGACATTTAGTGCTTATTATTTACTGCCTAAGCCGAGAAAGTAACTTTCCCGGACTGTTTTCTGATATATAGTAGCTTAGCAACGGACTAAAATACTAGAATAGCCTATTTTGGGATCTGAAATTGCGCCGAGAAAGTAGACATTCTTGACCGATTTCAAAAAATAGTTATTTACGTAACAAGTTCCGAAAGTGGTCTTCTACTGGACGAGTAAGCAAATCCCAGGAGGAGCCGTAGGCGAGTCCAGTAAAAATTGATATACTTTGACTATTTATAAATACTATTTTGTCACGATAGCAACACGACTGTTTAGCGTCGAGTACGAATGTGATTAATGCGATTCATAGTAAAATATAACCCGCAAATTGACATTGACGTTTAGATGATCTGTCACTTTACAGTACTAGTACCCGTAATAGCTACTTTTGGGGCTAGTACGAATACGCTACTTTCGGTACAAAAAATCGTACCGAAAGTACCTACTTTTGGAACGATTGAAGAAAAAAATATTTTTATTCAATACACATGACAATATGTGCCGCGGAAATGATTTTGTCTTTTATGCACTGAAGCGCTTGATGAACCAATATAAATTGACCATTTTGGAAAGCTTAAATACTCAACAATGAAATGAGGTCTAGATTTCCTTGGTTCATCGAGCGCATCTATCTGAAATATACATTAAAATTTCAGAAAAACGTCAAAAATTACTAATAAACTGCAGGCATGCTTACTTTGAAATGCTATTATTACGACTTACTGTTATTACTTCCACGCCCAGTGGAAGTATAGTAACGACAAGAAAAATTTTAAAAATTTTTATTGCCCAAATAGGCTTAAAATGTCACGAAACGTCGAGATTTTAAGTTTTAGCGAAAAAAAAATTTCTGTCTGTCTGTCGGTCTGTCTGTCTAACTTTTTTTTGTGCGCACGTTTACTCTGGAACCGTTTAAGATATTGACTTGAAATTTGGTACACATATGTACTTTAACAAGATATAGAACTAGATTATATTTTCATCTTGTTCCGTCGAAGAGTTGGGGGGTAAATTGGGGTAAATTTGGGGTAAATAGGTCAATCAAGCAGGTAAGAGTCCATAAAATTGGTATTTAGTATATACAAGAGAAGCTAAGGTCTCAAAAAAATTTTTGGCATTAGCCACCCCCATTACCACCCCCCACCCCCTTATTAAAGGGGATGAAAAAAAATTGTGGTTTAGTCTACCTATGTACAGGAACCAGAAACCTCAAAATATTTTTTTACTTCATCCACCCCCATTACCACCCACCACTCCACTACCGATGTGGGGTATCGTTTTATGGGTTTTTGGGGTAGAGGATTTAAAATATTCTATTATTAAAGTTCCATAAACAATTATTTTCACATACAAAGTTTTTTTCGTTGTGAGTGACTTGGATAGAGAATCTGGATGTAGAAGTAGTGATTCCGTGGGCAGCGTTTTTTTTAAATGTAAAACGTATAGAAACATAAAGATCATATGCCCAACTATAAGTAAATAACATTTAATGATTTTAAGGAAAACTTTTTATTATTATGACATTAGTGGGCGAAAATATATTAGTCTAGGTGCCCGCGTACATAAATGCAATTTATACTTATTCTCGTATAACTTCTTGTACGGCATAATTGCGCTTAGTCTATCACTTTTTTTCCTCTGCGAGAATTTTCGTAAACGCGGCGTTCCTCCTCGTCATGAAAAAGACGATTTCCACACGTCGGACTGTCGGACCGGAAAATCTACAAATATATTGTGCCCGACAATTCGAAAATTGGATTCTACATATTTTTATTAAGCAGTCTTGAAAAAATCAGCTGATTATCAATAAATGTTTTAAAGTTATGTTATGTTATGTTTACGTTCCAAAATTTTTGTCGGACAGTTTGTAGAAATATATAAAATATATGTAGAATCCCATTTTCAAATTGTCCGACAAAATATATTTGCCGATTTTCCAGTCCGACGTGTGGAAATCGTCTTTTTCATGCCGAGGAAGAACGCCGCGCCGCGTTTACGAACATTTTCGCAGAGGAAAAAAGTGATTGACTAGGCGCAGTTATGCCGTACAAGAAGTTATACGAGGATATGTATAAATTGCATTTATGTACGCGGGCACCTAGACTATATAGCTATCCTTGTCCTTTAATTTTGACCATGCAAGATATGTTTACAGATGAAAGCGTGGACAAGATATGGAAATTATGTGGAACAGGCATAAGATTTTTATATCAGTTACCATGCCTATTAAACAGATATATTGGAGCCGTATACAAATTTAAAAAATTGCCTTATAATAAATATTATTTCTTGCTACACGATATGTGGCGATTGAGATAGACAATCAGATAGAGTATGTATATTTAATATTGAGATATATGAGTTATTTTTTTATATTCGTATAATATTGTCCGTTAAAAAAATTAAAAAGACATAGTACCATGCGTTGTTATAGCGTTCAAGGTACAAGGATATGACTTAAGTAATACTAATGTGATTTGTTTATATTTCATATCGTTATCAGATTCTGTAATTAAATTATATATTCATTAATCTCTCCTAGATTTATTTATACAATGTCCAATAGAAGGCATACCTACAATTTAACAAATTATGTTTACAAAGTAAATGTTGTTTGTATCGGTAAAAATAAAAACTTCATTAGATATTCAGTTTTGGTAAATACTGGAGTTCTTTAAATAGAAACAATATAAGCAAATGTCAAATAAACTAGAACATAACTTTGTTATGTTTTCTATTTTCAGGATAATAAAAAATGAAAAAGACTATAAACAATTCACAGACAAAACTAATGTTTTGAATCAAGAATTCATTGTTTCAGATATACACAGAAAAATTAAATTCTTCATATAAAACAAATACTTTTGTGGCAAGAAATAAAAAGATTTTTTACAAACAAATTATTATTGAAACAAAGGTATTTGTTTTATATGAAGAATTTATTTATTTGCTTATATATAAAACAATGGATTCTTGATTCAAAAAAATTATTTTTATTTGTGTAGGTTTCTATGGTTTCTAACTTTACTATTACTTTTTCTCTTATCTAGGATTTTTTAAGATCTTTTCATATAGTATAACTTGGAACTGCATATTAGTTTCAAAAGTATTATCGTGTTTATCTGCTTCTATGATCTACAGGAGAAAATGTCCTGATGATAGTTTTTAGAGAACACTTGTTAATATCAAGTAATAATGTAAGATTTTGGAGTGCTATACTTTTTTTAGAAGTTAAATCACCATGTCTTGACCGCATTTAGACGTAGTTGCTCTATGCCCACCACCACTATTATACAGTGACTCCCACTTTTCTCGACAACACCTTGGTAGCTCAGTTATTAGTTATTCAGTTTCAACCAAATTCGGATTAGTATCAACGGCATTTACTATATCTTTTTTGAGTAACACAAAATTTATTTCAGTCATTGGCTTGCATTTTTTTAAGATTTTTTGAGAAGTCATATTTATAATGAAAAATTAATCTTTAGAACTCTATATCTAAAATTTAACGACATTTTGATGTATGGTTATCGAATTACTGCCCTCTTTAAAACTACACTTTTCAGATATCAAATAATTAATAATTTGAAAACGAATTGTTTTTCGAAAAAAAGTCATTCTTCATATTCTATTTGAATTCACCTTTTCTACTATACAGTGTCATCGATACTTTCAAATTTCGTAGACCAAGAATTTTCATAGAAAAATTGACAAAAATATTGAGCCAATGACCCTATAAATTATTTGCACATTAAGGATTGCCGAATTTGAAAGTACGGATGACAGCGGGCGGAATGACTTTTTTTCGAAAAACAATTCATTTTCAAGTTTTTAATTATTTAATATTTTGAAAAATTTGATGGAGACGTATTTCGAAGACCATAAATCAAAATGTTAAATTTTGGCTAGAGAAGTTCTAACGCATGCTGATCAATAATATTAGATTAGTTTCTCATTAAAGAAATGCTTCTAGAAATATCTTAGTCTTAATAAAAATTCACGCACGTGACTGAAATAAGTTTTGTTTTACTCAAAAAAAGATATATAGTAAAGGTCTTTGATACCGAACCAAATTCAAGTGCAGTGGGCAACTAACAACTGACCTATGCACGTGCTCCGTGAATAGTGGGACACGCACTGTGTATCTTGTAAAATATATTACTTTTTAATTTTATATTTAGTGTCATTTTAACGCATATTTATTGAATTATCGATTCTTTTGTTATGGATGGAAATCTATTTAACGATAACCGATCAACCATGCATAAATTCATAACAAGTGGCCTAGTTTGCAATATAATTACGATGCATTTTTAAACTCGATAACAGCAAATGTTAAGTTTCAAAATGTCCTGACCATGTACCCGATTATTTTTTTGTATCAATTTTAAAGAGATCATGGGTGATAGTAGTAAGGAGATACGGTATGGTCCGAGGACCGTTCCGGTATATAATTATTATATTAAATTAGCAACTATTGTAATGCATTATTTATAGGTACATATAATAAATCTGTAAAGTTGGTGTGTTTGTACATTGAAAATATCTGCAAAAAACTGATCTGGGTATGTAAGATGAGTAATAAAATACATTAAGATAGTTTTTGGAATTTTTGTCCGTGTTTGTTTGAACGCGCATCACGCTCACGCAGAAACTACTGAACTAATTTGAGTGGGGTTTTATCTAAGCTTGGAGTAACATTTAGTTTTTATTTCATCGAAATCGAACCAAGTTTCATGAAAATGGGTTTAGCAGAACCGAGATACAGCTTGATCTAGTCCAATAAATATGCCGGAAAATGTGGAAAAGTGGTGGAACAGCACCGATTTGAATATTTCCTTTTTTCACGTGTTCCCTAGACTCCCAGAAATATTCATTACCTCTGAAAATGAGAACGTTAGTTGAAGTGCCCCAAAAAGTAGCTGTCATAAAAAAAATTATAAAATTAATATTTCGCCTCGGAAATGGGCTCTAGGAGGTTTATTGCGTCGCTAATCACGAATCCGAGGTCCAAATTGAGGAAATCCAGTATGGAATTCGTTCCATTTTTTGATGAAAATTCCACTTTTTCGGGCGGAAATTTAAATGTGATTATTTCACTCATTAATGCTATAGCCAATGAGAGCCCGTTTTTTCACAACATTGCACCAATCAAACGTCATTATTAGTGGTAATCCAACCTAGATCGGTTTTTGACAGTACTAACATGCATAATTTATCGCTCTAATTTTTTGTGTCGCTGCAGCGGCAAATATTGCGATAATTTTTTTGACGTTTTGTTTCGTGAAAGTTTTTGGCAAATAGGGCAACTCGACCTTTTAAATTTATAATATAAAAATATCTTCTCTGGCTTGTTACTAATTGATAACGTAAATTGTAGTATAGTATTATGTACGTAGTAGTATAATAATATCAAAATAACCTAAAAACACCACATACGTAAGTTGACAACTCCCAAAGCGAAGGCTGGACCTTTATACCTAGGTTCGGGACAAGTTATACACAGCTTTCAATGGCTTATAATAACATAAACATAAACACCTAACGTGATTACAAAACAATTTTCAACTAAAATTAAATAAAAATGGCTACGAAGCAAACAAATCAATTATTTCATGTTAAATACACAAATGTACTTACGTATGGTAATTCATCACAAAACAGCTTAACAACTTATTCGGAAAATCAAAACGTTGGAATAAGTAACAGTATATGTTATAATTCTTAAAGTTCGCTCTACTTAAACAAGTAAACCTAAACTCAACTATTAATTAAACTTCTTATATTAAAATTATATATTAAGAAACACTTTAATATAATTCTTGAAAAATTCACTCATTACACAGTGTTAAGCTAGCGTTACTAGATGGTGGTACCAATTCATCTGGTCTACGCACCTTAGAATGTAAAAGCGAGAGATTGGTAAAATGCAATATTGTCTGGCTTTACTCGTAGTGTGATTGGTCGAAGCGTGCTAGAAAACTCTATGTTGGGAATCCAGTCTATAAGTTACAATACCTATGGTTTATGGTTTAACGTATCTAATTGTCATTGCCATTACATTATTTATACCTACTTTGTTTTTTATTAGGTGAGTCGTTTTGTAAATGACTAAATTGAAAATAAAGGTCAGTAAACTCTAAAAAGTGATAAGAAAACGCTAAAGGCAATTAATTACAAAACATAATATTGAAGATATAATTAATGAATTATTTATTCGTGAAATATTCTCCCCAAATACCACTAATGTTTTTAAATTTTATCTATAAATTTTTTCTCAAGCTAAGTTGCCAAAAGTTAATATAACTCGTGCAAATTGGCAGTTTATTATCAAAGATTAAATCCCTCCCGCTAAAGCGGTCGGAATTTAATCAGTTAATAAACTGCCAATTTGCACTCTTTATATTACCAGTCAACAACGCTTTCGAAAAAATTTTCGAAAATATTTTCGATAAAATTTGAAGCAATAGTGACATATATTACATACGAATATTGTGCTGCGGAAGTGTGTTCTAGGGGGTTTTTTGGATCGCTGATCATGATTTTGAAGTCCAAATTCAAGAATTCCGTATTCTGTACTGGAATGTGCATTTTTTCGCGTCGAATTTCACTTTGAAGGAAAAAAATATGTATGAATATTACGAGTATTTCAAAATAATTTTTCAAGTTAATTTTACTTTAAAGAAAAAAAGTTATCTATGAATATTACGAGCATTTCAAATTAATATACATGGCAATTTTATAAACAATGCAGGAATGCATGTAAATTTTTTCTTCTTTCAAGTGAGGTAAGTGATTAAAAGATAACAATTTTTATAAAAATATAGCATTTATTGTGTTGGTACAAAATGTGGTATTCTGTGTGATAAAATAGTTATTAATTTATCATTATTTTTTTATATAATTTACACCATTTACATCAATCATAATCTGAATCATATTCGAGAACTGGTAATTCAGGATTAATTGGTTCTTCTTCAGTGTCATTTTCATCTTCCTGTTCATTCGATATTTCACCCGGACAATTCATTTTCGTGGAAAAACGTTAATATTTAATTTTTTTTCTGAAAAAATGGAATTTTCCATGGCACGTATTCCAGTCTGGAATATGGAATTTTTAAATTTGGACCTCAAAATCATGACCAAAAAGACCTTCTAGTGCACATTTTCGTGGAAAAACGTTAATATATAAATTTTTTTCTGAAAAAATTGAATTTTCCATGGCACGTATTCTAGTCTGGAATATGGAATTGCTCAATTTGGAATCGTGATCAGCGACCCAAAAAAAAACCCTAGAGCACACTTCCGCCGCACAATATTCATATTTAAATTTCCGCCCAAAAAAGTGGAATTTTCATCAAAAAATGATACGAGTTCCATACTGGAATATGGAATTCCTCAATTTGGACATCGGATTCGTAATCAGCTACACAAAAAACCTGCTAGAGCCCATTTCCGAGGCGAAATATTAATTTTATAATTTTTTTTATGACAGCTACTTTTTGGGGCCCTTCCCCCCCAACTTTCTCATTTTCGGAGGTAATGCGGGGATAAATGCCGATGAATGTTACTGGGGGTCTAGGGAATATGTGAAAAAAGGAATTATTCAAATTGGTGCTGTTTCACCACTTTTCCACATTTTAAACTTTTTCCGGCTTATTTTTATTATTTTATTTTTATTTTATTTATTTATTACGATATCCAACAGGCACAAGGCCCAATTACAGGATAAAGAGAGAACAACTACAACTACAAATAAATTAGGATACAAAGACATATAAAGATATAAACAAAGTTATACGTACAGTAGGTATATATACTTATTTTAGAGTAATATGAAATGATAAAAAAAAACAAAAAAGAAAAAAAGTGAAAACATGGGTCTTTAGGATGAACAATTAGTTAATTAAAAACATATTTCTTTATTTGCGATGGGTTAGTGCAAAATATATCAAGTCGACTTTCCAGGTTTGAGTAGTTAAGGTACATTTGATATAGCGGTGAAGACATAAGAATATTTGTTTTGGCAGTGGGGAGATGAAAAAGGTTGCAATTTCTTGAGGAAATTCTAGGTACTTTGTATATCATTTGATTGGGGAGTCTGATGCAATCGAGGCGATTATTTACTATTTTATACAAAAATATTATAGAGGCAGCTACTCTCCTTTTGTCCAGTTCGCAAACATTAAAGCGATTAAGCAGTATATCGTGGGGGAACCCGATTTGTGGATAATAACCATAAATTATATATGTGGCCGATTTGAGAAACCTACGTTGTATTTTTTCAAGTTGGAGGATATAAACGTTGTAGGTAAGACTCCAAACCACTGAGGCGTACTCGAGGCGGGATCTTACAAATGTCACATATAGGGTGCGCATAGTGTCAATGTTCACAAACCCCTTACAGTTTCGTGTGAGAAATCCTATGGTTTTAATGGCGCCGGCTACTATTAACTCAATATGCTTTATAAAATTAAGTTTAGGATCAAAGTGAACTCCTAAGTCTTTAAAAGAGTCTTGTCTGTGCAATATGACACCCTGAAGATTATAATCATAGATAAATATGTTATGCTTTCTGGTAAATGACAAGGTGTTACACTTCTGTGGATTAAGTGGCAGTTTATTGATAATGCACCAGTCATGGAGTTTATTTAGATTATTTAGCAATCTCTCACAGTCTTCGATTGATGTTATTTCGAGAAATATTTTTAAGTCGTCTGCATAGAGCAACGTTTTGGCATCAAGATCGGTCGTAATATCATCCACAAACAGGTTAAAGAGAAGCGGACCCAGTACAGACCCTTGGGGAACACCGGATGCCTGCAAGAATTCGACGGACCTGTTTTGCAAGTAAGTTTTAATTAAGTTTATTAGATCCACTGATAAAAAAAATGTGGCGTTTTTTGATAGTAGAACACCGTGATCGAGTCTGTCAAAAGCCTTGGAGAAATCTGTGTAAATCACATCAACCTGTCTAGACAGATCAAGTTTTTCACTTAAGTATTGAGTGATACAAACGAGGTTGGTTACTGTAGATTTGACCCTCATAAAACCGTGTTGGTTGGGCGATATCATGCCAGATGTATGGTCATAGATAACTGAGTGTAGAATAATTTCCAAGATTTTGGCAAAGTTGCAAATTATAGTAATTGGTTTACAGTTGGACAAGTCGTTTTTATCACCTTTTTTAAAGATAGAACAAACTCCATTTATCCGGAAAATAGGATGTCTGTAGTATCAAGTTAAATATATGCATGAGGGGTTTAGCAAATATTACTGCACAATCTCTCACTATAAAAGCTGGGATAAGATCGTCATGTTAGCTTTTAGTTTTTGGTTGCGTTTAAGACTTGTTCTTCAGTTATTTCTGTTAGGGTAAGTAATAAGTTGTTATTGTTCGATTGAAAATTCTGTTCTTGATTAGCGGATGGTGTGAATGACTTGGCAAAATAATCAGCGAAGCTATTAACAATTGTTTGTGGATCTGTTACTTCCTCATTTTGATAGTACAAGGTGGTTGGTATAGGCGAGATATTATTTTTTGAATTGAGAAAAGACCAAAAGTTATTAGGATTAATTTTAATTTCTGTTTCAATAGGTTCAAGGTACAGTTTATATGAAACATCAACCTCTTGTTTAATTTGTTCTCGCAGTTGTTTAAATTTCTCGAATTCGTAAGCAGAACCTGTTTTTTTTATATTTGTTGAAATGTTTATTTTTCAATTTTATCTTTTAGATAATTTTTCCGTTAAACCATGGTGGGTATGATTGATTGGTAACCTTAGTCCTAGGAGTATGTTTCTCGAAAATTTCATCCAGTTTAGTATAGAATAAGTCAAGTGATTCATCTACAGTAGTATATTGTTCAAATATGGACCAGTCAGTATGGAAAATTTCCGCATACAAAGTATGAAAGTTAGCTATTTTAAAATTGTATTTGGTGATCATTTGACAAGAAAAGTTGTTAGTACTTGATTTGGGAATGTCAACTTCAACGAGCAGTGCAGGATGATAGAGATCTTCAGGGAGAATAACTTCGGGGGCTCTATTAATAGAACAGTTATTATTTCTTATTACTAAGTCTAGTATTTGTTCAAGGCTATTAGTTGTATAATTATATTGTTTTAAGTCAAAGAAGTTGAAAACGTTTAATAAGGAGTTAAAGTTGATAGTAGAAGCATTATTATTCATAGCACAGTTTAGGTATTCAGGTATATTAAAGTCTCCTAATATTAGAATGTCTGATCCATAAATGCAATACAAAGAAGCTATTGATTCGTATAGTAATTCGAAGTCAATGTTATTATATGCTGGAGGAATGTATATTACGATTATGTGTAACGTGTGGAATTTTGTATTTAATGGGCCTTTCCCGCATGACTGAATTTTACTATTTCACCACGACCAAACCATATAATAAACTGTAATATAATTTTATATTAATTTAGTTTCGGGCAATTTTGCATGTTCTACCAAATATTTACTTTACAAAATCAGCTTTAATTCACTTAATTTGAAACATGAGTTCTAAGGCGCGAGCTTGCAACGTCAGTCTGATTAGACCAATAAAAAGTCGTATTTTTAAAGGGAGTTGTCTATTGCCAGGTGTATGTCTTTTTATGTGAACATCGTATTTCCGATATCAACTGTCTACTTTGAATAGTACATTTTTTTCATTACAACGTACTCTTCGTTAACCTGATAAATAAAAGCAAAAATTCTGTCAACCTTTCACTGTCTAAAATCCATATATCATGTTGATATTCTTTATTTTTGATCGTTTTGGTTCACATATGGTATAATATCAGTGTCATCTGGCAACGCTGTACTGAAATGCTCAAATCATATTCGATAACCTCACTTTCTATTGTTTATGTTTGATACGATATTTACGTAACTTTATTTTATAATTAGAAAATGCCGCTTACAAGGGTTTGTCATGTACCAGTGTGTTCAAACACTAGTGAAAATACTACCAAGTTATTTTTGCGCGTCCCAACAAATTTGGAAATTCGAAAATTGTGGTGGAAAGTTGCAAAAGTTTCTGGTGTTGTTTATACTGCTCCTGGATTTTTCTGTTGTGAAGATCATTTTAACGTATGTGTATATTGTTACTAACTTCCTTTTAGTGGGCTTGATTTTATACTTTATTTGTCTCTTTAGATTGAAATCACAACATTTACGTTTATGCAATGTCAATCGGGATTATAAACGGACGTTCTCAATTAAACTTTACTTTACGAGATTCTATTGGTGGTTCCTCATAAATGTACTTCAGGCACCAATAGAATTGCAAGATATCGAAAACAACGCAAGTGAGATTGTTTGGGAACTTGGTTTGGGAATGCACCTTTATAGCTAATTCTGGCAGCGGTTTAAGATCATATTTGATTGGTGTGGTTATGATGACGTCACATTGCCGCCTGAATGCTATCGTTTAAATCTGCTGTTGATTTAGGTAATATTTGAATATTTTCTGTAGTATTTTATGCGTTCAGAAAAAAAATTAAAATTCATTTTTAGTAATATTTTGATAGGATCTTTCCAATAACACAATAAAAAAAAATAGCGGGAAAGGCCCATTTAACAACTAGAATATCTATGTGTTTTATATGACTAAAGCCATCCGAGATAGAAAAAATATTATTTACTGGATTAATCTCTACAATAAGCGTATTTGCACGGCATAACTAAACTTCTGTAATATTTCAGGAAATTCAGGAAATTCGAGAGTATTTTGGAAGATTCCAGAAAATTTGAGAGCCTTCTGAAATATTCCAGAATTTTCTATAATATTCTATAAAATTCGAGAGTATTCTGGAACATTTCAGACAAATCGAGAGTCCAGAATGTTTTGGAATATTTTAGAGCTGTAGGGCAGAAAGTAAATTATACTCTCTGGTTAACAGTCTCGATTTATCTAAAATTGTAGAGTTATCCCGAACGACAGGAAGCTCCCGGACGAGATACTACCTGAAACGACGTTTACAAAGAAGCTTTTTAGTTAATTTCAAAATTCCACGCGAACGTAGTCGCGGGCACAGCTAGTAGACCATAAAAATCGGCCATGAAAATATCAAAGTCGACGTTATTATATGCTGAAAAGAGCACTACAGAGCCGTAATTCAAATTTTTGGGTATTAGAATGAACAAAATAATACTATAGATTTAGAAATCGTGCTTTCCGTAGAACGTTAACGACGTTTCTGGTAAATTAAAAAATCTTACTCTGTTTTGCGTCAAGATAGGAATATCTTGGGGATTGGTGGACGCATTGCCCGTCCTTCACGACATTGACAGATAAATTCAAAGTACGGCTCTGTTTATATGCTACTCTGGTATTAACGCCGACAATAAACTCCGCGCCGTTCTAATTAGAGGTGATTCGCGTATCGTTAGAAATCTTAATTAAAAGAAGCGTGTTTCCATTTATTTCTTATCTTAATTATGCCAGAACATACTCTACATAAAAGTAATGATGTTTTATCTATTAAGTAATACATTATATTTATTATTTCCCCTTTTATTCGGTCTGCAAACGGAAATACAGCGATATAAAATAAAAATGTACTTATAAAAAAGAATAAACAAACTTTTATCAAAATATATTAAACAATAATTTTTTCGGCTACCACAGTGGATATTTTCATATTTATATGTCTAAAAATTAAAACGTGACAAAAAAAATGACAAAAACCTATACAAAAATTTACGTAAGAAAATAGTGAAGTTATATTCAAATTACCCATCTCTTTTAAACTAATAATTGATTATTTTATTGTCATCTGAATTACGTATGAGTGCAAAGTTTCAAGTCCATCGGAGTCAAAATTGGATTACAATATTTAACTCTAACTAATGAGTAAAGTTAAATAAAAGCTTCTAAAAATATACAATTCTTACATAGTATACGCATCTCATTACCAAGAAGTAAAATATAAATTATTATATAATAAATTAAAATTATGTCACTTCTAGCGGCGGCGTGTCGAAATGTAGAAATTATTCTGTTAGGGCATCTGAAAGAGAAAGTAAACTAAACTTAACGATATTTAAAAATTAAGCTACAATATGAAATAACTAAGATACAGTATCGGTAAGTCCTGGATTAGGTATTGCACAGTTTCAATGAGTTAACTGACCGCCCACAATAAAGACGTCTACCAGTACCCTAGCACAGCAAAGTGTGACACGCCCCTTAATTTATATCATAGCTTGCTTCGCTCTCGTTTGCTCTTATTGCCGTACCTAATGAAACGCTTGCCGATACTGTATAAGAATAATAGTAATATCTAGTTTCCAATACACAAACCCACGTGACTTTTTAGGATGCCCCCAACGGACAACTTGTCGTACCTATTTTCGGGTAGGCACTGCCCATCTTCATTTAACTCCTGTATTAAGTGCCTGATATAAGTGATGGCATCAGTACTTTGTAAATGCAAGCAAGTTCAATGTTTACGTACACCAGACTTGTTATGTCACTAAATTTGCATGTTTATGAATGTATGGATTAGTTATCCAAAATAATAATTTCTAATGATAAAATATTGTATATATTTGTACTTATGAAATTTAATTATGACTTGCTTTAATTGCCTCAATAAAATAGTAACAAGGGAAATATTGCTTTAAACCTGACAATGCTCGCCTTAACGTTGAAAGCCGATCACATTCTACCCGGTGGTGTCAGTCATATACAGGACCAATACCAATCCCACGTCTGAGAGAACTTTGTATATTAATCCATAAAAATCAAAAGTAGCTCAAGAGCGAACCCTTGGTACTCTCTCCTTATTGGATTATATATGTCGTCAATATATTTTCGTAAGGGAGCGTGAAAGACACATATAATTCGTAGCTGTAAAAACCGTTATTAAATTGATACAGTTATTCTTCATTGCATGTAGTTGAGATAACGCTGTTTGAGGGAGGCGTCCGCTTTTGCCATGTTTCATAGGCCAATTGTCATGAATACATTGTTGACTAGATAAACTCTTTAATACGTTTATTTGCACGTTTATTTGTACACATTTTGAACTTCATACAATAAATGGTATTATTGAACTTTTGAATTTTCTTGATTGAATGGTTAACTTTAAGTTTAACTTCTCGGGGGTTTTCGTGAGATAAGACATGTGCTTCATCAGAAGACAGATTGAAGAGAGCAGTAAGCAATCTATGGTAGGTAGAACTTTCACCTTTTCTCGTCTATTACTAAGCTTCGGTCCTTGGTGTCTTACTTAAATTTAATCGAACCCTACTGAGAGTAGTTAAGCCATCCTACGTTGCAGAAGAAGCGACTTGGCGTCCTTAGTAAAAAAAATAAATTTAGTCGAGTCCTTCAGACGAGGAGTGGTTAGCTCATCTACACAATCGCAGGACAGCATGGACACGAAAAGACAACATATTGTAGCATGTTCTACCCCCAGAGACATCTATGTAAGTTGCCTCTAAGTTCTCATGTATATGTAACAGGAAACTAAATTAGTTGGTTGGTTCGGCTATTGTCCCATAGATCGCGCGCGCGGTGTCAAAGTCTAGGCATCTATCTGGAAATATCTAGAATGGTGACATTTGCCGGAGACCAGTAGAATGTTCCAGAAGCAAACTACCTAGGACTATATAAAGGTATGGAGAAGCTCAGAGTGGACAGTTTGAGTTTAGTACAGTTCAGATGGTCAGATAGTGAGAAGAGATCAAGGAGTAAACAAAATGAGATATTGAATTATAGTACTGAGTAATATTAGTAAAGTAATTATTTGTTGTAATTAGTACGTAAGTTAATACATTAGTGTTTAGTGTTACCCTGGTGTTATAATTTTCCGGATCTACGATACAGAGTGTTTACAAAAAGGGTGTATACACGTAACAATATGAACAGACAGTCATCATTTGGAAAATGGACTCTTGGGGAATCTCAAAACAATAGATCAAATAAAATTTAGCAATTAAAAACAACATGATTCACTATGCTGGCTTTCTTACTAGCATAGAAATCTTCAGCAATTTTTTTACTGATTTGTGATAGCAGTATCAGGCCGCGAATGTTTCTTAGCTTATTATAACACTGTGACACTATCTTCAAGTTAAGTGAAAGTAAGTAGATAAAATTTATCCCTTAAGTAACACGTATCACACCCAATCCTCTCAATTATATCTCAATAATCAATAACTACATTAACCGAGAATGTATTTCATTGCAGATAATAAATAAACTGGAAATTTTAATAATACTGCGTCTATTATATGATAAACGGCGGATTTAAGATTAAATCTGAGATCCAGTGTATTACAAGATAAGATAGTAGCGGGCTGAGGACAAATGTTTAATAAATTACCCATTTTTCATTTACTCGTGAAACTGTGAGGAGAACAATATGATGTCATGGACCAGGAAGGTATGATTTTTTTTTGTTTACATTCACGTTTATAATCATAGTCTAAGTAATGTTTTTGATTAGAAATGGCAAACAAGTTTTATAGTAACAATACGTACAAGGTGTGCTTAATATATAATCTGATTGTAAGTCTCACTTCAAAAATTAAACGACTCATTTTATTTCTTTTTTGTTGTATTGTATTTCTAGTGAAATGATTTAAAATCTGCCTTAAAAATTGCTGCTTCCACCCAGGGAAATTCTTCCATATTACTTCAATTTGTCCATTTGTAGGGTCAGAAACACACATAAAATACGGGAGATTTTTTTTTAGTATTGTAGGGGTGGGGGGGAGGTCATTAAGAATCAAAGTTTTCAACCTCGAGGAGGGGAGCTCCATCTTATGGTAAATGGGGCTAAAATCAGTTTTTCGGAATAACTTTTTTCCTGTTGATCACATGGAAGATGTATTTGTTATGGATTATGAATTTTGTGGAAGATAAAATTCTCGATAATTCTTGCATTTTTTTTGTACGATTAATAGTTTCAAAGTTATAGTGTCACGAAAGTTTAGACATTTCATTTATTCGACAATTGCATCTATAAACCCTGGACTCAGTTCGTTATCAACGTGTTGATAAATCAAATTAGATATTGCTACACTTTTCTCCACAATGGAAACAGTACACCATTCCTTACTAACCTGCCGTTAACTGTAGCATTGGTATAGTGTGAGCGAATCCCCAGAGAAATGAGACTGGCAAAGAACCAAGGAGATAGACTTATTCCAGCCAAAAACTCAAAAGATCCAGCTATCCACTCTACTGCAATTTACTTCTTGCAAATGCAAGACTGGATGTGGCGCGGCTGTGGTTGCAGAAAAGCTACTCCATTATCTGCAAATGCAGCGGACAAGCGTGTTATAAAATACATGACATTCCCGTTGAAACCGACGAAGAACACGTATGATACTCTGTTGGAAATCGAGGAATCATAAGATGACGAAGACATTCAATTAATGGAACCAGAGAAAGAGACATTAAATATTAATGAACCTGAACCATCGAAATGAAGTAAACGAACATAAATTGAATAGAACCTACTGTTTTAATTGTGAATTCGACCTAGTGGGAATACCACGTTAAGAAATGCGCCAATAACCCTACTATAAAGTGGTGTGAACATAAGACAAAAATGAGAAAAAAGTTGAATAGTGAGGGATAATTAATGATTATTATTAATCAGATAATAATATTATTAATAACTTTTGTCATTTGTTCTCGTGAAACATTGGTATAAAAGCTGCCATTTAAAGTTTGAGAAAACAATCGTGAAAAGTACTCTTCCTTATATCAAATTCTTGTATCAAACTTTTGGTTGGTGTTTGAGTAGATTAATCACTAAAAGCCATCATACTTTCTTAATAAGCACAATTTTTTCTCAGATTAGTTTTCGGTGAAAATATTTTCTCGTACACAAAGAAACATGGTCCTCTGTATCAAATAATATTTTATGAGTTTACTTACTTCACTGAAATATCTATGTTCATAACCTCAGTCAGTCTTATCGATGTTTTAATGAAATATATGCTGATATATTTATAGTGGATGCGTCTCTGCTCAGAAGTTTCATACTCTCCAATTTCCCTTTACCAGACATCCATTCTTGCTGGAATAATAAAGTTATTCATTTCTATTAAGTTTGAATAAATAACTAAGACCTTCGTTGAGTATCGTTCACAATATTTTTGAATTCCTACAAAAGATATATTCTGGTATGAGTTAGTCACATGATAATTAAATCAATGGAATTGAAAAGACACTTTATCTAAAAAAAACCGCTGCCTAAAGGGTCACTACTTCGTGGTCACAAAAACAAGTTACAGACAGACCAACAGGTACAATTTTTTTCTGCTCAAACTTAAAATCCCAACGTTTAATGCCATTTTAAGCGAATGTTAACAATTTTTTTCTTCAAGCGTATTAAAATGTTTAAATTATGTCACCAAAAACAGAAGTAGAAGTAGGACATTGTTTTACTAGTAACAAAATGTTAGTTCCGAAAGCGCCACCGCAGTGGGTATTGTTTTACTAGTAACATAATGTTAATACCGAAAGCCACCGGTGGCGCGCTATCCAGTAGCCACTTGTCATATTGTGTCAACATGTAAGACTGTAGTTTGAATATTTGTACATTTATGATAAATAAATGAATTTTTGCATTTTAATACGCTTGAAGAAAAAATAGTATATATTACACGGAGTAGAACGCCTTTTTTTGTGTTTCGCCCAGTTTGCAAATCCTGGGCTCAACACAAAAAAAGAGTGCGTTCTACTCCTAGTAATATAATATACTATTTTCTTACCGTTACCATACTTTCACTCCACTACGTTGATATGGAAGTAATATAATAACATTTAAATAAAACACATCTTCGTGTCTTTAGAACAAAGTGACCATTGCATAAGATATCATAGATACCAAATTCACTAACTAGTATTTTTTAAATACAATTTAATTATGAATGTAGTTAAATCTGTTGTAATATAAAATATGATAAAAAAATTAATAATTTTCTTACACATTTTTTTCACGCCATCGCACCTCGCCAACCCGCCACTCCCTTTTTATCAAAAGATAATCATACTTACTACTAAACTAAAGGGATGAATATGTTTACAATGCAATTAAAACAATTTTACAAAGGAAGCTGATTATTAAATAAATTGTTTTTGTAACAAAATTCCAAAATAAACAAATATTAAATGTTTTAATAACTTATTCGAGGCCACTCTGTAGATTTCAATGCCTATATAAAGTTGGTGAATTCTTATAAATAACCTTAAAGTATAAAAAAACAATCAGAATGTTAAATGTATGTATCAGATTATAGAAATATGATACAATATACCGTGCAGTGGCACGAATCCTTCAGTTTGTTCAAACACACAAACTATACACCGCATATTTTTTAGATCTGTTACTTTGTTGTGCTATTTTGGACTTGCAACGCTAGAAGTATTAAAGAAGCCGACGTTAAAGCAGATGAAGGAAAAACTGTTTTTGAATTAGATGACTATTTAAATGGGACCTTTTCGAGTCGAACGTGGAATGGTACTTGGATTTCTGGTAAGAAGTTTTTCCAGTTATGAAGTTCAGGTGATTGGTTATATAATTTTTAGATACCACATTTATCTACAGGAACCCGAGTGGTGATGTTTTAAAATATGACTTAGAAGGCAGAATCTCCGAACTCTTTTTGAGTAGAAGTGTATTGGTAAGTAATGTTTATTAATTATATATGATAGTTCTATTTTTGCTTCGATTGATCATAAATTATGACATTGAGTTTGATATTCCTTGGGGAGCAAGTGCAGTATAATAAATACTTCAGTAATAGACCAGGAGCCCGCCGACCTCTTATTGTGTGTCATAGGTTTACTCTCGAAATATGTGAATTGTTGTTAATTTGGGGTAGTAGAGCACAGAAATGTCCATGCCAGCCCTTTCTTTTGGTACAGGCGCGTACGGCAGGCCCCCAAATGTGTAAGAAATATGACTTGTAACTAGTTCATGCGGTAGGAAGAGCCGATACGCCGTCAATTATCGTGAAAGGCAAAACCTTTGCACCACTTTTCAAAGATAGCGAATGTATTTTCGCACTCAGGAGGTTCATACTTACCAAGTTCCTAATTGCCATTCATAAACTTATCATTTTTTTACCTGTTTTTTTTTTCAAAATTGGGTGAGCGTAGGGCCTTCTTGTACTACCCAAAATGAATGGGAGTTTGGATTCATGATTTTTGGGGGTAAATTAAGAACCAATCAACCATGCGTAAACCTATGACTTATTTGTGGCTGTTTGTTTTACTTTTACATGTCTCATTTCTTGCACATTTGGGGGCCTGCCGTACGCCCCTGTACCAAAAAAAGGGCTGGCATGGACATTTCTGTACAATTCACACATTTTGGGAGTCATGACATACAATTAGTGGTCGAGAGGCTCCTAGTCTATAACCTTATACAGGGGTTTCACAAATGATTATAAGACACAAAATGTAGGCAACCTACAATACACTGATGGTACATCGGCTTAACAAAGTTCCCTAATATTCCAGTGGCGTTCTAGTTAAAAGTTGAATGTTATATCAATTTAATATTAATAATTAGCACATTATTTTATTATTTAGTCATTATGTTTTTAAAAAGCAAGAGAATGTGGTATGTTATTGATACTAAAAACAAATTTAAACGTAATATGCCTTTTATGAACTTATACGACTTGCGGTATTGAAATTATGATTATGAATTATGAAAGTCATTAATTTTGGTATGGCAGTATTAATTCATTAATTTAATTTAAGGTAGTACTCTCGATACTGCAGGAGTCAAAAGTATACACTGTCTCGTTTGACTTGCGCAGTATTTAGACTAGGCAACGTCGCGATGGAGTGAGAGAGAATTGACAATGACTTATCAAAATCAACGCTTTAACTGCCTTCGAAATCACTAAACGTCAAAAAATGCCACTTTCGATTCGTTCGTGCCGAGCCGAATTTTCCAATTACGATGTGCGATTTACGATCAGGTTTAACTGGAAGTCTTCCTCTTTACGTCACGACATCGTACGGCCGTCCCGATGGTGTTTTTCCAAAAATATGAACGTTTCAAGATCGCATGTTTTTGCAATTTTTCCGGTTCCGAAATGCGAGCTATTGCTATTGTCTTTTGCTATTTTTCTTTTGCGAATGTTCTTTGCTATTTTTTTCAGATATCCCCGGAACTATGAGAGCTAGCTCGAAATTAAAAATAAGGTTAAACTTGTATTTTCCATTACAAATTTTTTGCTACCATCAGCGGATTTGGGAACTTTTCTCCACACTTCAAAACAAAGATTTCTGGGAAATATGATTTTTTATAAGATGAAATGGTTGAAGATGCATCCAAAAAAATAAATATAATGGTTCTTTATTAACATTTTAGGGAAAGTTGAGAACGGTGTTGTTAAAGTTACCAAACACAAAAAATATTACAGAGAATTTTTAATTTTTTAGAAAATAAAGAAAAAAAACCAAGAAATCGTTATAAGATTAATTACTAACAAACTGAAATATTATCTGTAACATTATTAGTCATTTATATTTGATTAGATTTAATAAATATGGCTGTGCTAACCAAACATCGTTCATGTTATTTTTAATAAAGAACTTTTATGAAACCTACATTCTCATATTCCATGCATTTTTAAATTTCGCGAGCATTGTAACTTCTTTTACGACGTTGCCACGTCTAATAAACTAAAAGTAGACTTTTAACATTTATTCGCTAATTACTATTATCACATGCTCTGAAGCTGTACTTTTAAGAGTCTAAAATGTTTGTATATTATTTTCTCTCGTTTCCTCCTTTTTAATTGAAATCTGACAGGTACTTTTTGTAAAATATGATGAAACCTGTGATTTCTCATAAGGATCAATGTTTATTCGCTAATAATAATTACTACTATCAGTTGCTTTAAAGCTGTACTTCTAAGTGTCTAACATGTTTTGTATATTATTTTCTCTTGTTTTCTTCATTTTAATTGAAATCTGAACGATACTTCTTGTAAAATTTGATAAAACCTGTGATTTTTTAATGTTAAAACCATAAAATTTCAAATGTCAATTTTTTTTTACTGGTTCTGAGTAACTCTTCAAAAATTTAATTGGATCATTATCTTACCATAATCTACAATAGGCCGAATTTTATTAAATTCTGAACATTAATTCTGAGACCGACAGTACTACCTTAAGAAAAATCGAGCAACAGAAATATAAATTTTTCATGCTTAAAACAAAACAAAAAATGGAACATGACTAAAGCATTACTTAATCTAAAATTATCCTTCTCATCATTATCATCACTTATCACCGAAAATAACTGATTAAATAACTGAAAGAATTTATAAATTTGCAAATTATCATGGTTAGAATAATTAAAAACACATGCAAATTAAAAATGAGCAATTTTCCATATATATCTATTAATTCAGTGATATTAGACCTAAAGTCGGTAAATAGAAAAAATAAATTACATCCCCTTTAGGGATTATACCTAGGGTGGACCGAAAAACCACTTTTTTTTATTTTTCTATCGCTATACTCCGGAAAAGTTACATATCGCCTAGCTAAGCAAAATGAAAAAAAAAAAAAATTCAAATAAGAAAGATCGCGCATCGCACTGAAAGTTTTGAAAATGGCGAAATTTTGCTGTTTTTTTTGTCAATTTTTTATAATTACTAAATTTAATATTATAGAAACGCTATAGGTCCTAATGAGAAGTTTGGAGCAAGAGGAACACGAAAAAAGGACATGGCACATTCTATTTGAGAAATTACTTTCGGACAAATTGGCTGGAATGGCTTAATATGTTGTAGATTTCTTTCTTTCTGATCAAAAGCTTTCATGGTCCCAACTCGATCCTATGTCTAGTTTCCGAGATACAGCTCAAGAAATGTACAAGTATGACCTCTTATACAATTAAAAAATTTTCGAATTCATGATTTTTTCATAAATTTTATATTGTGATACGTTTTGAGAAAAAAAGATTTGTTGTTTTAATAAAAATAGCGTAGAGAAAATTAAAGTTAGAAAAATGTTGGCGAAAGCGCCGGGAAATCTAAAAAAAACTTGTGAAAAAAATATTCAGTAAAATTTTCTAAAACATTTTTTACATAAAGTATATGTCTTCCTGATCAAAAAACTTTAATTGAAAAACTTTCGAAAATTGCTCTTTTGACCTCCAATACCGATTAATAGAGCTGTATCTTTGAAATTAGGCATAGGATCGAATTGGACTTATGAGAGTTTTTGATCAGAAAGTCGAAATCTACAACATATTAAAAATTCAGCCAATTTGAAAGTAATTTCCTATATAGAATGTGTCCTTCAAAAACCTGTAATTTCAAAATATTTATTTTTCTCGCAAAAAACTCAAAAAACACAATTTTTAGTATTTCGCAATTTCTGCTAATTTTACTTTTTTATTTTTAGTAAACAAACGGTGCATGAATATATTTATCATTTCTAATATTGTTATTCAAAAGAGTGCACTTTAAAGTCAGATTTTTTGAAAAATTCGGACATAACAGATCTTGATAAGAGGGTCGCCCTAATGGAGCTGTCTCTTGCGTCAGCGCCTCACGCTTTTTTAGATGTTTCGGTCACAAGTTTGACACACCGTTCTACAGCTTAGGTGTGACAAGGCAAGCTTTGGAAATCCGGTTGCAGCGGTGTGCCAGTCTGTATCAGATTTTTAATGTTCTCATCCGTGATGTTTCTTAATAATGGAGGAGGAGAGATATTGCTACTAGCCCACCAAATCATGTTGACGTAGTCTGTTGCTTCGAGGTTGAGTTTTGGTGTGGTGAAGTTTCAAATAGCCTTTTCCTTGGGAACTGATCGAGCACTCGAACATTCGGTGCAGCCCCAGTTCTCTATTATGCCTTCTTTCGTCTACAATCATTACAAGAACCAAATTTTTGGGGTGAGAAAAGAAAGCGTTTCGCTCAATTACTAGGTTGATGACAGTAAATTCTTAGATACCGTGATGTTCTGGCTTCAAAAACTCCATCCATGGACCATCTGTGAAATTTTTGCTAGTTTTAATTTTGAATCAGATAAGCATGTAATATTTCAAAATAAAATGTATCAACTGCGTAATTCCATCAGTAGGTTTTTCTAAGCTTACGTATAATCTGAGAACTCTATTTGCTGTCATCAACCATCTTGAGTGTGAAAGCGGGCCAGGATCACCAGATGCTAAATCTTCTAAAATTGTACCTGATGGGAATCGGGAAATGGGAATCTAATACAGACTGGCACACCTCAGCAACCGGATTTCCAAAGCATCTCTTGTCACACCTAGGCTGTAAAATGGTGTCAAACTTGTGAGTGACCGAAGCATCTAAAAAAACTCTGTGATGCTGACGCAAGAAATGGATGGCTTCATTAGGACGACCCTTCTATCAAGACCTGTTACACCAGAATCTTACAAATAATCTGACTTTAAAGTGCATTCTTTAGAATAACAAAATTAAAAATGATAAATATGATAAATAAATGATAAATATATTCACCGTTTGTTTACTAAAAATTAGCAGCAATTACGAAATATTGTCGTTTTTTGAGCTTCTTGCGCGAACAATAAATATTTTGAAATTACAGGTTTTAAATTTTTTTAGAATTTCTCATGCCACAAACTTCACATTAGGACCTACAGAGTTTCGATAGTAGTGAGTTTAGTAATTATAACAAATTGACGAAAAACAGCAAAATTTCGTCATTTTTCAAAACTTTGAGCTGCAATGTAATGCGCGAACAGAAGATATTTTTTCATTTGAATTTTTTTTTTCATTTTGCCTAGCTAGGGGATAGGCAACATTTCTGGGGTATAGCGACAGAAAAATAAAAAAAGTGTTTTTTCGGCCCCCTATTATACACGCCAGAGGGCCATGCGAAAGACTTCCCAATGCCCTTAAAACCACCTCTAACATACCTCACCATTGATAAACATCTGAGATATTTACATTTAAACTAAACAGTTCGTCTTATAAATGTTCGGACATAATTTTTAAACTTCCATAACTAAGAAACTATTAATTCTGCAAAAATTGGAAGAAAGCAAAATAAACCTGCAATTTATAAGTTTCCTTATGGGTATCTAGCATTTTTTTGTTAAATGTGATTGTAGCTTTTCCTAGTTATTCGACGATAACTGTGTTGAAATTCTGTTTTCTCAAGCTAAAATCGCAATTTTCCAGTCGTTATAACTTAGAGGCTATCAATTTATATGAAAAATTGAATAAGAATTTTTTGTCAAAATTTAATTCTCTTTCAGTTCCAATGGTTATTTATTTTTTGGGTGCCACTCTGAAAAGGAGTCTCAACCCCTCATAATATAGAAACGTTTCTTTGCATTTACAATTAAATTATATGACAATATTTTTAAACTCAAACATCTGGTTATTTCACTAGATATATTATATGCGGTGTATTCAAACTTTTTATGCACAGCGATAGGAAACCTTAATTATTGTGAACGTGTGTGACGTATTTTTTACATTTAAACAAAATTATACTCGACGGCGATAGTTAAGATGCATGCAAAGAAATAATTTCTTGATAATAATGGCCTGTATATGTATTTTCAGGATTGTTAGTTTTAGAACCAAAGCAATAATCTTTGCCATATTACCAAATGCGTTGGGAAACATATTTATCCTGTAAGCAAGTGTGCGCTTTAAACGTTAATAGCTATTTATGTATTTAAAGCGCAAAGTGCCACATTGTGGAACGATAGTGTAAGTTGATGCGCAACGCGAACCGGAGCGCGTCAAACACTTGAGAACGACAATGACACTTTGCGTTCGAAATACACACATAATTTTATCTACGATCGTTTGAAAATATGAAAATGAAAGGAATAATTAAGTTGAATTTTGGCTGGAAACGGCGATTCATCAACATAAGAGATTGCTTTGCATATGTGATCAAAATAAACAGACGAACAAAACACAATCGCTGTCTGTTTATTTAAGTTTGATTAATTATTTATTATAAAGTTCGTATTCTTCATATAAATAAATTAAGTAACTTAGTTACTTTTATATCAACTCTCATTATACTATAAAAACAGTTTTGGGGCATTATTATTAAATAAAAATACTTTGTCAATGTTCCAACCAAGCTTGTTTAAGTGCAGATGCACTGAAATGTGCGTCAAAGTAGTTTGGCGCACGTTGCCATGGGAGACGTGCGATAAAGTAATATTATTCGCAGCTATTAGGCAAACGTCAACTTTGCACTTTCAAAGTGTGAGTAAAAAAGCCTACTTTATATGTCGATCGTAGATAATAGTTATTTTAAACAAGTTTCGAAAACGAATCTTTTCACACTAGCAGGGCCGGCCTGACCAAACTCGGCGCCCTAGGCAAATGACTTGTTTTTTCTCATCGCGTATAGGCTCATCTTCTGCCTCATAAATAGACTGCCTTTTCTTTTTCTCAAGCGGACAGGCTCTGCCTCTGGTGTAAACGACGCGAGAATGTTGACTTTTTCTAAAATGTCGAATCCCAAATCACTTCTACAGCTTTCTAGAAAGGTTTTCGTTTTTAATAGAGCATTTGTAGCAGCGTTAAGGTCAAATTCTTTTAATTGGAGAAGCTTACTGGTCAAATTGATTTCGAACAAAATGTTGTACCATATAACAAGAGAAGCAATAAACTTGAAATCTGCAATTTTTTTAGCAATTGACTGAGCCTCAATTCGAGTTTGATTTCCAGATGAACCAATCAGAGTAGGGTCTTCGTAAAGGTCTCACATTTCATGACACCTATATCACAGCTCCCTTATCAACAATGCGACTTGGCGTTCGTCGTCATTAAGAAAAATGAACTTAATTTTGAAAAAAAAAAAGATATTAGGCATTTTTTTAATGAGTAACTGATACAATATTTTTAATCAGCATACTTTGGAATCCCTATATCCAAAGTTTAGTGACATTTTGTTTTATGGTTTTCGAATTACATACCCCTTCATATTACATTTTTCAGACATCAAATAATTAATACCTTGGAAATGAGTTTTTCGAAAAAACGTCTTTCTTCACTTTCTATTTAAAATCACTTTTTCTACCACAAATTGGCATTGATACTTTCAAAGTCGGCAATCCTTAATGCCCAAATAATTTACAGGGCTGCTTAGTTTTAAATTTTTGGTAATTTTTCAGTAAAAATTCTTGGTCTATGAAATTTGAAAATATCGATGGCAGTGGGTGATAGAAGAGAAATGATTTTAAATAGAAAATAAATAATGACTATTTTCGAAAAACAATTTGTTTCCAATTTATTAATCATTCAATATCTGATCTGAAAGATGTAATTGTAAGGGGGCCGTAATTCGAAAACCATAAACCAAAATGTTGTTAAATTTTGGATATAGGGGCTTGAACGCGTGCTGTTTAATAATAAAGAAATGCCTAATATCTTTTTTGCAAAATTAGGTATATTTTTCTTCATAACGACGAACGCCACCGGTCGATTTTTAAATATTTTACCGTCACACAATCTCCTGATGGGTAAGTACTTTCCACCCAAATTTTAAAAGAATCGCATTGTTAATAATGAAGCTGTGATATGGGAGTCATGAAAAGTGAGATATATTGTATAATGTTTTATATATGTTTCTGCATCACGTTACTGTGATTTATTTGTGTGCTATATTTTTGACTTGCCATATGTACAGAGTTGTTAATTATATTTAGACCACCTTTTATTATGGTTATTATTGGAGATAGAAAAAAAAGTTTCGGGCGAAAGTTGTAGGGCTGTAATCGAACCCTTTTAATAAGTTAATGGAAGTACAGTGGCGTGCAGAGATTGACAAGAAGCAATAATATATTTTTAAATGGAGCGCCCTGTGTATTGTTGAATTTTTGAGTTACTCTTTTCTTTCTGATTTCAAAAATATGACATGTGATAGTCCTATCTTTAACCGTTTTCGAGTTATTGAACATTGAAAATCATATTTAAGCTATTTATTATACGAAGGGACAATACAATTATTAAAGTAGTCTATGAGAATAACAGGTATTCTGTTATTATATGAAACGCTGACAGATTTAATAACAGAATACTTGTCATTTTCATAGACTACTTTAATAACTGTAATTTCCGTTCGTATAATAAATAGCTTAAATACGATTTTCAATGTTCAATAACTCGAAAACGGTTAAAGATAGGACTATCATATGTTATACTTTTAAAATCAGAAAAAGAAGAGTAATTCAAAAATTTAACAATACACAGGGCGTTCCATTTAAAAAAATATTATTGCTTTTTGTACCCTTCATTTCTGCACGCCACTGTGCTTCCATTAACTTATTAAAGTTGTAGCCTTACAACTTTCGTCTGAAACTTTTTTTCTATCTCCAATAATAACGATAATAAAGAGTGGCCTAAATATAATGAATAATCCTGTACATTATTTGTATCTTAAATGGAGAATAAATATCTCTATTCTCTTCTATTGCTATGCCGCTACATTATACAGCAGCACATCATAGTAGACAGCGCGCGAGCTGACCGCCCCGCATGGTCGTGTCGTTGTCGCTCATCCCGTACCCTCGCCATGCCGCCCCCCAAATTCGAGCCATGTTTGCCCATATGGACGGGCCGGCCCTGCACACGAGTGAGACAGTTTGGTGGAACGAGCCGAAGGCGAGTTTCACAAGTCGAATAGGTGTGAAAACATGTTTTCAAACGTGTTGTTTACAATATTTTTTCTACGACTGCAAGGAAAACAATATTACCAATCCCTTGGTAATATTTGCACTAATTAAAAAAAAAACATGCATAAGGGTCGAATTGAGAACCTCCTCCTTTTGTAAATATTTTGTCGGTTAATGAGCATATATTTGATATTATTTAATTTGCTAAATTCAAGCATGAACGTATAATTATTAATTTTGTAAATGAAGAATATTTATAATATAATTGAAAACACATTTACCAGGATATTAAGATTCAAAGATTGCCTCAAGGAGAATCCTGTAGTAGAAACCTATCATTTTTTAAAATAATATGCATGAGGTCATATTATGTTATGTTAATCTGACTAATAGGTAGATTAATATATTAAGGAAGATTTATAAATATTGTATTGACATAAAAGTAGCCAATCTTAAGATGTTCAAAATCTTTAATTACGTGTCATTAATCCAAGTTATGAAATAAAAGAACATTTCAAAACTTAAATGATTGTTAACATTTATTAACAAGTTTTCGAGTTCTTGATTTGTATCAATAAAGTTTACTACGGTGAAGTCGAAACCAGTTTTTGGAAATAATTTTTAATAAATAATTATTTCAACAAAACGATTATTAAAATATCATCTGCTACATACAGGGTGTTCCTTAATGGCGTGTTAATATTTCAGGGTGTGATTCCTTAGGTCATTTTATGAAGAAAAGTTCATATGAACATATTATATCCGTAACGGCTCTAATATATCTTTTTATATGATTATTTTTTAATATTTCAGAAAGTATTTTAGATATTATTTTCAATTTTGGTATGTGTCAATAGGATATAAAACCACATATTTTAGTTAGAAAAGTTATTTTATCGATACACCAGTGGCGTCTTTGCAAACCTGATATTTTTTTACCAAAAAAGTGGTACGCCACTGATATTTTTCCATGTGGATATCTTTTCTGATTAGCCCGCTTCCTCAATTTCGAATGTTCTGACAGATCGAGGTCTAACTTCCGTCGTGCCTTTTTGGAAACTACCAGTTTCACAATTCCCGGTCTTTTGAGAATCTAAACATATCATCATATCAGTAACAACTTCAAAATGAGAGGGGCTGGCTAACATCTTGAATATTTAGGTTTTATGAAATTTTCTCGAAAACAGTCAATTTCAATAATATTATAAAAAACAGAGGTCAAAAGATCCACCAAAAAATCTATGTGGTCAGTATAAAGTTAGACATAGTTGATTGGATAACTATTTAGCAACCATTACAATTAATATCGCTGGGAAAATGTTTTTACCTCAGCTCTTCTGAAAATATCAGATTGAAACGATTAGAATCTTTAGGTGTAAGAGGCGCAACATCAAAGATCTTCTAGGACTACCTTACAAGGAGATATCAGAGAGTCAAAGTTAACAACATATACAGTGACCCCCATCCCATTACAATGAGTATTCCCCAAGGTACTGTACTGGGCCCCATTTCATTTTAGGGCACATTAACTTCACAAATAGAGGGTGTAAGTTTGAAATTGTATCATTCATTGATAATACTGCGGTAATTTTTCTAAGGGACTCCTGGGAAGGTGTATGTAAAATCATAGAAGAATAGGAAACTTAAAGCATTAAAAACTTTTCCATCGGCATGCTGATCAACTAGAAATAAGCATAAAAGGTCACTCTAAGAGATGTAATATTCAATAAGTGAAAATACGCTGCTATTGAGAAAGCAAATTGCATCAAATAAGGAATATTTTAAATAAAAAATCATTGCATATATCATTGCATAATGTTTAAAAATAATTGTTATTCTACCAAAGCGTTGTATGATGAGTTAGGCTTATTCACATTAAGATAATTGTATACTTACTATGCTTTACTATAGACATTAGGCAACAACTCAAAGCTGTCAAAGCCGTCCTATAAATATACAACACGAAAAAAAGAAAATATCTCTGTCAGATTGCTATTCTGTATCAAATGCCATACCCAACCATTCATATTTTACTATTACCGAAAGTTAGATAATACGCTTCCTAAAAATTTAAAAGAAATTAAAAATAAAACTAATTGCAGAAACATCTAAAAATAATTATTGAAAAATTTAAGAATATGAGAACATTTATCACTAGTAGCAGAGACAATACATATTGTCTCTGCTAGTAGTGATTAACATACTCTACCTCTTACCAGATCTTAATCGCTTACTAAGTTGATCATTGCATTTTTTCCTTAAAAAGCATTCTTTATATGTGAACAATAAATAAATAAATAAATAAATAAATAAATAAATAAATAAATAAATAAATAAATAAATAAATAAATAAATAAATAAATAAATAAATAAATAAATAAATAAATAAATAAATAAATAAATAAATAAATAAATAAATAAATAAATAAATAAATAAATAAATAAATAAATAAATAAATAAATAAATAAATAAATAAATAAATAAATAAATAAATAAATAAATAAATAAATAAATAAATAAATAAATAAATAAATAAATAAATAAATAAATAAATAAATAAATAAATAAATAAATAAATAAATAAATAAATAAATAAATAAATAAATAAATAAATAAATAAATAAATAAATAAATAAATAAATAAATAAATAAATAAATAAATAAATAAATAAATAAATAAATAAATAAATAAATAAATAAATAAATAAATAAATAAATAAATAAATAAATAAATAAATAAATAAATAAATAAATAAATAAATAAATAAATAAATAAATAAATAAATAAATAAATAAATAAATAAATAAATAAATAAATAAATAAATAAATAAATAAATAAATAAATAAATAAATAAATAAATAAATAAATAAATAAATAAATAAATAAATAAATAAATAAATAAATAAATAAATAAATAAATAAATAAATAAATAAATAAATAAATAAATAAATAAATAAATAAATAAATAAATAAATAAATAAATAAATAAATAAATAAATAAATAAATAAATAAATAAATAAATAAATAAATAAATACATAAACAAGTTATTAAATAAACAAATAAATAAAAATTAAATAAAAAATACATTTTTATATAATTCAATTCACCCAACTATTCTTTAAAGTGCCCCTTTCTCCTTTGTGTTGTTGCAAATAGACTTTTATGATTTAGGCATATCATAAAGAGAAAAACCACTGCCTAAGAATTTCCACATCCAGATTTCTCTTACAATGAAAAAATGTTGATACTCTATTTGCACTCCACTATGTCGAAATGATTATTCATAGAATTTTAACAAGCTAAAAACGTACTCTTCGCCAATTTACTAAGCTTTTTATATATAATTGTTACACATTCTATAGGACACTCTTCGCAATTTTCTTGTAAATAATGTTAGTTTTTGGACATCCTAAATTTTGTGATACCATCTTTGTTGTGAAAAAAATTATATAAAAAAAATGAAAAAAAATATCCAACCTGCGTGGGATTCGAACACGGGACCTCTGGATTGCAACGCGAAACAAAAATCAAATCAAATCAAACAATACTTTATTTAAATTAAATTATAAATGTGTCTTCCCGGAAACTGTCCCGGAGTCAGCCAGATATACACGGCGCGCAGCGCCGTGGTGAGTGTAAGGCTGGGCGGCGCAGGTCCGGTTTGACTAAACAATAGTTAGTGAGGGGGTTAGAGCTCCTGTTTAAAAGGTATAAACTTAAAACTAACAATAACTTTTAAAAACATGATATATGAAATATCTAAAAATAACTAAAATAGCACAATAAAATTATCGATTTCGCGCACAACACGAGCGCGAACACTTTGAAATTTTGGTTGCTGGCACGGGAAAACAAAACTCAACGAAAAAACTCGTTCGAAGCAATTCCACCCTGGTGGTCTTCCTGCCAGGAAAATGTGGTGAAATGAAAGTTGAGGATTAAAAGAGTTAGGATTTTTATAAATTTATCGGCCTAAATGGAATTTGGAGACAAAAATGGACAAAATAACAGAAAAGGATGAACGAGAACAAAATAAACAAACAGAGAGGGAATAGAAAAATATTAAAGATGTAAGTAGAGAAAGGAGAAAGTTTAGGATAGTGATAAGTTGTAGTAGTGGAAAGTTTGGCTAAGGGAGTTGCCGGAAAATAGGCAACGTCTGGTATGGTAGGGGGTGTCTTATATCGAAAAGTATGGCATTATGCTGTCTAATTCGGGTTATGTTGCGGGTAAGCGGACTATCGCCCAGTTTGAATTTATAGAATTTCTGGGAGATTTCTTGGACTTAGTCCGCTAGTGGGATTATGTCGTGACATCGTGCGTATAAATCTCTGAGGGAGGTGTACCTGTCTAGAACCAGAGATGAGGCGCATACATTTGTGTTCTAACACTTTAAGTTTTCTCATTATCGTGGCCGGTATGCTGCACCACACCGGCGCCGCGTATGTAATTGCCGGCCTGATCACCATTGTGTACAACAATTTTTTATTTTGTCGGTTAAGTCCGCTACCCCTGGCCAGGAGCGGGTACAGACTCCTGGACATGAAGTAGACCTTACGTATAGTCTCGTTAATGTGGGTGTTAAATGTCAGTCGTTTGTCCAAGTTAACCCCAAAATACTTCACGCACCGTTTGATTGGAATTTGTCGACCCCCGATCGAAATTGGTGTTAGAATTCGGTTCTCTGTGAACCGGTGCGTGAAGAGTATCGACTCGGACTTCTCGGCGTTGATCCGAATCTTCCACTTACCGTAATATGCCGTGGCACGAGCCATGTGCACTTTCAGTAGCATGTTAGCTGCTTGTGTGTTGTGCGAATGCGCGTACATGGCTGTGTCATCGGCGTATTTGGCAAGGTTCGTATTCGGGAACTCCGGGAAGTCGGAGACGTACAAATTGTACAGTTTCGGTGACAGGCACGACCCTTGGGGGACGCCCGCGCAAATGTCCCGCCGAGTTGATAGTTTATTATTCACCCTGACCTGCAGCGATCTATCTGTCAGGAAAGAGTAAATAAGTTTTATTATGTGCATGGGAAAGTCCAGTGCGTTTAGTTTGTGGAGCAGCCCCGAGATCCACACGGTATCGAAAGCTTTCTCAACATCGAAGAGCACCATGACGGTGCTCTTCCCGAGGTTGTATTGTACCTTGACGTCATTCACGATCCTGACGATCTGCTGCACAGTGCCCCTGCCCCGCCTGAGCCGAACTGGTACTCATCGTCGATGTGGAGTTCATCCTGAGCAGAGTCTAGTCTGATCAGGATAACCTTCTCAATCAACTTGGAGATCGCCGACAGCAACGAGATTGGTCGGTAACTGCCGGCGAGCTTCGCGTTCTTGTTCTGCTTCAGGATTGGCACGACCACGGCGCATTTCCACTGGTTGGACCAGTGTTGCAGTCGCAAGATCGCGTTGATAATGTACGTCAATTCTACAATACCTTTCCTCGGGAGATATTTAAGTAACTTATATTCGATGCCGTCTGAACCCGGGGCTTTGTTGTTAGGTAGAGTCCGTAGGATCTTGGCTACCTCCGAGAGCTTGGCCATGATTTTTAGAAATTCTGTTCGTGTCAATTGGACGTTATGGCCAATTAGTTCGTTAATGTCATTTTCAATGCGGTCGTGTTCAACATTGTTCGGTATCAGTACGTTGTGTATGTCCTGAAAATAGTCAACTAAGTCATTCGCCTTCTGTGAGTCCGTCATAGCAGTCTGTCCATTTGGTTTTGTCAGGGCGGGTATGGCTTCCCGCGTATTTTTCATTGCCTTCGACAGTTTCCACAGCGAGTTGTCCTGAGGATTCAGCGCTTCCAGCCTATCCCGCCATTTCCGGTTTTTTGCGGTGATGATAGCGGTCCTGATCTGCCTTTGTAGTCTACCCATCTCGGCCTTGGCGCCGACATGACGATTTCGCTGCCAAAGCCGTCTTAGTCGGTTCTTTTCATGGATGTCTTGTATGACCGCTGCGTCGAGTCGGTCTTTGAATGGATTTATAGTTATGGTTGTTGCAACACCCTGTTTAGCGTCCTGCAGTACCCTTGTGAACTCACCCACAGCACTTTCCAGCTCGGCGACTGTACTGATGTTGTTTGTAAGTGTTAAGTGTGTATTAATGTGTGTCTTATAGAGACACCAGTCGGCGTCCCTATAAGACGTGATTTTGCGTGTAATGTCTTCCCTCGACATATTTTCCAACTCTAGAAAGATTGGATTATGGTCGGATGTGAGCTCCTCCAGCGCCACCGCACCGGTGATGTGGAGTTCCTCACATTCTTGTTGACCACTATGTCGAGGGTGGAAGGTGTTGTATCTGGAAAATGCGTATGATCGTCCGGATACTGCAGCACGACGTTACGATTGCTGACGTAATCGTACAGAGTGTTGCCGTTCGCGTTGTTGCGATGGCAGTTCCATGAGCGATGTAGTGCGTTAAGGTCGCCTATGAGCAAGCATCGCGGGCTTGCGTTCAGCAAATTCTCAAGACAACCCGCCGTGAAGCCGTTCAAGGGCGGGTTATACGCGGCAACGATGCTCATGCCGCCGTCCAGCGTCACACACACGTTCTTCACGGACGTGTTCCGCAGAGTACGGTGCGTGTGTGCAATGTCTGTCTTTATGAGCACAGCCACGCCGCCTCCTCTGTTAATGTCAGCCCCATCTTTTCGTATAGTCGTATACCCTCGGACATGTAGCTTGTCCCGTCGGTTAAGTTTCGTCTCATTCAGAAGCATAATGTCGATTTTGTGCCTCGTTAAATAATTTATAAGAAAGGGAATTTTGTTACCTATACCATTGGCGTTCCATGAAGAAAGTTTTAGCCTAGAAGGCATCTGCAGGAAGACTCTGGAAGAAGGATACCACGATCTGGAATTTACCCAGGGAGAAAGTACACTTCTCGAGCTCATCACTGAGTTCAGTCATCCGTGCCAGTATCATATCCAAATTTACCAGAGAAGCTAACCTCTCTGTCTGTTGTTGTAGCCGGCGAAATTGGTCCATTCCCAATTCCATTGAGTTGGACGATTGGTTCTGCCGATTCGTTAATGATGGAGGAGGTGGCCACTCTGGGTTTCTCGCCGCCGCCGGTCTTGGCTGCTGCTGGCTCTGCTGAGCTTTTTGCGTCCATGTGTTCGTCTTAGGCAGTGGTGCCGCCACATATTTCATCTGAGGGGGCGGTGGAACCCTAGCCGTCCGCTGTTCAATTTGTCCTATGCGCCTTCTGTATACGACACAGGCCACGCTGTTGGCGGTGTGGACTTCGCCGCAATTGCAGCATTTCGCCGGTTCGTCCTTCGACTTGACGCATACCTTCGTCAAATGGGCACCGGTGCATTTAACGCAACGGGGAGCCGCGTGACAGTTTGAAGTAGCGTGTCCCCACTGCTGGCACCGATGACATTGAATAATAACTTTCGAGTTAACCTGACGTTCCCATGTGGGAACGGACCCGGCTCTGCAATTCCTTTAGCGTGACCTCGTTCGACATGATTATCATGTACAGGGGGTTGCGCGTTCCTCTCATTGTATAAATGTCGCGGACGACAATTTTATGCACTTGTTCTAGTTCCTCCTTCAGATCTTTTGTTTCGACTTCGTAGTATACACCTCGAAGGACAAAGGCGTGGGACTTCTCATCCCTCGGGGTGTAGGTGTGGTATTCCACCTGTCCCTCGTTAAAGTATTGGTTCATAATTGTCCAGTCGTTTTTGTTAGTCAACTGGAGCATTGTAGAATTGGTCGAATGCTTCCAGGTATAATCCTCGCAGCCTGCTCTTCAAGAATGTGTTTATTTTCTTATGGTCTTTGAGCTGCCCGTGAATGACGATGGGCGGCGGCTTCTTAGTAGCAGGTTGGGGAGGAGCTTCCACTTCTGACTCCGGTTCGGCGACTGGCTGTGGCGGCACCACATCCATGTCCTCGTCCATTCTCACTTGGCCTTCATGGCGGTTTTCAGTTTTTGTGGGCGGCGCCGGTAGTGGCGGCATATTCTTTTTAGATGACCCCGGATGGGTGAAATTTGGATTGCCCACTTCCGGAACGGCAAGTTTTCTCTTTTTGGGCGACCGCATTTGAAAAAGTGCGACCATCTCTGCTTGGGGGATTTTTTTCGGACCGGGGGTGTTGCCGGAGATAGTTGTTATCGGCGTCACGCGCGCCGGTGCCACCTTTATGCTGTCCTGGGATCCCTCCGATCTGTTGTCTGCTGGCATTGCTAGTGCTGGTCGTTCTATCAACCTCTTTAGTGGTTTCTTTATGGCCGGCCTCCGGTGTAAACTGACAACAGATGCATCTGAGTCATTTCCGGAGGTCGGTTTGGTTGGAAGGAGTGGCCAGTTGCCTTTTGGCCAACCGATCAGCTCGCGTTGCGACACGTCTGTGTCAGTTACTTGGTCTTCATCCATTTCACTTTAAATGATGGCTTTTTGGAAATTTGTTGGGCCTCGACCGGTTTCAACCAAAAAACCGGTCGGGGAAATGGTCTTTGAAACGAAAACTTTAATATGGTGGTGGTGTCACTTTTGAATTTACAGGTTAAATGTAGGAAAAATTTGTTTGACGGAAGTCTAATTTAAATAATTTATAAATGTCACTGTCACAATTTTGAAATTTTCTCTAGAAAGGCTCACCGATGGCTCCCCTGGTTTTTTCTGCTTGCACGGGCTTGTGGCCGTCCCAAAAGATCTCTTGTGCCCTTTGAGAGGTTTGAAACACTTTTTTTACTCAACTTTATTCAACTTTATCACGGACGTTAATAAATGACTAATAACGCAAAGCTTTAGCCGCTGCATTGCTGTATTGCTACGAAAAATTGATTGTCTGTGATATATATATTTTTCAACAATCATGCATATTTCAACTCGTACTTCTATGAAATATATTAGTAAAATTCATAAAAAAAAATGTATTATGGAAATAATATTTCGTAAGATTTTCATTTTAGTACAAGCGACAAAAATTAAGAGAATATTTTTTTATTTACTGATCGATTTTCTTCAAAAACAATAGGGTTCTTCCTCTAGCTAACATTAACTTACTTTCTAAGTTTCAATACAATCGGACTTTTCTTTCCTAAGTTATCGTGCTTATAAGAAACGTGACGGACGTACAGACGGACGGACAGACTGACCGACGGACAGACGGACAGATGGACAGACGGACAGACGGACAGACCGACAGACGGACATTTTGAAAGTTGTTCAGAATTCGTTCACTAACACAATGATTTGAAATTTTTTTCTTTACGAGCGATATTTACGATTTTAGAAATGTGCCGATCAAATACAATATACTCTTCGTTTTTGCGAAGAGTATAATAATATAGCGTTTGATATGGTCTAATCCAAAAACCTATAAAATAATATGCCACATCGGTCTGGGGGTCGTGGGGAGAGATGATACCATAAAAATATTCTTCTCGTACTAAATTCCAAATCCCATGGACTCTTACTCATGGGCGCAGCCAGGGGGGGAGCCATGGCCCCCCCCCCCAAGCCGTCTTCCATGAGCCAAAAAATAAAGAAGCACTACAAAGCAGTATCTAAATTATCCCTTGAAATAAATATTGTACTATCCCTTGAAATAAATATTGTACTACTAATACTGTAATTAATGCCAATATTATCTAATAGAGGAATCTACATACACATCCGTTTTCAACCATTTTCTGAAAAATTTTCCTCATCCTCTGGGGAGGCCGATTCTATTGCCCCCCCCAGATAAATTTTCTGGCTGCGCCACTGCTTACTTGCTTACTTTACCTATATACCCACATTTACCTCCCAACCCTTCAATGGAATAAGATCATATAACGTAGTTCCATATGTTATTACAATACATACATAGTTTCAAGTCAATATCATAAACTGGTCCAGAGCAATCGTACGCATAAAAAAAGTTACAGGCAAACCGTCAGACAGACAGACACACAGATTGCCAGACAGACAGTTTTTAATTGCTCAAACTTAAAATCTCGACATTTCATGACATTCTAAGCCTAGTTGAACAAAAAAAAGTTCAATTCTTAAAAGAATTAGTATACTTCCACTCCACTTTGTGGATGTGGAAGTAATTAGTCTCGTAAACATAGCGTCAAATTGTAAAATTTTAATACTAGGCCAGTCGGCAGAGGTTTTGATTGATTTACCAGCGTGCGGTAGGCATTTCTGCCACTCCCAAGGATTATATAGCTGTGCCTGCTACGTCCACGCTGGGTTGACTAGGGTCATGCTTGTTGCCAGCAGCGAGTGCCACATAGCGCATGGTAAAGGAATGTGGGATGGGAGGTATAGGTATTTGTGGATGCGTTACCGCATTGTGTGGTGAGTGAGCGTTTAAGCTTCCTTTTTCTTTTTTGTATTTTTGGTTATGGACTTTTGCCTCTTCTGGGTCTTCTTGTGATATATGTTGCCGCGTCGTATCGCTGCTGTTTGTGCTCTTATTTTTGTTTTTCTGCTTCTATAAATCTTCTTCTTCTTCTGAGCCTTCTGATTCCTCCGTTTGTGATTCTGGTAGGGTATATATTGCTCCGATTTCTTTGTGGAATTCATTTTTTCCCCTCGCTTTTCTTTCCCAGTATGTTTGGTTCTTTCCCAGTTTGTTTATGATCCTCTCGAGTGTTGTTTTTCACGTGTAACATGGTCTCCCCATTCTTAGTTTGTTGCTGTTCAGTGTTAGTGCTTTCTTCAGTAGATGTGTTGGTTTCCTTCTTTGGACGTGTCCCCAGTACTTCATTGCGTATATTTCTATCCTTTTTGTGATTGTCTTCCCTTCTAGTAGTGTTGATGTTTTATGCCGCTGTTTTTGTCCTGTTGTTTTTCTGAGTAGTTGGATGATGTCTCTTTCAGATCTTCTCAAACTTTTTCTGTTGGCTTTTGTTGTTGCCGCGTTTTTAACTCCATATGTCATCGTTGGCAGTATGATGGCTATGTACTGCCGTTTGATCAGGCCTCTTGATAGTTTCTTTTTCTCGATGAAAGGTATAATTGCCCTTGTGACTCTGTATGCTGTTTTTATTCCCTCCATTACTGTTTCTCTCCTTTTCAATTGGTTCGTCAGATATGTTCTTAGGTCGGCAGAGGTCTTGACTAGAAAAAAAATCGGAACAAGCTGAAAACTGTTTGTCCAAATGAAGCAATTATCATTTGGACATAAAACATAATATATTAAGTTTCCCACAATGCGAGTCGACCGGAACATTTCGAAATTTTCCAAAATAGGTACAAAAAATTAGTTTTCGCAGTTTTCTTGCTTTTAGTGGGTTTTACAGTAAAAAAAGGTTATAATTGCCAAAAACTGATTTTTGGAAAATTTCGAAATGTTCTGGTCCACTCTCATTGTAGAAAATTTGATATATTACATTTTATGTCTAAATAATGCAATTAAAAGAGTTTCCAGCTTGTTCCCTTTCCTTTTTTTCTATTTGAGGTATTTTTCGCATCTGCCGACTGGTCTATATTTAAATATCAATAAAATAATTAGGATTAGAATCTGGTCAGACTTTCAATCAACGTGTTATTTCTAAAATGAATCTTACTTCATGAATTTAAATTTGTAGTAATAATAAATCGTAACAATAAACTATCACAATATTATGTATTAAAATCGTTTGGTGTCAAGGTAGACTGCACACAATGACATTACCTACTTAAGGAATTAATTAAGTGATTCGGGATGCTATGTTTATGGTTATTTTCAAATTTAAGTCATCTTTGGGCAGGTACAGATTGAGAGGACGATATATTAGCTCTTAAGTAGTAGATCAAGGCTTTAATGATAAAATGTTATGGAATGTATATGTAATCATTACTTTCTTATAATTCTAGAATTAAGACATTATCCTTTTAAAAGGGGCAAATTTTTCGAAATAATTTTAAAGAATTACGTCACATCTTTTGTAATTAAATTTCCAATTTTATTTTAATCATGATGGTTTATTAAATGGTATATCAAATAAACTTAACAGAGAAATGTCTAGGTATTCAATTAAAATTGGCGATGATATCAATAGAGTAATTTATTGTTATAATACATTGTATAAAATGATTTGGGCTATATAAAGCTTTACTGGATTATCGTGTTGTCAAACTATATTCAATAAAAGCAGGTACACAATTAAAAAAACATTCTTAGATTAGAGAGAAAAAGGAATTGTTATATTCAATTACAAATCAAACAGGCAGAAGTTCTACTACATGATAAAAGTAGGTACAATTATATAGTAATTACTTTTAATTACTATGTAATTTTACTTGCATTCTGTATTTACACATATATATATATATATATATATATATATATATATATATATATATATATATATATATATATATATATATATATATATATATATATATATATATATATATATATATATATATATATATATATATATATAATATAATACTTCGTCAGTATTAGCTAGAGTAGTTGTTTTGATTGGTTTTCCAATAATGAGTGTTTTAAAGTGTTTTCCTAAGTAGAATATTAGCGTGACCCGATTAAGGTACCAATATACAGAAAGTAGATAATTTCATATTAAATAAAAAAGTGTGATGACTAAATGTAAATAAATGATTGAAATATTTTCAATATATTTTTTTTCTTTAAAATGCTAAGAATCCTATCATGTAATTCAATACTTCGTCAGTATTAGCTAGAAGAGTAGTTGTTTTGATTGGTTCTCCAATAATGAGTGTTTTAAAGTATTTACCTAACTAGTATATTAGCGTGCCCAGATTAGGGCAACAATATACAGAAAGTAGGTATTTTCATAATAAATAAAAAAGTGTGTAAGTTGTGATTTGCATAATACCTAAATAATATTCTCTAAACATGTAGTTTGAATATTTGTACATTTATGATAAATAAATGAATTTTTGCATTTTAATACGCTTGAAGAAAAAATAGTATATATTACACGGAGTAGAACGCCTTTTTTTGTGTTTCGCCCAGTGCTCAACACAAAAAAAGAGTGCGTTCTACTCCTAGTAATATAATATACTATTTTTTGCGGTGGACATTACTTTATATGTGAACATTTTTATTTTATTATTTTTTTCCTTGCATTTATAATACCACTCACGCATGTTCAATTTTATTTTATTTTGTTTTACTTTACAGAAATATCTGTAACCAGGAATTTATTTTATGTTTACAATAAATAAAAAACTGATCAAATGTATTACGTGGCTGAGTAGGCTAGTAGTAATACAACGAATATGTGTTGCATTTCAATACATAAAATAAATATGCCTTACTTTTTACCAGTGTACTTGATATGAATCACTTCACAGATTACACTAAGCATTAACACATTAACTTAGTTATTGATACACGTCTAAATCGCACAGCACAAGAAAATGATGTGAGGTCCGACAGCTCGTCTGGTAAGGATCTGAGAGGGGATAGGAGGAAAGAACTTACTTTAAACGTTGTGAATCAATCGCTCAAGAGAGAAAACTGCCTGTGTTATGTTATTGTTGAAGGAGAAAATTGTGAAATATAATTGTCTTATAAACACCATAATCTATAACCATATAACATTAAGATATATAATAATGTGCTTTCACGATTATAACAACATTAATATACGATACGATACGATACAACTACACCAATCTTGTATTCGACATAAACTAGAATAGTGAGGGAAATATATATTCCAAAGAGGAAACACGAAGCAGCTACGGACACGTGTTTCGGAATTATTGTTCCTCATCAGCGTCGCGTAGCAACCAAAAGGATCTGGAAAGGACAGATAGGAACAATAATTGAAGGCACAGTACACAGTACTCTTATTTGTGCATTCATATCTAGATCGGTCTATTTAAGACCTTCACCGACAGTCGCCACATGGGGCACGGTCCACATGGAGCTCTATGAGCCGACTGTCGGTGAAGGTCTTAAATAGACCGATCTAGATATGAATGAACAAATAAGAGTACTGTGTGTGTACTGTGCTTTCAACCTTCAATTATTGTTCCTAGCTGTCCTTTCCAGATCCTTTTTGTTGCTACGTACGCTGATGAGGAACAAAAATTCCGAAACACGTGTCCGTAGCTGCTTCGTGTTTCCTCTTTGAAGTATAAGGCGCTATTTTCCTCACTATTTGTTTTTGACCCTATTAATTTCTTCCTATAAATTAGAATATTTGTCAATTATTTGGATTTCTCATTATAACATGCATAATATACAAAACATGGAGAGAATTGAGATACGTTGCTTAAAGACTTTAAGTCATAAGGATGATGGCGTCTAACCTGCCATTGGTTGTTTTCCTCATACTGTATTTTTAAATAAATTTACATCACAGCAAGTATGTTTTTTTAAAGTTATATATAATTTAACAAATTGTGGCGCCACATAAGTACTAAATTTTCGAATACCTAGATCAGGTTACAGGCAAAACTCATTATTCTATTTATCGACCTCCAGAGCTAACGTTCAGAAATTCACGCTACTAACCTAAATGTGCGAGAATTTCTTTTAAGAAATCTTCAAGACCAATCTTCTACTTACTAAATTTGGATTTGTTTTTATCTTCGTTTTCTGTTTATTTTACATTCTTATATCTGCCTTACAGTTACTTCTAGTTAGTTTGCTCTGGCAAGGCTTAATCTAATCTTTGAAAGTTTTTTCTCTTATGATGAAGTTGGATGGTAATGAAAAATTTGATGCCATCGTAAAACTCGGGATTTACATTGAGAAACACGTTTTCTAGATATTAACACATTTTCAATCATTGTAACTTAGGACAGAAATTTGTATATTTGGCACGTAAAGTGTCATCCACTAGTCTACTACAGTATTAGTGAATTCAATTCCTCCATGTTTATTTCACAATATTGTTTATTGCCAAACACGACTATTTCTGTAAATAAACATTAAACCATCCAAAAGTCATATTTTTATTTACCACCCAGTACATGATTTCAGAGAATACAAACGAAGCATCCTAGATAGTCACTACGATTAACGACCGCATGAAGAAACAGTTATGATTTTATACTTTTCCAATATTTCACATTAAAGCAAGCAATGTCTTATTCATAAACGTCCCTATTTAAATATAAGAAAAGAAACATGTTTCGTCGTCAAATTAACCTTCACGAACTTTCCATTTTATTAAGATGCGTTCTTTATGAGTCTCTGGACGTCAAGGTCTTTGTTAACAAAAAATTAAAATTGTATTAAAAACTTGTTTTTAATTATCCCTGTATGTCTGGTTAAGAAAATGGGCGTAGAATATTACATAAATTGATCGACATGTATACATTATTTTATTTGTGTTAAACCTGTATTTAATTTACAAACATTTCTACAAGTTTAATTGAATATATTAAATGGTGGTTATGAAATTAGTACCTATGTATATTATATGTTTTTTTTTAATTTCAGGCAGGTTATCCAGGAGCTTCATTTACTTTATCCGAAGATCAAACATTCATATTAATTCGGTACAACGTATCCTCAGTATGTATATTTCTTAAATGATATTTTATAACCACTAGTAAAAACATCTGTTAATAAATAAATAGGTTTTCAGACACTCGACAACATCTCTTTTCACCGTTTTCGACATCGTTAATGAGTAAGTATTTTCCTAATCAAATAACCTCCTTTATTTTATGTGGCTCTTTTTGCACATTATTGGAACTATTTTTCTGGAAGCACTATTTTTTTTATACTCTTCGCAAATAGGAAAACGAAGAGTATATTGCATTTGATCGGCACATTTCTAAAACCGGAAATATCGCTCGTAGAGAAAAAATTTTCATATCATTGTGTTAGTGAACGAATTCTGAACGACTTTCAAAATGTCCGTCTGTCCGTCGGTCCGTCTGTCCGTCGGTCCGTCTGTCCGTTCGTCACGTTTCTTGTAAGCACGATAACTCAAGAAAGAAAAATCCGATCGTACTGAAATTTGTACAGTAAGTTAGTGTTAGTTAGAGGAAGAACCCTATTGTTTTTGAACAAAATCGATCGGTAAATAAAAAGGTTATTTATGATTTAAATTTGAAAAAAAAAATTTTGATTTTTATGTTTTCGTAATTGACTAGAAATCTGGTGGAATGATATTTCATTTTAATATCTGAATATTTATATATTTTACAAATATACATTTCATAATGTAATATACAACCCTGAAAATATGACTTTAGTTTGTGTCCTATAATGTAAAAATTTACATTTCTTTACGTGTAAGGTGGTGGTGTAGTTCTTACGCTTTTGACTCGGAATTCATGGGTCCCGGGTTCGAAACCCAAATGGGGTTTGTTATGTTTTTTTCTTATTTTTACTTCATTTTACACTGAGTCTTTCACCAAGTTCGTATTATAAAATTTAAAATGTCTAAAACTAACAATATTTACAAAAAAACTGCGAAGAATGTGTAACAATTATATAAAAAGTTCAGTGAACAGGAGAAGAGTACGTTTTTAGCTTGTTTCATTATGTATTTAGTAAAAATATTTTAGGATTATAAAACAAAGTTCCAAGATAAACGGAAAGAATGGCATAAAAATAAAACAAAAAAAACTCGAAAAAACCAAACACTAACGGCAGATGATTTCGGTTTCGTATTCGATTTCAGATGGGTACGCAAGTTAGCATTTCATATTCTGGTGAATAAAATAAATTTTGTGATTTAGTTACTTTAGTTACTTAAGTGGTTTGAGCAATTATGGCTTCAACGTTCAGGGCTACGCTGATGACCTGGTCGTTACTGTCAGGGGCAGGCATGAGGTTATGATCTCAAACCACATGCAAATTGCCCTAAACATAATATCCAAATGGTGCTCGTCAGAGGGTCTTAGTGTCAATCCGAGCAAAACAGTTATTGTTCCATTCACCAAAAGGAGAAAACTCAACTTGAGAGCTGCTATGTTGAATGGAACAGTACTGACCTTTTCCAGTGAGGTCAAGTATCTAGGAGTAATTCTGGACCAAAAACTCACCTGGAACTCATATTTAGAAAGGACACTTACCAAGGCAACAACGGCCATTTGGACGTGCCGTAGGCTGTTTGGTAAGACTTGGGGTCTAAAGCCGAAAATGATACATTGGTCATACCTATCGGTTGTGAGACCTATGGTTACCTACGCATCATGCATATGGTGGCCAAAAACAGAAGAAAAAGTAGCACAAGGAAAGTTGCAGAAATTGCAACGCCTTGCCTGTCTAGGGACTACAGGAGCAATGCGCTCGTGTCCCACAGCAGCTATGGAGGCAATGCTGGACTTACTTCCTCTGCATTTGCATGTGAGGAAGGAGGCAGCACTTAGTGCCTTAAGGCTGCATCAGGCACTTAAATTCAGACCAGGCGACCTGGTTGGTCACTTAAGGATTCTGGAGTTAATCCAATTCGAATCCATGACCAAACCCACTGACTCAATGCCAATCAAATATGACTTTGACTGCCCGTTTGATGTGCTGATTGAAAGCCGTCAGGCGGGCAGGGCCGGAGCACTGCGGTTGGAGAAAGAGTCACACATCTGGTACACAGACGGATCCAAGATGGATGAAGGGGTTGGTGTGGGCGTAGCAGGGCCTAAATGCAGGCTATCTAAAGCCCTTGGTAACACCCCAACCATCTTCCAAGCAGAAATTTATGCTATAGATCTATGCGCCCAGGAATGCCTAAATAGAGGCACTCGAAGGGCAAAGATCTATATACTTTCAGATAGTCAGGCAGCATTAAAGGCTCCAGGTCATATACCTTTGAGTCAAAAATTGCCTGGGAATGCAGACAATCCCTGAAGCAACTGGCAAAAAACAACAAGGTTATCTTGATGTGGGTGCCAGGGCATGAGGGGATAGAAGGCAATGAATTAGCTGATAGCCGCGCAAGAAAAGGGGCTGAAGCCCCGTTTTTTGGACCCGAACCGTTCTGTGGCCTATCCAGGGGACACATAACGGAGGAGGTCCTAAAATGGGAAAAGCAACAAAAAGAGTCCTACTGGAGGAACACTCCAGGACAAAGACAAGCAAAAAGGTTTATAACCTATTCTACAAAGAATGCCACAAGGCTTCTCGAACTGGAAAAGTCCGATTTAAGGCTGATCACAGGCCTTCTAACTGGCCATTGCCCCTTGAGATACCATCTCAAGAACATGGGCATGGCAGAAGATGACAAATGCAGATACTGTGAAGCTGCAACCGAAACTGCGGAACATATACTTTGTGAATGCAAGGTGTTAATCCGCATTAGGCTAAAGTACCTAGAACAGGCGGAATTAACGCCTGAAGACATAGGGAAATTAGCCCCCAGGAAAATCGCAAGCTTTGCAAAAAGTCTTGGAATCCTGGGTAACAACTAGATGCAGGGTAATTCACAAAAGATCTTTTAGGTCGAGGTGAAGAAAGGCCAACCCAGGGCCAAGCGACCCCCTTAAACAATCTACTTAAGTGGTTTCTTCCGGGTGTTGCCGTGGTTGTCGAATTTTACTTGACGTTTCACTGATCACGCTGTCAGTTTCTCTTTTACTTCCACGTCCAGTGGAAGTATAGTAACGACAAAAAAATTTTTAAAAATTTTTATTGTCCAAATAGGCTTAAAATGTCATGAAACGTCGAGATTCTAAGTTTGAGCGAAAAAAAAATTTCTGTCTGTCTGTCGGTCTGTCTGTCTGTAACTTTTTTTTGTGCGCACGTTTACTCTGGAACCGTTTAAGATATTGACTTGAAATTTGGTACAAATATGTACTTTAACGAGATCTAGAACTAGATTATATTTTCATCTTGTTCCGTCGAAGGGTTGGGGAGTAAATTGGGGTAAATTTGGGGTAAATGGGTAAATCAAGCAGGTAAGAGTTCATGAAATTGGTATTTAGTATATACAAGAGAAGCTAAGGTCTCAAAAAAAATTTTGGCATTAGCCACCCCCATTACCACCCCCACCCCCTTATTAAAGGGGATGAAAAGAAATTGTGATTTAGTATATGTACAGGAACCAGAAACCTCAAAATATTTTTTTACTTCATCCACCCCCCCACTACCACCCCCTACCACCACCCCCACCCCACTACCGATGTGGGGTATCGTTTTATGGGTTTTTGGGGTAGAGGATTTCAAATATTATATTATTAAAGTTCCATAAACAATTATTTTCACATACAAAGTTTTTTCGTTGTGAGTGACTTGGATAGAGAATCTGGATGTGGAAGTAGTGATTCCTCGGGCAGCGGTTTTTTAGAATCTTTCTGAAGAAACCGTGAAGCTTGCATTCTACTGTCGCGGTTACTTGTTGCAATATTAAATAGAGCACAGATGATGAATTAATTCTTTGGCTGTACGCTGAATTATGGAGAACATCTTTACCCTTTATCGATATTTTCCAAACTTTACCTGAATATTGTTTCTTCTATTTGTTCGCCATATCATACTGAATAACAACGTAAAATAATATTACCTACGATCACTATTGTAAATAGTAAAAAACACACTACCTGCCATCTATGTAAGATGGACTTTACATATTGTAAACGAATCGCACTGTGAACAAATCGCACGGTAAACAAAACGCACGGGACACGCAATTATAGGTGGCTTATATCGCTGACGCGGGGTTTAAAAAAACAAATGCGCCTACGTAATTTTCAAACGCTGTCAAAACCGACATAATATTTGTTGAATAATATTGTTGACAAGTAAACTAAATTCAGATTTTACTAAATAAATAAATATGATCGTACTGACTTTAGCTCGATTTTCGAGCACTTCATGTCTTTTTAGTAGGACTGAGGCCCCCACCATTCGATAGATAATTTCCCAACGATTAGGCGCAAAAAAAGACGAAGTTTCTAGCTCTTTTAGTACCAAAATGACGTGCAAGATAGTGAAAAGGTGTGAGGTATTACGTTTTGGTTACGTATTTTGATGCACCACAAAGTGAAAAATGCTTGAAACGCGCGTCCTACTTGCAGGACTTACAAATCTGAAATTCTGTGTACAAAAGTACTTCTGGAAGCGCTTCCGGCAGGACTTTCGCTTGTACGAATTAAGGTTAAACCCTGCGTCAGCGATATAAGCCACCTATAATTGCGTGTCCCGTGGGTTTTGTTTACCGTGCGATTTGTTTACAATATGTAAAATTCAATTTACATAGATGGCAGGTAGTGTAATTTTACTACTTACAGTAGTGATCGTAGGTAAAGTACAGTACATAATTCGAGTTGTAAAGCAATTACGCACTCATGGAAATACGCACTCGCCGCTACGCGGCATCGTGCGTAACTTTTCCATTCGTGCGTAATATGCTTCTTACAACACTCATTACGTAATATACTATTATATAGATATTCAAAAGGAAAAGGGAAGATAGACAAGAGAAGGGAAAATAAACAAAATAAAGGGAAGGGATTTTTAAATAAGGCTCCCTATGAACCCAATGCCTAGACCTATGATGACCCTGTAACTAAGGAATGGAAGTACAAGCCAAGGGCGAAATCGAGAATGGAGTTACAACAAAAGCGAGAGAAACATAGAACGACCAACTTTCATAGCCGCCCTCAACACCAGAGCGAGAGTTGACATTCACCAGAGCATCAGACATATTTATCTTTTTCTATAGTCCAATAAAGATATAATTTTTCAAAAAAATTTCTATCGGCAAGCTGATTTTTTCAGGGTCGATGGAGGGGTGTCTCCCGAGTATCCGACCAAAAAGTCACAGTCCACACCTCTTGTAGGCTATTGCAATAGGGGTGGTTTCTTATTTTTTTTTTTTAATTTTCTTTTTCCAGCTTGTACATAATAATATTCTCTACAACTTTGCCTAATAAAATTTTTTTGGAACTTTGATTTTTGACGGTCCAGCACCCATTATATGGGAAAATATTCACCATATTTATTTATTATGATTCAGAAAATATACAAACAAAAAGCTGAATAGCTGGTTTTTGCAGGGTTGATTGAGAACTGTCTCCTGAGTCTCCAACCAAAATCGCAGTCCAACCCCTTCGGGGTTTAGCGCAATGGGGGTAGTCTCTTTAAAAATATCCACTTGTACTTAATAAAAGTCACACCGCTTTTCCAGATTGTTTATTTTTTAACACTTAAGCATATATAATAGGGATGTTCAAATGAAATTTTGACGGTTGAAATAAATGGGATGTAATGTCCAAGTAACTTTGTGTTTTCAGTGATGTGCTTTACATGTAAATGTTAATTGTCAATTGAACTCATTTCCGCACCACCCCTGAGGTACAGTTCTGGCCGCGTTTTTGTTACGTGATTTCCCCAGAAGGCATAATTCACGATCGTACAAAGAAAATTACAAAGACAGTTTTCCCATCATTCGAACCGTCCTCTCTTTGAGGAGGGACCAGGTTCGCTTATGCCTTGTGCATGATCATCGTCAGTGAAGTTTAAAATGTCCTCTTCGTCGACGGGTGGTTCCTGGGCACTTGTTTGCTTGTTGTAATCGTAAAGATCTTCATCATCGCTGACATTATCGTCATATGAAATTGCTTGTAAAACTTGCACGTTCTCACAGGTCTCACCTGCACAGTGTTTGCAGATTGCTGTGCACTTCAGACTGGCTTTGCGACAACCGCAGGCAGCTCGGCATGGTCCTGTGCATTTGCATGATATGAGCTTCAAAAGCTCTGTTGGAGCAGGGTCTCTTGTAGTCATGCACGGCATCCAACCGCGTGCTTGCTTTTCCCAACCCCATTCATCTGCATCTAGGTACTGACCAAGCCACATTTGCACTTGGTGCTACGTTCTGAGGGAATGTTGTTTGGCTGCGTCTGTAGTCGGTGGGAGCGTGGAAAGATTGCTTTTAAGTTTAGCCGTTGATCGGACGAAACATTTGTAACGCAAAGCGTTCAAGGAATCATTCTTACCATCACCACCATACAATGAGATCATAATGCGTTCTCCTGCAAAAGTCACTGTCTGAGTATCATTGCGTTTATTGTAGAAGAACGAAACAAATTTTTGTAGTTCGGGATGTTTTTCTATCATTGCGATGAGTTTTCCTTTTCCGTGTCCAAACATCGAGGAGGTGGTGTCGCAACCACTGAACGCGTGTAAAAACAGTATCCACTTCCGTGTTTGGGATGAGTGCTTCCAACTGCTTGTGGAGTAAATGTGTTGTGGCTTCTGTTCTCGCCCAGGCTTCCTAAAAAACACGTTGGTGGTTGATTCTGAGCATAATCCGACTAATAAAATCAACAGGTCAATGTCTTCACCGATTATATATATTTCGTCAACCGCCCCAAAATAATGAGACCATCCCTATTGCGCTAAACCCCGAAGGGGTTGGACTGCGATTTTTTGGTTGGAGACTCAGGAGACAGTTCTCAATCAACCCTGCAAAAACCAGCTATTCAGCCTTTTGTTTGTATATTTCCTGAACCATAATAAATAAATACGGTGAATGTTTTCCCATATAATGGGCGCTGGACCGTCAAAAATCAAAGTTACCAAAAAATTTTATTAGGCAAAGTTGTAGAGAATATTATTATGTACAATCTGAAAAAGAGAATTAAAAAAAACAATAAGAAACCACCCCTATTGCAACACCCTACAAGGGGTGTGGACTGTGACTTTTTGGTTGGATACTCGGGAGACACCACTCCATCGACCCTGAAAAAATCAGCTTGCCGGGACTTATTTCTGAGCACCCCCTACAGAGAAGGTCGACTTTTACTGTACTAATAGATATTATTAGAATGACATGATGGACGAAAAGTGTGCCTGTTAGCTGTTCGCTAACACACAATATATCTGTAACTAGACGAGCTAGTCAAGACAAAAACAATGAGATGTCGACAGAAGTCAACACCAAAAATTTACTAATACCACGAAAACGGTCCTATATACAAATGTATTTATTAGCACTTTGCTAATTTTTCTAAACTTTACTATAAAGACATAACAAGGAATAATTTTATTTGTTAGCTATTTGCTAACATAGTACGTAGCTATAACCAGACTAATTAGCCAAGATAAAAGGAAACATTTAAATAAAAACAGTTGAATATTTGGCATCAATAAATTTATTGAGTAGTACCAAATACAAACCCAAGAAAATAACGTAGCATATAAATACGTAGAAAGAAATAATTCAGAACAATGTTGGTTTCCAAATGACAAGAGAACTGGAAAGTATTTCCTAATTGCCACAAATTAGAAAAATCTCTCTTTTTTATTATACTGCTTGTCTGTAATAGTACTGTTATATTGATACCCTAACTATTCTATTTTTATGAGACAAAAACTGTGATAAACCGATGGCCTTTTTCAAAATACTTCAAAATCTCTTCTTGTGTTTTTACCTACCTGTTAAAAAAAGCATCAGTACCGAAAATCGTGTTTTTCACTAATGCTAAATAAGATTTCACATAGGCCATAGTCATTATCTTTGTAGAATATCTGAATTTTTTGCTCTTGGTTGTTGTTTTGGGATGGCTCTAATACTGATAACATAAGGGGAAGTTCACTCGAGTGAGTGCTCTACCACTTAACAATTAAACAAACAATAAATAAAAAGCGTGCAGTTCGCCCCCTTCAGCAACATCTGCTGGAGCCGATGTCTCGAGAGAACTATTGTTTCATATTTTAGCAAAACTGCCCCCACACCCCGGCACCATGCTGCAGAGGAATAAAGCGATTAATATCTAACAAGGAAAAAAAAAGACATACGAACAATTAGGATATATGTGTTTGCAGTGCATGCCTTTTGAATGTTTTTGTCGCCTGCTCCCGAAATCTCAGTAACGTATCCAAAACTAAACCAAGTTTTTTGAGCTGGTTGATACCTTTATTTTGACATTACTAATGTTTATGTTTATATGACGCTGTAGATGAATACGATCCGTATTTTTACCGAGATATAATAATATTTCAATATTTATATTCATCAGGTAGTTTCAGATGTCTTATAGTGAAAATTGCAGGAATTATGCATGACAAGTGTTTAAATTTGCAGCATGTGATATCGAACTACCATGCGCTAGATATAATCTGTTTTAGAAACCGAACTGTGCAATATGTGGTGTTTGGTTAGAAAATGCGGCCAGCGAGGTGTTGACGTAAGTTCCTAATAAAAAAATTTATTCAGACAGCATGTCGTCGGTAAACCACAAAGCTGACCTTCGCCTTTTTAAGGTCAGTTGAGCGTAAATTGGAGATTGAAGGATTTATTGTGGCCGGTCAAGATGGTATAGCTAACGCTTTGTCGATCTATTGCGTGATGCGGGACCTAAGTACGCTCTGTTAGAATAGAAATATTCTTCTAACACACTAACAAATATCAAAATGTTTCACCTCACTTTTGAAATTTTATAATCTTATGAAATTCTAAATTAGCTTTACCTAATCCTGGCGATAAAAAACGCTTCCAAAAAAAAAACAATTCAAATAACTTAAAATCGACTACCCGATTTCACATAAATTCGACAAAATAAATTGGTACATTTTTAAGAAAAACTCTTGGATACGTCGGTTTTTGTTTTAAAAATGCGCACAGATCCTATTTGTCCTTTAGGTGCTATCAGTAAGACACAACTCCGTTTCATTATTGAGCTTTACCAGGGTACTTGGAAGCAATATTCCCTGAGAGGTAGATTGCAGAGAAAGGAACAACTAAATGTCCTGCTAGGTCTCCCGACTTCATCCCCTTAGATAATTGTTTCTGACGTAATCAAATTATACATAATGTGATCGCAAATATTCAGTAAGAATTCCCTGGAGGTCTTTCTGCGTCTATTAATGCAAATGGTCAGCAGTTTGAGCCAATTTCATTAATTATTTCACTCATTAACGCTATAGCCAATGAGAGCCCGTTTTTTCACAACACTGCACCAATTAAACGTCATTATTAGTGGTAATTCAACCTAGATCGGCTTTTGACACTACCAACATGCAAAATTTATCCTGTCCGAAATATATAGGCTATAACCTTTGCCTATCTGTAACTATTTCAATTTGCCTACTTTTCAATCAGGTAACAATAATATACAAAGATTGTACTTAATATAGCTCATAATACAGGAACAAGTCAAGCACAGCTTTCAATAGCTCAATAACGTAGTTACAAAGGTAAGCAAATCATTTGTTATAAATGTCAAGTATACATATTCACTCTGGAAACAAACTAAAAATGTACTTACATACGGTAACCTATCAAAAAGTAACTAGCTGAATCAAAGCTGTGCGACATTTTAATTTGTTGTATTTAAAATTCTCTCTGCTTAACAAAGCAAACCTCAACATGATTTTTTGTAAACTTCGTAAGATAAAAATAAGGATTAAATTCGTAAATATGTATGAATGAACATTTATTATGGAATATAACTCTAGTAGCGCTAGATGGCGCTATATATGTCAATCTCGGTACCATGAGTGTATAGTATTTATGGGCGGGACATCGGCAATAAAGTAGTGCTCACAGATTAAAGATGTAGTGCTCACTCTATTGTTCCTCGTCATATTGCACCTCAGAGACGCCTCAAAGGTATTAAACCAGTCATATATTATAATATCTAAGGTTTCAATTCGTTTTATTTACTAGATGCCACAGAAATCATCACTAGATTATGTTTAAAATACCTATAGCGAATTCTGCATAGTTTCTATTGTGTTTGTTTCAAATTTGCTGTTTTGACAATATGAGTGGGTTTGGAAATATTTCCTTATATCAAATTAATGATGAAATTGAAAATATAGGTCAGTAAACTCTAAAAAGTGACAAGAAAACGCTTGAAGGCAATTAATGACAAAACATAATATTGAAGATGTACTTAATGAATTATTTATTCATGAAATATTCTCCCCAAATAAATACCACCCGTGCTTTTAGATTTTCTCTCAAGCTAATTAGCCCAAAAGTTAATATAACTCGTGCAAATCATCACTAGATTATGTTTAAAATACCTATAGCGAATTCTGCATAGTTTCTATTGTGTTTGTTTCAAATTTGCTGTTTTGACAATATGAGTGGGTTTGGAAATATTTCCTTATATCAAATTAATGATGAAATTGAAAATATAGGTCAGTAAACTCTAAAAAGTGACAAGAAAACGCTTGAAGGCAATTAATGACAAAACATAATATTGAAGATGTACTTAATGAATTATTTATTCATGAAATATTCTCCCCAAATAAATGCCACCCGTGCTTTTAGATTTTCTCTCAAGCTAATTAGCCCAAAAGTTAATATAACTCGTGCAAATTATTTCAAAGATTAAATCCCTCCCGCTAAAGCGGTCGGGATTTAATTAGATAATAAACTGCCAATTTGCACTCTTTATATTACCAGGCAACAATGCTTTCGATAAAATTTTAAGCACTAGTGATATTACATACGATAAAAGGCTACGATTACTGTTAAAATTTTTGTTAACGTTGCATCTGTAGCATCATTAAGTACTTCAGTATACCCTCTCCCCCAAATACATTTTTCTTTTTTTTCATTAACAATAAATGAAACTAATATTTGAAAGTTATTTTTCGAAAACTGATAATAATAAAGTTATGGCGGGTTTCCAAACATTTTGCCAGTCCTTTATATTATAGAATCGGTTTATAATATTCTGTGTTCTTTATTTTTAGGAAATATTATGATATAGCTAATTTAACAGCAATTCAGCTGGCAACTTTTGCACCGACTGGACATGGCATAGTATACGTCCTTGATAATAATATTTACTACTTGGAGAACTTTGCTGTTGATGTTGACAATCCTGTAACTGTAACTAATGTTGGACAGTTGGGTGTCATTTACTGCGGTGTTCCTGACTGGGTTTATGAAGGTAGGAAATACAATTCATGTTACTAGCTATTCAACATATTCGTTCGCAAAAATAGAGCTTTTTCTTTATCACCCATTTCTTTAAAAATAGTGCGCTATTTCACACTGAAGTGCGAATTATAGTCAAATTATTCAAATTTACCCCCTTGCCAGTTTATTCAGTAGAGTCACCATTTTGCTACAAGCCGTTGTAGCTCAACATGGTTCGGTATAGGTATCAAAAATATATTTTTGCTTGCATGGTTACTGTCGTTTCATTTATATCTTGACCTCTATAAGAGTCAATCCTTGTGGTGCTAAGCTAAGATTGATAGCCATAATATAAAATATAAATTTTCTACGGATGTTTTCGTTAAACATTCCTTAAACCTGTCAATAAGACGTTAAGTCTACAATTATCGTTTCAAACTAAATTTCGATGATTAAGATTTTAATGAAACAATGCAATTATTTCAGACAAGAGGAAATAATAATCCACACTTGATTGCCTAAATAAGATTAGATAATGATGATTAGTTGTTATAAAATACGTACAAATATACGATTGCAATCCTTAAACCATTTTTTTAAATGACTAAGAAGGCACTATGTTTGCAGAAAAATTTTTTAAAATGCCAGTGTTATTTAACAATTTTTATACACTTTCACATTTAATCTGGTCGGCATGGGCTATTTTGAACTTTTTGTTGTTATTTTATTTAATATAGAATCCATCTGAAATAAAGAAGAGTGTAGGTCTAGATATTTGTTATATAACCTAATAATTATTTTACTGTAGGGTTTGCTATCCTCATCGATTTCTACTTAGTTAATACAATAAACCTAGCTTAAATAAAAAATACAAAGAACCTTTTGAAATAGCTGATAAGATTTTTTTTTCAATTTGCGGGTAGAGATGAATTCCTTAGTAACTTGCATCATATTGGAGATGGGGAATTTATAAATTTAACGATACTGTTTTCTGTTTATTCCAAAACATTCGCAATGAGTGAATCGTCGAGTATAGAAATCGAAAGCAGACAAGCACTTCATAATCATTCAAATCATTAACCAAACAAGAGCAAAACCAATATTTATTGAAAATATGAATATCTTTGTTTACTATAATGTTGAACTGAACAAGGCACATCTTGTAGTGAAATAAAAAATAACAAATTCCCAGATGCAGAAATAAAAATAAAAATATCAAATAATAGCACATCAAACATTAGAAATTCTAATATCCAAGATACGGAAAGAAAAATAAAATACACAATATATTACAATATTAAAAAACATATACAGTGTATCTTCGGTTGGGGTACCGTATTCTTGTAAACTTTGTTAGTTTTGAACTGCCGAGAAAAAATCATTCTTTTTTATAATAAGTCTTGCTTGTCTTAAGAAGTCATAGACAGTTGTCAAACTTAAGATAAATTATAGAGGGTAATCTAAAAATTAGAAAATATGAAAATGGAAATTTTATTTAACAAAGTTTTCTTCAATTATGAAGATAAGCTTAAATACAGAGTTAAATAAACAAAAGTTCTATTAAACACATAATTTCCGAAAGAAAATTGAAAATTTTTTTGCTCACATAGGCTTAGAATTCATGAAACGTCGAGATTAAGTTTGAACGAAAAAAGAAATTCTGCCCGTCTATCGGTCGGTCGGTCTGTCTGTCTAACTTTTCTTGTGCGCACGATTACTCTGGAACCGTTTATGATTTGACTCGAAATTTGGTACACTTATGTATTATAATAAGATCTGGAACTTATTTCGGGGAAAGAGTTGGGAGCAAATGGAGGTAAATTGGTAATGCAAGCAAGTAAGAGTCCATAACATTGGAATTTAGTGCATGTACGAGAAGCCAAGGTCTCAAAATTTTTTTGGCATCAGCCACCCCCACTATTACCCTCATTTCCACCCCCACCCCATTATTAAAAGGAGTAAAAAATAAAATTATGATGTAGTATGTATAGTACCAAATGCCTCAAAAATTGTTTTTGCATCAGTCACCCCCCCTACCACCTCTCACCACTACCCTCATTCCCACTATCTACGTGGCATATCGTTTTATGGGTTTTTGGTGTAAACGGTTTCAAGTATTATGTTAATAGAGTTCTATGAACAATCATTTCCACATAGTGGAGTGCAAATATAGTATCAATTTTTTTCCGTTATAAGAGAGTAAGCATATAAGAGAGTTGGATAGGAAATCTGGATGTGGAAGTAATGATTCCCTAGGCAGCGGTTTTTAATCCATTATAAGGTTCATAATTGAATACACAGAATGATAACACGGAGGCATATTAATTACAAAATTATGTCTCGTTATAATTAACAGCACACTGCATTAAAATAATGATAAGTATTCTGATTTATGCCAAATTTGATATACATTTTTCTGTTGTTTCAGAGGAAGTGCTTGGCAGCGGTTCTGCATTATGGATATCTCCAAAGGCAACCCATATAGCTTATGCCACATTCTATGATGAAAATGTTACAGAATTTTCATATTATCTTTACGGTACACCAGGAGACATCAGTTCGCAATATCCTACAGAGGCCAAAATTAAATATCCAAAAGTAAGCTATAATTTTATTTGTTGTTAACATTTATTATCTAAGTTATCTAAAGGTTCCAAGCTGATTTAACTTAAAGATAGGATTTTGCAGAGTGAGAGAGAAATATACGTTTATTTTCGGTATATTATAAATATTTAAAATATCATAAACGGTATAATCTTTAAAATAGTTTCAAATACTTCCCATTGCTCTAAGGAATACTACCATGTACAACTTTTATCGTAAATTTTGCATGTAGGTAACTCTAATAATGAAATTAGGAACTATTTTCATTGACAAACTACGATATTCAAGTACAACAGAAATTTACAATAAAGAAAATATAGTTGTATTCGTTAGAACAATAGCAATTATTTAATAGTATTTTATATAACAAGTGGCTAAAATGATGTTTTTTTTTTACAATTGGGGCGTATACGTACGAGCCGAAGGCGAGTGCTATAAACCACAGGAGTAAAAAAAAAACACATCTTAGTCTTGAGTTATATACAAAATTTTTTGTATCGCCATTCGAAATCGGAAAACAATATAATTTTGTAAAAATAGACTAAATTCTATTGCTGTTTCCATAGAAACCAATAAGTTTTATTTCACACTGTGAAATAAAATTTCTTTTTCTTCAAGCGTATTAAAATGTTTAAATTATGTCACCAAAAACAGAAGTAGAAGTAGGACATTGTTTTACTAGTAACAAAATGTTAGTACCGAACGCCACCGTAGTGGACATTGTTTTACTAGTAACATGATGTTTGATCTAAAAGATCAAACATCGTATGATCTTTAAAATCTCCAAAAATATTAATCCTACGTCAATAAACAAAAAATATAATTAATTCCCAGTTTGTACTTTTTGTAATTGGTCTGTAACATTTTTTCGATAAAGTGATACTTTTCGAGATACTTGACGAAAGCCGTTTGGAAATACCTTTTTTTTAAGCTAAAATCGCAATTTTGAAGTCGTTATAACTTAAAAACTATCAATTTATGAAAAATTGCATAGAACCTTTTCTTCTTAAAATTTGATTCTATTTCAGCCAATAAATATATATATTTTTTATAGTGCCACCCCCTGAGAGGGGGTGGCATCCACCCTCTATAAATTAGCAAGCCCCCGCACAATATGGAAACTTTTCTGTGAAGCATTTACAATTATACTGCCAAAAATGAACGAAATCCGTTCAATATGACATCATTCCGAAGTTAAAACCTTTAGTTACTGTACTAGTATACTCTAAACTATATTTGTATGAGTTTAACCAATATTGTATTCACCAAAGCAAAAAAAATTGGAAAATTTTTTAATTTCTTTTTTAATGATATGTTTGTGTGACACTAGTGGGACAATAATTTATAGAACAAAAAAAATAGACGTTTTTTCTCCAAAAATACTGTAAAATTTGAAATATCGATCTGGGCGCGAAGTGGATGATGTTATCAAAATTGTTGCTAAGAAGGGACCAATATATATGTAGATATACAATTTTGTTTTCGGAATTTTCCTTAAATTTAGGATGGATTCAACTAATTTTAATATCTTTGTGCTTTTTGCAATAACCGTTACATGACTTAATCAGGAAGAGAATTTGGTATTAAAGGGATATCTAATCTCAACTACATGCAAGGTAACAAACGTTTAGCACACAGAGATTCAAGCTTCTTGAACGATATGTTTGTGAAGTTTGGTTTGAGGTTGAAACTCCGATTAAAGAACTTATATCTAGATACATAACAGGCTATCTTTTCACTATATACCTTGTTTGCTCCTAACATAGTCACATTATATGTCCATTAAAATGGATAGATGAACATCATATCCCATAGGCAACAGTGGCGTTGTGTGTGTAGAAAATGTGCAGAATGGTAAATATTTTCATTAAAATGAATTATTGCAATTCCTGCATTACCGGCTCTTTATACAACGTGATGTAGGCATACGATAATACAGTAAGATAAATATGTATTGAAAGGATATTAAAATTTAATTGCTATTCACTTTATAACTGTAAACTGAACTTCATCATGTTACGACTATGGAATGATCGAATTCTTCTTTTCTAAACTGATTTATGCAAACTGCACAGCACTTAACCGTTTTGCACTAAATATATTGTCACTAAACTGTGTAAATATGAATAGAGAATATTATTTAGGTATTAAGCAAGTCACAACTTAAAATAAAAAGACTTCTTCACCACATTTTGATCGAAAAACACGAAAAACACTTATTAACATTAATGGCGGACACTGTCAAAAGTGTCAAACTGAGATTATGATGATCGAACTTACCGATCGTGCGCGAATCGGCCGCGAATAGATCGACTAGCCAATCAAGAACTTATGGGAAGAAGTACCTTAGACTGTAACTATCTCAGCAACATACAAATCAGTACAATTATGTATCTAGATATAAGTTCTTTGAGGAGGGTTGAAAGGATTAGCAGTAATAATAACAACAATTGCTTCGCATACGCTTAGCTTTATAAGTCTCTATGGGCGTTTGTTTGATTCGTTAGGACTAATTACTTTAGTATTACTTTTTCGGTAATATATAAGTTATATGAGTTTCTCAACTTTTTGAGAATGCATTAACCTGACAAGGATTATGTGACTTCGATTCGCTTTCGGCCAACCCCTATGGAGATGTCCACATCATCATTCGTACTTTCCTAATTTTTAAACCAAGGTGTTTTTTTATGTCTTTTATGAAAAATATTTTCTAAGTGCGACTCGTGCTCGTGCTAAATTCCTCACCAGGGGTGAGTCAGTGTCACTGGGGACTAAATATTTCTAGTACATTAATTCTGCTGGCGTCCGAGCTGGCAGCATTATTTTCTCCAAAAATTCCCACCATTACTCTATGAATAAGCACATTGTTGCAAACATAACATTCAATTCCATTCATAATCAATAGAAACAAAAATATCGAACAAGGAATAGAAAATAATAAAAAAGAATTTTCTGAAGACCTACACAAAATAGATATGAAACTAAGAACAGCAAAATTAAACAAATACTAAATTATTAGTATAACTAAACATACCTAATTAAAGCCCTACGGAGGATGTGCACGTAAACAAAGATATTGACAACGTTGAGCAAGATGCTATGTACTTTTTTTTATGTTGTTTTCAGGTAGGAACTCCAAATCCAATAGTCTATATATACTTGTACGATATAGCCACCAAGGATACCATAGAATTCCAGTTGCCACCAGCAATAGACAACAAATCTTCTAATGACTATATATTATACGATTTAGCATGGGTATCTGACACAGAAGTATCAATGATTTCCACTAATAGAATTCAAAATAGGTCTATTATTATTAGATGCAACTTAGGCGGACAATGCCAAGAGGTAAAAATTATTGAGGCAGGACTGGCATGATTTTAATATATTGCTAATTTTAGGAGACCACTTATGAAGAAGAAAACGGGTGGCTAGAGCCAAGAAGTCCAAAATATAGTAAAGACGGTCAGACGAGACTCGAAATTTTGGGTCAACCTGAAGGTGATGACAAATTTTATCATTTGGTACTCACTGATGTGGCAACTAACAATGCCACAAGGTTGACTTTTGGACGGAAAGTCGTCACTTCAATTCTTGGATGGGATGAAGATAAAGGTTTGATGTAAGAATTTTTTACAATCTATCTATAATGTAGTAATTAGATGTAAAACGCTAGAATTGATTTTGATTTATCTATGTAGGCATTTCAGATACTTTACTGAAAATTGTTTACTAATTACTATTTATATTGCAAAACTTATTTTTGCACCTCATTTGATAAACAAACAAAAAAGGAAGAAGATTAATGTGGTACACGTTTTGTACAATGGGGAACTTGTCCATTTTTTTTTATTTCATTAAAGTGTGTATTTACGTATAAAAACACGCCACACCGAATATCAGCTCTTAAATCGCAGTACTTACTTTGCAATAAATAATTAAAGTTGAAATCCTCGCCACTCCTCACGAAAAGCACTGTGACGTCACCAGGTGAAAACTAGTCTCGCGTGATATTAACAGATGGCGTACTTTAGTCATTCACCCTATTATTAATAGACCGTTCGGCGGTTGGCTTTGAGACGTCCGCATATTCGCTCATAAGTCTTTTGTTTTTTATGTTAGAGAAAAAATAAAAAAATTGTCGGAAAGCTCAATTAATTCTCTTTACATAAGCTATCTACAAATTTTTCGAAAAAACCTATAATTATCGAGATATTCAAGGAAATGTAGGAAATTACACGTTTCCCTATAGAGTGTATGTAAATCTTAAAAAAATATTTTTTCTCAGAAGCCTTTGTTTCGAAGGGCCGAGATTAACGGAGCATCAAAATAGGACATGATATTAAGTGAACATCGTAAATGAGATCGATTTCAGTTAGTTACCGATTAATTACGGTGACAAAATGGAGACATTTTACCGAAAATAAAAAGTCCCAAATCCCGCCCCCTCTAATTCCTTAATTTTTGTCGGAATTCAAAAAATAAAAAAATGTGTTTTATCAAATTTAATTATGTTTAAATTAGCTAGAGTAGTGATTTGGCGTAGGAGCCAAGATTAAAAAGTTGCCAACTGTAGAAGCTCAAAATTTGCGATTTTTTGCCGTATATGGCCGACATTTCTGTAGATATCTCCGAAACGAAAAAAAAAATCAAAAGTCTGGTGATAGCAAAAGATTCGTAGTGGAAAATACTCGTTTGATCTAATTTTTTATTTCGAGCTAACTCCCACCGTTTCGGAGATATCTGCGAAAAATAGCAAAAAACAGCTTACATTTCGGAGCCGAAAAAATTTGCAAAACATGCAATCTTGACACGTTCATATTTTTCGAAAAACGCCATTGGATCGACCGTACGATGTCGCGACGTAAAGAGGAAGTCTTCCAGATAAACCTGATCGTAAATTGCACGGCGAAATTCGAAAATTCGGCTCGACACGAACGAATCAAAAGTGACATTTTGTGACATTTCAGAATATTGAAGATGTTTTTCCAACGAATTTTAGGTTAGATTGTGTTCACTGCTAGTTGTTTCTGACAAATGAGCATCCGAAAGCAGAATCGGCGTCGCTTGACGCCGTCATCCGACTTTCACCCTCTGATGTCACGTTTCAGGAGTGGGTAAAATCCGGCAGATTTTAATCGCTTATATTTCTGGAGGATTTTTTTTTTAATTTTTTGTTGTCTATGGGGTTTTTAATGATGTTAGTTTACGATTTTGAGTATTTTAATTCAATTTTATTTTTTGGGCAAGTTCCCTATTACGCTGCCCCACAAAAAAATTTTGTTTCTGATCTGGGGGGGTCTGACCATGTTTACTATATGTTTTGGGGTAGTTGAAACATTCGACTTTTACTTGGTGAAAATTCATGTCAAACCTATAGTTTCACAAATAAAACACTGAAATGTTTTTTAAAATTTCCACTGGTATATTAGCCAACATGACAATTGTTTCGCTAAACATTAGCTTCTTCAGATTTAAGCCTTGTACTCACATCTGAAGAAGCTAATGTTTAGCGAAACAATTGTCATGTTGACTTAATATACCAGTGAAAATTTTAAAAAAACATTTCACTGTTTTATTTGTGAAACTATAGGTTTGTTTTTGGGGTCGCTGAATCCGAATCCATTTAACCCCATCCCATCAGGATTTTGCCATAACCTCAAAAAATCCACAATTTAAGATATCAAACGCATATAACCCCAAGAATGAAGTTGTAATCTAAAATTTATTTCACAGTCATACAAAAAAAATGATCTGACCTGCGGAGTAGACCAGAGTATCCTTATGTATTTGGACCAGCTGAAACTGTTTCACTTTTCAAAAATTATCATATTGTGGTTATATATCGTTGTTAGTAATATGTTAATATATTTTTAACCAAAAAATAATTCAAGAGCGCATTTGTTTTAGATATTATGGTGGATCTGTTCCTGATACACCCTCCCAACAACAAATCTATGTGGTAAGCACTGAAGGCGAAGACAAATGTTTAACCTGTGATATGGTCGTAGATGGAGATAGATGCCAGTATGCTTCTGCTTCCTTCAGTAAATCATTATCTTATTACGTTAAAGTGTGCAGTGGACCCAATCCAATTTTCGTGCAAGTTGAAAACACACAAGATGTAAGTATATATTCTATTATAGTTCACATTTCATGTAAATGGAAACACTGAAGTAAATGACTAAAACTAAAAAGATCTCTTTTTCACCGTTTTAGTGATTCCTTTATTTAGTTTCTCCACAGTAAATTAATGTATTCATCATTTTGAATTTTTAAGCTTTAACGTCGGGTTCGTTACTAGAGAATTTTGAAATTTTCATATATCGAATTTCCAGTGAATTTTCAATAATGTTGTATTATCGAAACCGTATTGGATTAACCGTTTGGTATTCTTCATTTTTGAAATGAGATCGATATCAGCAGATAAACTACTTTCTAACTACTAGCACTTTTAATGAATTTCCAATGAAAGAGTGACCCCAAAAATACTCCAAAAATCTCCCATTTTTCAGCCCTCGAATTTTGTTTCAAACTAAGTACTAAATTATTGTTAATAATGAGAACATCCTGAATACAAAATTTCAAGATGAGCATATGTTTGGTTTTTGAGATATGAGGGATTGAAGTTGTGATATGCGTGATGCTATCAGAAAATACACAGCCCCACAAAAAATGAATACTCATTAGCTATTGCAGAGCAATTAAGATATTCTTAGTATTTTTCGACGCAAAATTCATATCTAATATCGACAAATCCGTACATCCATTGCTTAATTCAGAAGGGGCAAAAACATCCCCTGCATAAGGATGAAAATAGGGAAAAATAATGCTATTGAGTTATAGAGCTTTCATGAACAGAAGTATAGTATAAGTCTATTTGCTGAGTGCATGAGCGAAGGTGTTGACTAGGGCTTACACAAAGTAATTGAGACACACCCTTAAGAGGGTGAAAACCACCCTATTATACATAACTGCATAACAGCTCCAATAACTGGCGAAAAAGCTTGAACCCTCTAAGCTTTATTAATGGGAGAATGAACCATAAATCTGTTACGACCTATAAGTACACGAAAACAATCCATTACAGGGTAAGAAACTACCCCCCATCTTCAATTATGAACTTGAGTCAGGGAAAAAATACTGAATGTACCAGATATTGCTATATTTCTGTTCATGGAAGCTCTATAACTCAATAGCATCATTTTTCCCTATTTTCATCCTTATATAGTGGATGTTTTTATGATATAGCATTTTGATTGCAGTAGGTATGAATGTGGGACGATAACTGGAATTTTTTAGAACTATTTTATGACATAGGTACGATGGGGTAAGAGAACGGAAAGAAAACTTGGTGGATCTTCACCCCTTGACCTCCGTCAGGATCATCTGAGGGATGAAAAGGAATCAAGAGACACTGACATAAGAGAAAAGCACTCTTGGAAACCGCTATATCAGTACTTTTTATGTAATGCAGCGATTATGGGATTGCTCCGATATTCATCCCTTCGCACCCTTAGCCCCTCATAAAATCCACTTGAGGGTTAAAACGGACCTAGAGACTATGGCGTTCGGGAAGATTTTTTTTCCATACAATATAATGATTGTAAAGTTGCTCAGACTTCCACCTTTTGACCTCGTGAATTTCTCTAGAGCGATGAGAAAGAATTACGAGGCTATGGCATTCCTAAGTAGCACTCTTGAAAATCCTTGCTACAGGATTTTCGCTAATGTGATACAGCGATTGCGATGTCTCTGATATTCACTCCTCGCACCCCCACCTTCTTATAAAATTCACTTGAAATTTGAAAACAGACCATTAGGACATTAATTTTATAGAGCGCCCTTTATTATCCTTGTAACAGAATTTACTTTAATGTAATATTCTCACAGCAAGATCGCTTATATAAATGTGCGTTGTTTTCTCACCCCTTCATAGGTGTGTAAAAAAACTATTGTGGGAATATTGGTTATCGTTCCAGATCCAGACACACTGCAATCCGAATGCAATATCTGGTACATTCACTATCTTTTTACTGACTCAAGTTGATAATTCAAGATGAGGGGTAGTTTTGCACCCTGTGTTTTCGTGAATTAGGTCATAACAGATTTATGGTTCATTCCTATTAATAAAGCTTAGAGTTCAAGCTTTTTCATTAGTTATTGGAGCTTTTGTGCGGTTTTGTATAATATTGGGGTAGTTTTCACCCTCTTAAGGGTGTCTCTCAATTACTTTGTGTAAGCCCTAGTCAACACCTTCGATCATGCATTCAGCCAATAGACTTAATACTATATCTCTGTTCATGGAAGCTCGATAACTCAATAGCATCATTTTTCCCTATTTTCATCCTTATATATGGGATGTTTTTGGCCCTTCTGAATTAATCATTGAACATACGGATTCGTCGATATTAGATATGAATTCTGCGTAGAAAAATATTAAGAATATCTTGATTGCTCTGCCATAGCTGATGAGTAATCATTTTTTGTAGGGCTGTGTATTTTTTTATAGCATCACGCATATCACAACTTCAATCATGTTGTTGATGTTCTCATTATTAACAATAATTTAGCACTTAATTTGAAACAAAATTCGAGGGCTAGAAAATGGGTGATTTTTGGGGTCACAATTTGCGCGGCACGTTCGCCAAAAACTGCAAAATTTTCAATTAAAGAAATCTTACGGTTTGAAGATTTATATTCGCTTAGCGAATCTATAAGTAGTGATTGAACAATCATAAAAAAGTACCTTTTACTGTTTTGAAGTAGATTAAAAACGGTTTTATTTTGAGAAAAAATCCGGTAATTCCAGAAAAAATAAAAATGTAGGTTATTGCAAATCACAACTAAGGTTAAAAAAATAATCAATTATACAACATGTTTAAATTGTCTACGATCCGTATCAATGCGGGCTCTCCATTTATTCATCTGAACATGTCTCATTTAGGTGGCTTTTGACTTGGGCAGAAAAATGAGTATAACTTTCAAAGCATTGTAGAGCGCTTATGAGGAGTTTTAGGAAAAATATTATTCCTGTTCTTTTGCCTTTGTTTACAAGCGGAATCGTCCTTCGAAGTTTATCGCAACATCTTCTAATAGTTGACTAATAGAGTTTACAAAATTTTATAGCTATCTATTTCCGTTTATAACTTATTAATTTTATATATTCTAAAGTTTGTCACCATATTGGTAAGGTTGAGTTGGAAAACTGTTATTTAACGCTTTCTCTTTGTCGAAGATTGCTACGAGAAAATTGGGTGAAAGCAGATACGATGATGAATAATTTCTTTAGAAATTTAGACTTACATTCGTTCATAAAATCAATCTACCTATTAAAGTAAATACTCGCGTCAATCATTCATTCATTCATTCATTTATTAGTTTGGTACTCACCCTCTACTATTCCATTCTTTTATCTTCTTCGTTCCTTACGCCTTTAATAAGGTATTGTAAAGTTTTTTGATTATGTATGCATAATGGTTTTTTGTTCTTTTTAGGAAGACGATGTACTAGTTTGGCAAGATAATGAACTACTTCGTAATCGATTAGCTACAAAATATTTACCGGTTATAAAAAAATTAACTGTCCCTCTTAATGACCAGTTCGTAGCTCGAGTAAAACTATTGTTGCCTCCAAAATTAGATGAATCGGCAAACAAGAAATATCCTGCCGTTGTATACACGTAAGTATAAATCCAAAGGATTTTTTAATAACATGCTACGATGAAACGTTCATACATTCGCTTCCCTTTAGTACTGTAGAATTGACATAAGATTTTGTTGTAAGTTAAACAAATAAGAAATAATAATATTCATAGGGGGTTTAGTGACATAATAAAAAAAAGATACAAGATGAGTTAAGATAGTTGCATGAAAAATATTTATTGTAAATACATGAAAACAGAAAAAATGATCCGAAGAAATTCTTAGGTTATATTAACTGTAAAAGAAGTGGTTCCATTCCCGACAATATTGCATAATGATGTTCAATATACAGGGTGTAATCAGTTTCATGTCATTAAAAAGAACTGGTGGTGGGGAACGACTAAACGAACAAAAAAACCTTTTATAACGAGGGGGCCTAAAGCCCATAGTTTAAAAAAAAAATAAATAAAAATTTCGAAAATTTTCAGTAATATTGTTTGAGAATTGCTGGAATGTTGGGATAGGCTTTTATCTTCGCGTATGTCGGCGCCTCTAACCATCAAATACGCTAATACGGCTCTTTCAAAGTTTCGCGCTCCTTTGTTAGAGACCGCGCGTCGGCGAGGACACGAGTTGATAATCACACTTTTTTTTTGGCTTTTTAAAAGTACGTAAGGTAAGGTTTTTAGCGGTGCGGTAAAGATGAAAGACGTCGGTGTTTTCTGAGTGCTTAGTAGATTTGAAAAAAACTATACTACCCCTCGTGCAATATTTTAGTTTCTGTGGGTACTTCGTTAAGTACATACGTTGAACCCGTTCGTTGTTTTTGTATGTTTTTTTTGTTCTTTTTGAATTTTGGGCCACGTATTTACGATTAAGATTTATTTTATTGACTTCAAGTCGTTAAGTTCTTGATTACGTACAGACACTACTTGTTCGTTCTTTTTGTGTTGATTTTTGGATTTTGGGCCAAGTTTTTATTCTTATTTTCTTTATTGACAACGTTGGTTGATAGTTTAGTGTGGTATTTTAATGTGCATAGAAACCATAAAAAATGATCCTAATTTACCAAATGTGTTGAACGGAGTGCGTGTGTCCTTAGTTCGACGTGCCGAAAAGTGTATTAATGCAGATGGAAGCCATTTCGAACAATTTACGTAAATCAATAATTTATTGGTAAGTTCTAGATTTACAGAATATTTTAGTTTTCGATACCTGATCGGCAATTCGTTAAATAAATCAGATTTTTTCCTAACTTAAAATACACATACTTGTTTTCTGTTATAGTATCTCAGACGTCTAACGCTTTATTTCCCAATGTCATGCAATAATTACTCATTTTTTAAGCTTTTAACCCAGAACACTCATTTAGGTTACAAATGTTAATAAACCACATTTAAATCTGATAAATTATAAACAACAATAAAAGCTCCAATATTCTGTTCTAAATTAAAAAAAAAACACATGTAAAGAAATGCTGTGTTTAAACCTCTAATGCCGGCCCTACACTCTCGCCGAGACAATGCGAGGAGAGCCGGATACGAGAGTGTAGAAGGCCCGCTCGTCTTATCTCGCTGTATCTCGCCTTGCCTCGGAGACGCTCCATTTCTTGTCGGTTTATTGAACGCTAGCCAAAGCACACGAGACGTACCGAGGACCGGAACAAGCGATCCATACACACTCTCGTGTTACCTCGCCGAGGCCAGTCACCCTAAAAAGAATAAAACGATGTGACAGAGAACGACAACGTTTCACATGCAGTTGACACAACTGTTAAGAAAAATATGAAATAAAAAATACAGTGTGGTCATTTCCAAAAAAATAATGAAAAAAATGTGACGGAGAACAATAATCTTTGGTATGTAGTTAACACAACTGTCAAGGAAGAAACATATGAAAAACATGGTGGTCACCCTAAAAAGAATATGAAAAAATGTGCCGGGTGGCAATAATATTTCGCATGTGGTTAGCACAACTGTCAAAGAAAAATATAAAAAAATTAAACACCCTAAAAAAGAAATATGAAAAAATGTGACTGATAATATGTCACATGTAGTTAACTCAACTGTTAAGTAAGAAAAATATGAAAAATATACAAGGTGGTCACTATGAAAAATAATTATGGTGTATATAATATTTGGACTGTAGTTGGCACAGTTCCATCGTTTCAGCAATTTCATGACAACACGTACTACGACTACTGCGTCCTGCGAATTCCGAGAGTGTGGATGGCAACGCTCACCGAACGTCTCGCCGAGACATTGGGCGAGCAGCCTCGGACGAGAGTGTAGAGCTGGCATAACGCCCATCATTTGCTTGCAGTTCTGCAAAAAGAGATAACGAATTATTTACATTTTTATAATTGGTTCGGTTGAGGTGGTCATCAAAGGTGCCGCCCTTCTCTGCTTTGAGACGGCGAGCCGCCGCGGGCCGGCGAGAACGAGTCGGTTGGCAATCTTTGCACTTTTTTATGAAAATTTCAAAGTTGTATAATCGGAAAGTACACGTCCATTGACTCAGAAAAGCAGTGATTCTCAAATGTTTCCTACCCTAATATTCAAATTGTTGACCTAGGTCAGTTTTTTGCAAAGTGCCCCTAGAGGAAAAAGTCATAAAGGTTTTTTGTTTGTCTAGTCGGTTCCCATTACCAGTTTTCTTTAATGACATGAAACCGATTACACCCTGTATAAATCCCAAGATATAGTCAATACCTCCACTATCTTCCTTTAAACTACAAATTTAAAACATCATAATAAAATATGATAGATAAATATAATTCTTATGTAGATATCAGTAATTTTCTGCAATAGAAGTACATACATCTTAAAAAAAAATCAAACCTAAGTCTACTAAAGGACCAAACAACATTCCAGCATTTATCGTTAAAGATTGAGCAGCCGTATTTGCCTACACATGTAAAATAATATTTAATTTGTCACTAAAACTGTGTATATTTCCGAACGTATGGAAGAACTCTCGTCTATTGGGGTTATTTAGTCAAATTTCATATTGCACTTTTTATTACAATTTTTCGAAGTAATCATCAAATAGTTATTACACTGAAAATTTGAGGTCGGTCCCATAAGTAGTTCCAGAATTAGATTATGAGTAGGTACTGTTTTAAAATCTAATTTTTATAAACTCAGGCGCTCGAATCACTGACGTCATTCTCTCCCAAGCTCTAGGTCGCTTAATAATCTTCCGCAATCGCAAGTCGGTGTTAATATTATCATTAAGGAGACGTAGGATCCTTTACTGTATGCGAATCCAGCTATTTCAAAGCAGATTCGTCTATTCTGCCAAAGGTGGATTCAATTATGGTGATGGAGTATTTTAACACAAATCTCCAGTATATAAGTGCCGAACTGATAGGAGTATAGGAGTAAAAATAAAACAGTAAGTTGCATTTTTAAAATCGTAAATAATGATTACCGTGTAAGTCCTCACTATTAAGAAGATGTATTACTATTTTGCTAATAATATGGAGGGTGTTTTACTTTTAATGACATATAATCGTATTCTAACAAAAAGTTACTAGTAATAATCATCTCTAAACCTCTTTATTTAAGTGTATACCTATATTTAAAAAAGAAATACCACTGATTGTGGGTAACTCACTGACTCAAAATTTTGTCTCCTGTACCTTTAATCCTAGCAACCTAAAATTTTGCATGGTGATTATTTTTAGGACCTACTCAAGAATTTTCTGAAACTCGCCCCCTAAAGGAGTGAAAACGGCTTTCTAAACATTGAAATAATTAATATCCTAATTTAATAAATTAGAAAAACGATCAGTCTATAATGTTCTAACAGGATCCTGCAGTAGACCAATAAACAGTTTATTGGAGTTTTTACTGTTGTATTTGTACATTTAGGCACTACAGTACTTAGTTTACTTTAGTTTTTCCATCGCCTAAAGTATTTGCACTATTCATGATACAAACGGTACTTTTAATCCGCATGACGCATCTGTGGCATTTAAATACAGACTGTTTAGGCATCTAGGCAAGCGGCTACGGCTACATCTCCCGATGCGATAGGAGCGATTAACGTCACGCAGTTATAACAGGAATGCGCTGCGCGTTGATGTTCTTGATTAATTTTAAAGCCTATAGAGAACCCAGAAAATTCTTTTTTTTTGCATTTCGCTCTTTCAGAAAATATAATTAAAAAAGTGCTAAATGAGCCCTTTTCGCTGAAGATTTTCGAAATCCCTTTTGCATTTGTCAGTACCCAATCACATACGGAGCGAAATTGTAAGTAACAAACATCAGAGGCACAATTCGATTTTCTTCTTCATATCAAGAGAACAGGCGTTAGTATGTGGAATACTATGGTTCAGGTCGTTTGATGCCCTGGTCACTCCTGGCATTCCCCAAGGATCCGTACTGGCCCGCTTCTGTTTGTTGTTTTTACAAATGATATTATAGTTGATATTAATGCAGAAAGTTTTTATATGCCGATGAATTAAGCATCTGTTGTGTAATAAAAAGCGAATAAGATTGTGAAAAATTAAGAATAACCTAAACCTGGTTAATGACTAATGCCTAGCTAATCACTTGCCGCTCAAAATATTTAAATGTAACGTATTCACTTTTTTTAAAATACGTAACCCTATCGATAACAATCATCATATACGCGAATCCTGAGACATTAAAGGATTTTAGAACTTTCCTCGATAAATGTCTGAGTTTTAAAAAGCATATTAATTTCACCATCACATTAGCGTTAAAAATCCTAGGTTTTGTAATAAGAAACTGCAGATGGTTTAGCAATACTGATAATATGAAGTTGCTGTATAATTTATTCGTAAAATCAAAATTGGAATGCTGCTCGCTGATATGGTCCCCAGGGTATGCTATTTACATAAAAAAATGTTGAGTTACTTAGGTTTTATTGAAGACGGTATCTATCAGTTAAGTGAATTTTCTCAAAATGTTATGTTGGAAAGGTTTCACACATTAAATCTGGAAAATAGAAGGATAATACACTTAATAATTATTTTTTTTTAAATTATGTATAATATGTTTCTTTGCCCTTATATGGAGTAACTGAATTTTCGCATACCTCGAATAACAAGTCTAAATGGGCTAGTAGATAATAACGAAAACGACAATATTAATAATATAGTATTATAGTATGACTCTCCAAAATGTTATAAATATAATGTCAAGGTAATTTTACCGACTATTATTGGTTTTATTGTAAAATGAATATGCTTAAAATCAGAGTGGATTTAAAATAAGGTAGTTTTCAGGATATCTCGTGATGTAATAGCGTAATAACCTCTAAAATAGGGGCATTTTTACATTTGACAGTAACTAGATACGTTGCCACATTTCTAAAAAAGAATGTGCAGTACTGCACTGTCTGAAATAAATTTTAATATTAATTTTTAACACTGTTTCAAATACCCAGTAAGTAAATATTTTATATATTTTTAAGGCTGATTGATAACTTGCTAATACAGAATTGTAATATTACAGAGGATTCCGTATAGCAATACAGAATATCTTACATTATTTATCGAAATATGGCAACGTAGCACTCGCTTTTCTGTTCAAGCACAAATTGGAATCTGGTGATTACGCTATTACGTCATAGTCAATAGAATTGCCCGCAATATCTAACCCTTTAAACACAGTTTAAACTTCATGATTTTTTTTACTATAAGGCATTACTTAAAAAAATAAAAAATACGGGTCAACTGTTTTTAAGTGTAGATCTTATTAAAATTATTAAAAAAAATTGTATACTTGCCCATTGTGAAAAGTTTTTTTTTCCAGCTCCTCAAACTATTTTATTAAAATTTTTCCATTTTTATTTTATGCATAAAAAATCGGCAGCTACCGAAAGCGGCTGGAACCTCCCCACCCCACTCGGTGGTTCTTTGAAGCCGAAAAGAGCACTAAAAATATGAACGATCTCATTTAATTATATTTATTAAGTCAGTTTGATACTGTTTCTCTTTAGGGTTTTCTTCGGATTTTATTTTTTGACAGTTGTCGAAAATTTTTAGGTTGGTATTGCACTTGGTTTGGCTTTTAGGTTATGTTTTTAGATTGTGATTGCCGGAAATTTTTCCGGCGTTGTGCTGGAAATGGATTCAAGTTTCTCAGACTTTTAATGTCACTGTCACTTTTAATAGTTTTGGGAAAAAATTTACTTTGGGCCCAGTTAAGGACCGTCCGTAAACAGGTGTATAGTCTGCACGCTTTAACCACGGTGTAGCTTTAACATACCAGCAGGGAATTTACACCACAGGACGCGATAATATCGGCGGTTCCTTTGATATATTATGGCCCGGTTCTAATGGCATTGAACATGAGTGAGACAGAACCTCTTACACTGAGAGAACTTTAAAGTTTGATGTACACTGAAAGCAGTTCAGTATAATATATTACTATACCACATATTAAATATAATTAATAATAATAATAATATAATAATAATATAATATAATGACACAACCTATCTCGCACATGCGCATACGAAAACGGTTAACGCGGGAAGCCTTGCTGTCGCTGTGGTGTAAGTTCTCGGACACTAGTGTACCGAACGTTAGATTAGACCTGGGTTAGAGTATAAAATATATCTTAAACAAGAAGAAGGAAACGGAAACCAAATCGAAAGGGTGCAAGCGTGATATATCGTTGAAATCAAATTTTTTACTGCTTTTCAATTGTTCAATTACAAATTGTAAGTAATCATAAAATAAACAACTTGTTGTGCTAAAATGGCACTAAACGTAATCCGTAATCTCTCAGATCTTCTGAAACACTAAAGAAACCCGCATGCAAAGTTTCATCCAATTCAGTTTAGTAGTTTTGCCGCTATTGTGCTAACATACATCCACACATACGCACACACACACAACACACACACACACACACACACACACACACACACACACACACACACACACACACACACACACACACACACACACACACAGACGTTTTTCAAAAATCACTTTTTGGGTTCCTGGGACCTCAAAACATAAATATTTGATATTATCTCAATTTTCGATTTTATTTTGAATCAGTTTTAGTAACCTCCTACAATCTTATTGTGGGGAGATTAAAATTATAATCTACTGCAAGATAGGTCTGACATATTAAAGTGTAGTTCTGTTCTATAATGATGTTATATATTCCTTTACTGTAATTTCTCCACCCAGTAATTGGTTACCTCTTGGGTAGTTGTATCTATCTAAGTAAATAAATAAATAGTTTTATTGATGATTTCAGGTACGCCGGGCCAAACTCCAACCAAATATCGGATTCTTTTTCAGTAGGTTTTCAAAATTACCTGGTTACTAATAGGGAGTACATTTACATATACATAGATGGAAGAGGAAGTGGAAGAGATGGGCATAACAGAATGTTTCAGATTTACAAGAAACTTGCCACATTAGAAATTGAGGACCAAATAACTGTGACCAAGTAAGAAAATAGAAAACCAATATTGCAAGCATTATTATAGAATTTCTTTATTTTAAGATATTTACAAGACCATTTACCTTACATTGATGCGAATAGGACAGGGATCTGGGGATGGAGTTATGGGGGATTTTCAGCAAGTTGGGCCTTAGTTAAGGACACAGGGCATATTTTCAACTTCGCTTTAGCTGTTGCCCCAGTCACAAGTTTCATATATTATGGTGAGTTATTGTTAAGTGAATTCATTTATAATAATACGTTTTCTCTACGACTATTATAATTCATTAATTATTCATACGTTTTTGAATAAGTAATAGGGCTCATTATTCACGGCCGTGTGTAATAGTGCATTACTCAATGGGCTAGGACTAGCCACAATAGTTTATATTCCGTATACTCAACATTTTTTGTGGAGCAATCACAAAAGGCTCGTGCAAATGTCAATATGTCATGCACATAAATATGAGGATTTCTTTAAATTCCAAAATGACTTACTAATTTACACAAGTTTGTTGCAAGAAAAATAATTTCAAATGATGTAGAATTGCAAAAAATAGAACTAATTTTATTAATAATTTGTTATATCAAACATTATGTAAAATTCTCACAATTATTATTTTCTGCAAATTTTCCTCAAAGTGCAACTTCCTGTTGAGTAGTCGTAGAAGAAGAATAGAATTCTACTCGCCTATAATAGCCATCATAACACGCTCGTTGAATAATATACTATTATTTTCAATCAGAATGTATACAGCTCAGGAATTGGAAATAATAAGATAAGTGTTGAAAAATCAAGCTGAAAGCAATTTTAAAAGATATACAGTCGGAGCAATGGATCTTTGAACTAACGTCATCATTCTACTTTGCCTGAACTAATTGTTGAATGATGGCAATGATTTATGATCCATATGCGGAGCAATTTTATTAATACAGGATTGGCATTGGGAGCAGGCTCAATCCAAATAAAAGAAAAACAGAAATTTAGCTTTGCAATAAATTAGTGGTATTACGGAGAACAAACAATACGTGGCTACTGACGATTGAATCACGAGACCGATGTAGTCTAGACGTACGCGTTACCATTACTGTCAAATCTAACGCGCAGGATGAGCGTGCGTAGGTCGTAGTATGTGGAAGACATACATACTTAGATCCATTCCAGGAAGTTCGATTGTAAGGAGTGAGACACCAATATACAAACGATAGTCTTTGATTGCTACCTGCATTAGTGAGATCAGTTCACTGTTATCATATGTGTTACGCACTAAAAATAATGGGAAAAAAGTACAGTTTTCTTAACAGTCGTAGAAAAAGTACTTTACGCATGAGTTTCATACAATATTTTTTCTACGACTGTCCGTAATTTCCATATTTAGATAAATAAATTTAAAAATGAATCTAAACGTCGAAACACACATCCATAATTTGACGTTTCTAAAGTTCAGTTATTTTCATTGCACTCACTATAAACAAGTGTGAATTAAACTTACTTTTCTTCAAGTTTTTTACTTGTTTTCACTATTACTACAAACATAATATATTTAACGCACGCATTGAAGAAAAGTACTCTTTTTTAACAGAATATTTTTTATACTTATTTTGTATTCACTATTATATTTCTTATATTTATATTTATTATATCTCTGAGAGTATATGATCGTTCTCTGAATATTCCAACAAGACATTTTTTTTTCGAGAACTGGAAACCCACACGGGCTGCCCATCCCACTGGAATGGATCTGAGTGTCAGGCTCAAACTACCCAAATCCTCTCCTCCTGGGGCTCGTCTGTAAAGTATATACTCCGAGGGCACTGCAGCCTCCTGGGCTTATTGTGCTCTCCCTGTCTTGGTTTATACTGTCCATTTTAACATTCCTGTATCATTGACAAGGTGATACAGGTCTGAAAATGAGCGAGTTTCGATGGTTCCCAGGTCTGTTTGTGTTTGACCGTTCATATTATACCTCACTCTACCCATTTTCCTGTGCCGTTGGCAGTAGGCCTGAGAGAATGAACGGAGTGGTAGTTGCCAGGTCCATTGTATTTACCGTTGATATTATACCCTGCAGTCCAGACCCTGCAGTTGTATAATATGCCAGACATAAAAACTATAGCATTAATATAAATTTTGATGCTTTTGTAGATTCTAAAAAATTTGAAATGAATCGTTTGGATATTGACTAAATTTTCGCAATTTTAATAATTTAAATTAAACCACGTACTTAACCACTAATTTGTTCCAATACAGATACAATTTATACTGAGAGATACATGGGATTACCAACCCCAGAAGATAACGAGATAGGATATAATAACACCGATTTGAGTAGAAAAGTTGAAGCATTTAGAGGAAGACGTTATTATATTATTCATGGAAATGGTGATGATAATGTTCACTACCAAAACTCCATGGCACTAGTGAAAGCTTTGGAGGCGGCCGATATAGACTTCCGGCAACAAGTAAGTGTTAATTCCTTTGTCATTCCTCCCTCGTAAGTATACCTTAATTTCATTGTTTTGTCGATCGTAAGTGACGCCTTTTGTATCAAATATTTATTGCCATTGGCAACGGGTCGTTATTTTTCATAACGTCCCTAGGGAAATAAAGTAAATTTGGGAAGATTTTCTCTTTTATATAACAAGTACTAAATGTTTTAACTTTTTTGGAAGTAAATTCAGACAAGCCTTACTTGCTATATCTTCTATAACCGAGATTATTTTTAAAAATGTTCAAAGCTATTATAATAATGTGATTTAATCTACCTTGACAGTTGTAGTAGTTGTCATTTGTAGTTGTTAGTTAGTAGTTGTCATTTGAATAGAAGCCGAGTCCTAAATGTATTTGATTGACGGTTGCCATGGATATTTCAAGCATCGCTACCTTTACTATTTGCTTAGCAAATAAGAAATATTACTGAAATCATTATAGTTTTCCACTAGATTTTCTCAAGTGTTTTTCTAGTTTAATGATTCATGGGTATGGCGAAAAATATAATATGCACCGTAGGTCGTACAGTGCGAGTTTCTGGTCTCGGCCCTATGGACCTCTGATTGCACATTGTATTCTCGACCAAAAAAATGCACTTACAACTACAACTACATAAATAACTATACATAATAAATTATTTGATTGCTTAAATATTTAACTTTCAGTTTTGTCTTGTCACTATTCACACCGTTTTGCAATTTCTAAACTTTCAGAAGCACCCATCCATTCATAAAAATATTTGCCACATTTATAATTAACCTCAACAACGAAGTCAAATTAAGCATCAAAATGAAAAAGGAATTCTCCGCCTGCACCAATTTTATTTTAATGTGTTGTAGGTATAACAAAAAGTGCTATAAGAAGTTTTGGATTGAATCGGTTCATTGCTTCTTGTAATATTTAAACAATTCTCTCCACATTGAAAGAACTTCGTATCTGACCTATTAAAGTTGATTTAGTAAAATGTCATAAAAGTGAAGTATGTAGTACTTCAAACCATGCTGATTAAAAGTCTCAGTGAGCCCAATCCCCTAAAGTTAAGGGTTTCCAAGATATTTAAGAATAAAGTTTGAAAGACAGTCTTCTTCGTGTTACAAGGCCACAATTTCACCGTCAGCAAGACGATTGCAATAGGGAAGTTGCCCAAAAAATAAAATTGAATTAAAACACTCAAAATCGTAAACTAAGATCATTAAAAACCCCATAGACAACAAAAAATAATAATAAAAAAAAATCCTCCAGAAATATAAGCGATTAAAATCTGCCGGATTTTACCCACTCCTGAAACGTGACGTCAGAGGGTGAAAGTCGGATGACGGCGTCAAGAGACACCGATTCTGCGTTCGCATGCTCATTTGTCAGAAACAACTAGCAGTGAACACAACCTAACCTCAAATTCGCTGGAAAAACATCTTCAATATTCTGAAATGTCACAAAATGCTACTTTTGATTCGTTCGTGCCGAGCCGAATTTTCGAATTTCGTCGTGCAATTTACGATCAGGTTTATCTAGAAGCCTTCCTCTTTACGTCTCGACATCGTACGGCCGTCCCAATGGTGTTTTTCGAAAAATATGAACGTGTCAAGATTGCATTTTTTTGCAATTTTTTCGGCTCCGAAATGTAAGCTGTTTTTTGCTATTTTTTGCAGATATCTCCGAAACGGTGGGAGTTAGCTCGAAATAAAAAATAAGGTCAAACGAGTATTTTCCACTGCGAATCTTTCGCTGTCACCAGACTTTTGATTTTTTTTTCGTTTCGGAGATAACTACAGAAATGTCGGCCACGTATGGCAAAAAATCGCAAATTTTGAGCTTCTACAGTTGGCAACTTTTTAATCTTTGCTCCTACGCCAAAACACTACTCTAGCTAATTTAAACATAATTAAATTTGCTAAAACTCCTTTTCTTATTTTTTTGAATTCCGACAAAAATTAAGGAATTAGAAAGGGCGGGATTTGGGATTTTTTTTTTTGGTAAAATTTCTCCATTTTGTCACCGCAATTAATCGATAATTAATTGAAATCGATCTTATTTACGATGTTCACGTAATATCATGTACTATTTTGACGCCCCATTAATCTCGGCCCTTCGAAACAAAGGTTTCTGAGAAAAATTATTTTTTAAGATTTACATACACTCTATAGGAAAACGTGTAATTTCCTATATTTCCTCGAATATCTCAATAATTATCGTTTTATCGTTTTTTTCGAAAAATTTGTAGCAGCTTATGTAAAGATAATTAATTGAGCTTTCCGATACTTTTTTTATTTTTTCTCTAACATAAAAAACAAAAGACTTATGACCGGATATGCGGACGTCTCAAAGCCAACCGCCGCCCAGTCTAATAATTAGGGTGAATGGCTAAAGTACGCCATCTGTTGGACACCACGCGAGACCAGTTTTCACCCGGTGACGTCACAGTGCTTTTCGTGAGGAGTGGCGATGATTTCAACTTTAATTATTTATTGCAAAGTAAGTACTGCGATTTAAGAGCTGATATTCGGTGTGGCGTGTTTTTATACATAAATACACACTTTCATGAAATAAAAAAAAATTGGGCAAGTTCCCCATTCTAGCATATTCGAGAATTGTTATTGTATTCACCCGGAAGAAGGCTTATATTTTCCCTAAAGCGAATTACAATTTGAATATTGTCTTCATGCTTATTAGAAATATGCCTTTAACCTCTAGCACATACTAGGCTATCACCAGAATAGCACCTACATTTTTTAAACTTAATACTTAAATATTTTGGAAACTAACATACTCCAGCTTTATGACATTTGACTGAAACCACTTTTTATATAGGTTCAGATACGAAAATACGTCTTTTGCAGCTTTTACTGTTGGGTGTTCTATTTAAAAAATCCTGCTGTTAGCTTGTCACCACTCTGTGAAGCCCCCTGCCACTTTTCATCTCCCACAATTTTTATCCGAGATATTTTTTAAAATTTCAAACGGTTGAAGAGATACTGACCGTCCACATACTACTGTATATATTCATGTATGAATTTTGTGTGCAGCACCGTATTTTAAATTTAATACATTTAAACAAAAATATACTTCTCTACAAAAATAAAGCTAAAAATGAAGTGTTAAAAATATTTTCCTCCTAAATATGGCAAATTGTTTCCTAATTATTTTATCAACTAAATTTACAGAATATCTATTGCTCTTAGCCATATCCTTAACTAAAGGTTTCTCTTGTGTAAATTTCTGTTCGTTCAGTGAGACCCTAATATACGACAGATCAAGAAATTAAGACCAGCCATTTTATGCTGGGAACAATGGTATATAAGTCATTAGCGATATAACCTAGAGTCTACAATTACAAATTTACACAGTTTTCTTTATTTCCAGAACTATCCAGACGAAAACCACTCTCTAGGGCGTGTGAGCAGACATTTATACCACTCAATTGACAAATTCTGGGCCAGATGTTTTGATGTAGATAGTCCACCTGTTGCAGGATGGAATGAGAAGAAAAAAGATTTATAATCATCTAGTCAACAACATAGTACAAATATTTATTCACTGTGATTCTTGTTATCAGATTCAATAGAATTATTAATTTGTAAAATATTTTGATTAAGATAGTAGTATAGAAAAAATAAAATCGTTGCTAATTATTTGTAAGTCATTAATTTGGTAAGTTTGTCAAAAACAGTAATCTGACAAGGACTGCGAGACACTTTACTAGTTCGTATTTAAATAAATTTGTCAGTGACTATATTGTTTTCGTCATTTAGTTTCATATACCCTGATAGTCTGGTTGATAGTGAGTGCAAATTTATATGAAACTTGCAATGTGGTATATCAAAAATTTTTCTTCTAATTATTGTTGCTTTGAGAGCAGTCTTATCAATTTTGATGGATGTCATTTTGGACCCTCGGGAAATATTTTTTAATAATATATTACAGTTATATAATGATATGATGAATATCATGTATGTGCGGACCAAATAACAATATGTGTAATAAAACATTTAAGATAAATGTACAGATTATCTAATATATAAAAAACTCGTGTCACAGTGTTTTTTATCGAGCTCCTAAGAGACGGCTTGACTGATTTTTATGAAATTTTTGGTGTATATTTGGTAGGTCTGAGAATAGGTCGTAGGCTATTTTTTATACCCCTAGGTGATAAGGGTGGCCCTATCCAGAAATTTTATTTTTATTTTTTGGACAAAAATTTATAATTTATATGGCAAAACAACGTTTGCTGTGTCAGCTAGTTTATTTATAAAATTTTACATACAGTTTACATACCAATGAATGAAATATATCACATTATTTCTGGTGTGCCTAAGAAGTGAAAGTTTTTTATAAGAATATTTCAATTATTAACAATTTTCACTCATCTTCATCTGAACTAACAGTATTGTCATGTCCCTTCCATCTTATTATCCTCTAAAACATGTTTTGTGTGTGAGTCACTGCATTGCGATTTAGCTGAATATTAGAGAACGATCTACAAAACAGATCACTGGAATACCAAGTATAATTTTTACGTAAATATGCGATATCTGCAGAACACCAACACGCCACAATCTTCAACAAAAACAGGACTTGGAATACCATCAACAAATTTCCATCCTAAAATTTCAATACTTTTTTCTGGTATTCCATTGAGATCAGCATCTTTCCACACCAATGAAGATGTTCTTTAGTTGTTTCATCAGCAGGCAAAACATATTTTACCTTTGGCGTATCTTTCTTTCCAAAAAAAAAGTTAATACCACATATTTTTTAGAGTAGTAATGTCTTGATTTTTAGAATAATGCAACACGCAGAAACAGTGATGACCAGGCTGGATTATTTTACCTGTTGTAGAATTGAGCTTAACAACGCGTTGTAAAAGTTGTGGTTAGTATTTTCGTAGTAAATTAGGAGCTGTCATCTTACCATTACTAAATTGATGACTGGTCGAGTCACAACCCGTTAATACATGTAATGGTAGTAGTACATTACATTTTTCACCAAGCTGTTCTACTTGTGCATCGATGTCAACAATAATTTCATTAGTTTTCTTCATAGTAATTTGCTTCTAGTCGAGAATCTAAAGGTCCGAATTCGATCATGAGGTATGAACTCGCAGGTATAAAATTTAAAAAAATATGGATATTATCCAGAATTTTATGCCGAATTCGATTCCAGAGGGCGCAATGTCGGCCAAGATTGCGAAATTGCAAAAAAAGTAATAATTTCGAAAAAAAATTGGAACTTAAATATTGCATTATCTTTCGTTTACATTGTATTTACGAGCTTATTTATAAAGATTTTTTAATAATTCTTACATCGATCGAAAGCTTAATGTTTGTAGCTTCATACAAGTATAATAAAGAGACATTATTTTCATTATAAACAACACTATAAATTGTTTAAACAATATGTATTCAGAAAGTGCAGTGTAATTTTCGGCATCGAGGTACTTTTGTTATTATTGCAGATAGATGTATAGTTATTTGAGACGAAATGCGTAGAATAGACCAACGAACATTTTTTATTAAAACAATTTTTTAATTCGCTGAATAATTTAGGAGATATGATTTTTCAAATGTAGGGCGCGCGGCCGTAGTCATAACTCATCAAATAATAAATATAAGTGTGGCCTCGGGTACGCGATTTGCCAGTTTGCATTTGTCGTTCGCATTGTTTATTAGTTCTAGTCTGACAGGATAATATTAAAATTCCGAATTGGAAACTTTTCCTTGCAAATAATAACAACAAAGCTCGTTTATTGAAGTATATTTCCGAAAAATTCTACACAGATCATAGTAGTCTACTTACTAACGTTTTTGTTATGACGACATGAAACAAAGTAAAATTGTAACAGACTTACACTTTTCAAATCACAGCGAAGCAGACAGTAGAATATTTGCAATAGTTCAGTACCTATCAAATTTGAATTACAAAAAGCTACTGATACAGACATTTTTGTGATGGCACTATACTATGCTACTAGAATAAACGTAATGAGTTGTGGATACATAGATTCGATGTGTATATACTTATTCACTGCATAATACAAAAACTGTCGATTACGCAGAATATATCAGAAATTTATTTGGGCAATTTTTTTCTATGTACTTACGTCTTAAGTGGTTGCGATACGGTCAATTTTTCTTTCAAAAAAGGAAAAACTTACGTATTCAAAACATGCCTCTAATATGCCAATGATCCTAAGTTACAGTCAATATTGAATTTCCCACTCGACAATTCATTCGATAGTGCTGAATTTGAAAACACTGCACGATATTTTTTTAAAGTCTTATATGGTAGACCGTTTTTCATTGGTAATTTGGACAATTTGCGAGCCCATTTATTTCACACTTGTAAATCGGATATTCGAAATTTGCTACCAACTGACGACTCGTTTCACCAACACTGAGCTGCCTACCAAATAATTATTTGGAAGACAGCAAGTTGCGTCAATCCAGTGCTTCCCAACCCTAAAGATTTTGGTTGGGTTTCGAAGGACAATATTAGTACCAAGACTTATGACAAAAAGTGTCCGTCCAAATGTAACGCCTGGAAACATATTTTGTAAATGCAAGAGCAATTCCAAAATTGCATTGGAAACTGCAGTTGTGCTAAGGCAGGTTTGGCATGCATAATAGGTTGTTTTTTGAAGGCCGATGTCAAAGGTGTTAGTTTAACCTTAACTTATACTATATTATTATTACAATACACTTAATTATAGCATTATAACATCAATCATATGTATATCGACTTACCTATAATACTCCAATTTTAGTTATATCATATGTATTATGTACACAGAATTTACAATACATACAACCATTATTTTGTCAAGACGAAAAATATTTTAATTTCATTTTAGTTGTTTTTAAATTAAATACACATAATTTGGTTTGTTTCTAAGCATTATTTATGATCTGTACGAACTTTCATATTAAAGACGTTACAAAAATGTTGCTTATACCTTACAAAAAAATTAATAAAATAATGTACAGTGCCCGTCACAATAATCTTGCCAACCTACATTTTTCGAAATTCTCTACATTTCCTCCTGGTGTATATTATTAGATTTTTTTTGTTTATTTTGTTAATTGTCCTCTGGTGTATAAGAATAAAATGTCAATTGTGTTGTGGTAAAGGATGGCAGATTTATATAACTGATAAATCAAATAAAACTTGCCATAGGTGGCAAAATTATTGGGACGAGCACTGTACGTAATAATAGATACTTTTACTATAACAGCAGTGCCTCGAAATTATGTGTAAATAGCCTACAGAGACAAGACCGCGAGCGCGGCAGACCAAAACAATGCGCTTCATTTTAAAAAATCCTAAATTATTCAGCGAATTAAAAAATTGTTTTAATAAAAAATGTTCGTTGGTCCATTCTACGTATTTCGTCTCGAATTACTACACATCTATCTGCAATAATAACAAAAGTACCTCGATGCCGAAAATTACACTACACTTTCCGAGCACATATTGTTTAAACAATTTATAGTGTTATTTATAATGAAAATAATGTTTCTTTATTACACTTGTGTGAAACTACAAACATTAAGCGTTCGATTGATATAAGAATTATTAAAAAATCTTTATAAATAAGCTCGTAAATGCAATGTAAACGATAGATAATGAAATATTTAAGTTATAAATTTTTTTCGAAATTATTCTTTTTTTGCAATTTCGCAATCTTGGCCGACATCGCGCCCTCTGGAATCGGATTCTGCATAAAATTCTGGATAATATTCACATTTTTTAAATTTTATACCCGCGAGTTCGGGGTTCGGCATTTTAGACGCGTCTTTTTGGATGCTAGATTCCTTACTATTCCATTTAAACACTAAGTAACACAGTCATTATCATCTATAGCAGCTTTAATGTTATTTTTATTTTGCTCAGTAAGGAAGACAATGTAACTGATAATACTGACATCTGCTTCTTTATGCTGAAACATATCTGTTGGTATCAAACATCTTGACATTGATGTCGGCGTTATTGTCACATAAAAATGATGCTACAAGCTACTTATTGTGTGTGTTACGCATTACTGCATCCCGTACTACTAGTGTGCTATTTATTTTCAGGTCATGGTTAGAATACAGGGCATTTCTGATACTATGATTTCATTATGGGTTTTGATAAATTCATAAGCATGCTTATCAAATACTGCAAATAGTTCATAATTATTTTTATTTACAACAGCTCTATTGAAATTTTCTGACAAATGTTTCTCTGTTCCTGATTTTTGCCATGCACAGGAATAAAGCATTTGATTACCATCATTGTAACGGTCATTTTTGTCTCTAGTTATAAAAGCTCTTAAATTACGTTATTTTATATTTTTCGTCCTTAAATTACCTATTTTGTTACCCTTTAAAAAATAAATTACCGCCGCTACTGTCGGATATTTGTTAATCTTATTTTAACCGCTATGGAGGATGTCATGCAATAGCGCGACGTCTGCTTCCATATAAGGTAGCATTTTGAAAACTAGACAAATGATTGGTCCTTTCAAATATTATGCTATGTCATAATGTTGCTCCCCACCCACCCTTATAAATATCGCGAAAAGCGTCGACCATGACACTTCCACGGCCGCTTTAAGCGTGCCCACAGTCACCACATTTTAACTTGAATTTGAGGAACTAAAGTAATAGTTCCAGTATTAAAATGTTTAGTCTTTCTCAACTTTTATTATACTACGTTTATTGTCTTTTGTTTCGAGAATTTAACCATATCTTGTTAACAAGAATTAGTCAAGTGGTTGGTTATGTTTGTTTTTTTCGAGAAATAGAATATAATAATATTCTTGTTTATGTAAAAACTACGTAAAAATGATAGTGTTGTAACCCTACGTACACTTTGGTGCCCAACTACAGAGATGTGCTGCAATCCAGTGAAAGTGTTTTCTGTTCATCGGGAGTTTCGTAAGTAGAATTAACAACAATTTATTTCCCGTCCAACGAATCAACAATTAACGTTAGTGCAGTGTTTTCGGTTGCACTTACCGTTTTACGCGACATTGTGAAAACTACATTTTACGTCTGTTTCGTTTTCGCATAAATAGACACACTATTCTCGTGTGATGCGATTTTAACTGCTTGTTATAAATATTTGTTATTCATACAGAAAATATGTAACTAATCACTGGTGTATATACACCATATTTGTTTTTTAGTTAAGTTTTATTGTACTATCTTTGGATAGTATTCGAAAACGGTTTGTTTTAAATTTTCTTTTAGTAAATTAGTGAACAATTTTATAACTGTTTTTCCTTTGAATAATTACTGAATTGGCCAATATTCACTATATTGCTTTTAGTATTTTGTTACCTTTTAAATATGTATATAATTTATTATTGTACAGTTATGTCTGTCTCTCCGTACATCTGTGCATTTGTTTGATTATTTGTTTGTACTTCTTTATTCGTTAGCACACATTTATTCGCCCATACCCTGAATTGTTCTCATTGCTCTACCATTTTATGAATAAATTAGTTATTGTTAATTTCGTATTTTTATTTATTTAGAATTCATTTTAAATAACCCCAAGAGAGACAGGGCGTTATAATTTGGCTTCAAAGCGGGGCTTTCTTAAATAGCTTGTGTTTTTTTGTCTATATTTAATGTAGCAAAAAGGCGAAGTTATATCATATACCACTAAATATTATTAATATTATTATTATTATTTTATAGATTTCTCGATTATGTGTCGGTTTGCTGCCGGGACTCAACAAGAGCTCTAAGGCATTTCACTTTGTAGTTATTCTCCGAAGAATATGGGCAGACCCTAACAGCGCGATCTTCTGCACCTCATGCTTGCTTGGTTTTCCTGTAATCTGCTCCAGATGCTAATGGAATCCTTTCTTAATGGCTCTCAGTGATCTAATTACCCCAGTGGCACGGTTTTAGCTTTTACATCCTTCTATCTATCTATTATTATTAATATCATTTTTTTTTGAGTGACTACTGGGTCCGAGAATCGTGTGCCCTGAGCAGACGTAATGAACTGAGGATGATGGCCTTTTGCATTCTGCCGGCTAAGACCTCTGCCGAATTTTGGCATGCAGGTATGATCTTAAGTTCAGAAAGCAGTGTCTCTCACGCTCCACCGAGAGCTTCTATAATCAGTACCACTATCTTAACAGTATGGTCTGGGTAGAGTTTCCGGAGTTCGAAGAGTAAATCTTGATATTTTGTCCGTCTTTCCTCCTCCTTCAAGACAATGTTTTTCTCCGCGGGAGCCGAGAACTTTATCACATACATTGTCTTGCGTTGGTGTTCAAGGAGGATTACGTCAGGCTTGTTGGCTTGTATTTGCCTGACGATGGGAAACGAGTAGTTCCAATAAATTAAACACTTCCCATTTCCCACAACGGACCCAATATTCGCCGGAACGTAAGCCAGGACTGGCGTCTCGTCTATCCCATACGAGTGGCTTAAGTGATAATAAAGCATTCGTAATGCTCCGTCGCGTCTGGGTATAGGCTGAGACTGCATATGTCGGATAAGCCGACAACAAGTACATCAAAGTCTCTGGCGCCTTGCGGCAGGTCCTGCAGCTGACATACCCACGACACGACTTCGATAAACGAGAGTGTTGAATATACCATCCTGGTAAGCCATTATGAATCCCTCGGTCTCAGACTTCAGCCCGGCTGATCCTAAGAAGACAAAGGTCAGCCTTTTAGATAAGCCAAGTTCTTTTATATTTTTATAGAATTTATATTTTTATAGAATTTTTCCATGCATTGGCTTATCTGTATGAAGCTGCAGGAAGATGTTGTGAACACCAATCGCACAAAGATCAGATTTGCTGTCCTAATTTTCTTTATCTCTCTTTACGCTTCTGTCATGGGTCATTAGAGAAACAGATAGATCTGTGTCTGGAAATGTTTGGTACGAATTCCCTGGAAAACCTTCGTCACTAATATTAGTAGCTCAATTTTCTAAGAAATACGCCCCAAAGGTGACTCATCAGCACCGTATTCTCCTGCATCCTCTCATTCTTTGCCCAAGTCAACCGGATAGAGGACAATATAGAATATAAAATCTCATGAAGGAGTCATTTCTACGTAAAAAGGGCACACTTGATAGAACTTGATAATTCCAACCGTTTTCGATAAAACTAACGCATAGGTCTCATAATTTCGTTGAAAACACACCCAATCTGAAAAGGAAAAATTGTATTTATTAAATAGTGTGCTTTGGTGACGTCTTAGTTCTGTTAAAATCTCAATCTAATGCAATTGTATGTAAATGACAGAACTAAGACGTCACCAAAGCACACTTTTCAATAAATACGGTTGGAATTATCAAGTTGTATCAAGTGTCACCAAAGCACACTATTCAATAAATACAATTTTTCCTTTTCAAATTGGGTTTGTTTTCAAAGAATTTATGAGACCTATGCGTTAGTTTTATCGAAAACGGTTGGAATTATCAAGTTCTATCGAGTGTACCCTTTTTACGTAGAAATGACTCCTTCATGATATTTTCTAGTCAAAAGTGCCACTACTTTTCGTAAAGAGAAAAAGAGAAAAAGTATTCATCATCAGGTATAGCTCATGAGGCGTCCTCCACAGTCTACCGTTATGCAATACAAAAATTATTGCTTCTTAACCTTTAAAATGTTTTCTTGCCAAATTGGGAGAAGATCGGTGAAGAGGTAGTTGAGATATTGCAAAAAAAAGAGAAAAAAAAATTACAATTTTGACACCCTGTGTCTTTTTCCACAGCAACAATTTACTAAAGCATGTTTGGTTATACCCTCATATTTTGGCCCAAAGATTCTACTCTTGAACTATGGTCTATTATTACTGGTCCATCCTGTATACAAGGCAAATTTAATAAAATCTTGTAATAAAAATACTCTAATTTAGTTTAAGTATTTATTTATTTAGCTTTATTTCGAAATTTGTATCACAGGCATTAAAAACTAATAAAAATATTGATTAAAACAATGATGAAATCATAAATAGTAACTGATAATTGAGAAAATATCACACAAAATGAAAGAATTCTTCTTCTCGTTCATAACGTCTTATCAGACGTATTGTGGTATATATATTTTCTCTAGTTTGCACCCGTTTGCACGTCTGATGGCATCACGCCATCTGTCGGTGCTTGTTAGGCGCATAATCTCATTAAAGCTCTTTCCTACGAGCTCCTTGGTGATTAGCCCAAGGTTTTGAAGGGCGCTCTCTTCGCCGTCTGGTTTTCCATGAACTATTACTATTCTATATTGTCCTCTATCCGGTTGACTTGGCCAAAGAATTAGAGGATGCAGAAGAATTCGGTACTTTACCTAGCTAGCTCAGAAAGGTGGAATAAATAATAGTGCAAAATAAATATAATTTATGTAGTTTATAAATAAAACTCAAATAATAATATAACGTATATATTGAATTTAAAATGGTAGAGCATAAAACATTCTCCAGGTGCAGGCGAAATAAACAAATATAATTTTCAAATCTTATATCAAACCAATAGGAGAAATTTACTTATAAAATTTCAAACAAATATTTATCCAAGAAAATAAATTTGTCGGCCGACCTCAAACATAATTAATTAACCGACATTTAAGTAACTTGGTTACTACATTATATTCAAAACAAACATATAACAAGCAGTAAATTGTACAGCAACTACAATAATATGAATAAAAACAATGGTCCAACTGGCTAGATTAAATGTACAAGAAACAATTCCAATAATTTATAACAATAATCTAATTTTGATCGTTCACCCAGCAAACTTGATTTTACTTTGCTTTCTACCAAAAGTTATAGTAAAACAAAGCACAACTCTTAAATTTAAGTTGCACACTGTAGACAGCTCCAAGGAAATTTACGTTGCAGATTGAAGAGGCCGGTGTAGGGAGAGTTAAAATGTACTTTCATTTTTATATCCGATAAAACTAACACGGCACCTTATGGCTAATTACAACTTATTAAACTATGCTTATGGGCAGCTTACAAATGCTAAAATTTGTTTTTACTATGTACAACTCAAACTTTGAGCAATAGCTTTCAAACATTTTTCTTTAAAACTGGGATTCTCTATTGTGAAGGCTGGCCGAGCAAACAGCCCGTGAATGCCAACTCTCGACTGGAGACTCTCTCATAGATCCAGTGATATTTATTATTTATAGGGGTGAGTGGGGAGTGGCATAACGTAACAATTGAAATGTACCAATCGTTTGCCTGGGATAAAAATGCTACTTTATATTTTATATGGAAGGATGAGGTAATACTTGCGCCATTACATGGCATCATCCTCACATAACGGTTAAAATTAAGAATACCAAAAATCTGACTGCAGGGCCGGCATCAAGCATTTTAGAATTTCTACTAAAATGTTAGCAACAAAATATAAATTAGTACAAATTATTAATAGTGAAGTATATTTAAAGGGCCTTATAAAATGGTCCGTTACAATAGAGATAACATAATTGTCAAGCATTAGGTTATGCTCCCACCATTTTCCAGGCGGAAATTTACGACATAGATCTTTGCGCTCGAGAATGCATACAAAAGGCACACGAGGAGAAGAATATACTTTCAGACAACCAGACAGCTTAAGGCTCCAAATTCATTTATTTTTTAGTCCAAAATTGCCTGGAAATATCTAAAACATTAAAACAACTGGCAATGAATAATAAGGTTACCGTGATGTGGGTGTACGGGCATGCAAGAATGAAAGGGAATATGATTACGGATGACTGGAGCCATTCAATGCGATAGCAAAATATCACACAACGGAAGAAGTAAGAAAATGGGAGGATATAAAAAATCCCCCTACTAGAGTCTACCTACAGATAAAGGAAAAGCGAAAAACTTCATAAGCTATTTGCAAAAAGAGCAAAAGGGCTACTCGATCTCAGCAAACCAAAATTCAAGCTAATAACAGGACGTTACTAGACCAGACAAATCTCAGTGTAAAATGGGTCTGCCGTGAACTATTTGAGGGCAGTTATTTGTTTATCGGAATGGATAACTCTATTAATATAGGATAAGTACATAAAGTCGCAAAAAATCCCGACGTGAGCTAAAGCCGCCATTTAGAAAAAATGACCGCCAGAGACATTTTCTTTAAAATCATATATCTCAGTAACCGTTACTCCGATTTTAGATTTCTTTTTTTTGTTCCATTCCTCACTTCACATTTTACAGAAAGTATGATTACATATTTTACGATAAATTAAACGATAAACTTAGGAAATTAAAAAATAATTTAAATATTACGAAAATTTAAACTTTTGTAAACTCGAGACGTTTGTACTGAAATTTCTAGTCAATTTTTGAAAAAATAATTTTAATAAAAGTTCTAGAGCACACAATTAGCTTTCATTTGTTTCTTGGCCGATGTTACTAACTCAAATATTAACGGAGTAATAGTTATTTATATATAAAATTGTAATCATTTTTAATAATGTACATTAAGGTATAAAGGGTGCCCAGTCAGTGTTCTCTCGGAAGATTGTGCAAAACGGCTAACTTTCTTAACAAAACTTTCAATGTTTCGTGTCTACTACAACTTAAAATTATTTTCAGTTATCCAAGGTGTCACAAAAACGTGTCACACAAGAAAGTATATATTTTTTAAATAGAACAGCCTGTATTTCCTTAACGCCAGTTAAGCCTCCAAGGGCCCTGTATTACACCCTAAACTATTTTGCCAAGTTATTTTTTTCTGTTTTTTTTTGGGCAGTTTACAAACATTTTTGACTGGCATATCTCCGCGATTTATTAATCGTTATTTCTAAAAATGTGGGATGTTGTTTGATAATGATGTATTTACTGAAAAATATTTTTGAAATAAATCTTTAGTAAGTATATCGGGTGTCCAAAATATTTGCGTACATTTCTTGATATTTAATTATTATTTTTCTTATTTTTTTTAAATGGAATGCCGAGGTATACTTTTTTTACATGAACGAATAAAACATACAATTCCTCACATTTTAATATCTCTTTATTTCTATTTCAAACGTTTTTTGAGATATGATTATATCAAATAATTTTTGCGTAAATTAAGGTGCTCTTTATTTTAACATTAAAATCTATATTTTGTTTTACATTTTTTTTCAATTTTTTTTTAAATGGAATGCCTATAATTTTTTTAAATGGATGAGTAACGCTTACGATTTCTCACATTTTGATATCGTACACTTTCTTTTATGAACGGTTCTTGAGCAATATTTTTTTTTCACGATATTGAAACTAACAACTGCTCAAAATGTCTACCATTTTGATTCAGGTAACACTGAGGTCTCTTGAAAAATGAGCACCTTACACAGTGTAACATATCAACATTTATACGATTGAAACACCGACGAATCCTTTCTGTCATATCTTTTCGAGTCGTTGGTTCTACTTTATAAACGTCTGACTTCACAAATCTCCAAAGAAAAAACCCATTGAAGTCAGGTCGGGTGACTTAGGCGGCCATGTAATGAGACCTAACATAATTTAATAAAACATTTAAATAAGATATTATTTAACAGTTTATTAAAATATCGGACCTCATCTTCCTATCCACCTTTCAGGAAACTGATTACTAATGGCCTGACGAACATCTCTACTAAAATGTGGTGGTGCACATTGTGCACAAGTTGTAATAACATATTATTTGTAATGTAATCAGGAATATGCTCGATTATTTGTGGAAACGTATTTTGCGTAAAATCTAAGAAGACTGCTCCATTCATATTTCCCTCAAAAAACGAGGATGAATAACATAATCATGTACAATTCCTCCCCTTACATTTACTCTCTTGTTCTGATTTTTCTGTGCAACATGAGAGTTTTCTCTGGCATAATAATGGAAATTGTGCCTATTCACAAATCCGTTACGATGAAACATTGATTCATCCGTGAACAATACAAATGTGAAAAATTCTTCATTTTTTCCAATTTGCTCACTGGCAAAAATTTAATCTATGATTTAAATCCACATCCCAAAACTCTTGATGCAGCTGAGCTCGATAGGGGTGAAACTTATTTTTACGAAGACTAGATTCGCTGACCTCTAAATCCCTACTTAACTCCCGAACACTTGCCGTAGGATTTTCGACTACCGCTAAGCTCATTTTCTTCATTACAATACATTTCGTCGTCTCGCCTTCTTTTCATATGCAAAATTTCCAGTACGTTCAAAACGTTCTTTCAAATTTTCTAGAGACCTCACATCAGGACATCTTCTGTAGGGATATTTCTGACCATAAATTCTTGATGCCAATAAACAATTTCCATCACATTCACCAATAACATAACATTTACCATAGATATTAAATCTTATTGACAATAATTATAATTCGTATTTTTAAATATTAACAATATTAATTTAACTTAATCACGATAATCTTAAACACATTAGAGAAGTGTCTTAGAGTGAAAAACAAACGCAAAACAAAAGACCAAACCCATACTAGATTTTAATGCTAAAATAAAAAGCACCTCAATTTAAGCAAAACTTATTTGAAATAATCATATCTCAACAAGGGTTTGAAATAAAAATTAAGTATATAATATTAGAATGTGGGGAATTTTATGCTTTATTCTTCCATGTAAAAAAATATAGGCATTTCATTTAAAAAATTTGAGAAAAATAATAATTAAATAACAAGAAATGTAAACAAATATTTTGGACACCCGGTATAATAATAATTTATTTCAAAAATTTTTCAGAAGATGCATCATTATTGAATAACACCCTACATTTTTAGAAAAAACAGTTAATAAATCGCGGAGATATGGTAGTCAAAAAAATGTTTGTAATTTGCCAAAAAAACAGAAAAAAAATTATAACTTGGCAACGCTGCATCCGATTGGCAAAAAAATTTAGGGCATAATTCAAGACTCTTAGAGGCTTAATTGGCGCTAAAAAATTAGAGGGTATTCCATTAAAAAAATTATACATTATTGTGTAACTCCTTTTTGTGACACCTTATATAATTGAAAATAATTTCACGTTGTAGTAGAGATGGAACATTGAAAGTTTTATTAAAAAAGTTTTTTATAAAGTTTCCCGTTTTTGCACAATCTTCCGAGGAATCACTAACTGGACACTTTGTATATTTCCGAGAACTCAAGTCTTATTTTCTTCAGTTATCTTCTATTTTATGCCCAAAGATGTAATAACACTTTCGATTGGACATAAAAAGGGAAAGAGAACAAAAAAGAGAAATCTAAAATCGGAGCAATAGTTCCTGAGATATGTCCTTCTAAAAGAAACGGTTCTGGCGGCCATTTTTTCTAAATGGTGGCTTTAGCTCACATTGGGATTTTTCGGGACTTTTATATCCTCATTCTACATGAATAAAGCTATCCATTTCGATAAAGAAATAGCTGTCCCCAGATAGTTCATACTCAAAACTGGATTTGCCTGCACTATACCCATTGAAATCCCATCTTAAGAAAATGGGCAAAGCTAAAGATGAAAGTCGCTTTTGCATAGACGTAATTGAGACTGCGGAACATAACGTATATGTTGCATAAGCTCATAGGAAAGAGCTTTGGTGAGGTTATGCGCCTAACAAGCACCGACAGATGACGTGATGCCGTCAGACATGCAAACGGGTGCAAACTAGAGTAAATGCATAGACCACAATGCGTCTAACAAGACGTTATGAACGAGAAGAAGAATTCTTTCATTTTGTGTGATATTTTCTCAATTATCAGTTACTATTTATGATTTCATCATTGTTTTAATCAATATTTTTATTAATTTTTAATGCGTGATTCAAATTTCTAAATAAAGCTAAATAAATAAATACTTAAACTAAGTTAGAGTGTTTTTATTACAAGCTTTTATTTAATTTGCTTTGTATACAGGGTGGACCAGTAAATAATAGGCCATAGTTCAAGAGTAGAATCTTTGGACCAAAATATGAGGGTATAACCAAACATGCTTTAGTAAATTGTTGCTAGGTGTCAAAATTGTCATTTTTTTCTATTTTTTTGCAATATCTCAACTACCTCTTCACCGATCTGCACCCAATTTGGCAAGGAAACACTTTTTAGGTTAAGAAGCAATAACTTTTGTATTACATAACGGTAGCCCGTGGAAGACGCCTCAGGAGCTATACCTGATGATGAATACTTTTCTCTTTTTATTTTTACGAAAAAGGAGTCATTTCTACGTAAAAAGGTACGCTTGATAGAACTTGATAATTCCAACCGTTTTCGGTAAAACTAACGCATAGGTCTCATAAATTCTTTGAAAACAAATCCAATTTGAAAAGGAAAAATTGTATTTATTGAATAATGTGCTTTGGTGACGTCTTAGTTCTGTCAAAATCTCAAACTAATGAAATTTTACCTAAATGACAGAACTAAGATGTCACCAAAGCACACTGCATACATGTTCCAGTGACAGTACAATAACATGGTACCAAAAAGTATGTATTTTAGGATCCGGTATTATTTTAACACGACGCGACATAAAACTAATTAAGACGTAACTAAAAATTTAAAAATAAAATAAAATGCAAAAAAAACTTTACAGAAACAAGCTTTCATTGTTATTTAGGTGTACTAAAACGAAAAAAATGAGTTATGTTGATTTACTGTCGCGTAAATAGAAAAAAACATTTACTTAGGTACTTAACAATCTCTGTAAAATAAAATGAATGCCTGTATGAACATCTCGCTCGCGACAAGCTTTTAAGACAATTTATTGAACATAATTTATTTTTTTCGCTTTAGTACACCTAAATAATAATAAAAACTTGTTTTTAAAAATTTTTTAAGAATTAATTTCCTTCTATGAAGTAAATAAATGTTAATATTTTACTTTAGGTTTCTAATTTGTTTAGTGCATTATTACTATTATTCACCATTGACAAATGTGACTGTTTGATCAATTGTATGCGATAATTTCAAGTATTAATTTCCCATTGCAACGAAACAATAACAACCAACTTAGAGACGTCAATTAAAATAACAAGTCTCAAAATCAGAGCATAATAATAATAAAATTGATATCTAATTGCCAATCGAGATAAAGATGGTATGTATAAAATAAAATGAAATCACAATATGAAAAACGTATGTGCGAAACATTTACTAATCTGGGCCACTTTTTTAAATGAAATACTATAATTATTGTTTGTTTGTATTTATCTATTATAGGTATATACAATTAGTTATAAAAATTTAGAAACAACTTAATCAAAATAGCTTTGTAAGAATTTAAAACTCTTAAAATTGCGATTCCACACAGAACGATTTGAATTCAAGTAATTGCTATAATTTGCTTCGCTATTACGAATAGCCAAAACGACCCCAGATTTCTTTAAACATTATTTGATTTAAAAAATTGAAATTAATCAAGTATAAAAATGTAAATCGCCGGTTTATTAAAATTTGTATTTATTATAAAACTTTTTATTGCACATTCTGTAGGATACTCTTCTCAGTTTCATTTCTACATTCAGTGGAAGTATAGTGATGCAAAAAAAAAAATGTAATTTTTTATTTGTTCAGATAGGCTTAGAATATCATGAAACGTTCGAGATTTTAAGTTTGAACAAAAAAAAATTCTGTTGGTCGATCTGTCTGTAACTTTTTTGTACCCACGTTTACTCTGGAACCATTTAAGATATTGACTTGAAATTTGGTACACAAAGTAACATTTTGAAAGTTGTTCAAAATTCGTTCACTAACTCTACGGGCTACATTTCGGTTTTAGAATCTATTTTGACTCTTCTGCAGGGTAGCGTAAAAGTATGGAAACAGCAGTATAATTTGAAAAATACGAATCCTAAAAAAAAAACTTTGAATACAAAAGTTGTAGGAAATTTCCCTGGCTATCTGACGGCTATCCTGGATTTGACCTTGGACATGACCTTCAAGGCTATTTGAAAGTCAAGTCGATTTTTTTAAATGGAACCCTTACTTTTAATTCCGGAAATGAAACGAGCGAAAAATTTTACGTTTGGATATGATCTTCGGCACTTACAAAATTAACATCTAAATGTCTCTTTGCTTTACTCTTGAACTTCAAGTTTGTAAGCGCCGAAGGTCATATCCGAACGCAAAATTTTCCGGTCGTTTCATTTCCGGCGTTAAAAGTGGGAGATTCCATTTGGAAAAAACCGACTTGAACTTCAAATGACCTTGAACGTCGTTGTCAAGGACAAACCCAAGGTCAACGTCAGATATCCAGGGAAATTTACTACATCTTTTGTATTTAAAGTATTTTTCTAGGATTCGTATTTTTCAAGTTATCCTGCTGTTCCCGTACTTTTATAGTTTTGACAATTAAAGTATCAAGTTAAGTGGTTACAAATTTTCACAGCACATACAAAGTTTAAGTGAATTAAACATCGAACCCGTTTGTCTTTGGCTGCTTTTTGCAACGGACTGATAATAATACAATACCCACGGTAATACAGCAACTTTCGGTATTTGTTAATATTCAGGAGTCCTCTTAAATAGATGTATATTTAGAGAGAGAATAGACAATTACTTCGGTTACTTGGAAGAGGAACTAACTTTCTTAGTGCGACTACTTAGGACAAAGTTATTTGGCACTGGCACACCAAGAAAAGACATTTAGTGACTAAAAAATATGAGGGCATAATGGTTCATAGAATATAGCATAAAATTAAGAGGTTCCCACCGGAGGTAAAAATATGAACACAAATTCATACCACCACCAAGCGCGGTTTTAGCATGCTTGCCGCCTCTGGTTCTATTTTAAGATGCCGCTCCTACTCTTAAAAAATATAACATACAATACTACCCAAAAAATGTTTCCCATAAAAAAGAATGCTTACTAAACATGTTTTTTGGTATATTTTAAAAGAACAAAGAACACTACACATTAGAGGTGGGTGGTATATAAAATGACTTTTCTGTATAATTCCTAAAAAAACCGAAATAATTTATTTTATATTTCGTTAACGGTTTATGGTTTACTTGCTTAAATTAAACAGTGAATAAAAAAGTATTCATTTTCTAAGAACCATCACTATAAATTATGTAAGAAAAAAAGCCGCTTCCGGCTGCCATCCATATCGCTCGATGCGTCGTTTTGACTTCAATGGAACTGACGCATCAGCAGAATCGTAAAAACGACTAAAGGATTATTCAAAAGAAAAAATGTTGTCGCCCTGGGCACCCGCCCAATGTACCTGTTGTAGAACTCTCCAAAATCGTCCTAAGTTGAAGACAGAATCAAAATTCGACTTAGGCAAAAATTTCATTTAAAGACATTTTTAAGAGTCTGCAGAGGCACAGATCAGTCCATAAGGACCGTTTTGGGTTCTATAAGGCGTTGGAAATGACCAGGTGAAAATTCGAAGAAACACCGAATTTTAACTTAGGAAAAATGTTTTTGGTTCAGGATATGAGAGCAGAAGTATCTAATGACAAAGATTTATGAATAATATACTTTTTCAAAGGTACCACAAATTGGACTTTGAAAAATAATATTTTATAAATATATTATAAATATCGGTTTATCGAAAGTACGCCAAAATTTCACTTGCGGACTAATTTTTCAAAACTGCCTTGAAATTTGGCTTGAAAATCGATTTTTCAAGAGTACGCCAAAATTTCACCCGCAGATTAATTTTTCAAAACTACCTTGAAATTTGGCTTGAAAATCGATTTTTCAAAAGTACGCCAAAATTTCACCCGCAGATTAATTTTTCAAAACTACCTTGAAATTTGGCTTGAAAATTGATTTTTCAAAAGTATGCCGAAATTGGTCTTAAAATAGATTTTTCAAAAGTACCACAAAGTCAGTTTAAAAAGTACCACGAAAATATACTTTGAAATATTTTTTATTTTTTATTCCTCCACCATTGACCTTTGATGTACGGTCATTGAAAGCCCAATTCTAAAGTATGAGCATAAAATTTTAGCGATGCACTGCATCCAAAAGGCAAAATAGAAGATTTTGACAAAGCCGGCGTAGTGCCGATAAGCAAAAATTGATAAAAATCAATGCACATGTACAAGGCCGGTTTCTCGCATAGAAACAGTTGGGATTGACTCAGCGTCTCGCAATTTGGTCGAGCGCGTTGAGTGGTCCAAACAAAGCAATGGTAGGAAAGCCAATAACAGGGCTTTCCAAATGACAAAGTTACAGAGGAAAACGCCTTGTGCATAAAAAACCAAAAATTCAATTTTGCCTAAAAGTCGCTCGAAGGTGGATAGCTGCCATATCGATAATATTGAACAACTGCATAGGAGCAAGTAAATCGTGGACTGATCGAACGCCATTAAACTTATGCAGTTATAAGTGCTCACGAATGTGTTTGAGTACGTGAATCTCCACGATACAAGAACTTTAGAGCTAAGTAGTCTCTAGCGAAACTAAATTCATTTAGTAAAACTTTTTTAAGTTAATTTCAGTCATCCATAATTATAAATTACAAATAGTCTCAGACTTCTCTGAAAAGCTCGCATTTTGATTCTGAGAAGGTATGCATGAATCTTTTCTACCTAATCGATCGTTAGCGTAAGCGCTCTAGCTTGTATGGTCTGAAAGCCATTACCTTGATTGGGGAAGGCACGATTCTTATCTTGAGAATTTTGTATAACCACTTCTGTTAAATAAACGGATTCTTTGAACTATTGTTTCTTAATTGATCTTGAGGCCTGTTGACGGTCTATAATCCCTGGAACATTCGTATAGAAGACCGGATGCGTCGAGTTAATTCACATTAACACTCGACCTTCTGGTTGCTTTACGGAGGTTCGAGAGGGATTTTTTTTTATGCGTTTTTTGAGAAATAGAGTCCGTTATTAATAGACCAAAACGTGATTTCCACGTACAAAAAATTAATCCCTCCGCAGAGAAATTCTTCGGTTGGGATTTTTTTATGCAAAAATTCAGGAAATTAAGAGGTACCCTAAAGAGGGAATTCAGGTCCAGAGAGAGCGTCATTTTCGATCTGTGGTAGTGCAGCCTTGGTCCATTATACGGCTATCGAAGTTCATCTTATCTCGAACCCGCCTGGGAGGTAGAAGAACGGGGTAATACGCGACTGGCGCCCCCTGAGAAATAAATTGGTGTCGCGTCATTTTGACGCCCGGTAGTGCGTTCTTCTACATGCCCAGAGGTAAAACCGCCGCTGACCACCACTTACTTGGTCTAACTCTAATCTACAACGACTAGAAATGCAAAGTTCGCGATTCCAGAATAATCGCAAACTTGGAGAATATCCAGCAAGGTATGATCACAAAAACTACATAGTCACCAAAGGCAGAAATTCAGTTGGAACACTTAATGTGTGTCAGATATAGAATAATTATCTTCCAAAATAGTCAGAAAAGCAAATGAAATTAAATTTGAATTGAAACATCCTCTAGCTTGAACTATATCGATGAGGCTTAAAAACTTCTACCTACATTGCAAACGAGCAACAAACAATTTAATCTAAAAAGAATTGTGTTTCGGATCTACAGAAAATTGCAAATGTCATTTTGCCGAAACATGGTAATAATATTTTTTGCCATAATATAATTCTTGTATGGTAATCTTCAGTGGCATCAAACCTGTCACGTTTCATATAAACTATATTTTATTGTAATTTTAGAGCAAAATATTAGTAGTAGGGTCTTTGATCAAGCACACAAAAAATGAAGATGTACAAACTATCAAACTTGTGTAATATGTGGGATGTGTTGTATCAAAATTGTCTACTCAGGTTCGAACGAACATTACATAGATTAGGTGATTATCAATTTCTTTAAAAATGTTATTGAGGTATTTTCAATCGGCCGCGCTCGATTGCAACTTCTACTCGTTTTAACTTGCATATTAATGAGTGTCACAATTTTTCATTTAATTGACGAATAACTGGCATATTATGTGCCTACATTTCGACGTGTCGTTTTTATAAACCTGATAAAACGCTATAATTATACATGATACATTTTTTAAAATTAATTGTATGATATTCCTAAGATAACAATGACTAGATATAATTCCGTTTAAATGATCAAATCAATTATTTATTTTCAAGGACTAATATTTTCACCTCCAGATAAATGTTCTTCCTACAGGATTTTTTCTTTGGGTAAATACACTTGAAGGTGAAAAGAATGATATTTACAAAGTATTAATAATTTAACAAATTGATGTTTTTAATAATAATATAGGTTATTACAATTTAGAAAGTTAAAGGAAATAATACAAGAGTTAAGAGCTGGTTGTTATTTTTTAATACAAAACACTGGTAAAATAAAGTATATTTCAATGAATGTACAAGGTTGTCGCGCGAACGTTAGAATCTTATTTAACTTCGTCATTTTTGGAGTTACGCAAAATACGAGGTAGACCGCTGCCCAGATTTTGTACACCAGATTTTCATTTTGTCTCGATTTCCAATGATTTCCACCAGATTTCCATTGATTTCCAATGATTTCCAATGATTTCCATTGATTTCCAATAATTTCCGTTGATTTCCAATGGAAACATGCGCATGCGCAGGTATTTGAATTCTAATCCTCTGCGTATAAAACTCAGATTTCGGAGTACAGATCTGTATGAAATTATACGAGAAGTCATACTTAAAATACAAAGCACAATATATATCGTTTTTTCGGATAAAAAGTTATTAACAATGACAGCAACAAATGCGGGGTTTTATGCTTTTTCGTCAATATCTTAAAATATGAACGAGTTAGGTTAAAAATGTGCCTTTCACTTTTTATAGAGAAAATTATAATTTTCTGTATAACAAAAAACACTCACTTTTAATAATTGCGTAATGCGGTACTGATTCATATTTGCATCAATACTGGTCGTTTACTGTTAAATGTGTAGTGTAGATCCATTCTATATACTTGAGATATCCAGAATATTAACGATGGTGCTTTGCTTTATTTAACGAATATTCTTTTTCTCAGATCTTGACGATTGCAGCTGCAAGCTGATTGCAACAGCAAAAGACATATTGTCCGATGGTACTGCGCTTTTAAACATTAACTTAAACGAATTTTAAAGAAAAATTCGTACTATCCGGATCGCAAGAATCAAAAAATTTCTTTCAAGGTCACTGCGGCGGCAAAAATAATTATCCGATCGAGTTGCACAAACTTAACCGAATTAATAAAAAATTTTTATATAAGTACTACCAGGATTGCAAAAAACAAAAAACAAACTATTTTTTTTTCAAGATCACTGCGGTGGTAAGAATAATCGTCCGATCGGGTTGCGATTTAAAGTGTTTGTAGGAACACAACTTCTTTTCACTACCCATTCTCTTTAATAAATATTTACATGCATATTTAAAGAGACCACGCCTCGACACAAAATCGCAAAATCGGTCCTAGCGTAAATGTGGGGGGGGGGGTAAGCAAAAATGCAGAGAGAGAGAGGTTGTGAGGGGGTAGTAAAGAAATTAATAATTTTTTTTCTGTAAACCGGCTCTAACGATTTTAATCAAACTTGACACGTGGATACTTCCTCAGTAACAAGATGAGATAGTATAATCAGCTGCTCCAAGAGAATATAGGGAGGGCGATGCTGTGGGGGCAAAGTCTAAAGAATTAAAAAAAAAAATCTCTAAAACGGCTCACACAATTTTGATTAAATTTAACGCATAGATACACACTTAGTACCAGTCTGAAATGACATAACAGTTCCTCCTAGAAAATGTAGGAAGGAAGGTTGCGGAGGCAAGGTTTAAAGAATGAAACATTCTTTTCTCTAAAACTACTTCAACAATTTTGATTAAATTTGGCACTTGAATACTCCCTCAGTACTCAGTCGCCTCAGTACCAGTGTACGATAGTATAAACTAGTTGCTCTTAAAAAGTGCAAGCAGGAAGGCTGTGGAAGGTAAGGTTCAAAGATTTTTTTAAAAAAATCTCTAAAACTGCCCTTACTCCTAAATGGGAAAGTTTGCCCGAGTTGTGTTGGACCGATTTTTGGTACAGAATTAAATTCTCTAACAAAATGGTCATAAAAAACGGTACAGTTTTGATAATTGAACTTGGACTGACGCTAAAGTCTCAAAAATGGGGTTCCTAGGCACTTGCTTTTCATCACTTTTTAAAAATCTGAAAAAGGACACATGAAATTGTCTCAGATGATACCCAAGACCTGAAATCCGCAAAAAACTATGACAATACAAAGAAGTTTAATTATGTAGTAACAACTGCTTAAACAGAAAATAAGACTGAAAAAACTGCTGTGCTATGAAAAGTGTTTTTTTAGAATCCATAGATGATCTGTGATTTTATTCAGACTTTCAATCACATTTTAAACGAACGAGAAAAGTCGTAAGGTTTCTATCAAAAAATAACAAAAAGTAAGCGCTTCGGTACATCATTTTCAAGATTTTGACAGCCGGTTCAAACTTATCTAAATATAGATACATAAACATTATTTTATAGAATTTTATGTTCACCAAAAAGTTGGCTAATTTTCAAGATATTGACGAAAAAGCATAAAAATTCTTTTTTTTGTTGCTATTATCGATAATAATTTTTTTATCCGGCAAAAAACGGTGAACTACGTACTTCACTATACTTCACTATACTTCACAATAAATTTGGTACAGAGTCATAAAGCAATTCCATTTTTATTATGGCCCTTGTAAAGACTAATATGTTGTGTTTTATATATGCTTGCTCTTTAATAAATTCTGATAAAATGTGGGATTCCCTGAATACTGAATAAAATCTATGAGCCGGCTCTAGCGTTACGTAAGAAAGGCTAATTTGTAAGAAATTTAGATGATTGTAAAGTGAAATTATTTCGATATTTCAGAGTTTTCACTAAACATTAAACTGGACATTATAAGAGCCACACATTATTATTATACCTATTATACACGTAATTTGGATGACAAAGAATAAATTTATCGCCCTTTACCGCGGTACAATTCGCATTTGCTTCCACAAAAGAAAACCTGTCGCTGAGAATTCGTTATGAGCGCATGCGCAGTGCAATTGTTTTCAAATTTATTTTCATTGATTTCCAGTGATTTTCAATTGAATTCCAATGATTTCCGTTGATTTTCGTTGATTTCCATTGATTTCTGCTGATTTCCACTTGCGTGTACACCCGATTTCCACAGCGGTCTTCCCCTCGGCAAAATAGTTAAAAAATAAATAAATATAGGAAATCATATATATTTTCCAAAAATAATTTCAGAGAAACAATTGAAAGTCGCATTTTAGAGATATGAACTTTACTTTGTTTTTTCTTTCAATTGTTTTTCTGAAATGATTTTTGGAAAATACATGTGATTTTCTATACCTTTTATTTTTTAACTTTTTTATGGAACTCCAAAAATAACGTAATAATAAGTTAAATGAGGTTCTAACGTTCTCGCGACCACCCTGTACAATAAAATTATTTCAATAAAGCTAAAGTAAATTGGTAAAGTGAATACTGTTTCTTTCAATGCTAACCAATCTGCAGTGCGAGTGTCAATGACACACAACTTATTTCATCTTTCGAATAATATTTTAGAATAAAACTAAAAAGTGGGATTTTCATATTTTACATTTGGTATAATATTTTCGTTGTGTAGTCATAGCTGTAGTCATGGGGCTAGTTGAATGAAAGGACCCCACTCCGCTGTTTTCTTATGGAAATTGAATTTCAGTTAAATTGGCTCGATTTTTAATATGTTGTAGATTTCGATCAAAAGCTCTCATGGGTCCAACTAGATCCTACATCTAGTTTCCGAGAATGTTGGCGAAGGCACTACCTAAAAATAACAAGGGAAACAAATATTCGGTCAAATTGGCTAAAAGCTTTTTTTGATCAAAAAAACATTAAAAAACTTTCGGAAATAGCTCCTTTGACCTCTGATGCTCCATCGAAGTATTAAATCCGAGACTAAATCATAAAAATTCTGTACCTACTGTAATTTACACGCGTATAAGTACCTACATAGCATCTTGCCAACGTTGCAAATCTCTTTGTTTACGTGCATATCCTCTGAAGCGCTTTAATTAAGTATCCTTAGTTATACTAATAATTTCTTCTCCTTGGTCCGAAGGCCAAAATCTTTCCTACAGGGCACTCCTAATTTCCTCAATCACCGAATAAACAATGCCGAAGTGTCTGTGTCTCAAATTTATAAGAGTAGTAGTCTAAGGTGCAGTGTAAATTTTATCATTTACAGGTTCGGTTGTTACCGACATAGCGTGAGACGGGTCGTCGGAAGGCAACCTGGAAGAATAACGTGAGGGTAGAGGGTTAAATATGCAATTTTTTTATGAAAACTAATTGATAAGGTGCAGTGCTGAAAATTTGCAGAATAATCGGAGATAGTACACGTAAGTAGAGAAAAATTTGTCAGAAGTCTAGGCGGAAGTTAAAGAGCCGTCAGAAGGCGCTAATGTTGCGAAAAATCTTGCAATAATTATGTGACTCAGTGCACTTCTGACAATTTATACACTTATTCCGTAATTCAAGACTAGTTTACTTGCAAAACGTCAGAAGGCTAAGTGGGAGAATGAGGGATATATTACCGACACAAAGAACGTCGGTGGCCCACTCGATGGCACAATTTTCCTTGTATTTTATATTTTATGTCATCGAGTGCACTTCTGGCGACTTGTCAATATAATTTGGGATATTTCATTACACTATTGGACAAATGCCAGAAGTCAATTAGGAAGACACATATTATATTGTAATGAAGCATTCTTTAAATTCCTGCTCCATTACTAAGATTCCGGATTTACACACGACACCAATGTGCACACGGCCCGCAAATCTACCAGCTCCCGTCTAGAGGCGCGGATTTGCATACGACACTAAACTATACGCAGTACTACGTCACCAGTAAGCGAGGATTCTCGGATATAAAAGCCCGGCCGCAAATCAACATAATTCAGAGTGGATAATTCTGCCAATCTGTCTACAGCGTGCTGAGCTGGACATATTGCAGTTTTGTGCATCTTCCGACGCAAACACGACGGAACGAATGCAATCTGACCCTGGGAATCCTACAGCGTGTTGAACTGGGACCCCTCGAGTCGTTAGTCATTCCCCGGCGCCGTTTCGCCGCCAAAACCAGAGCGAATGAGCCTGACCTGGAGACCTCCCACAGCGCGTCGAACTGGGAAACTTCTTGAGTCGACAATATTCACCCGACGCCCGATGCCACTCCCGTAGCAACAACAAACGTCGCATCGCAATCGTTACACTCTCTCTCTCTCTCTCTCAGATAATAGAAAATGTTGTCCTAAGAACCGTAAAAGATACGGACATATAACCTGTACCTGTATGTTATGTAACATTGCCACACATTACCTGTTTGGAAAAGTAAATAAATTGTTTATATTTTTATTGGGCTGTCTTATTAACTAATCTGGACCCTGATTAATCTCCGAACCAGGTACCCGACAACAAACCGTTACAATATAACCCAGTAATTTTATAAATGAAAAAATATGACGATTAATTTTATTTCTATCAAAATGACATTAATAATTTTGAATATTTGTCGAATATCAATATTATATCATGTTTGAATTTTCAGTATACCGTTGAAACTATACAGGGTGTTTCATTAATAATTGGACATACGCTAACTGGAGAATCCTGAGTTCAAAATATGAAGATATAACCTGAAACACTTAGATAAAATATGCCTCCTTACTGAGATACAGGGTGTCAAATTTGTAATTTTTTTCTTTTTTTTGCAATATCTCAACTACCTCTTGACCGATCTTCTCCCAATTTGGTAAGGAAACATTCTTTAAGCTAAGAAACAATAATTTATGTATTACATCACGCTAGCCCGTGGAGGGCGGCTCATGAGCTATTCCGGATGACGAATATTTTTTTTCTTTTTTTTCTCTTTTCTTTTTTCACTATTGACTAGAAAATCTCACGCAGGAGTTATTCTTACGTAAAAAAGGTACACTTGATAGAATTTGGTAATTCCAACCGTTTTCGAGGAAACTGCCGCATAGATCTCAAAAATTCTATTAAAACAAATCCGATTTGAAAGGGAAAAATTGTATTTATTGAAAAGTGTGCTTTGGTGACGTCTTAGTTCTGTCAGTTACGTATAATTTCATTAGCTTGACATTTTGATAGAACTAACCCAACTAGTACAATTAGTTGCTGGAATTTAGCAACGACTATTGTAGGTACTTTAAAGTGGTCTGTCACTAGTCACAAGAGCATAACAGTAATGTTCCCATTACGTGAGTACGACCAAAATGGGGAATATTTTTTCGGTTACCGCAACGTTCCGGCTACGTTCCCGGAACTAGTCCGGTTACGTGCCAATGGCGTTGTGGTTATGTAGCGGTGACGTCGCGGAATGTAAACCGCGACTTTCGGGGAACTTTACCACGCCCCACTCTGTCAAATGAATGTTGCCTGCTTTGTCTTGCCACTGATTTTATTATACTTGTGCTTCATTCCTACATGATTATTGCTATCCATTTCCCTAACTCAGAAACTTAATAAAATACTAGAATAGTATAATATTAGAAGGCAAAACTTGTACAATTTCCCAATGGCTAAGCATCAAAATTAAAACGAATGCAAGTTTATTGTCAAACATAATGATAAATAAATAATTTGCATTATTTAATTAAAATATTGTCTTTAAAATATTTAACGTCATGCTAGAATGTGTCAACCTGGATCCTGAAATCTATTTTTTATTGTTCTTTGAAACTTGAAAATAATTTTTATCCATTAATTTATTATATTTGGTGCAGAAATAGTGACAAATTAAATTTTTAATTTATTTATGAAGTTATGATTCATGTCTTGTAATAATGGCGTCATAAGTCATAAGTCTTGGCCATCAAGATGACGTATTTCAGAAAGAATCACTTTGAAGTTGTGTTTACTAAGAAATGCGACTTGAAAGTAATTGTTACTTGAGGATAGTGACAGGAACTGAAAATATCTAACTTTAAAGTTACGTTTACTACAAAGTACCGAATGGGACTGTAGCGTCACTTTAAAGTTGCAGCAAGGTTCCCGCTGCCACTTTATAGTTACATTTTTTCCAACATTGATTCTGAACATTACGTCTGTTATTTTATTAATTTTCTTACGTTTGTGAACTGTTTTCAAATATGCCGAAGGTATAATTAGAATTGTGTGATATCTTTACTCAAATTGCATGTAGAAGTAGACCATCAAGGAAGGTAAAGTGGTATTTAGAGCTGGACATGTAATTCTCTGCTAAGTCGAAGACGTCGTGAAAAAACAAATATTGCCCTTTGTTTGCTCCCATGAAGTTAGAATGAATTTAGAAGGTGATGTTGATAAATGAAAATACATATGTAGTTGTACAGTAGGCCAATCCGGATATTATAAGCTCACTAGGAATTATTTTAACCATTGCTACATGTATATTGTGAAAAAGAAGAAAAATTTGAATAAATGATTTTTTTAAATTATGTTTTATTTCAATACTATTGTATTTGTTTACCTGTTTATGTTTCTCAAAATACCATACAAGTTCAGCACAGGTAAGAGTGCAAAATTACTTCACAACATCAATTAAATTTCTGATATGACTAGTAAGTGTAAAAGACAACGTTCATTAACAGTGCATATAGTTTAAAAGTCGTGTCAATGCATAATTTTCCAAATAGATAGAAAACTTCGCAGTAAGTGGCCAATAGCTTTAAAAATTGGAAAACCGTCTAGCAAATTATGTTAAGTGAAACAAATTCCAACCCAAGAGATTATTGTTATAGGTATTTTGAAACATAATCTATAAATGCAGATACAAATATGACTAACTTACTTTAGTGAAAAAATCATCCTGTAGAAAATGTTGACTATATACACACATACATTTGCTAGGTGGTTTTCCAATTCTTAAAGCTATTACCCACTTACTGTGAAGTTTTTTTGTCTTTGGGCACTGAATAATAACTTTTACTCTTACATATTACATATTACATTATAGAACATGTATTATCTTTTGAAAATCATTAACAGATAAACAATCCGAAAAATACGTAGTTGTTTTCCTCACTTAATGAGTTGTCTTGAACAGAAAAGATAAATGTATGTTATTACTTTAAAATGGTAAACAAATTTGGAAAAGATAAAGGCCACAAGACAAGCATAAACTATATAGGTTAGGTATTTCATTCTCTCGTTTTCGCCCCTCCTTTCCTATATATGGTTAACAATGGGAACTAGATGGTGAAATTTACTTCATGGTGAATTTGAGAGGTAATACGCACTTCGTAGTAGCCGTGCACGGTGAAGTTCAGTTCTGTAGGTAGCGGTAACGTCATTAACACTAATAAATGTTACTAACAAGATCCACAACTTTAAACGGATAGTAAAGGTTCCCAGAACGTCGCGGCCACTATCAAAGCTACTTGAAAGTGGTTGCAACTTCGAAGGTCATCCCACTGGTAACTATGGCATCCCCATGCACCGGAAAAGCTGCGTAGAAGTCACATAACTCTAAAGTAACTGCTAGTGGTAAAAACTACGAGGCAGTGACTACGGATATGTCGAATGAAGTTATTTACACATCAAAGTCCATTTAGTGACGGATTCGTAGTGGCCACTCATTCCAAGTTCCCATCTCAGTTACTGTTACTTTGGTGCTAGTTGGGAAGACGTCACCAAAGCACACTTTTCAATAAATATAATTTTTCCTTTTCAAATTGGGTTTGTTTTAAAAGAATTTTTGAGATCTATGCGGTAGTTTTCTCGAAAACATTTGGAGTTACCAAGTTCTATCAAGTGTACCTTTTTTAAAATGACTCCTGCGTGAGATTTTCTAGTCAATAGTGCCACTACGTTTCGTAAAAAAAAGAGAAAAAATATTCGTTATCCAGTATAGCTCATGAGCCGACCTCCACGGGCTAGCGTGATGTAATACATAAATTATTGTTTCTTAGCTTAGAGAATATTTCCTTACCAAATTGGGAGAAGATCGGTCAAGAGGTAGTTGAGATATTGCAAAAAAAAGAAAAAAATTACAAATTTGACACCCTGTATCTCAGTGAGGCATATTTTGTCTAAGCATTTCAGGTTAAATCTTCCTATTTTGGACTAAGGATTCTCCAATTAGCGTATGTCCAATTATTAATTAAACACCCTGTATAGTTTCAACGGTATACTGAAAATTCAAACATGATATAATATTGATCGATAAATATTCAAAATTATAGATAGAAATAAAATTAATCGTCATATTTTTTCATTTATAAAATTACTGGGTTATATAATATGTATGTTTTCCTAATTGACTTCTGGCATTTGTCCAATAGTGTAATGAAACATCCCAAATTATGTTGACAAATCGCCAGAAATGCACTCGATGACATAAAATACAAGAAATTTTGAGCCATCGAGTGGGTCACCGACGCTCTTTGTATCGGTAATATCTCCCTCATTCTTCCACTTAGCCTTCTAACGTTTTGCAAGTAAACTAGTCTTGAATTACGGAATAAGTGTAGAAATTGTCAGAAGTGCACTGAGACACATAATTATTGCAAGATTTTTCGCAACATTAGTGCCTTCTGACGGCTCTTTATCTTCCGCCTAGACTTCTGACAAATTTTTTTCTACTTTCTTGTACTATTTCCGATTATTCTGCAAATTTTCAGCACTGCACCTTATCAATTAGTTTTCATAAAAAAGTTGCATGTTTAACCTCCTACCCTCGCGTTATTCTTCAGGGTGCCTTCTGACGGCCCGCCTCACGCTATGTCGGTAACAACCGAACCTGTAAATGATAAAATTTACACTGCACCTACCCCTCCGTAGCCAGCTCTTAGACTATAGGGCAGGAAGTTAGAACGTGGATGGAAGTTTCGTCCTCGTCCCCGTAGAAGCTGCAGTCGGGGTTGTCGATGAGCCCTATAAATAGTATACATAACCTATATACAGCAGGTGTTTTCTGAAAGGGTCGCGTCGTGTCCAGTCAAAAGACCTACCGCAATTCTAATCTATTTCCTGCTTAGTCGCAGGATTTGTTCTGCTCGCTTCGGCAAGGGCCCTATAAGGAGCTTCGTTTTCCGGAGTCCTGGATAGGAGGTCCAGAAGTCAGAGAACTGGGAACGAGACCAGTTCTCTATTGACTTTTTGGGTATCCGAGAGTCGGCCTGAACCCAGTATGGGCCGCGGGGAGCCCAGGGGTGGGGGGCAGATCGTCAGGTCGCTCGTTACCCTCAATGTTGCTGTGTCTAGGCCTCCAGAGATCCAGAGAAGTATGACCCAATTGGATGAGTTAAGTTCACAGAGAGCCTGTCTACAGTTTTGAACCAGTATTGACATGGTCGTGACTGATGTAAGTGCCTTGAGGGCCGCTTGACTATCGCTATATATGCATATGTTTGTTGGAGTATTTTCTTCGATTATTCTCCTGTGTATAGACTAAAATTGCAAAGGGCAACTCTGGGTCTTACACCATAGATCCCCACTCCAGCACCATCCTCAAACCACGATCCATCCGTGAACCAAACGATATCGGCAGTCCGGAGTATGTCCTCAAATGAGTTCCAGTTATCCCTCTTGGGGATGACAATCTCAAAGGGTTTTGAGAAGGACAAAACAGGCACCATACCATCATACCTGGCCTCCATCCGACGCGACCTTATCGCATCGGATAGAGCCCTTCAGTGACCTAGTAGTTCTTCTCCAACCTTCCACTGGCCCACACACCTCAGCTTGCAGGCCGCTTTCCGAGCCTCGACCATCACCAGGTGAAGGGGGTGAAAGGACCTCCATGACTGCGGTGGGAGTCGTGCGTATTGCTCCTGTGCCTTTAGAGTGTGTCAGCTTCTGTTGAATGTATAACCTATATATAGCAGACCACCTAACATTCGAAGCATACGTAATCATTGGTCTATATTAATAATTTAGTATTTGTTTAATTTTGCTGTCCTTAGTTTCATATCTATTTTGTGTAAGTCCTTAAAAAAATATTTTTTATTATTTGTTGTTTTTTGTTCCATTATTTTTTTATGTATATTATGAATCGAATTAAATGTTGTTTGCAACAATGTGCTTATTCGTAGAGAAATGGTGAGAGGTTTTTTAGAAAACGTGTTGAAGGTGGTAGACCTGCACTAGCTATTGTGGATCTCCATAGGCGAAGAGACAACGTACATGCAATAATTTCAATTTGTCTATTGTAAGGGCGTTGTAAGCTATAGAAAATGATCCGCTTTGTTTGAGGCTAAATATTTTAACCCAAAATTCTTACAATACTTGCTTAATTTGTAATGTTGTAAATAATATACAAAGGCTTTCAATGAAATGTTTCAGAAATGCAACACTTTATCAATTATGGATAGCACATAACCAAATTTTGATGACTTGGAAGCTGACCCAAACCCTGCTGTACATGTAAACCTGATGGAAGAAAGCTTATATTACAGAAGAAGGATGATACTAAATGATGTATTAGAAATAAGTTGAAAACATTTTTGAATCCTTTACATTATCTCAAATGTTGCCAAAAAAGACATTTTTTTAAGTACTTAACCTCAAATATTTCAAAATCCTGACGTGATGGGCCAAGTCTGAGGCCAGATTCGGAGTCAGCGTGAAAAATTACTTCGGAAATGACCCCAATCTGTCCAACAACAAAACCTCGCAGACCTGTCTTACCAGTAAAGTAGAAAAGTTTTTAAGAACTAAAAAAATTGAACCAAAAATACACGACACCTTAAATAACTCCCAAACTAACCAATTTCGCATATCGTATATGAGGATAAAATTGACGCATATTGAGAATCTCCATCACACTGCGCCGGCTGGTCCATCCTCAGAACTAGGGAATTCTTGTATATTTTTAGTTTGTCTGACGAGCTTTCGCTATCTCCAAAAATTACATTTTTTTTTTATAGATTCTGATTATGTTTTAAGGCTTGCCATATAATATCAAGTTCAGCAGAGCAGTTAGATATACTGTTATTTAATGAAAACATAATTCTTGTTGCTAACTTGTTCTGGAGATTTTAATCCAATTCCAATAGGAAGAGGGCGTAACAAAACATCCATTTGTGGTAACACAGTCATGTCGTAAAAATTTATTGGGTGTCTAGGCCACGCAATAAGCATTCTCAGCAAATTTCAACGTTGTAGCTCGAAGAGTCTGAGGCACACCCCCCCTCATCAATTCACCCATTAGAGGGGGCTTTAAAAAATACCTTCTTAGTGAGCAGTTTCGGTATTTAAGGTACATTTTTTCAAAGGGCCTCGCCGGTTAAGTATATTGAATTGGGCTCAGCGGCTTATTGGGCTATTCATTCATATGAACGTTGCTTATGACTAGGAATGCTCAATAAAATATATAATAAACCTCTGTTCCCTATATTACCAGAGTTATGGGGGTAACAACTTCAAAATTAATTTTTTTCAAAACTATTGAGGATAATGAATTGAAATTAATAGGAGACGTTGATATAAAATAACTTTATATTTTACTTTTTTACATTTCTATTACGTCATTTAGTATTTAAAAAATAATAATTTAATTTTTGAGGGTGTTGTTTTTATAGGTGTCCCGTCAATTGGACGCAGGTAATAGGATGCGCGACAATTGGACGCGGTAAAATAGGACGTGTTACATTGGACGCGTTTATTAAAAATAATCATATTGCACAGCCTTGTCATGATTACAAATATTGGTTGCTGATTATGCGAACAGAAGCATTTTACACTACTTGCGAGGAATTGCTCAACTGCAAGTGTAAATAAATTATATTTTATAATTTCTATGTTATTATATTTTGATAATTTTTTGGATGATTATTTTCTTATGTTAACCATAATTTTAGTATAACCTATTTTCATGGTGAGTCTGTTTCTATGTTGTATTTATAATTACTATTATTATTTAGGTTAGGTTAGGTTAGGTTAGGTTAGAGCGCAAATGCTGGGATGCAATTATTGACAGCGTTGATAATGACATGTGGGGCGATGGCTATTGCATCGTCTGCAAGAGGACTGGTGCTCGTAACCTTGTGTACTGAGTGCAAGCTAGAACTCGTAGATGAGCTGTTTCCGCAACGTGCGGAGATTATCTGGGAAACAGAGCAATGGGAGCTCCCACCACCCCCAGTCACCACCGACGAGGACCTAGCGGCTTCTGCCAGGCTTAAACCTAATAAGGCGCCCGGACCAGATGGTATACCGCCTGAAGTGGTCAAACTGGCAGCGAGTAAACACACTCAAAACTTTACCGAAGTTTACAGCGATATTATCACAACCGGTGTCATTCCCCGGATATGGAAACAGGCTAAACTGGTGCTTGTACCTAAGCCAGGCAAGCCACTGGACACGGCACCCCGACCAATTTTCGTGATAGACACTAATGCAAAGCTGCTAGAACGTATCATTACATCGAGACTGGCGGATGAACTCGATATGAGAGGGGGTCTATCAGATAGCCAGTATGGCTTCAGAGAAAGCAGGTCCACAGTGGATGCCGTCCAGGAGGTAGTGCGCATTGCACGTTCTGCAAACACGTGGAACTGGCGCCACAGAGAGATCTGTCTGGCAGTGGCACTAGACGTTAAGAATGCCTTTAATACGGCTCCCTGGAGACCTATCTTTGATGCGCTGACACGTAGAGGGATACCTGTGTACATTGTGCAGCTGGTGAAGAGCTACTTTACCGAAAGAAGCCTCCTGGTGGATGATAACATTAGGAATGTCAAGTGCGGGGTTCCGCAGGGGTCGGTCCTTGGACCACTCCTCTGGAACGTCCTGTACGATGGCATTCTCGAAATGGACACACCTAATACTACCAAAGATTACCGGTTGGTAGCTTTTACACATGACCTTATTGTAGTCGTTGTGGACAGAACTGAAGAGGGCGCTATAGCCAAGATCACAGCCGTAATCAATGATATTAACAATTGGATGAAAACCCACAACTTACAAATGGCACCGGAAAAATCTGAGGCCTTTGCACTCACTGGCCGTAAACATGTTAGTGATATGACCGTCAACATCCTTGGTAAGGATGTCACCACCAAGACTGCCATTAAATATCTAGGGGTATAATCGACCAGAAGCTGAGCTGGAATGATCACGTAGTGTATGCCACACAAAGAGCCGAGAAATCGGTCATGACCCTTCGGAAGCTAATGCCAAGAATCGAAGGGCCAAAAACTAGCACCAGGAGAATGCTGAACTCGGTGGCTACATCTATTCTTTTGTATGCTGCCCCGGTCTGGGTCGAAGCCCTTAAAACCGCTAGAAATCGCGACCGCCTGCTTAGGACGCAGCGATGCATGCTGCTACGGATCAGCTGCGCCTGTCGCACTGTTTCCACTGTCGCTCTCCAGGTTTTAACGTCCATACCACCCATCGACTTGTTGGCCAAGGAACGGTTCCTGTAACCACAGTGCGGACGGAGCGACTAACACTTAATAGGAGCTGTCTAATGGAACGCTGGCAGGAACGATGGAACCAAGTGGCGGAAGGTAGATGGACGTATCAGCTCATCCCTGACGTGCGATTATGGTACGCCTGTAAGCACGGCGAACTGAATTATTACCTTACACAGGCTCTTAGTGGACATGGAAATTTCGGTACCTACCTTAAAAGAATTGGCAAGCGAGAAAATGACACGTGTGCCTATTGCCCTATGACTCACCTGAACACACGTTATTGCACTGCCCCATCTGGGGCAGTGCAATAATGGACAAGCGATTACCATACGTAACATCACGAATATCATGATAACTAGCGAAGAAGAATGGGTGACTATTAGCCGCATATGTTGCAATATACTAAGAAAAAAGGACGAAGAAGGGAGGATTCTAAACCAAAATCAATAGAACAGTCACCATCTCCGATGCAATGTTTCGTTACGGTTCCGGAGTAAGAAGAAGGGTTTTTTTTAGTGCGGTAAAATCCCACATATCTCTGCACGCTGCAACACCAGTGCAGGGAACCTTTTGAAGGTTTTTCCCTATTAAAAAAAAAAATAAAAAAAAAAGTTAGGTTACAGTGTGTATACATGATTTTTTTTAAAACGCTTCCAATGTTACACGTTCTATTTTACCGCGTCCAATTGACGTAGATCCGTTTTTATATCAACCCCTTGCGTGACACCTACGAAATAAATCTATATTATTTAGCACTAACATAATTATCGTGTGTAAAAATTACTTCAAGGTCAGATTGGTGGAAGATGCTTAAAAATATAAATCTAGGTAATGAACACAGGCACACAAAAAAAATTAAGTGCGAAGACCTAGACCACTTAATTTCTACTCATCGAAGAAATATTTGGCTCTAAATTATTATTTTTTTTGTTTTGCTTGAGAAATATTGAACTTGTTAGACAATATGGTTAGGCCATTTTAATTAATCCACAGTAATATCTCCTCAGGAAGGGATACTAGCGAAAAATATTTCAGACAAAAGTTGTTCCGTTCAGAGGGGGACATCTTTTAGGTAGAACAATTTTCCACCTCCCACACCCGATGAGCGGGGGGTGGACCTAACTTTTGAATTTTTAACGGCACCCTATATTTTTTATCGCGTATTCTGATTCTACGGAAGAAATTAGATAACTTTTGTAGTAAACATTTTTTAATATTATTCAAAATCAGAAACATCTCAAGTGACACAAATAATTATTTATATTGTTTAAACAATAATAATAATATTTACAGGAAAAAATATATTTAAAATTTGTTTTCGCGATGTTTATAAAACCTTGAGTTGTTTTTATTGAAAATTTAAGTTCAAAAATGTTCCTTACAGTCGGGGTTGATAATTGTTTGTATTGTTTAAACAATAACAACAACTTTTACAGGAAAAATCAATTTTTTAATGTTTTTTTTCCAAGATATTCATGAAAAAGTTAATTTAGTCCAGTGTTTGAATTCTTTCGGATAAAACCGATTGACGTGAAATTTGGACAGTAATTAGGGAATGGCTCAAGGAATAAAAGTTATATAGTGCCGATGTGTGCTTTTACCCTGGGGGTGGATGCCACCCTTTCTCGAAGGGTGGAAATTATTATGTTCAAAGTAACTACAGAAATCAATATAGGAATGAATTCTAAGCAATAAATGTTCTATGAGATTTTTTAGATGAATCAATACTTTTTGAGTTATTCTTGATTGAAAATATTGATTTTTCATCTAAAAATGCATGTTTTAGAACGATTATTCATTAATAACTCGAAAACTTTACGTTTTACCAAAAAAATTATTATAAGCAAAAATGAAGCCTATAAAATAACAAATCGACTGGTTTTTCTGTTATTTTTGTAGATGCAATAAGAGTTATGGCTCGTTGAAGGTGACTTTTTGTTCTCCGAAAACTGTATTAGATGCTTTCAACGTTAAATAACGGAAAAACGGAAAATTTTTGGAGGAAAACATATAAAACGTTTTTAAGATAAGAAATCAACCATTTAAAGAGTTCAAACATTGTCGAGAGCGGTGGCACAACTTGGTTCAAGTCAGTCTATTCTTCTTGCACGTACATACTGTACTCAGGTACTGGGATGAACAATTACATGCTAGGATATCCGTACAGGCTTTGGGGATGGGATGGGATGGGATAATGATGGAAATGTACTGGTCTTGGTAAAGCCTCCACCCAGGATCCATCACCACCGGTCGGGCATGATGAGCATTTTCCCACACGTTCACCTGAAACGTTTTTTAAATTGTCAGTGCCGAAAAGCAACTGGTTTTACTCACAGTATGCCGCCGCTTGCCATCATGTCTTTACCTGGTAATGGCATATCTTAGGAGATACAGTCGCAGCGCATCGCTTGTTGGAGATAAAGCTTCCAGCTTTTTCACAACACCGAAAAGCTGATGTCTGGCTTCATCTCCGCTGGATACGTCTTTGTTCGCCTGTTCAGACAAGCAGAAACGTTTTAATATTAAATAAAGCTTAGTTGGAATTACTGAAACACCTTAAAAAACTGTACCAACCTTGTAGAGCTGTACCAGGAATGTCTCTGCATTAGCCTTTGATGATGGAGTCAGTGGAGAGTGCTCTAGGTCGTTCAGAAGCTGGCAGGCCATTCCATTGAAGACTTTCCACGCTGCTTTCTTCGTTACCGTTGCAAGGTGAGATGTCGAGTCGCAACCCATGACTGCGTGGAACGCCAAGACGTTCTTCTTTTGACCATTAGGAAGAATTTTGCAGATCTCATGGACTCGGAGATACTTCCTTAAAGTATGACTTACACCATAAAACAGCTTCTTAGCGCCAAATTTGAAATTCTTATAAGGTTCGTCCACTATTCCCCCTTCCACTATTATACGCGCCTCCCCTACCTTCAGTGACACAATTTTGTTACCAAATTGTATTTCAGAAGGTGTAAAAATTACTTGAAAACACGTAACACACACACAGTAGTACACATTCAACCACTAAAAACTATATATATGATAGATTTTACACTCCAAATACAACAACACGCACGGAGCGCACGTAAACACAACTAAGTTTTGGCGGCCATCTTGGGCGCCATCTTGGAACCCATGCACTCCAAACATAAGGTAAGTACATTTTGAGCATTGCAATGTGTTTGGCATCGAAAATCCCTAAGCAGACGTTTAGATCATTATTTTAAGCCAACGGACAAGGGAGATATAGGGCAACAGAGTTTTGGTCGCCATCTTGGATACCGGACTTCCGGTCCAAATTTCGCTTTGGCAACAGCAGATTCGTATTCAGCGGGGTTGAAATACCCTAAAAACATTGTTTCCAAATTGTTACATGAAATGCTTCTTGCATTTTATAGAGATGGATTTCCTACTTATGGGTCTAGTCTACAGTGGCTCCAATCAAATATCTAAAAATTCACGCAAATAATTTTCCTGTAGTGTTGGTTAATAAAAATAGACTGCTAATTACAGGTTAGATTTCCAACCTACAAAAAGAGTCCTATTTTATTAGGACAAAGTATTTAGAACTTCATAAACATTACACTGTACTAGATTTTAGTTGAAAGTACGGGAACCAGGCAGAAATGTTAATAATAGGCGTCTGAATTTAAGATGCCAGCGCCAAAGTGGAGAACTCGTGAACTAATTATAGGCTTTTTGTTTGTTTATATGGCGAATACTTATATTGGTTTTGTTCTGTTTATTGTTGTTTTTGGCGTTAAAAATAATAACATTAATAATATATGACCTAAAGGTTTGCAAGATTTTGTTGTAAGTGATTTGCAAGATGTTAATGGCATTATTCAGCAAAATTCATATTTTTTTAGGTTATCTAGTTTTTCCCTTGAAAAGTACAGTTTCTTCGACATAAACGGTGTCTGGCTAGTTAAATATTAATAAACTTAAATATTTCTCTAAATTTATATACAGTTGTAGTTTAAATCACTTTTTTTTTCAGGAAACATGAGTGACATTTAGGTTAAGCATATTGCAATGTATGGAACATTTGTGAAGCACTAAAAATGTAAAAATTCTAAGTGTGTGTATACACCCTGGTGTGTATGAAGGGGAATATATTTTAAATGCAGGACATATTATTTTGTGTGGTACAACCCATATTCAACACAAAACTTAAAAATGTGTATGCTCTACATTTACAAACAAGTGTCTCAGATTCAAATAGCCATGAAATTAGTGGTACATTGAATATAAGTGAAAAGATATTTATTAATTCTTTAAGTAAAATAAATAAAACAGTATTTTGTAAAATATGAAACAGAAATATTCAGGGGTCTTGTGCAATAGTATATATTATTACTTTTAAATATACTGGAATTACATATATTCACTTATTTCAAAAATTTCACTTACAATGTGTGATTGTCTAGGACATTATTATTGCTACTCGGGCCACGATTTGCACCAGCTTTTCCCCTCTCAATGCCTGGTTAAAGGTGTCTACATTAAAGAGGGTATGCTTTGAACATTGCAATGCAACTCAACTTTCACGAGTTGTCCCTGCAATCTACAAAGGATATCGACTGGGTTGGCTCCAGCCAATTGTAGCCCCTTTAAACGCTATCACATTTTTAATAACTTAGCATCTCAGTATTCTCAGTTTATCATTTACTTATTGTTGATATCATCGTACACTAAAGAGAAAATGACAGAAAAGCCCATAATTAGTTTGACTATAGACCACCAGGTGGCGTACTCCTTATTTTCAGACGCCTATAGCTACGTAATATTCTTAAATTTTAAGAAATATATATTTTTCAGGTTAGCTGTGACGTCACGTATCATAACCTATAAATCAACATTCACAAAAGTTACCAACCCAAATATTTTTGACAGATGGCAAAATACATTTTTCTCTAACAATAATACCAATAATATTTTTTTGATGCTGTCATGTGTGCACATATAATTCTTTTTAATTTTTTTAATGGAAATGAAATCGAAATGGTGCAAGTGTGATATATCGTTGAAATTGGAATTTTTACTGCTTTTCAAAGGTTCGATTACAAATTGTAAGTAATCATAAAATAAACAACTTGTTGTGCCAAAACGGTACTAAACGTAATCCGATCTCAACCAAAACCTTTTCAGATCTTCTGGAGCACTAAAGAAACCCTTATGCAAAGTTTCATCCAAATTCGTTTAGTAGCTTCGCCGCTATCGTGCTAACATACATACACACACACAGACATTTTTCAAAAACCACTTTTTTGGGTTCCTGGGACCTCAAAACGTAAAGATTTGATGTTATCTCAATTTTCGATTTTGGACTAAATGTAGTAACCTCCCACAATTTTATTGCGGGGAGGTTAAAAAAAAAAATGAGAGCCTAGCTAAAAGTAGTAGTATATTTTTTTGATTACACAGCCCCACAAAAAAAAAAAGTTCAAAGTAGCGAACCAGACCCATGTATTACTATGTATTTTCGGTCGCTGAATCCGAATCCGGGGTCAAAGAATATCGTACACTCCCAAAATCATTAGCTAGAGCCAAAAAACACCTCTGAAATGGGGTAAAAAGAATATTAAGCTACGAGAATAGTTGTTACACCTTAATCAATCGAATTATACAAATCAAGGTCAAACAGCAGCGTACATACAACAGATATGAAACACACCCCCAGGGAGGGGCGAAAACTAGCCCCCATATACAAAAAAATCGATCCAAAACAGCAATGACTGCTGAAAAAGCTCAAAATGTCTAAGTTTTGTTAAAGTGATAAGAAACTGCATCAGGTCCGACGTAATCTTCATAAACTGCCCCTATAGAGTTGAGAACAACCACGAACAAGTTTAAAGGACACGAGAAAACAAGAAAAAACGTAAAATGCAACAGGATTTCTATTTTCATGGATCCTATGATTAGCTGAAATTGCGCAGTACTCTAAAATAGAATTAGAAACTTACGTACCATCAACATTCTACAGTGTGAAAACTACCGCCTATGTAAGGTTTGACTATAAAAAGTTACAGTAACTTCTATAAAAATTCGAAACACCTGCGTTGTGTGGAAGAGAGAAGAAACTAGACTATGGTCGACGCTGTGCTTGAAAACCACCCCCATGGGGTTGAGAGACGCCACCCCTATAAAAAAAAAACTATTAAAATGAAACGAATAAGCAACAGTATAGCTTTTTCGTTACATCTTGAATTCCGGTAGTTTTCATCCTTTCTGGGGGTGTTACTTATTAACATTTATAGGACATGAATTTCAAACTCTAAGTGTGCAACGCGATTTTTGCCAATCATTGCATCCATGAAAATATAAATCCGGTTAGTTTCCCTCTGTTCTTCCAGCATCCTACAGATATAGGGGTAGTATCTCGCAACCCCGTGGGGGTGGTTTTCAAGCACATCGTCGAACATAGTCTAGTTTCTTCTCTCTTCCACACAACGCAGGTGTTTCGAATTTTTATAGAAGTCACTATAACTTTTTATGGTTAAATCTTACATAGGGGGTAGTTTTCACACCCTCTGGGGGTTGACAGTGTAGGATGTTGATGGTACGTAAGTTTCTGGTTCTATTTTAGAGTACTACGCAATTTCAGCCAATCATAGCATCCATGAAAATTGAAATCCTGTTGGATTTTACGTTTTTTCTTGTTTTTCTCGTGTCCTTTGAACTTAAAGGTGGTTGTTCTCAACCTTATAGGGGCAGTTTATGAAGATTTTGTTGGACCTGATGTAGTTTCTTAACACTTTAACAAAACTTAGACATTTCGAGCTTTTCCAGCAGTCATTGCTGTTTTGGATCGATTTTTTTATATATGGGGGTTAGTTTTCGCCCCTCCCTGGGGGTGTGTTTCATATCTATTGTATGTACGCTGCTGTTTAACCTTAATTTGTATAATTCAATTGATTAAAAAGTAACAACTATTCTGGTAGCTTAATCTTCTTTTTATCCCATTTCAGGGGTGTTTTTTGGCTCTAGCTACTGATTTTGGGAGTGTACGATTTTTTTTGACTCCGGATTCGGATTCAGCAACCGAAAATACATAGAGATACATGGGTTTGATTTGCTGCTTTGAACTTTTATTTTTTTTTGTAGGGCTGTGCTATTAGCATCCAAATGAGTAGGAATTCAGTGCTCTAGGTCTATTTTAAGCACTTTCCACTAATCTGACCTTGCAGTAATTTTTACATACGATATTATGTCAGTGTTAAATAATATAGATTTTTTTGGTAGGTGTCACTCAAGGGGTTGTTATAAAAACAGCACCTTCAAAAATTCAATTATTTTTTTAATATACTAAATGACGTAATAGGAAAGTAAAAAAAAACTGAAATATAAAGCTATTTTATATCAACGTCTCCTATTAATTTCATTTAATTATCTTTAATAGTTTTGAAAAAAATGAATATTAAAGTTAAAGGTTGTTACCCCCATAACTCTGGTAATATAGGAGATAGAGGTTTATTATATATTTTATTGAGCATTCCTAATCACAAGCAACATTCATGTGAATGAACAGCCCAATAAGCCGCTGGGCCCAATTCCATATACTTAACCTTTCAGAATTCTAGCTATTACGGTTCGGGTTGTGTGTGATGAATCAGTGGATAAACTTAACACTCTCATTGCATTGTAATAAATTATGGAAAGCATCTGCGAAGTTCCTTATAATTCTAAGAGGAAAATTCTTTTTTTTTTCATGTTAACCATGTGAGGGAGTTTATTTTACATGCGGATTTGACAGGTGAATCAGAAGTATTGTTAATCCACTTGTATACGTAGCTAATCTAAACTTAAGGACCACTTGATATCGTTTTATTTTATTACTGAGTATTAGATTTACCAAATGATTATCGTCAATACCAGTCAAAAATTTCTAAGAACTAATGAGATCATTCAGCGCAAAATGACACCGATACCTAGTTTCTGATTAAAAATGACAATGGTGAGAGGTTTCTTGATAACGAGTATTTTACACTATCTATCCAATAAAACTTGTGAATATTACCCAGAAATTATATACTGAGAAATAACCTTTACGCTACACAGACGCATCTATATCAGGTACCGGTGTAGGTTTTTTACTGTTTCATCCCGAAACATCAAATTTTAGTTTAAGTTAAATTCACATTGCTCTATTTTTACTGTAAAATATCTAATATCCTACCAAGCTAGTAGACACTTCCAGTAATTCAATAATTTTACCAGAATCGCTCTCTGTTCTCAATGGTTTCAAAAATACTTTCCTTTTTGCTACTATTTAAAATAAAACATTAAATTTTTTAAATTAAATAAATCTTCAGGAAGGGATGTTAATTTTGTTTTGGCGAAAAATCGTATTGGATGGACTACTGTATAATAAACAAATTGATTGTTTGTATAAAGAAGGTGTTAATTTAGGACAGCTTTTTAGCAATGAGATATATATAAGTGGCAGACAAACAACGTTGAAATTAAAAGCGGACATAGGTGGTCTGTTTTGTGAAAATAGTTCTGTTTTGCAAACCTCCCTAGATACACCTTAATGTATAATGACATCCTCACCCAATTTTGACTTGGTGAATTTTCCTGTCCAAAGAAATACATTATAACATTAATACGTCTAAAGCTGTTCCATACTTGCTATTCTGTTCACCTATTTAAGATTGAAGATATTACCTCAAATATTTATGAAGAGTAGTTAGGGTCTTAGGAGAAATTGACCACGTGTTTTTTGACTGTGTAAAATACAATGTTTTTTCAACTAAATAAATATAAAACATTGTTCAAGACTGCAATATTCTTACTCCATTTAATTTACTGAGCTTGTTGTCAGTTAGATCAAGAAAAATATATAATAGTGTTACGAATTTTATAAAAGAGACACAAATTAAACTGTTTTCCTTACTTTCTGAGGTTTTCCCTATGTTGCCTGAGTTATAGAAATGTCTAGATAGACCCCAGGATGAGAAGTGAGCCAAAAATTTTTTTAAGGCCTTTGGTTCTTGTACACATGCTAAATGGGCTCATTTAGCACTTTTTTTTATTTGATTATCGGAAAGATTTTACAATTCTAAAACCCTGTGCAAAAAACTAGAATTTTGTGAGACCTGTAAATCGTCTAAAAAAAAAATTATAAACATGGACCGCGCTCGCCTTGTCGAATTTCGGCCGTGACGTCACTTGATAGCAACCTGCTAGTCGCACAGAGAAAGACTCAACAATCTTAAGCGGAATGCACGAGTTTTGATATGTTGCGCGACCGTTTTGGTTCCTATCCTCTGACGTCACGATGTTGGTCGCACCGCGCTTCCAATTCCCTCTTTAGAAGTCTATATTTCGAGAACCACATATCGGATTCATCTGAAATTTTCAACATTGCCTAGTTTTAAGTAATACCTTATCCACAAGAAGTAACAACTACTAAATAAAATTCATTAAATGAGCCTATTATAATTTTATTTTCATACCCCTAATAACGGGGGTATGAACTATCACCGTAATAGAGGTGATAGTTAGCGTGGTGGAAGGAAACAGATTTTGGGATCTTGTCTTCTCGTATATACACTAAATAATAATAATAATAATAATAATAATAATAATAATAATAATAACAACAACAATAAACGGTCTTTATTCAGAGAAAAAAATATGCATTTTATTTCCCTAAAATAGACGGAGTCTAGCTTAAGCTATTCAACTCAACCAAAAATGCCAATTATATTGACCCTCATTTGCTTGCTTTATCTATTTGCCCCCCATTTACTCCCCATCATTCAACTGAATAAGATCCAAATTTAATCTAGTGTCAGATTTCATTATAATACATAGGTGTACCAAATTTCAATTTCAAGTAATATTAATAATAATAATGTTTATTATAATTCAAGCCAAACTTTCTCAACAAAATTAATTTTAATATTAAATAAACATTTATAACCCCACAAAATTAAGAACTTGATCGTGGGTTTGGATAATACTAATTAAAATTATGTAAATTATAAATATATTAACTAAATTCAAGAAGATATTTTTAAAACAATATTTGTGTGCTATATACATTTAAAAAATTAACTGAAACATTAAGTGAGAGGAGGGAAATTGGGAAGCAAAATTTTATCATTATTATTTTTTTTAAAATTTTTTATTTATTTCATTTTTCATATATTTAGAAGGTAAGTATTTAATTGTTTTTAATAACTATCAATGCATGAATGTAAGTTCTTTGATTACTGGTAGAGTGAATATTTTCAATTATGTCAGGTAATACATTATATAGTTCAGGGCCAAGAAAAAACCGCTGCCCAAAGGATCACTACTTCCGCATCCAGATTTGGTATCCAAGTCTCTCACAACAAAAAAATTTTGTATGTGGAAATCATTGTTTATGGAACTTTCATAATATAATATTTCAAATCGTCTACACCAGAACCCATAAAACGATATCCCACATCGGTATCGGTAGTTGGGTGGGGGTAGTGATAGGGGGTGGTAGTGGGGATGGATGAAGTAAAAAATATTTTAAGTCCTTTGGTTCTTGTACACACACTAAATCACAAATTTTTTTCACCCCTTTTTATAGTGGAATGGGGGTAGTAACCGGGGTTACTAGTGCTAAGTTTTTTTTTGAGACATTAGCTTCTGTTGTATGTACTAAATACCAATTTTATGGAATCGCTCGATTTACCTATTTACCCCCATTTACCCCCATTTACCCCCATTTACCCCAATTTACCCCCAACCCTTCAACGGAATAAGACGAAGATATAATCTAGTTCCAGATCTCGTTAAAATACATACGTGAACCAAATATCTTTCAAGTCAATACCTTAAACGGTTCCAGAGTAATCGTGCGCACAAAAAAGCTACGGACAGACAGAAAATTTTTTTTGCTCGAACTTAAAATCTCGACGTTTCTGAATTTCTAAGCCTATTCGAACAAGAAGATTTTTTTAAATGTTTTTGTCGTTACCATACTTCCACAGGAAGTGGAAGTAATGAAGCAACTGTATCCGATAGTTTTAAGTATTTTAGGTTGTGATACAGTACAGACATCTTTTTTTTCGAGTATCATATATATGATCGATTTTATGCAGATTGTATAATTATATTTTCCAAAAAGGATATTAATAATATTATAACAAAATAATTGCTCTATGTCAAATACTCCACTTTCAACGGGCGTCAGATGAGTAGGTGTAACTCCTATTATACATACATAATTTTTAGTATCTGCTTTTTTACGACCTAATTTTTTTAGGTAAACGTCCATTATTCCGCCCCAACCAATGATCCCATAGCTTAAGTGCGGTTGTTCTAAATTATAATAAATCATTTTTAGCTGAGCTTTTCTTAAGAATTGTTTTAGACATTTAAACTTAAGTAGTATACATCTCAATTTCTTTATTATACTATCTAAATATAACGTTCGTCCCATTTTAGGTGGCAATCAATTATGATGCCAAGATAATTATTTTGGTGGAGGAAAGCGAGACTAGGTTACCATTCAACTTTATTATAATATAATAATAATATCGAAATCAGGAAGATGAGGTACATACGAAGTAAAAGATATGAATTTAGTTTTTTCTACATTTATAGTTAATAATTTAATCTTAAAGAAGTAAATGATCATGTTAAAATGTTGCTGTACTTTTTGTTTTAGAGAATTCCATGATTTATCCTTAAACAATATTCCAGTATCGTCAGCAAAACTTACTATTTCACCTTCAACAGGTATTTTAAAAATATTATTGATGTATAACGTAAACACCATAACATATCATTTTAGTGGAATTTATGCTGTCATCTATTTTAACCATTTGTTTCCTATTTGATAACTTATTGGCAATTCTTCTGAAACTAGTGTTTTCTAGAGTATTTAATAAACTTGGACGACTTACGGTGTCAAATATCTTGGCCATATCAACGCTGATGCATAATGCAGGCTCCCCTGCATCCATTGCGAGGTACATTTGGGCAGTTAAATTTGCTATGGTATCTTGCGTCGATCTGGCTTCCCGACTAACATTATATTTTGTTAAATCCGAAGTCATTCTAATTTTCAATATTTTTTCATATACTTTGGCTAGACTGGAGATAAAAGATATGGATCTATAATTTACTACATCTTGTTTGTTGCCGGTTTTGTAAACAGGTATAATTACAGCAACCTTGAGAGGGATATTGCAAACTGTTCCAGAGTCACCATGGGCACAAAAAGGTTACAGGTCGATCGACAGGCAGATTTTTTTTTATTCAAACTTTGTTCCACTTGAATAAAAAAAATATGTATATTTTTTATCGTTAATATACTTCCACTACGAGAATGTAGAAGTAATTAAGATAATGCTATAATTAACATTTACATGTTTGAGAAATGTTTGAATTATTGTTTTTTATAAACTTTTTTATAAAATTTGAACTTATGACTGTCATATACATTATTGTTATATTTTTACATTAAAACAATCCTTGTGTATCGCTATAGCTTTCACAGCATAATCAATTAGTTATCACTAGTATTATAAGTGACGTAACTGTACTGCAATCCATGTTAACAGACTGTTGTTAAAGTCTACAAAATAATATATACTAATTTTGAAGAGTTTTTTCGGCTGACTGTAAGTGGAAAGAATATTCGTCTTCGGTAGTAGCTCCCGAGTGCAAGAATTTCAACTAACTACTTTACTATTTTACACTATATAATAACAAATTGTTAAAGTAGTATGGCGATTTTGGAGGCCCAAAAATGGGTGTCTTCTTGTTAAGTACATAAATCAGATATAGTGGGTATTTTTCATTAATAATAATATATTTTTAAATATACTATCTTGATTAGAACTTATCTATTATTATTTATAAGGCGCCTGACGTCATGGGTTTCTGGAACAGTTCGTATGTTGAATACATACACAGGGAGCAATTACTTTAGCAAATTTTGCACAACGTGGAACAATGTCTTGTATTTTTTTAAATATTCCGAAGCAAAACGTCATATTTTATATATTTTAATTGTACATAATTCTTGTACACATTGATGCAAAATATAAAAATTTCATTGAAATGATTTTGTCGAATACGCCTTGGAACAATTTGGGGAAATTCAGAGGCAAATTAATTTATTTTTACTCAACAAGTAATAATAACTTAAGCTTAATTCATTGATAATCGTGCCCGCAAACTTCATATTTTGTTATCATTTTAATTACAATTAGTTTTGAACAACTGTTTAATGGATTTGTGTTTGCACTAACTGTGTAACATAATAATTGTGAGTCCATAACTTATTTATTTTCGCTGTACAATAATAGTACTCTAAACCTCATTATATCAATACTGGCGCCAGAAACTGTGTAATTTAATGACGTACTATTTACAATCAGTTTGGTGACATTAAGAGTTGTCACATTTTTTTCCCATGAATATAATCGTCTGATGAACATTATAATCGGGGCTTTCAAAAGTATTTGCAGTGAGATGAGAAATATCGACTTGATTTTCAAGTTGCTTCCTTAGGATTAGCCATGGGAGGTGAATGAAGGCCTCATCAATTTGGTCTCAAAACTCTTTGATAAGTCTCAAACTCCACATCACGGGAGTTTTCACGAATATCACAGTTATACATCACAAATCGGCAATTTCTAGTTGCAGTGAAGAAGGTGTGTGATCACAGAACGACGCTATGTAAATCGCAGATGACATAGCTGTACTTACAATATGAATAAACCCAGACTAATGACACACCTCCTATAGAACAACACCGACAAAATGTAAGAATTTTACCAGAGTTGGGGCTTGTCTGTCAACCTTCGGATGACTTAAACTGGTTACTTCACTGAAAGGTTAGGGTCAAGCCGTTGCGTGGTCTAGAATATCGACTACCTGAGAATCAATCTAGATCGAAAACTCTCATTTAAAAAACACCTGGAAAACATAATAAGCAAATAAGCAAATTTTGGAGACCCACAGCCGCCTTATTTTTCCTCTTAAGAAATTAATTATTATCAGCCTAGATCTAATAAGAATTTGAATGTCATTAATATTTTTAAAAGTTATTATATAATATGATTGTTCAAAGTTACTTTGTAATATTTTATTTTAATGTACCTAAAATTAACACGCCTACTACCACTACTACTCTAGTCATAACTGCTTGGTTCTGATTATTGATCATATATTCTTATATTACTATTATTGTCATGCGTATGCTTAATAAATTTTCTTTTCGAATTAATGAAGTTTCATTTTGTATTAGGTAAATTTTTGAAGTTATACGAGACTTTCTATACTATATTTCATCTTGTTTCGATGAAAATTGGGTGAAGAAAAGGAGGGTCAAAGAAAATCCATTTTTGAAAATTGTAAAAATGCACTTTTTTTGAAAATTAAAAAATAATGAACTCCATCCCCTAAAAGTACATAAAATAACGTAGAATCGAAAAAAAAGTGACGTACAATGCTTCCTTGTTAATTGACGAAGAATTAAAAATTTTATATCGTCCGCCATCTTTGATCGTTTTGACATGCGGCGTTCGGGTAAATTAGACGACGAAAACATTTTTTTCTTGCCTTACTTATTAGCCGATTTTAATATTCTAAACTTATAATTATTGCCAAAGAATGTGGCTTGAACTGAAAATTAAAATTTTGGAAAATTCTATTTATATGATTAAAAAGAAAATTGTAGGGTTTACGAAAATATGTTTTAAGTAAAAGTTGTAGGCCATCAATAAACAAACAGGACGTTTTCTTAATCTCTTTTATAGCTTTAAAAATAACGGAGATAGAACATTTTAATTATTATAAAACCGTATATGTAGTAGTAGTAGCATTAAAATCAAAATTGAAAAGTTAAAATGTGCAATTTTAGTCACAGCACAACTAACGCCGAACAAAAATGATTACCAAGCTCAGTTTTCAAAATTAGATGGTTTATAATAATAATAACGAGGTAAAAGGAAAAAATTAATAATTAATTAATTTTCATCTTCAATATCGCTATCGGTTATAATTAGTGTTTGAATTGACATAAATTATGCGGCAATTACTGCACAGATCATAACACTTTGTGTAATTGCAAGGACAATTTTTATTGCAGTCATTTTTACAGTTGCAATATAGAAGTTTTAATATATTGTCGGGTACAATTGACAAAGATGTTGGTACGGGTTTGGTTATATCCTTTTTCAATTCCCAGCCCCACTCAGATGCATTAATTTTCTTATTAATAGGCCAGGCAACATAGGCCAAAAAAGGTGGTGTAGACGAAATAATTGTCGGAAATCATTTTAATCTCTTTATTTACATGTAAAAGGAGTTTTTTGAAGTTTTGTGCTATCGGGTTGTGCTGTGGAGAGGTGTCCCAAAAACCTCTACATTTTCTGACTTTTTTGTTTTTCACTAATAACTCCTAAAAGACGCACTTGTAAAAAAAATTACTCTTTTATAAAGCAAAGTACACAAAATTCTACATCCAATGAGCACCACATATTAGAAATTAAGTCAAGTGGTATGGACGATATGTATGTTAAAGGAAAAATCATATATTGGACTTTTAAACCTCATTTCCATTACGTAATAGTTATTAACGTAACCAGTTATGAAAAGAGTAATTTTATATGACGAATGTAATATTTACCAAAACGAGCGAGCGAAGCGAGCGAGTTTTGCAAATTACATTGGCTCCATACCCACCATCTTTATTTAATGAACAAGGAATGATGAGGAAATCACGTAAATCTATTTTCTATGATTTGTTTGATCCAATGGATACTCCGTCAAACATAGAAAGTGCTCTCTATGTGATTGACGGTGGATTCCTACTTCATCGAGTGCCGTGGGAGTTGAGAGAAAGGTTCTCTTCAGTTCTCAACAAATACGTAGATTATGTTAAAGAATACTTTGGGGCGCGATTAATCCTAGTATTTGATGGCTATCCAAATGACCCTACAAAGAAAAGCACAAAATATGCAGAGCGCCTTAGAAGAAACAAGTTTATTGCAGCCAACGTTGAATTTGACGAAACAATGTTTTTGACAATTTCAAAAGATAAATTTCTCTCAAATGAAGGGAACAAAAAACGATTCATCTCAATGCTGATTCGGAAAACATCGCTGTCGAACAAGCTGCAGAGGATGCCGACACAACCATTGTCAGAAGGACTACAGAAAATTCTACACACTTCAAATGTGTGATTGTGGTAGGAGAAGATATAGATCTTTTAGTACTTATTACTGCGTTAGCTCCTAATAGTGATCGGTTGTTTGTCATGAAGCCTGGAAAAGGAAAGTCAGAGACCGTTTTCTATTCCCCGACACACTTTAAAATGTCAAATAAAGTGAAGGAAAATATATTATTCCTTCACCGTTCAGCGGATGCGATTCAACATCGGGGGAAGATGAATTTGTAAAGCTACTCGACAAAGATGCGGAGGTACAAAGGACGGTCGAGATATTCAAAAACCTTGACGCTACTACAGATGAAATTGGTGCTGCCGGCGAAAAAGTAATTGCTGCTTTGTATGCCGGATCGCTTCTTCAATCTTGTTCTCTGAACGCTTTAAACTGTTCACCAAATCCTTATTACAGAATGATTTTAACTTGGCCACTCTTCCTCCAACTGAAGAAGCTGCTAGACTGCACTCAATGTTAATGTCAAGTTAATTTGTGGAAGGGTCATTTGATGGACTCAGTTCACAGGGGTTGGAAAGTCACTAAGCACGGGCTACCCCCAGTGCCATCAGCAGCCGAACAAGCCCCGCAGGAACTACTCAATAACACTGCGTGCAAATGCTTAAAGGGGTGCCGAAATGCTTGTGGTTGCAGGAAGCAAGGAATGAAATGTTCTCCAATATGCTATAATTGCAGAGGTGCGTCCTTTACCAATACACCAGATGAAATTGATGACGAACCAAACTTCAATGACGACGAAGTAATACTATCTGACGATGATGACGAATTAGAAGACCTGGATGATGAGGAACATAAATTGGACCAATTGCTTCACTCAGCTTCTACTTCCAAACGCAGCAAACTTAATTGATGTGGTATTTACATAATTTTGTATACTCTACTTTTTTTGTTAATTACCCACACATCAAAATTTACCATCAAGCATTTTGTACTTTCAGTCGATAATCACAATGTGCGCTTTTATTTTAAAATCCAGGAATTCACCAACAAGTATTGACCACGATAAGTATTGACGAGTTAACTATGATACACGATATAATATTATAGGATATTCACATATTACATTATCCCTTTTTACACGCAAATGAAAAGATCAAAACCATTTCCAGCTTTTCGACAATTAATTCGCCTACAAACCCTATGTTGCCTGGCCTATAAGCCATGTTTGCTCCTGAAAATATACCCTATATATATGTTGTTCAATAAAACCTACAGAACCCAAAAAAGACATTACCAAATGAAAACCACCTAATCGAAGTACAACAGAAGATAGTTCCTCATATGAATTTACAATTTCTAAAGCTTTTTAATACAATGGCTAATCAAACGTTACAAAACAAGTATTATAATTTTGCTTTATGCATTCATTGTTTGCAAAACTTAAGGCCGTATAAATGGTTGACATATCTCTGGGATTAAGATTGATAAATGGCAAAGGCGTTATAAAACTGACTTCAGTTGGTTTCTTCTTTTTTAATGCTGTTGATATCTAACCACTCCAATTCATTATTTTAAACTGTTTCAATAATGGCCCAGTTGCCCACAATATATTTTGATAAAAGGATTTATCGCTTATTGATAAAATGTCTTCCATAACGAAGTCCTGTAGTTTATTTACAGCAGGTTTTTTGTAATATTTTATAGAAATATTGCCATAGTGACCTATATCAGCAGAGTTTTTAATTCGTGGATTTTTTTTTCAAACAGTACATTACGTTTAGGAGTTATACAAATGATTCCCCCCATTGCATGAAATGAGCCATGTCCGTCTAACGATCTAATATTGTAATCAGCGTTATCAAACACAAATTGTCTAAATGTACCATTCATTATATCGGGTTGAGGATAATTTAGTATAGATTCTTCATATCTTTGAACTTCTCTATAACTAGTACAAAATCCCAAATTGGAAAGCATTTGTACTAAATTTCTAGAACCAAAATGTCTATGTACGTAAACTGCTAAAGATATTTGAAGTGGTGAAAGATAAGAATTTGGTCTAGCTGCAGAAATAATTGCCTCTGCAAGAGCCAGACTTTTCCTTTTAACAACATTATTGTCAACTTTTCTAAATTTTATTACAGTGTCCAGCTATAACATTAAAGAATCTGGAATATGATCATTTTGATAAAGATCTTCAGTTACAGGGTAATTATCTAAGTCAACCACTTTTTTTTTAATATCATTTAAAATAATTTTTCCTGCCGTTTTAGCCACTCTTAGGTTTTCTTCATGGTCATTTTCAAATTTTTTTGTGTACCATGTATCGGTTAATATTTTACCGGAAAAGTATTTTAGTGTAACAATAACACTATAGCCTGATCTTGATGTAAAGAGAATCTTAGTTTTGTAATGATCTTCAAGCTTTCTTTTTAAATGTTTTCTACTAAACTTTAGGTCACCAAAACTTTCTAATTTGTCTTCTAATTCTGCTAACGTGTACTGGCACTTACTGTTTGAATTTAAAAATTCGATAAGTTGCTGAAATGCATCGCACTTTTGCGTATCAGTCTGTTTAGTTTTTCCAAGTTCTTCAAGTAAAACTTGGATAAACAATTTTTGTGATACCTTGCTTCAGCTGCAACCAAATCAACTACATTTATAATTCTCTCTAAAATATTTTCAGAGATATATCATTATGCTCTCGGCAGCGAGAAATCAGAGATTCTTTAAATTCAAGAGTTTGCACTAACTGAATACGGCGTCGTAAATTTTTTAATTTTTTATTTTTTTTCATTTTTTACATCGGCTATTTCTCCACAAATAACACAATTTTTGTTAAAGTCAAATGATTCACTGTGTGCCATTATCTTTTTTGCTGTGAAATCATTTTTACTAGTAGAGGCGGCTCTTGGTTTTATTACGAGTGTTTTCTACATTTTTTGTGAACTGTTAGTTCTTCAGAAATATTTTTTTTATGAATATCGTCATTAAGTTGTATACTTTTTGAAATTATCTTGTCTAATCCTCTTTTTACGGCTACCGTTTCTTCCGCAGATAATGGAATTTGACAAAAAATACAAATACCTTCCATAATGACGGGTAAAATGTGGAAATAAAATGGCTTGATTAACCGTAAACAATAATAAACCTAAACCTAAACAATAATAAAAGTAACACAAACCTTGTACGAAACAAAATACTAATAGAAAAAATTAAACAATTCGTAAAAGAATAACGAAATCAAAAAGAAAACATGAATTCGATATAAAAATAAAACAATATCCTGAAAAAAACCTATGAGAATACTAAATATATTTAAAAATTTTATATATTCTAAACTCGATTTGAGATAATCCATCTTAGCAACTTATTTACATTAATAACAATGCAGCGCAAATGTACATGTCACATGTAGAAATATATCTAAGCATAACAGCGTGTGGCAGTCGATAGGTATAGTAGGGCCCACATTTATGACAGCGATATAAAAAAGCTCGCAAAAAAACCTAAAGGATACCGACCATGTATCAATTTCAGTCTCTTTACATAAAATGCCATAAAAGTGTTCGGCTTCTTTTATTATCATCACAAAAAAATGGTCAAATATTTGCTAACAACAATGTAGGGCACTCCCACTGAATATAATTGGTTGAAATATTCTCTACCGGAATTATGATAGGTTGGAATAAACTACGTGGACAACGTGGACAACGTGGACTAGCGATAGTCAACGTGGATCGGCGGGCAGTACATTAATCAAAGGTGGGTCGGTATCCTTTACGTTTTTTGCGAGCTTTTTTACATCGCTGTAATACCGATGGGCCAAACTATATATGAACATTTCTGTACCATATTTACAGCTTTCACTCTCTTTGCGTGTGCCCTTAAATATTACAAATTTCATATCTCAGCTACTTTTTAAGCTAGAGAAAAATTTCAAAAAAAGTATTGTTTGTCCTTTAACGGCCTACAACATTTATTTAAAAAATATTTTCATAGAATGAGCGAGTATTTTTTTAAATGAAAAAATACAATCATCAAAAAGTAATTTTTACTATTAACTATAATTGTTACACTACTAATAAACAATTTATTATAGTTTCTTAAATTCGTATCAAAGACCCATTCTTTGGCTTTAATTTGTTTTTTAAAATATTAAAATCGATTAATAGATAAGGCAAGAAAAAAATGTTTTCTTAAGCGGCGCGCGCAAGCCATTTTTTCAATATGGTGGCTAACGCTCAACTCGGATTCTTCGGGACTTTTAGTATGTTATTATACGTATCAAAAACAACATATTCTAAAAAATTCAGCTGGGTACCTAAAATGTCTAGGTTAGGCCTATTTTTACAGATTGTGCCGCCACTATATTCTATATTCCAAAATGAGAGATGTACCTACATTTCACACAGGTGAAGAAAAAGTGCGGTATCGGGATTAACGAAAGATATTCTCAATAAATAGATCTCTTGGTGACTGCTGTTACCTTATTAAGATAGTTTTTAAGTTATGTATTGCTTACAATAAACTTTTTTTTATTATGAAACTATTTGTCATTCTTATCTGATGTTAATCATCCCAAATATATATGTATATACTTGTACTTCGAACCTTTTTGTTTCCGATATTTCGTAAACAAAATAAGTTTCAATTTTCCATTTTTAACCTTTGCGGAGTGAAATTGGATAAAAAAAATTGGATGGATAATAAGCGAAAAAATTTAACAAAACATAGCGATTAAAAAAGCTTTTAGCAAAAAATTATTGTCAGAAGACATCCGTAAACGCAGAGTTACCAACATAAAACCTTTAGTTGTACTTATATATTTATACTTTAGATTTGATATCACAGAGTACAATTAAAAAAAACACAAACAAAAGTTAATAAGAAAATATAAAACAAGTACTTAGCTGATAATATTCATTCTAATTCTTTGAACTATACCGCCAATCAAGTCTAAGTAAACAAATGTCAAACAGACATTGTGAAAGTGAAAAATCTATGAAACTTAGTTTAAAAGTATTTTCGTTAAAAAATCGTGAATGCATTTTGGTAATTTTTTCACTTTATTTTAATTTATTCAATTAATTTGATGAATTAAGAAACAAGCTATCAAAAATGAAATCTATGTATCTGTCTGCAATAGTTGTTAATCTTTGTACTTTGTACGACTTCATCATTAGGTTCTGATAGACAACAAATAGTTATATTTATAAAATATCTACATTTTCCTTTTTTATCCCACTTTTTCAATTAAAAATGTTATAGAGATTTTTTTGCCTTACTGAAAGTGTCAGTGAAACTAAAAAGGTTATTCAACTAATAAATGTGATTTAGGCTTTATGATTTGAAATAATGTATGATTTAGAACAAATAAATGTTGCTAGAAATTGGCCAACCAATCCGTTGCCAGAAAAGCCAGCTAGCCAGAAAACGTATGGTATAATTTATGACTTAACTCGGAATGGTGCATTATGCATTCTTATTTAGGTTATGTTGTTTATTGAATACCACCCGATGTTAATTAATAACATTCCAGGGAAGTTATACGAATATAGTCCGTTAGTGGGGTATAATAGTTGTTCTTTAAAAGTCTTGGCTCACTGCACAACGTCAGCATCGCGTATGTAGGAGCCAAATGTATACATTATTTCATTTGTTTAAGGCCGGTTTATTATTAGAGGCAGGAGGTCGCTAGGTCTTTTTGTGTGTGGGGAGAAGGTTAATAATTCCCAACTCTCATTACAGGAATTTCCTAACTCCTCAAAAAAAATTTCTTCAAAATGAAAATTGATGAGTGGGGGGGAGAGGGTGAAATTTTTCTCGAATTCTCCCAAGTTGAAGCTTGAATATCCCAAGTCGACCACGATATGGGTGGGGAGACGCTCCCCACCCCACCCCCCTATAGCGACACCCCTGATTAAAGGATCAGGTTAGTTTACCTCGGAGTTAAACGCTGACTCCAAAATAAGGCGTCTTTTTGGTAAGGGTTGAAAGGAAAAGGTTAAAGTCAGAGTTAATTTAGCAAAGTGGAGGTTATGCCCGTTAGCCCCAGGTTAACCTAAAAATGTTGTATTTCTTGTGGATAGTTGAGTGAAAAATTATTAAAACTTTTTTTTTTGCTTAAATTGGGAAGGCTAGAGTAATATTTATTTTTAAATAAATCGATAATATAAATCCAACATTGACGAGGTCAGAAACAAGTGTATGCCATCTAAGGAAGCATGAGCAAAAATTAGATATCTGAATAAAATACCTAATTTATTCTATAATTAGTTCAAATAATTAAAAAAGAAACACTTATCCTCAAAATCAATCATTCATTTCGGTAATCACTTTAATTAAGTCATCAGTAGTCTAGCAAACATTTCGATCTTTTTATAATCTCTTCAAAAGGACCTAGAAATCTTTTTAATTCCTTAAATTAAAACTTCGATATAAGATATTAATAATCTTAGTTTAATGTTCATTTGCCAGGTTTGAAGTAGACAAATTTCACTCATGCTCACTTACACATAAAAGTCAATCTATCGTATTACTTCATATTAATTAAAAAGGAAAGATTTCCAAACGGTATATAGCGGTTGTTGATATTTAAAGGCAAAATAGAAAAGGAGTAAAAACAAAATCAAAATCAGCTTCTAAATAAAATGTATATTTGCAATTTCAGAGATCATTTTCGAAATTAAATTTTCGGTCAAGAGCACCTGCATAAAATTGGTAAATTCGACGGCAACTTGGACTACAGATTATGTGGACGGGAACCACATTATATTCAAATTGGAGGCATTGTACCGCAGATAACATAAAATTTACGGGTAAATAGAGTCAGACCGGAAACCTTAGAATTCGCCCAGTCTCAGATCCGAATCATCTGATCAGTAGCACAGGATTACTAAAATGGGTAGAGTGATCGAAGACAGAGAAAGCACAATAAATCGACTTATCGAAAGTATCCCCATTTTTTTTTTTATTTATTTAACGTCGGCCTATTTCCGCTACCAGGGCCTATCACCGACGCCAGGAGACGAGCTACCCCCAACCTGGAAATTTTGCCGAACCTCTTCCCTTAAGAAGGGTAGGGATCTTTTACTTGCCTAACATTTAATAGACAAGGGACCGCCTGCTTTACATCCCCTCCGAAGGATGGTATATCCACTACGTAATTCTCGTCTGAAATTACGTAACTTCCGCGTATACACTGATATACAAGCCGCTAGAAGGTGGGACGAGAACGCTGTATTTCCCAAGATGGGTCACCCATCCAAGTACTAACCGCTCTCGACGTTGCTTCAACGGAATATCGACTGACATTTACATTGAAGTCGCCTCTACGCTCGCCCCCATCCCCATTTGGAGGGGATGTGAAGCAGTCGGTCTGTTGTCTATTAAATATTAAGCAAGTAAAATATCCCTACTCCTCGACAGAGAAGAAGGAAATAGGTCGACGTTAAATAAATAAATAATAATAAAAAAAGCATTTCATTGCGTAGACCATGATACTCTACTTAAAAAAGTGGAGTGTTATGGATTTCGTGGCCAGTGCAATAATATATTACGATCCTATTTGATAGACAGAAAGCAATTCGTTGAATATTGTGGCAAAGATCGCAGGAAATGGATGTTAATATTGGAGTTCCCCAGGGTAGTGTTCTGGGTTCACTCCTATTCCTTTTATATATTAATGGTGTTAAAAATTTTATTTCCACTTTTCACTGTATTTTTGCCGATAATTTGTCTCTATAATCATACAATCAAGTTGTAAATAAAGTATCTGAACTTCTGCAGGGTAATTTGATTTCTTTTTTCAATTATTTCACTTCAAACAACTAGGCAATGAATCAGGAAAAAAGTTTTCGATGCAGTTTCATCTTGTTAGCGTCAATTATATATTTAGTCCACTAATTAAACTTCAGCATAAACCAATTGAACATGTAAAAGAATTTAAGTTGTTAGCTATTTATGTAAATATGTCAGTAAACTAGAAATCTCATATACAGTGTGTTTCACTTGAAATGGTAACACCCCAATAACTTTTTTGTTCTTTTTCAGATTTGAATCAAAGTATGGAACAAATTAGGATCTACTTATGACCAGAAAAATATTCGCCTCCTACAAATGCAAAGCCACCTGCTATACTAAAATATCCGGAGAAAATAAAAACATCGTATGAGGCATATTTTTGTCGGAAAATTGTTCAGAAAAGTCAAAAATTTAATCAAAACATAAAAATACATAAATTTTGATTAAAATAATGTCCAAGCCCGAAAATATCATTTTAATGGGTTTTTTTGTTTCGAAAACTGTACTATGACAATTTTGTTTGAAATTAAACGCAAGCTGCCAGGTAGTTGTCAAGCAAATTATAGTTTTTTTCAAATAATTATTTTTAAAATTTAAATTTTTCAATTTCTTAGTTTTGATTAAATTTTGGGCATAGGGTTTTTGGACAATTCTGAACAAGTTTCATTAACAAAATTTTCCGATAATAAAATGCCATATGATTTTTTTATTTTCTCCGCATATTTTGGCACCGCAGGTGGCTTTGCATTTGTAGGAGGCGAATGTTTTTCTAATCATAAGTAGATCCTAACTTGTTCTATACTCATGTAAAATAAAACAGTTTTTGGAGTGTTACCATTTCAAGTGAAACACACTGTAGATTTCTTGTAAATTGTGGAGTTGTGAGAAATGGCCATTTCCAACACCAATTTGAAGTCAACATATGGACAGGGATAATTGAAATGAAATTGATTGGTATTTTTGAGATATCTAGAAGGCTCGACGAAGGTTATTTGATTTTTTTACAAAATGACTTGGGTGGCTTACTTGAAGACGTGCTTATAGAAACATGTGAAATGTGGCTGTAGCACGGCGGGACTCCTCCTCACTATGCCCTAGTAGTGAGAAGGTACCTGAACTCATAATACCAAAATCGCTGGATTGGAATGGGGGAACCATCCAGTGGCTACGGTGATCATCTGACTTGCGCCCCTTAGACTTCTTTTATGGGCTTATTTTAAAGATATGGTCTACGCGCAAGACAACCAGACCACGCAAGAGTGGCGGCAAAAAATAAGAGAAGCCACAAATGTAATTATGGATAAGATTTTGCAGAGTGAGAGGGAAATATGCCTTTATTCTCGATTTATTATAAATATTTAAAGCACCAAACACAGCATAATATTTAAAACTATCACTTGCCATTGTTCTAACGAATACAACTATATATTTCTTTATTGTACATTTCTGTTGTACTTGTATACTGTAGTTTGTCAATGAAAATATTTCCTAATTTCATTATTAAAGCAGAGCATTTAACTATTTATGAAAAAACTGTATATGGTTGTATTCATTAGAGCAATGGGAAGTATCCGAAACTATTTTAAAGATTCACACACCGACAAATTTTAACTTTTATTTTGTATCGTTAACCAAAACCACTTATTTGCATTGTTTTGGTCCCAGCTACGTCTAACATAGTCATAAAGAAATTTGTTGGCTCTAAACATTGTAATAACTGACCTAACTCACATATTATGGTATAATTTTAATAAGAAAAGCAATTAATTACATCATGCGAGAAAATATTTGCCATTTTGATATATATTTCAAATACATGTTATATACTATATATTTAATTAGAATATAAGCCCTTTAATCAGAAAATTAATTATTCTTCTTGCGCTTCTTAGCCCGTCTCTTATAAGTTACTTCTGGAGCATCTCGTATCATGTCCAACAGTAGTCTGCCAACATCGCAGAAGTCCATTTGCCCTGATATCTTTTTTCCATATTTTGAATATCCTGGTGGAATCTCTGTCCATGCTCATCACTTACTGCACCACAGTTTTCTGGGAAGTAATCTAGGTGTGAATGTAGAAAGTGGACTTTTAATGACATATTGCATCCTAATTTTTGGTAGCAAGAAAGAAATGTTCCAACAAGGTCTCTATACTTTTCTGCTCCTTTGTTACCGAGAAAGTGTGTTGCTACCATTCTAAAGGAATTCCAAGCAGCTTTTTCATTACCTTCTAGAATGTTGTCAAATTCAGCATCTTTGAAAAGGTTCTTGATTTGAGGACCCACAAAAATTCCCTCTTTAATTTTCGCATTACTAAGTCTGGAAAATTTTTGTTTTAAATAACTGAAAGCACGTCCTTCTTTGTCCATAGCTTTTACCAAGTTTTTCATAAGCCCCAGTTTTATGTGGAGTGGTGGCAGTATTACCTTTTGTGAATCAACTAATGGAATGTTAGCAACATTTTTTTCTCCTGGTTCAAAACCCAGTCTTGGCGGCCAAATTTTTCTTTTGTAATGTTCTAATCGCGCTCGACTGTCCCACTCACAAAGAAAACAGCAATATTTGGTATACCCTTGCTGAATACCAAGTAAGAGAGCTATCACTTTCAAGTCTGCACAAATCCGCCACTTATACTTGTTATATTCTATAGTTTGTAGCAATACATTCATGTTACTGTAATTTTCCTTCATGTGGACGGCATGGGCGATTGGAATTGATGGCAATTTATTTCCATTGTGGAGTAACACAGCTTTTAGACTAAGTTTCGAGGCATCAATAAAAAGTCTCCAGTCACTAGGATCATGGGGAATGTGTAAAGAACTCATTAAACCGTCAATGTCCTTGCAGGCAACCAAGTCATTTTCCATTTTGAAAAAAGCTATCTTTTTGGCGACTTCGATACATGGAAACTTTAACATTTTCTTGTAGTAAATTCCATTGTTGTAATCGAGATGCCAAAAGCTCTGCTTTTTCCTTGGACAGATCAAGGTCTCACGATCCAGCGGCAGGGAGCCAGCCTTGTCGGCATGCTTTAAACTCATTCGTTAAAGTGAAGTGGTCCGCTGGAATTCCAATTATCTTCAAAGCGTACCGACAATGTCGGGTCCTAGCAGCTGGATCGTCAGTAGACCACTATACCTGCGTTACACTTTATTACCTGTATTGGGAAAACCAGAGCCAACTTGAACTTTTGCTTTTTATATTGTTATTTAACATGACGAAGTTACTAAGAATTTGCTATTTTTACTTCCAATACATGTAGGCTGTAGAATAGTGATATCATTTACGATTTTTTAAATATCGATAATAAGTCGAAAACACATATTTCCCTCTCACTGCAAAATCCTATCCTTAATAATAACAAACGAGCGTTTCGATTAATTTATAGAAATTTCATTCGACGATGCCGATTATATGTTAGGGCACATTTCAAAAAACACAACTTATAGTCCACCAGTCAGGTCATATAAAAAGGCCTTACCAGGAATTAAGTCGGGAAGTTTTGAAATTTGGCGGGGTTGTAGATTTAAAATCCACATTTTACACAAAGCAATATATGCTGCCGGCGTAGCCATATTGCCAAGATGGCCGCCAAAACAGTTTTTTTTTTTAATATCTCCTTTGCAGAAACAACTACAAATACCATTGAAAGTAGTACCCGTAATAATAAGGAAGTAGGTCCATCAGGCCTATCTAAACTAAAAAGAGTATAATAAATATGCTGTTGTGGAATAGGCCATTAGGAGATACCACATGCAAAAAACGCGCAGTGTACTTTACCTCTAGTGGTGTGGAAACAAGTACATACTGCATTGTTTCAGTTAAATACATAGTAAAACGAATTACGTGACTCCTGCTTTTATTCAACTTGCTATTTTTGTTCATAAATAATGAAAGCTACACCACTGACCCAAGATGAAATTGGATAAAGGTTTTACATAAATAGCTCTCTGCCATCCTAAAACACATAAATTTCGAAAAATCGGTCACAAAAAAACGTCTTTACACGAAACTAAACGAACATTTTTAAGTTCACTCGACTGCTGTACCTAAACCGTTGCTTTTAGAGAAAACATTCATATGATGTGTTTTATAGAAAATTTCCTACTCCTTAATTTTGGTTACAGATATTTTGACGTAGAGCGTACGATAACGGAGATATTTGAAAAAAAACATTTTTAAAGGTCATCTTGCCAATATGGCGGCTCGAGAGGCAGTGCTTGCTTTATGCAAAATATGAATCTTAGTACTAGGCACCTATTTCTAGTATCATACCAAATATCAATACTTCCAGAGTTAATTTCACCTAAAACTACCTGACGGATGGAATATTAATTGTGAGAAAAAATGATAAAAATGAACTGTTCTAAATAATTCTACGTGTTATACCGTGTTAAAAGCTGCATTAAATGGCCAACATTTTATAGTACATTTTTCTGCCAGATTCATTTAAAAATTAACTAATACTTTTTTGTGAACAAAAAGTGTCCACAAAACCGTTTTTTATTTGACAGAAGATTACACAATTCATGAAATAGTATATTGTGTATGGAAACCATACATTACCGGACGACGATGCAAATTGTCAAGCATCGAAGTTCGGGAATGTGCTTTCACACCGAAGTACACATATTATTTTTTCTGAAATCACAATCAATATTATCATAAATTAAGGAATTTGTATTAATGCATAACATTTCTTCATTACATTCTAACTGCTTACTAATAAATGCAATTTTAATGTGAGTTGATTTGTCCCCATGTATTTATTTTCTGGCTAAAATATTCATCAAAAACTGTACGGGAATGTTGATCGTTGTTTGGCAAGGGATCTTTTTCGGTCTGTTTTCTGATAGTTTCTTAGCAAAGCACTAAAATACTGGAATTGTGCCTTTTTCGATCTGAAATCGCACCGAAAATGTAGACATTGCCGATCGATTTCAGAAAAATGTTTTTATTGGAAAGATGCCCCCCCCCACTTAAAACACACTAAAAACAAAGAGTCAAACAAACAACTCGTATATTTTTTTATTTATTTTTCATGGACGCACTACAAAATTTCGGGGAAATAAATTGAAATAACTTTTGAACCGCTAACAATTAGATAACCACATATTCGGTTATTTAATTTGGAAATGACCTCCCCTATCACCTACCTCACTTCGTTTGATTATTCACTTATGGGAACACCCTGTGTTGTTATTTATCGACGGGAAATGATTTGAACCAATCTAGAATTATGCTCCGATGGCCAAAACTCCCAAGCTGTGCCAAGAGTTTAACATGTTCGATGCAGTCGAATGCCTTGGTAAGACCACAGAAAATCCCAGTAGAACATTCAAAGACGTCAAGGCAGAAAACCCAAATGCATCCATAGCTGAAAATATAGACACGAAAATCCTGAATCCATATTGGCAGCTGCAAGGATATAATCTCCAAAAATACAGATCGTATTTCTTCATGTCCAACAATAAATCATTCAGGCATTCCTTATCAATATCAGAATAGTCATTATCAATTCTTTTATCATTTTTCTACTTTACATACCGATAAATGTATCATCAACTTATTGAGAGTAATTATGATTAAACACCTAATCGTTGAAAAAAGTTTATTATCTATAAAAAGATTAACGATAAACAGAAATTTCAATGACTGCGTATAAACAATAACTGATTAGATAGATACAATTTGTTCAATCCACGGTAAAATTATACCGAATAAGTTTATTGTGTTGTGTGCTATGTGACAGATATTTTTCAAGATGAGGACATTACTGCTGTTGAACTGTTATTTGTTTTTAATAGGATATTCCTTAGCTGATAATGGTAAGAGTTCAGTGTTTTCTGAATTTTGTTAAGAACAGTTTAAAATGAAATGTGACGAAGGTTAACTTTTATTTAGTTTTCCACTGCGTTAAAATAAGCAGTGTCCGAACTGCACGATGTCGATTAGAAATTTTTTTGTGTTTAATTATTTACTCTGGTGCCAAAAATTAATACACACCGCGATAGTGAGGCCGGCCCTAACATATGTAGCATAGTGAGAACCAAGAAACCAAAAGTTCTAGAGCATAAATTTATGCGCCTTGTCTCAAATTCATTACGATGCATCTCTCTCAGAGACTTGTATGCACGTTGTCACGACATAACTCTATTAGCGTACTGTGTTTAGCAGATATCATAAATTTTAAGCTGGGCGGCATCGGCAGTTCGTTAACAAGCAACATCACACAAAGTAGAAAGCATAATACACCATGTTGGATAAAGTACACCCGGCCATACTTGCTCATTTTCCGGCTACCTATCTAGCAATAACATTTACAACTATACCCTCTATAATCCAGCAAACACTTCCTTACGATAATTTACAAATCTTTCATGAAGAGGGTCGTTTATTTTGGTGCTTCCTTGTTATTTATTTTAAGTTTCTCTCTTCAATTTTTTTTGTTATAGTTTGGCGAAGGAGAACTCGCACGCACTACTAAATTATTACTAGCGCAGTAACCCTTAATTAGTTATTAGATATTAAAGCCGATGACGGCTGGAAGCAACGGGGGTTCAATGTATGTTTAACTGGTGAAACTAGACATTAGTTTTCATTGTAATCTGATGTAAGTTCGCGTAATTTCTTGCTCAATTCAGATTTACTGAATCTCTAGGTTTATTTAGGATGTCAATTAAAACAGACTTTTTAAAAAAATATATTTTTATTGATTTATTGATTGATTTGTGCAGAAGTTAATGCAAGTTCGTAGCCTACAGTCAACGCAATGCTTCATTTATGTGACTAATTGAACGTTCCTTTATAGAATCTAAATTTCTGATCAATATCGTTGATTAATTATGTCAATGTAAGCACACATATTTCTACTTATACGTAGTTAATATGCAATATTATGATTTCCGAGAAAATATGTAGGAATCTACATCAATCGGCCGCAGGAAATTAGTCGCGCAACAATTAGACGCGGTCAATTGAACGGGGGACAATTGGACGCATAAGTCAATTAGACGCATACATCAACTGACGCATACCTCAATTGGACGCATTTGTCAACTGGACGCATACGTCAATTGGACGCCTGTGTTAATTGGACGCGTATGTCAATTGGACGTGGTAAAATAAGACGCTTAAAACAATTGGACTCGTTTATTAAAAATAACCATGTATATACACTCTTATCCGATGAAATCACAGACGTTAACGTATAAAAATATATTGTATTTTCAAAGGAGAGAAATGCAAGACATCTAGTGATACATCTTATGTCGAACAACCATAGAAACAGACTCGCTCGGAAAAATAGATTTCACTAAAGACATGAATAATAAAAGCAAAAATATTGTCATGAACAAAATATAAACAATATATTTAGAATACTCCACATATGTTTAGGCTTGTTAGGATTTTTTCAAGAACTCTACAAGACCTATACTACAATTATAAGGCAGTCATTCTAATATTTATATCTAGTTTATAAATTAATCCATAGAATTCTAGGGATTTTCAGGCTACAAAACGTAACCTATTCAGAAACAGATCAATCCTTTGAAATTGAACAGATCCCGAAAGACTACTGCCACAGGAACAGTCATCCATCATAATTAACAATAATTTTGGAGAAAAAGCCTTTGGTAGTCTAATTCATAGACAACTAATCATAAGTAGTTGAACCAATTTATCTTGGGCGCAGGGGTGGATGGGGTCAGTCCAACCGGCCCTGGCAATTTTAGGGACACGGCCCAATCAAGTACGGAACTAAAACCTCAAATTTGAGTGGCCCAGGGATGAATATATATTTTTTTTTTTTTTTTGGTGGGCTAAGACCCAAGGGATGAATATATATTTTTTTTTTTTTTTTGGTGGGCTAAGACCCAAGGGAAGAAAATGTGCCGCAGGAGAAAATTTTGTATTGTATTTTTTAAGGTCAAACGCTCTAAAATAAAAAGTTAGAAATTTGAGTAGCAAAAACATTTTCTTCGAAAAATAGGTTTTGTCAAACAGATTTTCATTTTTTTCATGTAATTGCAAAAATTATTTAAAGGTTCAAAGTACTAACACGTAGTCTGACTCAACCACGGTCTAAAGCAGACTGCTATCGCCTTGGTAACATTTAAAAAAACGCCACTAAACATCCATACTCTTTATTAAAATTTATTGACATTGAAAAACAAAGAACAAAATAAAAAATTTAAACATTTTAACAGTATAACAATAAATAATATTCAATAACAATTATGACTAATATTGTCTACATAAACATCTTTAAACATCAAAAAAAAACAAAAATAATTCTCAGTTTCAGAGGTCAAAAAAAAAGCAGATTAATTCTTAAGCAAACTTGCAGAATTTGGAACGAATATGCAAAATTAGGTTATTGGGTTAATAACTTTTTATAAATGACATCTGGCAGTGGCCGAGTTTTTAAGATAGCGGCCTGAAAATCATATCTGAGACTTCTTTCGTTCTAAGTAAGGACTAAGAAGGGAAAAGAGATGCCGTTTATATTTTTTTGACCCTCGTTTTTTTTATCCGCTGGAACAAATGCCTCTTTACCTCGGACCGGCCCTATCCGGCCCCAGGGCTACCGGCCCGACGGGCATTTGCCCATTTGCCCCCCTGCTTGGGTGAAGGAAAATAGACGTAATATATTTTTTTAGAGAAATGAAATATACTCCTGTTTTTGTTTACCAGAAACCTGATATATTTGCGTTCAATGTAACACGCGTGCTGTTATATGACGTCCAATATGCATCCAGTTGACTTATGCGTCCAATTACCGTGCGTCTAATTTGCCACGCCCAGTCAATTGACGGGATACCAAAATATAGACGTATTTCAAAAACCACTGCCAATTCAGACAAATTAGATTTAAAAAATACCCAATCCTATTAAAACTATCCACTCAGTTGAATTTTTGTATGTTTTCGATATTTTAAACAAAATGTCAAATATCCTTGTAGATATCAACATGGTAGCTCAGCCGGTTAAAGCGTATTGTGTCGTCGTCGTTCTTTTGGGAGGGCGTTGTCGGCGCGTTAGCTAACCGGAACAGGAAATCTCCGAAGAGAGACCAGACCGGAACTACTTTCGCATTACTTCAGTCTGATCGGTGCCGTCCTTGTTGTGATGCCATCTGCCATCCTCACCATTTCCCTACATTCCCCGTGCACTGCTGTGATTAGGGGTTCAGGAGTGAGGTCTCGATGCCTTCTGCGTGAGTCTTGTCACGTTTATTGCTCCTCTCGTTTTTTTTTGTCGCAACACCGTCTCTACGAATTTTGATACTGCTTCCATGCAATGTTTGCTGCGCAGCATATTATCCACGATGTTGTCGGGTGTCAGTTGAACACCCCCGTCACTTCCAACGGGGTGCATTCCCGAATCCATCTGTTACATTCGAAGAACGTGTGGTGTGCATCAGGCGCGCAGCCAGGGGGGGGGCCATGGGGCCCGGGCCCCCCCCAAGCCGTCTTCCATGAACCAAAAAATAAAGAAGCATAATCACTATTAGTACAAATAGTACAAAATTTTCCCATAATTATGAGACCTATAAAAAGTGAAGTATTTGGGCTGTCTAAACAGATTTTCACCCTCCGCAGTTCTAGAAAAGGGTGGTTTTTGAGAAATATATACATATATATCAATTTTAGCGTTTTTTCGTCTTTTTCTCTATATTGAGGAAAAACTATGCATTTTGGTGAAAAGTATTAAGAGAGCAAAGTAGTAGTGCATAAAATTTCCTATAAATTTTGTCTCTACATTTTTTTTCGAATTCCGCTTAGTTTCGCCGCTAGAGGGCGCGAAAAAAATAAATATACATATAGACTTTTGCGCCTTTTTTTGTATTTTGAACAAAAATTATGCATTTTTATGAAAAATTACAAATTATTCTCTTTAATTAATTACAATTTACAAAATTACATGGTGTTTTCTAGTTTTTTTTTTCCATAAAAATATTATATATATTTTATGTTCTACAACTTTGATCTCACGTAATTTTTCATAAAAATGCATAATTTTGGCTCAAAATCTAAAAAAAGGCGCAAAAGTCCATATGTATATTTATTTTTTTCGTGCCCTCTAGCGGCGAAACTAAGCGGAATTCGAAAAAAAAAATGGTAGAGACAAAGTTTATAGGAAATTTTATGCTCTACAACTTTGCTCTCTAGATATTTTTCACCAAAATGCATGGTTTTTCCTCAAAATAGAGAAGAAGACGAAAAAACGCTAAAATTCATATATATGTATATATTTCTCAAAAACCACCCTTTTTTTAGAAATGCGGGGGGTGAAAATCATGATTAGACAACCCAAATACTTAACTTCTTACAGGTATCATACTGTGGGAAGATTTTCCATAAAACAGCGAAAAGTTTTTCTCAACCTCTGGGGAGGCCGGTTCTATTGCCCCCCCCCCCCAGATGAATTTTCTGGCTGCGCCACTGGTGTGCATCGTCGTGTCCGTTTCACAGTAGACCTGGGCAATCCTGGGCTTTCTGTATTTCCCATCTTATATAAATAGAATCGAAAAGAAACATGTCCGGTCAAGAACTGCATTAAGTGATAATTCACCACGCCGTGACGGAGCTTAATCAAGTAGTTAACCACCGTATTAATTTGGCTCTCCACCTCTGGCGTATTCCGGACAGCCTTGACTTTGGATTTTGGAGGTTGTTTAGTATATGTGGTGTGTTACACCACTGGAGTTTTAAATATTACAAGCGGTCAAAAATTAAAAAAAAACAGTTTATTGCAAATATCCCGGAAACTATTAGCTTTTCCAAGAAATAGTTCATATCAAATTTATAACATTGAAAATTTGCTACATAAAAGGTCCTATTATTATTTCTCGTAGGAGTAACCGTTTTGGAGTTATGACTGAGTACAACTGAAAATACTTAAAACTATTAATATGTATTTGATCATCACATATTAATTAAGGAAAATACCCAGAGATGGGGATATTTATTATCTCAAACCTGGAAAAGCAAAAATAGAAAAAAATCCTCAAAAAAATTAAGTAAAATTAAATAAAGATCACATTTTATGCACTCAATTACCGAATGTGATCATCATTGTTTAGTAAAGGTAAATAAAAAGCATTAAAATTATTGGAGAGAAGTGCAGTCTTGAGAAATGTAGCAGTTTAAAATATTAGAATATTAGATTGGATTAATTTTTAATAATGGAGTTCGAATGCGTTTGGCAATGTACGGCGTTCCTTCGAATGGGTATTCCATAGATACCTTGAGAGGATCAGACAGAGGTTGGTTTTTAATACCTTTACAAAATGTCTCACACCTAAAAATATATAAACTGAAACAATAATGTTAAATGGTAACGAAAAAAATGTTAACGTTTCGGAAAATATTTCTTTTTCTGTTATCAAGGCTTTCACTTTCACAGATTCGTTAAGTTTTCTTTTAGTTGAGTCGCTTTCTTTTTCCAAAATTAGTCAAACTTAGCAACATTTCTACCAATCTCAAGTACAAATCTGGCTCGGCAACACACTTTTTCTAGAAAATTGGGATTGTATGATGGTAAATGACGTCTTGGAGCCAATTTAAACATTGTTACGACCTGCACCAGAAATTTTATTAAATACCGTTTTCTTTCAAATTGCTCCAAGGGCTGTAGATGAAAGTGTGGTTGCAGGAAAATTGGATTCCATTACTTTATTGTTTGCAATAATTGCCACGGCTCATCTTATCAAAATTCTATACCTGATATGGAGCACCAAAACAACATGACAGAAGACGCAAATCCTATGGATTTCTTAGAAGCCATGAATTTGACGAAATTAACTCGATATAATTTTTATGAGCCATTTTTCTTGTGAAGTATTACTTTTACGAAAAAAGGTACAGAATTTTTTTGGCAAATTTGTGAGTCACAATTTTGATAATTAATGTTTTTGTCATAAAGCTAATAGTTTTCGAGATACTTGAAAAAACATTTCCTTTCTACCTTTCACTAACATTTAAAACTCCAGTGGTATCTATAAGAACATGAAAACATGCTTCATTCAAAAGTCAGCTGGGTGGAAATTTTTATTCAGACAAAATCTAATTTGATTGGAATATGCGTCATTTGTGTAATTTCAATAGTTATCTTTGGTATCAGGCGGCAGGAATTAAATTCATGAAAACAATGGAAAGTAGAAAATATAAAAACATGTTTTGTTTCTATGATTCCAAAATATTTAATATTAATTTATAGGAAATAGATTTTGAACTTTGGAACATTTTCTCCCTCCATAAATGTTGTGGAAAGTAATGTGTAATATGGAGCAAAGAGCAGAAATTTGTCGACAACGATGGCCACTAGATAGATATTATATACAAATGTGCCATTAGTGATAAAATCTCCTTATGGTGCTGTATTAATAAGAAATGGTTCAACGGCTATATCTTCAAAATAAATGCTTGTAAAGGTATTTGGACTTCCCAGGAGAAGTTCCGCGAAAATAATACCTGTTTGATACTTTAATCATAAATAATCTCTCGACGCTTCAAAATAAGATAAACGATAACTGAAAAAGCTCCATATTTAATTGATGCGACCATTATTGTCTTTCAAAATGGTGGAAAGTTTCTTATGAAATGGCTACTTGTCAGCGATTAAAACCGGACATAACAAGTATGGAATATGCGAGAGCTTTATATATTTTTTTATTTATAACCTCTAGAGAGGCATTTCCCAAGTACCACAAATACGCTGTTCAGCTGAGATAATCAAAATGCAGCCACTAAAACGGTTCAACGGCTTGGCTTGTGTTTAGTTATATTTTGGTTATCTTATTTTAGTCGTAGTTTAGCGTAAAATTTAAAAATGAATAGTTATGATCTCTTTTTAGCTATATACTGGTCATTACTAGTAGCCATAATATCGCAATGCAGGTTTGGTTATAAAGTCGTTTTCAAGATGTCATATATAAGCAAGTAATTAAATAGCAACAATGTTAAGTCCTAATACTGCTATTCTAGCTACAAAAAGGGCTAGAATATGTTGACATGGTTTTTGTTATCAATAGTGTTGATATCCAAACTATTACTAAGAAATTAGCCTAACTGTATCAGTTAGACTTTACTCTGGCGGTTTTCTTAGAAAATATAGGCAGAGTTCCACATATTATTGGAAATGGAATGTCGCTTAAAAGTAAGTTCAGAGAGTAGGTACTTATATTAGCGGTATAACAATTTGCACGGGGTGTTTTCGTTGACGCTTGTATCTACAGAAGCTTATACATTAATATACCATATATTTACATGATCAAAGTGAAAGTGTCAACCTATCTTCCGCATCAGTGTCCAAGACTGCTGACATTCCACTTTCTATCGCTCTAGTCATCATTAACATTTTACTATTATTTCTTTTTATTGTACATGGATGCTGGGAGTATTTTGAGTCTGGTTTTGATTGCGAATTAGTCAAAAATGTATGTATGCTTTTGTATTTGACCAGTACAGTTGGTTATTTACTACCTACCCAACTTGAAGGAACTGCACTAAGGCAAATTTGCTTCTCGATGGTTTCATTCACGCAATACATTTTCAGAAACTTTAGTAACAAATTTTAATTTGATTGGTGAAAGGAAATATAAAAACGTTGGAGAAACAAAGGTCAAAATGCAAATTAACCCGTTCCACACAAAAGCAATTAAAAGAAACGTAAAAAAGAGAGGTTACGTCTGTCATAGTTTAGCCGTATTTTGATGCGAAAACTCGCTAACCACCAACCAATTTTCTGGTAATAGTTCTGCTAATCACCAGTTAAATTTGCCATTTGACGAAAAAAGTTTTATTAGATTTTTTAGTCATATTCTGGTTTATTTCTAGCATCATTAGCGAAAGCATATGCCAAATGATGACAACTTGCCGCCATGTTTTCTATCAATCAAGAAGAACCCGAACGACGGCCATTACGTTAATTTTCAGTACTTTATTAATTTTGCCTATAAAATAACGTTTTTATTTACTAATTCGATATTTTAGTAAGTTTTAATAATCTTACCATCGATTCCGCTTCTTGAAATTACAAATGGTTTGTACGTATATATTTCAAATTAATTTAGAAATTTAGAAATTTTTGGAGGTCCCTTTGTTTTATGAGTATTTTATATAAGTTTACAGAAGAAATTCGTGCGTTGATAAAATTTAACCATGTTGATTGACCATATATGCAATTATGATGTTCATATAATTTTAAAGATGGACAAAGTAGACGTCCATTTTATCTAACAACACCTGCTTAAAGCCATAGGATGGCCATAATGGGGTTCTTGTTTTATTTTAGGCCTAAAAGTCATAATTAAGTCACGGTGAAGTAGATACATTACCCCTTTCGCCATAAGAGCCATTTCATAACTAGTAATAAAGCAGCCACCAAAATCAAAGAGAGAGAGCTAAATGAGTTGCACATGCGTTATGGCCATTTGTCTTCAGTTGTGTTTTGGTGACCAAGATATGATTCCGCATTTTCGTCACCAGTACGCCTTCAGAACGTAATAATTCAGTTTTAATAATCGCCACTATAACCAAATAGCCATCATCATTTTTAGCTATTGTAACATGATGATGACCAAATTACAACTACTTGTGCTACTTGGATTGTATCCCAGGCGTTATCATACGGCAAAGGGATGATCCCTTTGCCGTATGGAAAATCATGTCATCAGACATGGTTGCCTGTTAGGTGTACGGACTAACTAAAGTTCTTAACCGTTTATTGTTCGGTGACAACAGCTCAAAGTTTTGAAGGTCATCTTTATTGTTTGCCATCTGGTTTTTCCCCATTAACCGTTCTATATTGTCCCTTCTCTAATTGATGTGGTCAAGAAATGATAGATTTTGGCAGAATGCGATGCTGGAGTTTTGGGAAGCGTATTCTTTGAGAATCGACGTGTTGGTGTCAACGCACCAACACATGGGCAGTTTATCAAGCATAAGTTAACGTGAATTCAATAGTTGCGCTCTAATAGCGCGTACATTAACAAAGCCTGCTTGCTGTGAAGGTATTTGTCAAGAGAAATTCTGCTAACACCTGGACTGAAGATTGTACAGCATTATTTTACTAACTTAATTTACTTACTACTGTTTGTATGTGTTATCCTGAAGAAAAAGGTTCTCCAGTCATCAGCCAGATTTAATATAAACGGGCGAAAGAAACTTTCCAAATTGTTTCACGATATATATCCAATGTAACTTTTTGGTCTTGGAAACCACGACAGAAATTTTTCCAGAAATTCTAAAACATATTTAGGTTGCCAAAGACTGCAAATAATTCTTCGATAAGATACACCGAGAGAAAGTTATAAGGGCACGTCCGTTGGCATCTTGGGAATGACAATAGTTAAGGTTGCTCTAGGTTTATCTAGAGCGGCAAACAGGATTCAGGGAAACTAACGAAGGAATCCGAGATTGAATATTGGTGTACAACAAGGCGACACATTCTGTACGGTTATTTTTACTTTGGTAACATAAGCTGTTATTAAAAATGTGGATCAAGAGCTAATTACTCCAAAAAATGCCCAAATTCGAGGATGCGCTGATATTGAAATCGTAGCTCGTGCTATGAAGGAAGTCGAGCAAGCCTTTGTAAGTCTATGTTCCGAAGCTAAAAAGAGTGCTTACAGATAAATGAGGATAATACCAAATACACATACCGGCAAATTTAAAGGAACGAAGATAAATTGGCATTTCTCTCTACATATTTTTTTTCTCCTAACAAATTTAAATATCTAGGCCAGCTATGATTTTTTTTCTACAATTTTTGTTTATTTTGCACATTTTTATGAAGTCAGTCAATGTCAAACTCGATATCAACGCGTTAGTTGTTGCATTACATTTGAAACACGTATTTTCTCTACATTAAAGTTCGTTGTCTTTTCATAAGTATTATTTTAAATTTGTTTTGTTTTGTTGGCTATCATCACTTTGGTTCTGAAACAGTTCATAATGATGATTTAGCATCTATTGACACCAGACATCTATCTCGAAATTCATTCCTTTTCTATGGTTTTATAAATCCTAGGTTTGCAAATTTTATTAAACATGCTGCCTATTAATTCCTTAAATGCCTGATAGCACCCATTACCGCTCATTGTTCTGGATCTTATGATTTCTACACAGCTATTATTTTCTCTAATAAATGATCCTAGATATGAAATAGTCCTGTCTCAATCAAAATGGTTCTTTCTAGGTTAAGACGGCAAAAAAGGAATGGAGAATAATTAGAATTCTTTTTACATAATTTTTTTCTCTTCGAATAAATTTGAACGGAATCTCATAAAAGGAAAAGTTAACTAATAGCTAGCTAATTACAGTTTCTTTTGCCAAGCGTTATGCCATCTTTAGGTTCGTTTTAGAGACATAACAGATAACAGCGTTTTTGCAAAAATTAATAGGTAGTACATTTTAACTTGTTTTAAACATGTAATGATCAAGCAGAATTCCAAGAATTATTAGCTCTATGAGCCCTTATGACTGCAGTTATCCCTCTTCCCATACTTATAATGACGTTATCGATCAATTCTTGAGGTAAATTCACCCATATTTCAATTAGAGCAGCTCTCGCTTTTTATGTGTTTTCGATAGCAGTAATTTGCAGCCAAAAGCAAAAGAGGAAATCGTATTGAGATCCATTCATCTCTGCCATAAATATGACATCTTATTATGAATTATGAAAAAGCCATATCGAGCACTTAATACTCAGTAGTGTATTTTTAAGATAAAAGTGTATTTAAAATTAGATTAATTTCAATTATATAGATTAATGTGGTTTAATGTTATCACTTCAAGAAATGTATAGTCGTGAATTACCTTAATAGCCCAGACGACAGAGAACATTTTATAGTGAAACCCACAAAAACTGAATACATTTTTTTTAACGAGTTCGTGAAAGTGTATAGAATAATATCTTGAAGGAACATAAAAAAATGTGAAAAAAAAATTTTTTTTCATCCATTTTTTCAAAATGTTTAAATTAAGTCAGGGTAGAAAAAAAACAAAAAATACAGATGGATAGACTACGTGTTTCTGAACAAAAAATGTCCTAATAGGATTAATAAAATTTATCGCTAAAGCCACGGTATTCCTGAAAAAAATAGTGAAGTAACTATGTTACGCTGCGCGGCCTAGCGCACGGTTAAATGCATACTACGGAACCTCTAAAAATTCTTAGCAGTTCTAATGAGTAAAATAAAGCTTTTTTCTCTTTCTGATTACACATGTTTAACATTTTTCTTAGTGAATAGGAGGATAAATAGTGAGTCTGGAGGGAAAATATATAATTATGAACGCAGACACAGACACCAACATAGCCGCTGAATCGCTCGCATGAATTTTTACGTTCCTTTACTGTATTGTATTTATTATAGGTACAGCTATCCACTTGTAAAAGTAAATCAAACAGCCACAAATAAGTCATAGGTTTACGCATTGGGTTGGAGGGATATCTTAATTTACGGCCAAAAATCACGAATCCAGACTCCCATTCACTTTGGGTGGTACAAGGAGGCACTACGCTCATCCAATTTTGAAAAAAAAAATAGAAAAAAAAAACAGGTAAAAAAATGATGTTTATGAATGACAATCAGGAACTTGGTAAGTATGAACCTCCTGAGTTCGAAAATACGTGCGCCATCTTTGACAAGTGGTGCAAGGGCCAGCTAGAAAAGTTGAAACGTAGTACATGCGGTAGAAAGCTCCGATACGCCGTGAATTATCGTGAAAAACTAGACCTTCACATTACTTTTCAAAGATGGCGAATGTATTTTCGCACTCAGGAGGTTCATACTTACCAAGTTTCTGATTACCAGTCGTAAATTTATGAAATTCATCAAATTGCTAGTGTAGCTAGTGCATGTGGTAGAAAGAGCCGATACGCCGTCAATTATTGTGAAAGGCAAGACGTTCGCACCACTTTTCAAAGATCGCGGAGGTTTCTTCTCACTCAGGAGGTTCATACCTATCAAGTATCTGATTGCCATTCATAAACTTATCATTTTTTTTACCTGGCTTGCTTTTCTCAAAATTGGGCGAGCGTAGCGTACCACCCAAAATGAATGGGAGTCTGGATTCATGATTTTTGGGAGTAAATTAAGAAATCCCTCCAACCCCCCAGCCTATGACTTATTTGTGGTTTTTACAAGTCATATTTCTTACACATTTGGGGGCCTGCCGTACGTCTCTGTACAAAAAAACGGGCTGACCTATGACACAGAATTAGTGGTCGGCGGGCTCCTGATCTATAAGAATAAGATCGTGAAAATCGCAATTTCTTATCATGATCTGATTAATCGTATTTTCGAAAAGATGCATACAAGTAAACGAATTTGTGTTTGAACATTCGGAAATTATACATTTTTCCCGAAATATTGATATTTTATTTCTTCCAATGGGTCAATTTCTCGGCAAGTTACAGCCTCCAATATATATATTTATCAAGAAAATCATCAAGCAAGGAAATTAAAATGATTTGAAGTATATTTTTCCCATCCATCTTTTACTTGTACAGTTTAAAACCAAAAAGCATTAGAAAGCTACAAATTCGATCTTTTAAATGAACCAACACTCATATATATTGAACAAATTCTGATTTAGTAACATGTAATTCAGTACATCCGTGTTACAGTCGTATTCAAGCGCGCACACGCATGTATCTCGCTCCGAGTTATAATGTTACACTTGACTAATTTTTTTTCGGGAAAAACCGTGGCTTTAGCGATAAATTTTGTTAGGACATTTTTTGATCATAAATACGTGATGTATCCATCTGTATTTTTTATTTTTTCTAGCTTGACTTAATTTCAAAATTTTGAAAAAATGGATGAACATTTTTTTTTCACTTTTTTTATGTTCTGCATCCGAAATGCAAACTTTTCAGGATATTGTTTTATACGCTTTCACGAACTTATTAAAAAAAAATTATTCAGTTTGCAAATTTTTGTAGGTAAAACCTTAATCGACTGGGCTATAACTAGAACTAAACATATGTTCCGACAACAGAACATACTGTTTGTAATCAAATTTGTCATAAATGTTTTATTTGCTAAACCTTCAAGTCAATGGTGGCTGTCATAAAAATTTACCTGAAAATATTCTGTTGTTATTGCCACGAAAATAGTACTATCAGCTATCAAGATTTCGTTATCGCTTTTATCTATTTCAAGTCTCTATCTAAAATTAGGAATGCTGTAATTTTTCTGTAAATGGGACAAATAAAATATGTGTCATCCGGCGTCTTGAATTTTGATTATATTATAAAACACACTTTTTAGAGTACCTACAATCCAAACAAATATTTGTTTTGCGGTTATAGTACATTAACTAGAGGTTTTAACTTCGGAATAATGTCATATTGAACAGATTTCGTTCATTTTTGGTAGTATTATAGTAAATGCTTCACAGAAAAGTTTCTATATTGTGCGGGGGCTTGCTAATTTATAGGGGGTGGATGCCACCCCCTCTCAGGAGGTGGTCTTAAAAAAAATATATATATTTATTGGATGCCAAATATAAACTTAAATATCTCCGAAAATATTAATCCTACATCATTATTATTATTATCATCATTATTCCGAAGTTTTGCATATTTTTTACCTCTAGGTACCGAACAATAAATTTTTTTCAAAAAATGTACTCTCTTTCATAATATCTGAAGTATCTGAATTTTTAGATCAGTAAACGTTATGTATATATGCATATTTTTTTATACCAAGATTAATTTAAATATATTTGTTTTTAGATGGAAGATGTACCATTACCGACATATCCGACCTTGATTTCCAGACAGTATATTCACTACCAATTGACGATACGAAAGTAGACACAGCCATCGCAGAACATGCATACACTGGCCTTTTGGGTAAGTTAATTATATGATGCAATGATGTAATTTTTAATCATCTTGAGATGATGTCAATATGGTTGTCGAAACTCGCATTGAGTGAGTATTCGAGTGTAGTGTTCAAGTACGTTGGTGTTTGTGGAAACTACTTCAAAAGCATACTATAGTATTATAGAAATAAATTTTAGATGAAGTAATGTTATATATTTATACCCCCTTCTAGAGAAATCTGTAATATAGCCTCAATCAGCAGAAACCTGCTTAAATAAGTAAGTGAATAAGTTGGTAGTTAGTCAACAATCCGGGAGATGGCGCTGCTGTTGTTAGCCTACTAGAAAATTACAGAATGATTCTGAACATTCTAGAACCCTCATCTTCATGTATATAAGGGAATGAAGAAGCCGAGTGGGCAGGTGATGTTTGGATACAGAAGTGAGAACAAGCCGAAAAGGAACAAAGTAGTGAATTAGTGAGATATACCGGGTGTGAACAAAATCATTAGACAATCCATAGTTTTCATAATTTTCAAGATTATAAGTCTTAAAGGAGGAGGGTCTCTAAGGCCGGTTTTCGGCCTAATTTATTTCTTGAGGAAAAAACTCGAAAAACATTTTTTTAGTATCTACTAACAATATTAAATCGATTCCACCCCAAACGAAACTTTCCCCCACCCTCCCTTTTTACCCCCTGTCACCCCCTCCCCTCTCTCCCACCTCTTCCGAAATAACGAAAATACACGTACAAAATCAAAAATATCCTTATTCAGCAACAGTCATGTTAAAATGTTTCAATGACCTGCAAAAAAATCAACTGAATGCTGATTATTTAATTGTTTAAGGGGGAAGTATAAATAGGGAAGGTGAGTGCGGGAAAGTTTCGTTTGGTGTGGAATCGATTCGATATTGATAGTAGATGATAATAAAAAAAAATCAGTGTTTTTTATTCAAAAATAAATTAGGCCGAAAACCGGCCTTAGAGACCCTCCTCCTTTGGCAGGGGTAATATATACCAAAAACGGCAAATTTTCCATAACTTGGCACTTTTCCATCACTTCCGGTTTCCCCGGAAATGACTCCTACTTTGAAATTTTAAATGGAACACCCTGTATATTTTTTAATTTTTGGATTACGGAGACAATTTTAAGTACGACTGCGTAGTTTTAAACAATTTTTGAGACTACTTCATTTTTTTATTTTTGCATCTAGAGTACATTGAATGAATTCAAATCAATTAAATGGACCAAAACAATAAGAGAAAAATAATTAAAAATCTTCATGGGCATATTGCTCCATATGGTTTATTCTGGAGTTACGAATGCTTGAATGTTAATAACACAGGTCTACAAAAAAAGTCTTGTCTTAAGGTTCTAATCTGACTTTCCCGAAGTATTTTGACGCGTTGAAGTCAATTTTGGCCACATAAAAAATTTCTATCATGTCCGTTTCCCTCTATCACCTCTTTTTATTCCTTAAAAAGGGCAAAAAAGTGTCTGGTTCTAAGGTTTTGATCTGAATTTTCTAACGTTTTTGACGCGCTGAAGTTAATTTTGGACACGAAAAATTTTCTACCGTATCAGTTTCCCTTTTTAGAGGATGAAAGAGGGTGGTAACTTTTACAGTGTAGGACAAAACCATTATTTTTTTTTTGCAGACCTCTGTTATTAACGAATCTAGGAAAAAAAGCAGTAGAAAAAAAATCCTCGGAAAAAAAATCCTGGAATTAATAGCCGAAGGAAAAAATAGCATCAGAAAAAAAAATCCGCTGATAAAAAGCCACTTTACACAAAACACATTGACCGAAGAAACTATCAAATATGTAAACAGATTCGACCCTGGGAACGGAAAAAAAATCCGTGAAGATTTATTGGGTACCCCCTGTATCACCCTGTATTTATATTATTTTAAAATGTCCAAATTAAGAGAATATGGCCATTAACATTTAGATAGTATAAATAATTATATTATTATTATAATTATCTGTGATATGACACTTTAATATGAGATTCGAGTGTATTAAGCCTTAATTTTAAATGCAATTATCTCAAAAACGGTGGAGCTGAAATAGTTGAAAAGTCACGTGTTCATTATGTACCTATTGAACCCTCACTCAATTCGCATAACTTACGTTGAACAGTTTTCAAGATCTGTTAAGTTATAAAGAAAAACGTCCCTTTTTTTAATGAAATTTTTGACCAACCGAATAAGCACTAGGTCATGTTTTTGACAACAGCTCCGAAATTTTAAAATAAAAAATTATGAAAAAAATTCTTCTTGAGATAACAGCTCTGTTTTATTGAAATCAAAAATATTGATTACAAAGGATATTCTAAGGATATTCTAAAACATAACAGATTAAAAACTAGTATGGTCAAAGTTCTCTTAAAAGTGCGACATTTTTCTATATAACTTAGCAGATCTTTAAAACTGTTACATGTTGCGTATTAACATTTCATTGACTTGTTTGCAATAGACATATAATGAATATATAATTCTTTCATTTTTTTCGGTTTCTCCGTTTTTGAGATATTCAAATATTAAATACCTATATTATTATTACCATATTTCTATTCATACTTCTACGTTTAATAAAAATAATGTTATTTTTAGATGTACTGGACTACACGACTACCGAATATTTTACCGTAACTAAGAATGATACACATTTCATCATTAGAACAACTCTTTTATTCGGAAGTTTCGACGAAAGGACACCTAAGCAGTCTCTGTCCGTTGTTTTAGAGAATTTAAATGTTCATCTACGGTGCATTGGTGGCACCAGTACATTGGTAAGATATTTTAATAATGACGATAATAATAATAGCATTCTGGCTCAATCAGGCTATTTGCACCACCACAGTCAAGTAGCTGCTATTATTCATCAAAACTTAGGTTTAAATTCAAAATGATTCAAAGAAAGTGTGCCATACTACAAGTATAACCCACCCTCCGTGGTTGATTCCAGCAGATTCACTCTTTATTACGATAGGACAAATGTAAATCCGGTTAGTTTCTCTCTGCTGAAAAAACAGAGAGAAACTAACCGGATTTACATTTTTATGGATGCTATGATTGGCAAAAATCGTGTTGCACACTTCCAGCATCTTACGGATATAGGGATGGCATCTCGCAACCCCGTGGGGGTGGTTTTCAAGCACAGCGTCGAACATAGTCTAGTTTCTTCTCACTTCCACACAACGCAGGTGTTTCGAAATTTTATAGAAATCACTGTAACTTTTTATAGTTAAATCTTACATAGGGGGTAGTTTTCACACCCTCTGAGGGTTGACACTGTAAGACGTTGATGGTACGTAAGTTTCTAGTTCTATTTTAAAGTACTACGCAAAATAGAAATCCTGTTGGATTTTACGTTTTCTCTTGTTTTGTGTCCTTTAAACTTAAGGATGGTTGTTCTCAACCCTGTAGGGGCAGTTTATGAAGATTACGTCGGACCTGATGCAGTTTCTTATCACTTTAACAAAACCTAGACATTTCATTGCTGTTTTGGATCGATTTTTTTATATAGGGGGTTAGTTTTCGCCCCTCCCTGGGGGTGCGTTTCATATCTATTGTATGTACGCTGCTGTTTAACTTTAATTTGTATAATTCAGTGACCGAAAATACATACGGATACATGGGTCTGGTTTGCTGATCTGAACTTTTTTTTTGTGGGGCTGTGATAATTTAATTGTTTTACTGAATGTCAAGTTTAATTCACTATGCAAACTAACTATATAGTTATTCTAAGCGATTAGCATAATCACAAAGCAGGCTTTTGTCAAAGTTGATACATCGGCGGGTAAAACGAGAAAGAAGTTGACCCATGCACATGCATCATTTGTCAATCGTCAACAAGAGAAAAGTTTGTTATGAATCGTTCTGAAGAGTCTTACCAAGTATCATCTGAAACAATTTTCACTTTATCATCCGTCATTTTCCTTTGGCTTTGGTATCGGTCTCGGATGTCTAGGGTCGGGCAGGACTATTGTCCTTTAACCCAGTACATCGCTGTAGATCTAGACTGCCCTCGTGCAGGGCGGGCGAGCTTACTTTACATCAACCCCACTCACAAATGTGAGCGGTGTGGATGATTTCGGCCCACCTCCCAGAATCCTGGCTTGTTGGACCTTGCTGGCTAAGGCCTTTACCTTCTGGCGCTCTTCTCTCTTGGTTTCTTTCTTCACCAGATTGTCACCCCCGGGGGTTAGTCGTCGGTTTGACAGAATGTCAATTGGCATCCTTCCGTCCGGATCGTCGGAGATGTAAGGATGAGCTATGTAGCTCGAGGAAGAGCAGACCTAACTGCTTTGGTAGCATTTTTGGTCTGCACGGAGCTAGATGGCTACAGGTACTGGATGGTGTTTTATCCGATACCCGCAGGGTAGTGGGTGGTTGGTTGGGTATCGCCATGTCCCTTCTTGTAACTTCTCCGTCAGCGGGGTCCTCGGGTTGGCGTCACTGTGTGGTGAGGTAGGGCATGCTAGCGAAGAATGTGCTCATCATCATGCATATCTGGTGCATTTGGGCCAGCACCGCGGTGAAGTTTCCGGCTTCAAGGGGTGCCTGTTGTAGTTACGCAGGACTGGCGGGCTTCCCTACGTCCCCCTGGGCTGCCCTGGCATAGCTTAGCCCTGGGGTTGTCTTCTTTGTCGCTGCACTGGAAGCGGGTTGCTTCCGGAGGACAGGCTTCTGAGAGGGTCCGGCTGTCCGTTTGCGTACCTTAAACATCCTTTGTAGCTTGTAAGATGTGCACCCTGACAGTTTGCACATTTGTTTTCTGGCAGTCCGAGGAGCGGTGGGCCTTTCCACATTTGACACATTTCGGCTGTGCAGTGCACCGTCCTTGTGCGTGGCCGAAACTCTGGAATCTGTGGCACTGTGATACGGTCTGTTTGGCTCTCTGCTTCATTGTCTTGACTACCAGATAACAGCCAGCGGTTTACTGCCAGGATGTTTTCCTGGTCCAGGGGAACCTGGACTAGCATGAGGGGAATTTCTTGTTCCGTCTTCCGGGACGACATCCTCTGGAGGTAAGTAGGTGTGTACCCCTGATTTTCTAGGTAAGCTTTAACTTCTTCGCTGCTTACGCTGCTGGGTATGCCTCGAATAACCACCATCAGTAACCTTTCTTTGGGGCGAGAGTAGGTGTGATATTAGCGCTTTTCTTACGCGAACACCCTAGTCATCTTCCCAAAATCATCCTTCGATGAGGGCTCAATGGCAATGCCTTCCCTGACCACCTTGGCTTTCTTGAAATCGATCCGGGTCTCGTACAGTTTCTGGGTCACTGCCGTGGAAGATGTGCACCGCCCTGTAAATGTGTTATGAGCCAACTTCCATGCACAGAGATGTGCATTGAAGAAGAAGAAACCTGCGACAATGTGCACAATGTAATGGAAATAGTTAGTGACGAAGATGAAGAGTTTGAGCGTGACGACTAATTCTATTAATTTTCCTTATATTAACAAATAACTCTGTAGCAGACAAATGTGCCTTATTTATGTGGTTGCACACAGGAGCACACATAATTTCACGAACGCCTGTTCGTAGCACATAGGTGCATAGGAAACTGTTGTAGAGAAGTATATTATCTCTCATTTTGGCCCTATAACTGTTTTAGTTCGCATAGTGTTATTGACTAATTAAACTTGACATTCAGTAAAACAATTAAATTACTATGAGCAAGGGTATTGTATAATAATACTTCTTCGGCAACATAATTGGTATATTTTACTTTATCTTACGAACGCTTGCTCGTAGCACGTAAGCGCATAGAACAACTATTGTGAAAAAATTCATTATCTTTCATTTTGGTCATATAACTTTTTTTCGTAAAGTTGATGGTTATGGAGTTATCAACTGATCTTTAGATTTTAGCTTACCGAACTCCCCCCTCCCTCATCAAGAAATCGACAAACACGACCCGTAGGTGTTCACCAACGATTTTTGTGTTCCGTGTCCCCCTGAACACACTGATACCCCTCTTTACACTTAACCATTAACCTGCAAACGGGATGTCTTTTTTTAACGTCTAATATTATTGTGTTTATTGTAATACACAAAAATTTTAAGTACGGCTCTGTATGACGACGAATAAAGCTTGTCAGTACGTAATAGCGCCGACCCTAAGCAGTGGTCAACAAAACAAAAAATAAAAAAATCTGACGGAGGATGATAATATTTCGCATGCAGTTAACGCTACTGTCAAAGAAAAAAAATACGAAAGAAAATGTACAGGGTAGTGACCAAGAAATCTATTTTTAAAAATATGTCTTAGGACTGTAATATGTTAACACAACTATCAAAAAAGAAAAATATGAAAAAAAGATATAGGGTGGCCACCATAAAATAATAATGAAAATATGTGACGGCGAACGAGAATATTTGGCACGTAGTTAACACACAACTACTGTCAAGCAGCAAAATATGAAAAATGTACTGTAATCGATATTCGATTCCACACTTGCTAATTGAGATATAGAGGTCATCCAAAAACGCCAATTTTCCAAAAACGTTCTGTAGCTCGGTAGTCGAAAAAGATGATCGCCATTGTTTGTTTCTCGAAAATCGAGCTCAAGATAACTACACTGGTTTTTGTCCATCTGCCATAGTTCTAGAGACAACCTCAAATCCCATCTAATTTGATCTAAAATATTACTACTCTGAGAAAAGTTTTATATAGATTAGGCATAATTCAGAGATCTAGCACCAAAATGTATCTGAAATGTGTCTGTTTAGGCCCGTATGATAGTAGAGGTTCAGAATTCGAAAAAGTCGTCTAGAAACGTGTCCCGTGGAACATTGAAAGGTAAAAATGTACTGATTGCGCTATTATATTGTACTTGATATGTATATGCACCCCCTAAATTCGTCTGGCGATATCGGTGTCCAAACAACCCCCAGGGGTGAAAAACCGAAAAAAACGGAAAATTAGATAATTGCTTCATCTTTCTAGCAGTTTTTTAATTTTTGATGAATTGTTCATAATAACAAAGTTGTGACTATTTATATGCAAAAGAACAGTATTGTTTAAAGCGTAAAATATTTTCTAAAACCTTATGTGGCTCTCTTATTATGCGAATATTTATTTTGTCATATTCGCAAATTCTTTCCTCGTGATTGTAGACAGACCAACGAAAATTTTAAAAATTTAATAAGAATAAAAGTTGTAGCGTATATTATCAAGATTCGACTACTTTTTTCAGATTTAAATTTCTATCATAAATAAGCGAGTTATGAATTAAATAGTTAATTGTTGTCAAAATTATGCCACAACCCCAGTTGCATCTGTTTCTATTTCAACCTGCTTCAAATCGTTTCCCGTCGCATTCTAACATGACTGCCTGCTCGCACGCGGCCCGCGGAGTTCTATATACTCACGCGGGAATGCATACGTATAATACTGGCCTGTAGAAAATTGTTAATTACATCTTTTTCATGTTTTTTTTTATTAAATACTCATATATTTATACAATTATTGTAAAATATGGATCTTCATCTAGCAATAGGGATAAAACGACAAATGTTTGTAAATCAAATTATATAATTTAATAATTTGTAACTAAACTGGTTTGAAAGTACTGACTAAAACTGTTTAAAAATAATAATTTTAGTAAACAATGAGGAGTGTGTAACATTATTATGGATATTAAAAGCTCGAAGGTAAAGTCATAAAACCTTTTACTCTTTTTTTACAAGCAAAAAAATACATATCTTTTAAATAATGAGGAATTGCTGCTCTGTAAAGCAACGTTGCACCAATCCTAATTTTTTTTATATATCATTTTAGGATGCGCAATAGGGCAGTTAAAATTTATACCAGAGAAAAAATAGTTTCGATTTTTTCTGTCTTACCGCCAGATATATTCGAAATTTCAAAATATGGATATCCTGATTTGAGCACAATCGGTTAATATAAACATGTGCCTCTGAGATTTTTTTTCTGTATATTTCTCATGAGAAAAGATATTTTTTCGTAAAATGAGAATCGTGAAAATGTAGCGAAATGAAAATTGCACCGTCCCCTCTCCTCAACATTGCTCAGAAAATAGAAATCGACTGTCCCTCTTCAAATTTAACCCCCATAAGACTCTTTATAGGGTCCCAAAAGATAACCCCATAAGTCCACAAATAAAGAATCGCGAATTTCCTGGTTGAGTGGTGTTAAAGTCCGCCAAGACTTAAATGTATATAAAATTATTATTATTATTTTTGACGTACGTTATTGTTTATTCGCGATTTTATTTTGCAAATTATTATTAATTAATCACCTTCTAATTTCTGGTAATATATTAATGTTTATGATATTGTTCAAACAATTATAATTTATTTAAACAATTTTATTTTGCTATAAATTTAATATATGACAAAGTATAATTGTTTAAGTAATTTGAAATTCTTAAAAATGTTAAGAAAAATTCAAATTTCACTAACTAGTAATAATAGGTTTTACAAGAAAATCACAAATAAACAAAAATACCCTATAGAAAGATCTTATAGAGGTTCATTCATGGAAATGACATTGATGGTTCCTGAGGCACGTGTTCAGCCGATTTGCTCAAATTTGCTTTCTTTCCATTACAAATTTGAATTTTCCGCGCCTTATTGCACATCCCCTGAAATCAAAGATTAGATAAAATTCTCTAATCTTTGCTGAAACGACATTTATTTAAAAAATATCTTTCACTCGAATTACGGTATTTTATCTAGTTTACAATAATTCCGTAATTTATTCCCCCTGGTTCTGATTTCAGTATCTCTAATATAATAATAGGAAGGTCTCCATCTTCCTATTTTTTTAAAGAGAAATATTTGTTTTGCTTATGAAAGATGAGTTTTATGCCACATTACCTTTGAGTTTTCAATGGCCAATATTTTGCGCTGTCCACTTTGCTTACTAAAATTATTATTTTTAAACACGTTTTACCAGTTTAGTTACAAATTATACAATTTGATGTATACACTTTTTGACGTTTAATCCGTATTGCTAGAGGAAGACTCCATATTTTACAATAATTGTGTAAATATATAAGAGTATTTAATAAAAAAAAAAACACGAAAAGATGTAATTAACAATTTTCTATATGCCAGTATTATACGTATGCATTCCCGCGTGAGTAGTGATGGGCGATATCGTGATTTTTCAATCACAACGTAAATCGTTACTGTGATTTTCTTATATCAGTGAATTTAAAACGTGATGTGATCACGACTTTCATAATACGACGTACGGGAGAAATTGTTAATTGTTCCCTAAGCGCCGATAGACGGTGAATGGTGAATTAGCTACTTTGGTAATCCGTGCTGCCACAGATATGTATAATATGTATAATATATATTATGATTTGTTTATCCAAATAACCTGATGTATGGATTTGTAATAAAGCAAAAGCACTAGGTTTTGAATGGAACCTGATAATAGGATATTTTTGTAAAGTTGTACAAACATTAAAATTTCGGAAGCATCAATAAATTTCTTGTTTATTTTTATGTTTATGTTTATTTTACACGAATTTTTGTTAATTTAAAATGGTAAATTTATTTTTTAATGTTATTTTTTTTTGTTTTATAATATATACTTAAGGATGTTTTTTAAAAATGTTTTCATTTGCTTATTGTCGAATTCCATATTTTTATTTATATTTCATGCCGAAACATAAGTGCTCAATATTTGCAATAAAATTGCTAGTATATTTAATCATATAAAATATTTTTACGCATGGTTTTAGTAATTAGTTACTTCTGGTATTATAACAAAAATGTTCCATCACGACCCTGCCCCACTGGCGAAAGTCGTCTGCTACGGGGCTTTACGTCTTGCGCAGTATGTCTGTTTTTAGTTCTGAAGTTAGCAACACGTCGATGGCAAACAAAGCAGTCCGGCAACGATCAGGTAGGAAATAAGTTTTGAGACATTATTGGAAAAATAAATCTATGATAAATACATGATTGCCTCAAAACTTATTTCCGTTGCCAAAAATTAATTGACAACGTGAAGTTGGCAACGTGTTTCCAGCAACGAGTGGCTGAGTTCACTCTTTCTACTGCGCAAACTCGGCAGCCCCGTGCGCAAATTGTATTTGTACCATTTTTCAGCTCACACATCGGCTATCCATTTAATATATAGAGGTCAGTGCCCTGCCCCCAATCGCCACATCGCATCGCCAGTCAATAAAAGACATGCATAAAGATATTTATAATATCTAAATAGTGTGAAATGCGTATCTAACGACGCTAAGGCACGGGATCGCTTGCTTTACGTGTTAATACATACGGCCGCAGACGATAATCGACTCAAAGTAAATATCGTGAAAGATATATTCTCAAGAGCACGGCAAGGGAACGAAATACGGAAAGTCGTGATCACGTCACGCTTTTCTGCCAACTTTACTAACAGTCGTTACCTGTGATTTCTTAATATCAGTGATTAAATCACAGTTCGTGATATATCGCCCATCACTACGCATAAGTATATAGAACTCCGCAGGCCGCGTGACGAGCAGGCAGTCATGTTAGAATACGACGGGAAACGATTTGAAGCAGGTTGAAATAGAGATAGATGCAACTGGGGTTGTGGCATAATTATGATAATAACTATCTATTTAATTCATAACTCGCTTATTTATGCTCGAAATTTAAAATTGAAAAAGTAATCGAATCTTGATAGTATACGCTACAACTTTTATTCTTATTAAATTTTTAAAATTTTCGTTGGTCTGTCTACAATCACGGAAAGAATTTGCGAATATGACAAAATAAGTATTCGCATAATAAGAGAGCCACGTAAGGTTTTAGAAAACATTTTACGCTTTAAACAATACTGTTCTTTTACATATAAGTAGCCATAACTTTGTTATTATGGACAATTCATCAAAAATTAAAAAACTGCTAGAAAGATGAAGCAATTATCTAATTTTCCGTTTTTTTCGGGTTTTCGCCCCTGAGGGTGGAACACCGATATCGCCAGACGAATTTAGGGGGGGGGTGTATATACACGTCAAGTATTATATAATGGCGTAATCAGCACATTTTTACCTTTCAATGTTCCACGGAAGTCAACAAAGATCTTGATTTCAACTCTACTATGAGCAAAAAAAATTATTCACAATTTGCTGTAAGTACTTTATGCTCCAAACAGAAGAAATGAGTTGAAATTACAACCTCGTGGAAACTTTTGTACAGGGCTACTCATTATATATTGACCCCCCTTTATTTCCGTTATTATAGGAAATAAAAAAAGTTTCATATAGAAGTTGTAGAGTTGTATACAGTGTGTCTCACTTTTCACGGTAACACCTACGTAGCTCAGTTATTAATCGATTTATTTCAAACTTGGTTAAGGTATACACCTCTTGAAGGTAACTAAAAGCGCATATACCTATTTAATTTATTCCATAGACGTGCGGACTAAGGGGGTGAAAATGAGGTAAATTTTCAGGTAAATTGTATTAGGGATTTTTTTTTAAAGATTACCACCATCTCATAGGGTATCCTTCAAAACCCCTTTGTGCCAAATTTTGTTAAAATATCTCTAGTAGTTTTAGAGGTATAAACAGGTACATATGAATGGCCTTTAGGTAATGCAACGGATTACGCTAATTCCAACAAAGTGGGGCAGCGCATTAAGAAATTGATCAGAATATTAAAACGGTTTTAAATTAACATAAAATAAAACTTCTAAAATTTTTAGCACTAAAGATGTGTTTTTAATTGAGTGTTCTATTATTTAACTAATCAATATCATATGTAATACACAAACTAAACAAAAAAATACATAAAATTGTTAACAGCAAAATGATTTAAATAAATATATAATAACATAACTAAATTTTTGTTATTTCTACTAAGCCATCATCTAATCTAATACACTTTTCTACTATTTTTCTTTTATGATTTAGAACTCTGCGTAATTCTACTGGTGTCATCTCTCGACAAGCTTCTGTAATCTTCTCACATAATTCTTGTCTGTGCAGGGGCCACTCATGTAATGGACTGTTCCTTCCAATCCACATTTGAGGAAAATTAAGGTTTAGCCAATTTCTAACAACAATTGAATTGTGAGCCGGCGCCCCATCTAACTGGAAAATTAAATTTACCATTTGCAACAGTGGAAGGTCCATTAAAAATCTATCAAGATAATTATTTAAGAGGTTGAGAAAAGTTTCGGCATTTAAATTTTCCAAAAAAAACGGAACCCAAAATTTTGTTATTCAATATGCCACACCAGACATTGACTTTGGCTAATAACGAGTGTTCTGTGACGACACAACTCCATTAATTGAAAATGTGGCTTTCTCAGTGAAGATGTTTTTAATAAAATTCTAACAATATTCTAGCCTTCTTTCCTCATCACCATCTTTTAGAGTGTGTAAAAATTTCGGCTTGAAAGCTTTTAGTCTGTTTCTTCTTAGACAACGCCAAACTTTATTTTTACTAACATGCGAACAACTGAGCGAATACTAGATGTTGGGTCATTTCTGAATGCCGCTATGATTCGTGGATCGTCAGCATATCGATTATTTAATATTTGATATTTTTTTTGTCTATGCTTCTTAATACAACCAGTCTCATTAAAAAATCTATTAATACTACATACAGTTTTTGCTGCTACGGGATTTCTTCGATCTGGATCTTGAAAATTCTGGCCGCTGTCCTATATAAAATTCTATTTTCACCCACTATCCGAATTAACTCGACTTTATCAGCTACAGAAAGATATTCCATTTTAAATAAGAAACTGAATAATAATTTAAACAAATAATGACACAAGTAAACTACAAAGCCTTAAGCTGCCATTACTGTCAAGTTATTAATAATATCATAGTCATAATCATCAATAATATCAATAATCTTGTTTACGATTTCAAAAGTGACTAGATTTAAAACAAGTAAACTGTATACGGCCCGTATAAATAGGCAGAATTCTCTTAGCGTTTTTGGTGAGTACGAAGATATTTTTGATTATTACTTCAAATTTGTAGAAAAAAATGTGAAATAACTTTGTTTCTAAATTCACCTCGTTCCGAGTTAAAGGCCATTAATTCTTGACAAAACGTCATATGTACCTGTTTATACCTCTAAAACTACTGGAGATATTTAAACAAAATTTGGCACAAAGGGGTTTTAAAGGATTCCCTATGAGATGGTAATCTTTAAAAAAAAATTATACAATTTACCTGAAAATTTACCCCACTTTCACCCCCTTAGTCCGCACGTCTATGGAATAAATTAAATGGGTATATGCGTTTTAGTTACCTTCAAGATGTGTACACCTTAACCAAGTTTAAAATAAATCGATTTATTAATAACTGAGCTACGTAAGTGTTACCGTGAAAAGTGGGGCACACTGTATATACTGTGATTCATAAGGAATGGGTAATATATTACCTATAGATTCTATAGCGGAAAACATTAATTTTTTGCGTAATAACTGGGGGTGAAATATTAATATTTACTGAGATACAGGGTGTTAAAGTTATAAAAATAATTCAGTAATTTTGTTATCTTTCAGTTATTTTTTCACACTTAAACATAAAAGTCGGTACATATAGGTTTTTTGACATGAGAAAATCGAATAAGCTATAATTTTTGGTGTATCACATAGAGGGCGCTGCGTTTAACATAATAATTCATAACTTTTTTGTACTTTGTTCATTTATAACCTCAATGCAAATTTTTTATTTAACTATTATTTCTAAATAAAAAAGGGATACTTGTTTTATCTTCAAAAGATACACCCTTATCGAGATATTTACATTTTAGAAAATCCTGCGTACCCATATTTTTTTTAACTTTTTTGCAGTCCTCCTAAAAATACATATTATGTAATATTCTGTTCTTCATTTTAACAAAAATAACTTTTAATACCAAATATCTGAGGAAATTAAATGGTTAAATGAAAAATTGGCAATGAGATTATAAATGAACGAAGTGCAAAAAAGTTATGACGGATTCTGTTAAACCAAGATAGATTACTAGTGCCCTCTGTGCGATACACCAACAATGATATCTAACTCGATTTTATCACGTCAAAAAACCTAATTGTACCGACTTTTATGTAATAAATAACTGAAATATAACAACATTACTGAGTTATTTTTATAACTTTAACACCCAGTTATTAAGCAAAAAATTAATATTTTCCTCTCTAGAATATGCAGGTAAAATATTACCCTTTCCTTATGAATCACCCTGTATATGTTTCAAATGCAATTAAAAAAACAATTGCTTGCATAGTCACGTGATATAACAATAAAAGTTGCTTTTTAAATGGAAAACCCTTTATGTTTTTACATGTTCTTTTAGATATTTTTTCCCTGATTTCAACCATTTGAACTCTCTTCAATATGTTTGGAAACACACCTCCTGATACTGATTTATTTATTAAAGATGCCAAAGGTTTTATCCTACATCATTGTTATTTTTTCAGGCAATCCAAATTCCAGTTACCGATATTAATTCACACCCTCCAGTATTTAGCCTAAGTAATTACGAATTTAGAGTAGCTGCACCAATAATGCCCCGGACAGATTTTTCTATTTATGGAGATGCACCGATCACAGCAACAGATGTGGATTTCTCTAATCAAGACGTTATATTCACTGTGACACCCGACGATTTTGATATTACTACCATAGCCTCCAGTACCAGCAAAGAGTACACCTCTGTACTTCGGGCTAAAAGGGTCATACAAGTAATAGGAGTCCAGACTTACACTATCACAGCCACGGTAAGTAGAATTAATATTACCATGATCAATTTAGCCTTCAAAATAGGCATTTAGTTCTAACTCTGACAGAAAATCCTGTGCAGATGCGCTTATCAAGACCATCCTTGAAAATTGTAAGAAATTACTAATTACAAATACGTATTACAAGTGGGTGCAAATGGATTAGAGAAAAATTATTTGGGAATCGCATAGGTGAAATATTGTAGTTCAAGCTAGTATATTGCATTTTTAAAAAGAAACTCGTTAAAAATAATTTGATATGGGACAATTGTAAAATCTTTACTTTGTTTTGCAAGTTTCGTTTTTGTCCAAATGGCTATTTCTAAATATGGAAATGAGATCAATAAATGCCGTGGCCACCATTTGAAAGATAATGTATGAAACTTTAGTACCTAATGAAGACTTTGGACATTTCATTTATTCAAATGCGGTTGTGTATGACAAATTATGAAGACGGCATCTATTTTGGATTAAAAAATTATTTTGTCAAAAAATGTTATTTTCTCTACATGTAGACATGTTTTGTAGACATGTTTTAGTAGCACCAAAAGAATCGTTATCAATTAGGCCTCTTGTGGTATGATGTTCACGAATCCTACCGACTGCGCCATATTCTCCTATTTAATTTTCAGCAAATTCTTTAATAAATGCTATTTTAATTACCTATATGTATTTTTATTAAGGATACGGGGATCAACCCAGGACCGTTGAGCAGCACCGCTACATTCGCTCTTATAGTGGATTACTCTACAAGTTTGGACACGCCAATATTTGTCAAGACTTCATATTCTTTTAATTATACCGTTGAAGACGACATACCAAACTTAATTCTACTGGATGGACCAATTTCTATTAGAACTAACAAAAGAAGTTTCCTTAGTGATCCAGTGTTAGCAGGAGGTAAGTAATCCTTTATCTGCTTAATAGAAACTAAACAAGAATAGGTGATTCAATTTTTGCGTTGAATTCAATCGAGAATTCCATAAAAAAGTAAAAAAAAATAAAGGTACACGTAACAGTTATGATTGGGTTTTTAACAACTAACTGAATACAAGTGATATTTAAACTTATACTTCTACAGTGGAGAAAGAAAGAAATAATTTGCATTTCTCAAACATTTTATTAAACGAAACAATTAAATAGAAAACTGAAATAAAATTGGACGAATTGCTTTGTTGCGGCCCCTAGCAGAATTCGGAATTTAGATATTTATGATGTCAGAACCAGGATTGGCTCTATGTTATGTGTATTGATAAATTCAATTTATTATAAACACTTACTCGAAGCGGACTGGGCTATTAGTGAATGTAACACTTAACTAAATCTATCTAATGTCACATTCCTCTTATAAATAATCAGATAATTCACTTCCGCCAGATTTAATTTAAAAAACCGCTGCCCAAGGAATCACTACTTCCACATCCAGATTCTCTATCCAAGTCACTCACAACGAAAAAACTTTGTATGTGAAAATAATTGTTTATGGAACTTTAATAATATAATATTTGAAATCCTCTACCCCAAAAACTAATAAAACGATACCCTACATCGGTAGTGGGGAGGGGGGTGGTGATAGGGGGGTGATAGTGGGAGTGGATGAAGTAAAAAAATATTTTGGGGTTTCTGATTCCTGTACATACACTAAATCACAATTTTTTTTCATCCCCTTTAATAAGGGGGTGGGGGGTGGTAATGGGGGTGGCTAATGCCAAAAATTTTTTTGAGACCTTAGCTTCTCTTGTATATACTAAATACCAATTTTATGGACTCTTACCTGCTTGATTGACTTATTTACCCCAAATTTACCCCAATTTACCCCCCAACCCTTCGACGGAACAATATGAAAATATAATCTAGTTCTAGATCTCGTTAAAGTACATATGTGTACCAAATTTCAAGCCAATATCTTAAACGGTTCCAGAGTAAACGTGCGCACAAAAAAAAGTTACAGACAGACAGACAGAAATTTTTTTTTTCGCTCAAACTTAAAATCTCGACGTTTCATGACATTTTAAGCCTATTTGGACAATAAAAATTTTTAAAAATTTTTTTGTCGTTACTATGCTTCCACTGGACGTGGAAGTAATTATGTTGCCTTTCACTATCACTAAAGCCACTCAGTTTTAATGGCTTTCTGATGAGATGTGTTTAGTAATGTTTACTTTACATGCCCAAAAACCGCTTTGTCCTGCAATACAATCGTGTACTGTCAAATATCAATCTTTCAATTTACTATAATATCTGAACATTTAAACTCAGACATCTGAAAAACCGATTGGCTCTATAAAATTCACGGTATTATTATAGTACATATCTTATTTATTGTGCACGTAGAAAACAAAGCTGCCGACCAAGCTAATGTAAAAGGGGAGTAGTACATGGTTTATTTTTCTACACCATATTAAATAATGAATATAATGTATTAATGTATAACTTAATAGCTAAAACATCTCTAATCTTATGTAAACTATGTTCTGGTATGGCATTTATATAACTGTACAATATATATAAAACTAAATCGCAATAAATGTGGGTAGAATTATGTAGAGGGACGCAGCGGCCAGATGTTGCGGCCAGAGACCTCCAGGCTATGTCATTTTAATAAGTTTACTACCGGTTTTCTGAGAAAGTTCAACCGTATTTATTTATTCCCTGCAATTGCTTCACATAAATTCGTTGTATTTTTTTTGTGACGTTTTTTATCTTTTATTAGTGTGTACAGGGAAAATAAATCATAAAAACCCTGCTCCAGCTGTCAAGTTATAAAACATATTCTGCACGAAGGTGCAGATTTGTATGGCATAGATTTCGACGAGGAGTCAAAGGGGGTATAGGGGATGCTAATAGGGTAAGGTGTTTTGAAGGGGTTGTTTGTTTTTGTGAGGATGTGGGTTTAAGGGTTTGCGGTTCTTATGTTCCATTCTAGACGTGAGCACACAGACGAATTTCGAACTTATCGGTCGGTGTTGCGGACGCGAAGGACGGTTAGTGGTATTATTATTCTAGATTTAGGTTAGGAATTTCGTCAGTGTATCAGTGCTGTAAGCGTGTATAGTTTGTGTTTTCCATGGTTTTTGCATTACATTTTAGCGGATTAAATTTCTCATATTATTATGTTTATTGTAATACACAAAAATACGTACGGCTCTGGACAGCGGTGACTAACTTTTGTCAGCATGTAATGGCTCCGACTTCGATATTTTAATAGGCAGATCTTGCAGCCTTTTTTATTTGCACAATAAATACGATACGTACTATACATATGTTTCGACGTTTTGCAAAGTACCTGACTAGTGATGGGCGCTATTTCACAAACTATGATATAACCACATTTTCTAACGTTTCGTAAATTTCGGCAAGTCACCATCCTCATTTGCTTATTTTTTGGGGCAATTAAATTATTCTGTGCAGTAGTCAATAATAATTTAATATTCCAAGACCTTGGAAGAAAAACAACTGAACCTTAAAATAAATAAGAAATATATTGCATGCAGCATTCCCCCTATTAACTAAGTGAAACTCTTATTAACACAGTCTGTAGTAGTAGAGTAAAATCTGGAAGTAAAGTCGCTTAGTTTTCGAGAAAGAAAAAACCGGCGTAGAACCAAACCAGACTTAGTGGGATTCTTTAGTAAGATAATCGTGTACACGAAATCGTTTTTTACGACATTTTTCGGTGGTCGAGAACTTTTTTATTTCGGAAAAACTCAAAAAATAGATTTTTAATGAAATATGTTTTTTAACGTCTCCACCGCTATATCTCTGAAAATATTTGTGCTATCAAGCTATTTTTTTTTTTAGATTAAAGTAGACACAATAGCGCTTCGAACAACGTCCCACGTGAACCCGATTTATTTTTTTTTAAGTTGGTAAAATAATAGGAAACTCAAACTTGTTATTTTCAGTAACGTAATTTTAGGCAATCGAGAAAAAAGTTTATTTATGAAAATTTGTATATACATGCTGCGTACAAATTGAAGCCAATAGTTGGAAAAAGGATAACAATTTTTCATGTCCCATTCATAGTATTGAGTCAGCGATTTTTTTTAACGGGCCAAAGTCATATTCTTGCGCGCTCGGCTGTAGCAAGCCTGCCGACTGCAACGATCTGACGATCCCGGTCGGGGTGTATAATATAATAGTTTAACTTATATCAATAGGTACAAAACCAGTAGTGATCAAAAGCATCTAGGGGATCAATATTATTGTTCAATATTTCATATATTGTACAGTAGTATTGATCATATGTTGTTAATATTAAGAAATTGTATAATAAATATTAAATAGTCTCCTTTTAATAATAAAAAGACAGGTGGTAGTAGTACAGTACCTAGAGGTAAAAAAAACTTCGAAGTAATGTCATATTGAACGGATTTCGTTCATTTTTGGCAGTATAATAGTAAATGTTTCACAGAAAAGTTTCTATATTGAGCGGGGGCTTGTTAATTTATAAGGGGTGGATGCCACCCCCTTTGAGGGGGCGGCACTTAAAAAATATATGAAGTACAATCATATTTTAAGAAGAAAAGGTTGTATGCAATTTTTCACATAAATTGAAGTTTTTAAGTTATAACGACTTCAAAATTGCGATTTTAGCTTAAAAAAAGGTATTTCTAAACGGCTTTCGTCAAGTATCTCAAAAAGTATTACTTTATCGAAAAAACGTTATAGACCAATTACAGAAAGTACAAACTGGGTATTAATTATATTTTTTTTTATTGATGTAGGATTAATAATTTCGGAGATATTTAAGTTTACATTTGGCATCCAAGTGTTCGTAAGATAACTATTTAGAGTGAGAGTTAAATATCTCAGAAACTGTGACACCTACGCTAAGGATACTAATAGATACAATAATAGGTTATTAATTAAGCTCTTAACTATTTTTTTATATGTTTATGTAGCATAAAAAACAAAGAAGTTATGACCGAAGCAATGTCTGTCTACACATTATTTTAATAACAACGTCGCCATTTTGTTACTGTAATTAGCCAGTAATTAAAAAAAAAATTAATTTCAAACACGGTTTCTCATTAATATACAGCATGACGTAGATTCTCAAATTTTTTGGTTCGTATACAGCACTTGCTTTAGAAAAAATACAGTTTAAACTATAAAGGTAATTTTCGATAAAACATGTACCTGAAGTTTCGAACGTTCACTTGAACGAATTTCATATGAAAATTTCCAATTAATCGACTTAGGCGTACAATTTTTTTGGTAATATTTGCTGGCGACGATAGTATTGTTGCCAGCAAATATTACCAGAAAAATGGTATGCCCAAGTCAATTTGTAGTTTTTATTAATTTTTCCTTTTCATATGAATTTCGTTCAAGTGAACGTTCGAAACTTCAGGTACATGATAAAACGTATTTTTTTTTCCTATTCCAAATATCTCAATAAATATTAGTTTTGTTCAAAAATGTGTAGAGACCAAAAATAAAGCTCATAAACTAATAATAATGAATTTCGCTTGATTATTTATTTACATAGATTTAATAGTTTCGGAGATATGAGTTTACAAATGGCATCCGAACGTTCATAAGACGAAAAATGCAGTTTAAATGTTAAATACCTCAGAAATTGTGACGCATGCTAAGAAAGGAAATTAAAGACAATTAATTGCGCCTTCAAATTATTTTTTACTCGTTTTGTTACTCTAATTAGCCAATAATCTAAAAAAATTATCTCAAATACAGTTTTTCGTTAAAATGTAGCATTACCTAAATGCTCAAATTCTTTTTTGCTCATTTAAAGCACTTGCTTTAGAAAAAAATGCATTTTAAACTTTAAAGGTAATTTCGAAACCCTTGGATACCAAATATAAACTTAAATATTTCCGAAATTATTAATCCTACATCAATAAACAAAAAATATAATTAATTCCCAGTTTGTAGGGTGCTTTCTGTAATTGGTCTATAACATTTTTTCGATAAAGTAATACTTTTCGAGATACTTGACGAAAGCCGTTTGAAAATACCTTTTTTAAAAGCTTTTATTTTAAGCTAAAATCGCAATTTTGAAGTCGTTATAACTTAAAAACTATCAATTTATGTGAAAAATTGCATGGAACCTTTTCTTCTTAAAATTTGATTCTATTTCAGCTCCAATAAATATATATATTTTTTAAGTGCCACCCCCTGAGAGGGGGTGGCACATTTTTCTGATTGATATCTAATTTTTTAGATGACAGTAAGCAACTCCACCCCAACCTAGAATGCCATATATTAATCTAGATTCAACTAACGCTATTTCTACGCGACTAATCTGACCAACCTGCATGCGAGGTGTATTAATTGCGTCCCAATGTTGCGTTTAGCGCTGATAAACAAAATCGCTGTTGCCAAACGGTACACTTTAGGCAAAAACATATTTTTTCAAAAACTTTTGTGATTATTAGGCTTTATTTTCTTCGCTGCATGTATGCAAATATTTTCAAAAATAAAAAAGTTTATCGATTGGTGAAGATTTCAATACACAAAATATGTATTTTTAGTTTATTTGATTTTTAGAAAAATGAAAGTGCGAATTGTGCCCAAACCGTTTATACTGGTAAAAGCGCTACAGTGTGTGCTTTAATTTGACACAAAACAAATTTCGGTACCTTTAATAGTTTTAAAGATATGGCGGTGGAAACAAAAAAAAACAATTTTCTTTAAAAATACATTTTTTTCACTTTTTATTGATTTAAAAAGTTCGAGACCACAAAAAAATGTCGTAAAATATGATTTCATATGTCCGGTGACATACTCAAAGGAACCTAATATGTTTGAACTGGTTCTACGCCAAAAAAAAAAAACGACACGATAGACTTAAGAAATCGCTGCTCTATAGAGCAAAAAACGGGGATACTCGTGATTAATTCCTACAAGGGATTTTTCATTTGTATAAAGCACACAATCATTAATTAATGTTTCCTACAAAGATATCGTTGTCGCTATGGACAATACACAGTGCGGCGAAACGGTCAAAAATCGCTCAGCTAGGAACTTTCTTTTAAACACTTGCACAGGAGTCTGGAATTGCACCTTTGACAGATAAAAATTTATTTTATGTCATACTATTTTATTATTGTGTTTTTATTGCTTAGTTACCAACTACATAATAGTGTACTTTATACCCTTGCGTGCATAAAGTGCATTTTACGGCCCGCGCGGGTATAAAGACAAAAAAAAACATTTTTTGATTAACTTAATAAACTTTATTAACTACAAAATATGAAATTAATACGAAGGCGTTGTAGGGCCACACAGTTTTTCTTGTTAACTGACTATAGTCAGATAATAAATAACTATAGTCAGTTAATATGTGACTATAGTCAGATAAGATCCGACTGTATCCTATGGTGATTGCATACCATATACCGTGTGGCCACGAGAACCGGCCCAGGCTTATAGCTTCTCTGTTTATGAACCAACTGTTTTGAAATTTGGAGCATGTATATAAGACTTATTTTCCAATTTAGTGATATGTGTAGTCAAAATAGCCGACAACCGGTTTCGACAGAAATAACATCAAATTCGATTTTTTAAATGTATATTTTGGTATTTACGGACCAAATTATATCTGATCATGCTGCAAAATTTTAATTTTTTTCAAAAATAATTTAAAAATTTTTAATTTAATTTTCAACCGATCTTTGAATTATTTAATTTTTTAGTGTTAAATAGAAATTAAACTGGACGTATCGCATATTGTCGTATTCGAAATAAACTTCTCTATTTACTGTTGTGAATGGTCCATACACGTTCCATTTAAAAAAATTGACTTTCTTATCAAAAGCCAACACTTTAAATTTACTGGCCCACAATATTAACACTGTTAACAGTATTAACACATTATTAACACTTAATATTAACTTACTACTAAGAATAGTCATTTGTGTGGATGAATGAGTGGAGATAGATAAATTTTACCCCAGTCACAGCCTTCTGGGTTGAAAAATGAAATTAAAAATTTTAAAATTATTTTTGCAACGTGATCAGATAGAATTTGGTCCGTAGATTCCAAAAATACCAAAATACCATTTAAAAAAATCAAATTTGATGTTATTTCCGTCGAAGCCGGAAGTCGGCCATTTTGACTAAACATGTCACTAAATCGGAAAATTAGTCTTGTTCCAAATTTCAAAACAGTTGGTTCAGAGACAAAGGAGCTATAAGCCTGGGCCGGTTCTCGTGGCCATCTGGTACATGATATCCAATCACCGTAGGATATAGTCGAATCTTATCTGACTATAGTCACATATTAACTGACTATAGTTGCTTATTATCTGACTATAATCAATTATTATTTAACTATAGTTAGTTATTATCTGACTATAATAGTCAATTAAAAAAAAAACTATGTGGCCCTACAACGCCTTCGTAAATTAAAGTATTATGTAAATAATCTACTTAACTTTATTTAGTCGAATTCACATTAAACTGGCAATTCTGGAAGGATCCGGTGATAGTTAGATTGCATGCAGCAAATATTCATTCATGTTTCATTATCTGGGTATCAAGTTTCTGTAAGGAAAAGCCAGATCCAGAAGGTATGCCTGCCAGCATCCTTGAAACCGCATTTTTTGAAGATATACTGTCCTCTAAATATCCTTCATACTCTTCCATCCACCATGGCGCCTTAACGTGGTCATACTGGCTCCAGTCTCTGCCAGAAGAGACGATGTTCGACGCAGAAAATATCCTGTATACTTATCAGGATCGCTCAAGCCCAGATATTTCGCGATGATGAACGGGATTTTTCCAACTGGCTGTACAATACAGCGACCTTTTCTATAGATCCGAAAAAGTCTTTTTTCTGAACAACCACGTGGTCGTAAAGACATGTAGTTTCTTATCAGCTTCAAACTGTTCATTTCGTCTTCGTCAATAGTAAAAACGCGCTTTTTATCGGTTTTTGTCTCTGGTACATTTAAAACGAAAACTGATTTTCTATCTTCTACGTGAGTAACAAGCATATTCACAAATTCCTGTCGTCGACATCCACCAAATGCATCAAATATTAATGCAATTTTGTTCATTAAGAACATCTCATTCGGTGTTTCATGAATAAATTTTAAAACATCTTCTCTAGACAGAACTTTAGACTTTTTTTGATGGTATCCTTTTGACTGTTGCTTCAAATATTCGCTTAACTTATGGTAATTAGCGATGTTAATATTCTTATTTACCATTAATGTCTTCTTTATCATTGAATATTTGGACCATAAGGAAGACGAAGAAAATGTTTCAGCGAGATCGCCGAAGTATGCAAGCAGCACAGTTTCATCAATATGTTCTACACAGTTTTCTGCCATCCAGTTTAGTAATTTGTCATATTCTCTGTTGTATTCTCTCGATTTATTCGGCAGCAAGTTTTGTGTTACTTTTTCTGCTTTTTTTGCAATTTCGTCAGGAATTTCAAAACGTTCCTGCATTTTGACTTTTTAAGTTTGATAGCTAGCAAAATTTATGTACTCAATAAATAATAAAGCATTTCCCTAGCAATGATATGATAAAATGAAAATGTTGTTATAATCAAATTGAATTTTCGGATTTTTTAAAATAATATTGTGGATGCAATAACGAACTAGTATGACATAAAAGTTTGTATGCACCGCGGGAATTAATAGATGTTTATGCCCTCGGGCGACTTACAAATCCTGGGGCCAGAGGCCCTCGGGTTTGTGAAATCGTCGCCTTCAGGGCATAAACATCTACTTAATTCCCTTGATACATAAATAACTATTGTGCAGCCGTATGCGAAGTGAATATTTCGCATTCTCAAAGCAGTCCGCAAAATTCAATTTCGCGGCTGCTACCCTTAATAACGGCCGCCAAATTAAAAGTCGCTTTTATAACTTTTGATTTCTCCATCAAGTAAGCCAGTAAAATGTTTTCAGACACCGTCTTAACATTTTGTTTCTCGTACCTATCTTTAAAATCGCTGTAACATTTTTCATATTGCCGTTTAGATTTTTCAGCTATTAAATCAGAAAGCGCTGAATTTACGACACTTTTTAGCTCTGGAGGAGTGCAAGAAATTGAAATAGCATTATCGCTGTCGAACATTTTTACGATTTTCCAAGAACTGTCGAAAAGTTTTGTATACATCCAGAATATATCTGGGACAATTAAATTATTCTGCACAGTAGTCAATAATAATATAAAGCTGTGACATTAAGGCCACCGCTATATAGCATAAACGGTGGTGGTGTCATTTTCACCATATATAGTTGAAGCATTCGCAATAGTGAGTGAAGTACCGCCTCTGTAGGCGGTGTTGTGGAGACGCAATTTCTACAGAACGCAGAGCCGGATTTAACTGTATTGTTCGCTCGTATACTTTTTCATGTCAGCCGCGGTTTGTGAAATTTAGATTGGTCATATCTTAGTATTGAGTCATGGGACCCAAGCCATATTTTGTGGCATGACTACCAAGATAAAATAAAGCAGTTTTGCGAAAAAAAAAAAAATTACATCGAAATTTGCGAAAGAAAGTTTTAAAAATGAGTTGAACACCTTGGATTTTTTCGAGGGGGCAACCGCCGAGGGGAAATAGTGTACAAATCGGAGGAATTAGGAAGGAATTAGAAAGGAATTGAGGGTATTTCGGAAGGAATTATTAGGAGGTATTAAGGGAATTACAGGGTAATTTGGAGGAAATAAATATTATTACGAGGTATTAGAAGGGAATTAAGAGGGAATAAAAGGTATTAGGAGGGAATTACAGCGTAAAAATATTGAAATGGAATGTTTATCTTGAAGAATTACATACCAATTCTTATAAAGGACGTCAATGTTGTAAAAACATTAGCGCTAAAAATATCTAGTAAAGAAAAGAAACCGCTGCCCAAGGAATCACTACTTCCACATCCAGATTCTCTATCGAAGTCACTCACAACGAAAAAACTTTGTATGTGAAAATAATTGTTTATGGAACTTTAATAATATAATATTTGAAATCCTCTACCCCAAAAACCCATAAAACGATACCCCACATCGGTAGTGGGGTGGGGGTGGTGACAGGGGGGGGTGGTAGTGGGGGGTGGAGGAAGTAAAAAAATATTTTGAGGTTTCTGGTTCCTGTACATGCACTAAATCACATTTTTTTTCTTCATCCCCTTTAATAAGGAGGTGGGGGGTGGTAATGGGGGTGGCTAATGCCAAAAATTTTTTTGAGACCTCAGCTTCTCTTGTATATACTAAATACCAATTTCATGGACTCTTACCTGCTTGATTTACCCATTTACCCCAAATTTACTCCAATTTACCCCCCAACCCTTCGACGGAACCAGATGAAAATATAATCTAGTTCTAGATCTCGTTAAAGTACATATGTGTACCAAATTTCAAGTCAATATCTCAAACAGTTACAGACAGACAGACCGACAGACAGACAGACAGACAGACAGACCGACAGACCGACCGACAGATAGAAATTTTTTTTTCGCTCAAACTTAAAATCTCAACGTTTCATGACATTTTAAGCCTATTTGGACAATAAAAATTTTAAAAAATTTTTTTGTCGTTACTATACTTCCACTGGACGTGGAAGTAATATTTAATTTAATTAAACTACCGATGATACTATGGACTTCTAGTTTAGTAATATAACGATTTATATCGGACAAAATTCATAAAGTTTTGAAAATTGGTAGAAATGTTAATGATAGCATAAGAATTACTAAACCGAAAAGTTCCCACCCCCAAATAGTGTGTTTCATCCCCTAGGACGCCGTTCCCACCCCCATTTTGAGGTTTTCTAGATTATCTCGGGAACGGTGCACTTTTTGATCAATTATTCCTTATAAAATTCTCTATAAAAAACGTCTCTACACTTCTTTTCCTAAAATTAATAGTACCGTGTGAAATAAGGCGCACACGTAAGGGTTGGTTCCGGTCAACACAATAAATTGTAATCTTTACTATAATCTACTTTAAAGTTCAATGCTTAACGCTAAAGCAGTAGCTACTAAACTCCACCTAAAATTATAATAAATGTACCACTTCCACCCTCTCACCTCTATAAAATAACGCGATTTTTAAAGAAGCGAAAATATTGTATATTGTACTTGTTTCCACGCCACCCTAGAGGTAAAGTACTTGGCGTGTGGTGTCCCCTGTGGGCCGAATCCATTAATTATCAAAAGGTTTCCTACGTTAATTACTCTTCATCCTCTTCCATAGATTCGACATTCATGCATGCTTGTCCGTGGTAATGGTAACACATTGTGGAGCAACGTAAGCCTGCTCTTCTGCAACTGCACCTGGTTTCGCACCCTAATTTGCATGAACAAGAAATTAGTGTTATAACAGATTCGGAAGCTGGTTCTTTTGTTGTCATAGTTCGGGTTAATATACCGCCAAATTTTTTCCATCCCCAATCAGTAGCTTCTAGAGCAACGTTTTTCCATGTTTGAATTTGGTAAAAAACGCGATATGAGTGTTGTCGAGCAGCAGCAGAAATTGTTGGTAGTTTTGATAATATTACAGTATTGTTCGCTTTACCAACAAGTTTGTTAAAAGTCATGAATCTGTATACATCTAGACTTTTTTCTGCGTAGGTAGAGTTGTATAAAGCTAGAACAAATCGCTCTCCTACGTCTACAATTTCTCCATGACTAGCTTTTTCATTATTAAAACTTTGCACGATGTCTTGTAATACTTCAGTAATATAACAGTTAAAATTGTAATATATTGGACAAAATTCATAAAGTTTCAAAAATTGCGTGCTTCATCCCCTAGAGGACGTCGTTTTCACCCCCATTTTGAGGTTTTCTAGATTATTTCTGGAACGGTGCATTTTTCCATAAAAAACCTATATACAGAACTATTCCTTATAAAATTCTCTATAAAAAATTTCTCTAAACAGTGTCCCTACCGGCTGAGCGACCCGGTATACAATATTCTCGCTTCATAAAATATCGCGTTATTTTATAGGGGTGAGAGGAATTTATTATAATTTTAGGCGGACTTTAGTAGCTACTGCTTTAGCGATAAGTATGGAACTTTAAAGTAGATTATAGTAAAGATTACAATTTATTGTGTTGACCGGAACCAACCCTTATGTGTGCGCCTTATTTCCCACGGTACTATTAATTTTAGGAAAAAAGTGTAGATACATTTTTGATAGAGAATTTTCTAAGGAACAATTTTGTACATAGGTATTTTTATCAAAAAGTGCACCGTTTCCGAGATAATCTAGAAAATATTAAGGTATTAGGAATTAGGGGAATTACAAGGAATTAAAGGGGAAATAAAAGGTATTTTTCTAGAATGGGTATTAGGTGTACAAAATTTCGCCAGCGGTTGCCCCTTCGGGTTTTTGTAAAAAGACTCATTTAAATTTTATAAAAGTTTTTTTCAGAAAAAATAGGAAAACGATATTTAATAGAATTTAAATCAGTCTTTTTACAAAAACCCGTTTGTTGTGTGGTGTTCAATTCATTTTTAAAACTTTTTTTTTGCAAAATTCGATGATTTTTTTTTTGCAAAACTGCTTCATTTTATTATGGTAGTGGTGCCAAAGTATGGCTTGGGTCCCTATGAGTTGATATTAAGATATGACCAATCTAAATTTCACAAGTCACCGCTGGGTTTGTGCTCAGTTTAGCAACAGTGTACAAAAAACGTATTAACTTGAAATAAAAGTAGTGACTGCACTTATAAATAGTAGTTACAGTTCGCTTAATATAAATTATTACTACCCAGCAAGAACCCCGAGGAGGTATGAGCATTTCTCACCAGGAAAGGATGGATATGAAATATTAATACAGGATAAAGAGATTATTTAAAAAGTAACAAGAAACCTTTAAAAACAAAATAAAAACAAAAAATATACTCTATAGAAACAGAAACAAATATTTCTCTCAATAAATAAACTAAAAACAAACTGTAAAAGTTATTACTACAATAAAAACAGAAAGATGAATCATTGCAAAAATAAAAAAAAAACAACAATAAATAATAACATACTGAAAAATAATATTTCTGAAGCACTGAAGTACGAAAGTACAAAAACGGAAATAAATAATAAAGCGCCGGATATCACAAAATTCACTTCTTCCACTTCACATCAATTCACTTACCTCACCTCACTGCACTACGAAAACACAAAAACGGAAATAAATAATACAGCAGGTATCACAAAACTCACTTCTTCACTTCACATCACTTCACTTTACCTCACCTCACTGCACTACGAAAACACAAAATCTGAAATAAATAATACAGTGGATATCACAAAATTCACTTCTTCACTTCACTTTATCTCACCTCACATCGCGTCTTCCTCTGAATCCTCGCCCTTTTCACCCTCTTCTTCATTTTCAGATGAACTGCTATCTTCGTTCAAATTTATAATAAATTTATTTCACCGTTTATATGAAGTTGACCAATTTTTGAATATTCATCTTCAGTTTTAATTACTTTCGTAATTCTTTTTTCCCAATCTTCCTTGTTAATTTTCGACACTTCATTTTGAATTAACTCTATGACTTTTTTGTCGAATTTCGGAAAAGTATTTCTTTTTCTGACATTTTTCTTCAATTTACACCAGAAAATACAGAAATATGGCGGTAATCTCAACACTTTCTGGCCATATCTCTCCGCTACAGTGTCTATAACATACTTCTTCTCAAATTTCTTCATCCGCAGGACTTTCATGAGTTGTGCTTTATTATAATTTTCCTCATAATAGGGATCATGTTCCATTAAAAAAAATTATAACTCCGCCTGAGTAGAACTCTTGTTAGGAATTTTATAGACTTGTCTCGAATGGTATTTTGCATTATCAAGAACAATAACGCTGTTCGGTTTTAATTTTGGAATTAGGGTCTTTTCAAACCATTCCTCAAATATTTTTCCCTCCATGTTCTTGTGGTAAGCCAAGTTACAGTCTTCCATGTTTTCTCTGCACACTTTCAATGCACCATCAACCCATCCATCAAGTGATTCACAATATAATATAATCAACCGAGTCCCTTTATTAGGGGGCAATGAGATTGGTTGACATTTCCTAGATCCATCAGTCCATCCTTTTTTTACAGTGTCATGAGTATCATACCAAGTTTCATCTAGATAATAAATGGGTCTATTTTCCCTGAGTTGTTTTATTTCTTCTAGATATGAATTTCGCCAATCTACTATTCGCCTGCTTTCCATAATCGCCATTCGTTTATTAATAGTTTGATATTTAATTCCAATTTTTTTCATCCAATCTCCTAAAGTTCTTTTGGTATATTTTAGAGGATAATCCATTTCCTTTAGTTTTCTGTCTATTATCTCAAGAGTTGGAATTTCATTTTTCTGATACGCGTCGTAAACTACACATTTTAAAAGTTTTGCTAAAGATGGGTTCAGAGTTTTCGATTTACCAGCGTCGGATCATCCAAATTAGGGTCATTAGTTTTTCGTTCCAAAATACTATCGTAAACATTTAAGCAAATTTGTTTTCCGTCCACGTCCAAATGTACTCGTTTTTTTTTTACTGAAAACACTGATGGATTTTGATTTTCTTTATCACTGTAATCACTATCACTTTCATTTTCACAAATACGATTAGATGTAGACGTAGATGCCTCACACGATCGAAACATTTTTATATAAAATATATTTGGTTCTCCAATAATGAGTGTTTTAAAGTATTTACCTAACTAGTATATTAGCGTGCCCAGATTAGGGCAACAATATACAGAAAGTAGGTATTTTCATAATAAATTAAAAAAAAGTGTGAGTTGTGATTTGCATGATACCTAAATAATATTCTCTAATCATGATAAAAGCAAATAAATAAAAATAATTAAATGTAAAAAATAAATCAAGAATAGGCTTGTAAATAATGAATGAATATTTCTATACTCTACTGATGAGAACTAACGAGTTCGAAAAAACTTGTACAACTTTTCTAGTGTTGAAATAGAATGTAAGGTTCAATAATTCTTGTGAATGACTGAATTTCAATAAATAATTTAAGTATCTTCAATATATTTTTTTGCCTTAAAATGCCAGGAATCCTATCATGTAATTCAATACTTCGTCAGTATTAGCTAGAAGAGTAGTTGTTTTGATTGGTTTTTCAATAATGATTGTTTTAAAGTGTTTTCTTAAGTAGTATATTAGCGTGACCCGATTAAGGTACCAATATACAGAAAGTAGATAATTTCATATTAAATGAAAAAGATGTGAATGACTAAATGTAAATGAATGATTTAAGTATTTTCAATATATTTTTTTCTTTAAAATGCTAAGAATCCTATCATATAATTCAATACTTCGTCAGTATTAGCTAGAAGAGTAGTTGTTTTGATTGGTTCTCCAATAATGAGTGTTTTAAAGTATTTACCTAACTAGTATATTAGCGTGCCCAGATTAGGGCAACAATATACAGAAAGTAGGTATTTTCATAATAAATAAAAAAAAGTGTGAGTTGTGATTTGCATGATACCTAAATAATATTCTCTAAAAAATAAATAGATATAAAATAATAATAATAATTTATAATATTACACTTACAATAATCCCCAAAGCACTGCTATGAATTGGAACAAAACTTACTAAAATTATTTTCAAAAACACATTACCAAATAAAGAAATATTAAGTAATTATTGAATTATATTTTCACCCCGACGCGACAGTGTAAGCTCGACTGTGGTGGCTCCTCCTATTAAAGAACTTATATCTAGATACATAACAGGCTATCTTTTCACTATATACCTTGTTTGCTCCTAACATAGTCACATTATATGTCCATTAAAAAGAATATATGAACATCACATCTCATAGGCAACAGTGGCGTTGTGTGTGTAGAAAATGTGTAGAATGGTAAATATTTTCATTAAAATGAATTATTGCAATTCCTGCATTACCGGGTCTTTATACAACGTGATGTAGGTATACGATATTACAGTAAGATAAAACAGTAAGATAAATATGTATTGAAAGGATATTAAAATTTAATTGCTATTTACTTTATAACTGTAAACTGAACTTCATCATGTTACGACTATGGAACGATCGATTTTCTTCTTTTCTAAACTGCTTTCTGCAAACGGCACAGCACTTCACTATTTATTTGCACTAAATATATTGTCACTAAACTGTGTAAATATGAATAGAGAATAATATTTAGGTATTGAGCAAATCACAACTTAAAATAAAAAGACTTCTTCACCACATTTTGATCGAAAAACACGAAAAACGCTTATTAATATTAATGGCGGATATACTCTCAAAAGTGTCAAACTGAGATTATGATAATCAAACTGACCGAATCGGTCGCGAACAGATCGACTAGCCAATCAAGAACTTATGGGAAGAATTGCCTTAGATTGTGAATCTTTCGGGATCACACAAAGTAATGCCATTATGTATCTACAGTGTGTTTCACTTCTCGTGAAGACACCCCTGTATCTTTTTTATTTGTTGCCGAATTAATTTCAAATTTTTATCAGCCATGCAAGTCCATAAGGTGACTTTATTCAACATATAAATGCCGTCTAAATCTAAAACGCCGGCCTACTGCGATAAAAAGTAGGGATTGCAATTTACCGGAAGTTTTAATAACCGGTAAATCGGTAAATAAAAATGTAAATAACCGGTTAACCGGTATTTACCGGTAATTTTTAGAATGAATAATTAGGGTGGTAAAAATGGCAATTGTCTTTTTCCATGTACAAAATATTCCAACAAAAAACATTTTTATGTACATATATTCATTATAATGAACAAACAAAAGGTTTTTTATCAAAAGGAAAAAATATAAATGAAATAAATTTAAATAGATAATTATTCTGTAAGTAACAAAAATATCAACTTAAATAACAAAAATTATAAACATAAACTAAAATAGGGCATTTACTGAATACCTAATCTAAAAATACAATATTTTTTAAAAACAGCCCATTAAAAGGGTTAGTTTTTCAAAGCTGTATCTGTTAGTCGTCTGATATTTGTGCATAGAATACCACCAGCTGGATATGCCCTTCCTCAATCGATATTGGTGGGTCGATAAGTTAATAAGAATTGGTAATAACCTACTTCTAAATGTATTCCACGGATATTTGCTGAAGTAAAATATTCAATTTTCTGTCGCAAGATATTGTCAATGTCTCTCTTGTATTTCTTGGGGCTTGGTATTTGGATTTTACTTTTTATAATATTATTTATTTATTGTTAAAAGAGCTCAGTGTTGGGACAGTCATTCTGTATTTAGTGAATACTAGTCACTGACATAAATAGAAACGTTGAATACGTGACATATCGTAAGTTCAGAATTTACCGAAATTACCGGTAAAAAATTAAAATAACCGGTAATTATCATCATGTGTTTTTTGTCCTGATAACCGGTTAACCGGTATTGCAATCCCTAATAAAAAGAAAATGTCAATTTTCGAGAAATCATAGTAGGCTTAGAGATAGACAAAAATTTTGTTAACAAAAGTTGTTCGGAATCACTTGATATGTCCCCCTGTAAAATTTTGTGAAAATCGGAATATTTTCAAAAAAAAATTTTTTGTTTCACTTCTCGTGAAGATGTTGTAGAACTCTCCAAAATCGTCCTAAGTTGAAGACATAATCAAAATTCGACTTAGGCAAAAATTTCATTTAAAGACATTTTTGGGAGTCTGCAGAGGCGCAGATCAGTCCATAAGGACCGTTTTGGGTTCAATAAGGCGTTTGAAATGACCAGGTGTCTATCTCTAAGCCTACTATGATTTCTCGAAAATTGACATTTTCTTTTTATCGCAGTAGGCCGGCGTTTTAGATTTAGACGGCATTTATGTGTTGAATAAAGTCACCTTATGGACTTGTATGGCTGATAAAAATTTGAAATTAATTCGGCAACAAATAAAAAAGATACAGGGGTGTCTTCACGAGAAGTGAAACACACTGTACATAGATATAAGTTCTTTAATCGGAGGGTGGCTCTCTAACTACGGTCCTGAATTCAAAATAACAGCCTAACGGTTACTCCTACACGCTACGTTATATGTCGACATCCAATGACCGATATCGGGAGATCTATTTACTGCCTTATTATTTCCTCTCGCCCCTCACAACTCCATAACACCGATCACTATTAAGAATTCTTCAACTTTAACTATAATTTACGGTTGCACAAAAAATCGTGTTTATACCATGGCCGCGAAATTTTTTAACGCCCTCGAGATTATCTTGCCTCGGCCGCAAGCAGCCTCGGCGATAATTTTTCTCTCTGTACTCAAAAAGGAATTTCGCAGCCTTGGTATAAAAATAACTATTTAGTGGAAAAATTGTTTTTTTTTGACGGCCCCTATCTCAAACACCTTTGAACCCACTACGATGTAATCTTGTATGTACAAAGGTGTTTCTAAAGGTGCTGATTACGAATATCTTACTAATTTTCTTCTAAAAAAAATCGCTAATACTTTTTTTTTGAAAATCGACTCCCTTTCTCCGATTCTAGGATGGAAAAAGCGGCAGTGACTCACTATGCCAGACTCCTTTGCAAGTATTTTAAAAAAGAAACGTTGATAGTTCAACAGTTGACACTCAGAGCGATTTTATGATTCGCTGCAGTTTGTTGCAATTATCTCTATCCTCGTTGCTCCTGTGTAGTAATTAGTTGTTATCAGGGCCGGCCTTAGTTCCTCAAGCGCCCTCGTGCGAAATTTTAAAAGGCGCCCCTTTTTCAAGTAAAAAAAAACCATTTTTTTCGTCCTCATCTCAAAATTGAAGAGCGGTGGGGGGGGGGGGGGGGGGGGTGAGGGCAATATACAAAAAAAATTTCATCCTCATATCAAATTAAAATTGATTTTTCATCATAAATTTTATTCGGAAAAAAAAGTATATTAAGCTCGTGGCATCCCTTGTCTACGACGCCCTCGTGCGGAGCACGATCGCCCCCCCCCCCCCTCCCAAAGGCCGGCCCTAGTTATTATCAATTTTATAAAATTTCTTCAATCCATAACATCTTGATGAAATTTGTGGTAAGGGTAAATGAAGTGTTTTTGAGTACAGTTGTGGAGTTAGCCTCTCTTTGCCATTTCTTATCAAAGTTATGAAACTCCAAAATTGCGTAATTTAACATGGTGGCTAAAGGGGAGACAAAAACTGAGTTTAAAATGGCTCGCAGACTCGTAAAATCTATGAGTTTTTATAAAAAAAAACTACTGAGACATACTTTGAACTATAAGGAATCATATCAGCAATTAAAAAATGCATTTATCCATCTACTTTGGGAAATGGAGTTGGTAGCTCTGTCACGTGTACAGCTGAAGTGCGCTCGTGAAAAAATTTTTTTTTTATGTCAACATAGTAGTCCAGTCTTACCCCATGGTGATATTTAAGGGTAATTTTTCACATAAAACACGATTAGTGGGGTCTCGGAACGATCCGAGTGGGACTTCACCCCTAAAAAGAGAAGGAACACTCTTATTGGGAGGTTTTTGACAAAATGATTGCCTGGATAAAAAAAAATTTCATGTCACATAGTAGTCCAGTCTTACCCCATGGTGATATCTAAGGGCAATTTTACACATAGAACACGATTCGTGGGGTCCCGGAACAATTCGAGTGGGACTTCACAAAAGCCAAGGAACACTCTTATTGGGAGGTTTTTGACAAAATAATTGCCTGGATAATCGCGAGTTTTCTTGCGTATGTGAAGGTGAGAAAATATATATGGATGTTTCCACAATAGTCTGGCAAGATTTCCAACCCCTAGGGATGGGGTTGGAGGGGCAGAACTACCTCAGGAGAGCGAAAGAATAAAAAAATAATTTTTTACTTATTTTTTCATAAAAATGAGTTCTATGGAGTTAGCGGGGGTAAATAAGTCATCACTAAGGAAGTGAAAAATTGTCTTTTTATCTCTCAAGAACAAAAATTTACTCCATTCCAGTATGCAATTTATTTTACAGAAAGGGTATAGCAGGATAAGTTAGGGAAATGTGCCCCCGTACTTATTTAGTTAAAATGGCTTCCAGATGATGCACTTTATAGAGTATATTACACAGTAAAAATTTTAACTCTCTACTACCCCTACGAAGGTGGAAAAAAAATAATATGTCCTTAAATATTATATTATTATTAATTATTAATATTATATTTTTTTTCTCGGCTTCTATGCAACCGATCGATTTGAAATATGGCACGAGTATTGCCTGCATGGAAATAACTAAAAATAAGGTCATTTTACGACCATTTTAATCATGGGAAAAATAATATAAACTTTTTTTCGAGGACAAAAGGGTGGCCACCCTTTGTGGTATAATCACCATTCTATGATTATGTTTTGACACTTCGTGATTATCATACTAAATTGTCAGATTTTTTGCTGTGGTGGAACAATATGGAAAAAAATAAAATTGGGTAAAACAAAATATTTACACATGCCTCTTAGTTGTAACAGTTAATACTTATAGCCTTACAAGGTATTGTTGCATATCTACAACCGGCCGCGGGGGTGCGGTGTTACCAAGTCTACTTTTTCCACAAACGCACGGAAATCCGGCACAATCTGGCAATACCGCTTCTGGAAATCCCAGAGGTAGAGATTAAAACAAACCAGATGTTGCACTTATGACGTGTCATGGTTTTGATAATAAATCAACTCCAGGCAGGTACTGCGCATTATACCAATCAGTTTTAACCAGTGAGTATAGAGTAACAGGAGGGAGCTTTTGATACGTAACAATAATTAAAAGTCACCTAATAAATACTCAAAAAATCACTTAAATGTATAACAATAACAACTCTAACCTTCAATACAATACACCACATTCCAAAATAAGGTGTAGCTGATGACGACTTCCGTCTTTGAGATTTCAGTACTAAACACTCCCTCGCTGGTTTTAACTTCCATGTCAATCGCAAGGTTCCTCTGTTTATGTCTTCTGCGCAGAATCCTGGCAGGTATACGTCACATAATAAAAATGAAACTGGTTGCATAGGGAATACTATTAAGTGAAACATCTGGTTTGTTTTGTGGCCCCTGTGCCAGGGTCGAAGTATTAACTCTCTAGGACCTCAAATAACCGTCAATCATCGGACTTCACCATCACCGTTCATCGCCGAGCGATAATAAGCCGGAATAATCCCATGGAATAGACTAGAGAATCTAGAATAGAATGTCTAAGAGTTTCTGGAAGCTTCAAAATAGGTATTTAAGAGATGAACAACCGTCACAGAAGTCAGTTTCTTACAGATCGTTAGCAAGATAAGGAGCAAGAGTCCCAGGCGAACCGAGGCGATTAGAATTCGAGTGCGATTGTCGAGTACCTATTACTGTGTGTAAATAGTAGTTATTTTAAGTAGTTGTAGTTGTATTTAAGTGTTAAATAAAGTTTATTAAAGAAGAAAAAGTATCACGTATCGACAAGAACCCGCCAGAGGCGTAACAGTATATTTACAGTGAAAGAGTTTATAGGCTATTTACGTAGAGTGAATTTTAAAAATGGTCTTTTAACTAGTCAATTTTTGCAAAAATAACTTTTTGTAACTATCAGCATGGCAGAAAAATGTATTGGATGTGAAAAGTGGCTACGCAAACTGAAGGGACCACACAAAATTATTCAAAGTGCCGAAGATAAAAGCCACTTTTCAATTTTAGGGAAAAGTTTAGCAACGAATGATGTTCTTTTTAATTACTGTCGCATTACGACATCTAAAATTCAGTCCAAACTTGTATATACAGCCTATAAACTCTCTCACTGTAAATATACTGTTACGCCTCTGGTGAGTTCTTTTCGATACGTGATACTTTTTCTTCTTAAATAAAGTTTATTTAACACTTAAATACAACTGAAATTATTTAAAACAACTACTATTTACACACAGTAATAGGTATTCGACAATCGCACTCGAATTCTAATCGCCTCGGTTCGCCTGGGACTCTTGCTTCTTATCTCGCTAACGCTCTGTAAGAAACTGACTTCTGTGGCGGCTGATCGTCTCTTAAATACCTATTTCGAAGCTTCCAGAAACTCTTAGACATTCTATTTTAGATTCTCTAGTCTATTTCGTGGGATTCTTTCGGCTTATTATCGCTCGGCGATGAACGGTGATGGTGAAGTCCGATGATTGATGGGGGAAGAAGGTTCTCGGTTATTTGAGGTCCTATAGAGTTAATACTTCGCCCCTGGGACCTCCAGAAGCGGTATTGTCAGGTTGTGCCGAATTTCCGTGCGTCTGGGGAAAAAGACTTGGCAACATCGCACCCCCTCGGTCGGTTGTAGATATGCAACAATACCTTGTAAGGCTATAAGTATTAACTGTTACTACTAAGAGGCATGTGTAAATATTTTATTTTATCCAATTTTATTATTTGCCATATTGTTCCACCACAGCGATGTGTATGATAATTACGAAGTGTCTGTCAAGACATAATACAGTATCGGAAGATTTTGGATTTGGGTGGCTTGAGAGATCGCCTACAATAAAGGCGTGTACCAGTGCTCTAGTAGAGGGAGCAAATAATGACGCGCTATCAAGAAAACACGTACATCATTGCTATTAAAAATTTCAGTACCATTTATTCAAAGAAAGGATGTAGTTGGCTCTGTTCAGTATAGGTAATATTATTACGTGCTTTAATAACTGAAATTATTTAACCCGTTTTACTTTCAAAACGAGTCAAATAATTCTTTACATTTCCCGCAGACAGAGCTGCCCACGCACATGTGGTGGGGAAAGCAGGTGGCACAAGTAGGATGTGCTATACGATAAAAAAGAATAGCCTAGTTGCTTCGCTCTCGCTTGCTCTCATTGCCGACCCAAATGAAACATTTTCTGACACTGTATATCATAGAAAGATGATTGTTCCACAAAGGGTGGCCAACCTTTTTTTGTCCTCGAAAAAAAGTTTATTTTTTTCCCATGGTTAAAATGACCTTATTTTTTGGAGTAAGTTATCTGCATGCAAGCAATACTCGTGCTAAATTTCAAATCGATCGGTTGCATAGAAGCTGGGAAAAAAATATAATAGTTAAGGACATATTATTTTTTTTTCCACCTTCGTAGAGGGTTAAAATTTTTACCGTGTAATATACTCTATAAACTGCATCATCTGGAAGCCATTTTAACTAAGTAAGTGCGGGGGCACATTTCCCTAACTTATCCGGCTATACCCTTTTGATGGTTTTTGGCCTTTTAGGGAAGAAATCCCACTCAGATAGCATACCTGGATCAGCCACTTCTCTTTCTGTAATTTGACTGAATTATAGATTGTCGATCATTAAATAATTAAATAAATAAATAAATACAGTAGTTTTTTTTATTTACTTTTGTACTTTTTTAGTCGTTTTTAGCCATTGGTTTATGCGAAAAAACCAATTTCTCAAATTTTCGATACCGATTTTTTCAAATTTTTGCCGTTGGGTCTTATTGTGTTTTGCTTATGATGGCTTTTTTAATAGAGAAAAATTCAAAGAAAAGCTGCAGCTTTTTTGATTTTCTACAATATCGGTAATACCTAATTTTAGGACAAAACTAACAGGAAAGGAGTTAATTGAGAAAAATCTATCTTGATCCTCATCTTTTCAACATGGCGGCAACGACATTTTTGTAGAAAACATTAATTTGTGGTTGTGGCAATTCCTTCTATAGTACACAAACAAGAAATCCCTTGTAGAAATTACTCATGCATCAAATGGGAGATTGCCTCTTACATCACAATATGTTAAGTGTTGAAGAAATTTTTCATGACTCGGTATATTTTCAACTCCGATTTTAATATCTTCTTGTCATTACAGATTTCAGCGAATATTTCAATGCTACGCTGGACAGAACTACCGTCAGGATCGAACTGACTCCAAAAGGCCTTCTTCCACCAGAGACTGGATCTTTCTTTATATTAACTGTAAGTGTTACAACTGACAATACGGCTGCTGCTTCACTTATCGTCTACCGAAAACAATCTGAAATCGACAACATACCAGCGTTTGACAGTCACGTCTATACTGGATCCTACAGCGATGTAACCGGCCAAGTCACTTTAGATAACGGTTACATAACAGTCACTAGTTATTCAGTACCAAAGGTGAACATTTCAGGGGGTAAGTGTTTCTATGAATATTTTAAAAGATTTAGTCACCGAGCTACCCAATACACTCCAGTCTAAATTATAGGTCACTACTCTCATAATGTGCCAAACGCCAGGTATCTCCGATTAAAGAACTTATAGATACATAACAGGCTATCTTCTCACTATATACCTTATTTGCTCCTAACATAGTCACATTATATGTCCATTAAAATGGATAGATGAACATCACATCCCATAGGCAACAGTGGCGTTGTGTGTGTAGAAAATGTGTAGAATAGTAAATATTTTCATTAAAATGAATTATTGCAATTCCTGCATTACCGGCTCTTTATACAACGTGATGTAGGCATACGATATGACAGTAAGATAATACAGTAAGATAAATATGTATTGAAAGGATATTAAAATTTAATTGCTATTCACTTTATAACTGTAAACTGAACTTCATCATGTTACGACTCTGGTACGATCGATTTTCTTCTTTTCTAAACTGCTTTCTGCAAACGGCACAGCACTTCACTATTTATTTGCACAAAATATATTGTCACTAAACTGTGTAAATATGAATAGAGAATATTATTTAGGTATTAGCAAATCACAACTTAAAATAAAATTACTTTTTCACCAGTTTTTGGTCGGAGAACACGAAAAACATTTATTAATGGCCGAACTGTCAACTGAGATTATGATAATCGAACTGAAGCCGATCGTGTACGAGCGGCCGCGAATACGCCGATGGGTCAATCACCAACCTATGGGAAGAAGTGCCTTAGAATGGGAGTCTTTCGGGATCATAAAATTCATGCTATTATGTATCTAGATATAAGTTCTTTAATCGGAGCCAGGTATAGAATAAAAGGTTCCTTAATATAAATTGGTTCATCTGGTAACAAATACTATACAGAAATTATTTAAACAAGGCGTACCCGGAAAGTGCAATGCAAATGTCAGCATCCAGGCATTTTTAGAACTATTATAAGTAGAGGGATTAAACAATTTCTGTAACTATTAACAACAATTTCGAGAATAATTGCGCAAAATTAATCAAATTTCAGTGATACAGAAATTTTTTGAAAAAAAATGTTTAGGTTTTTTTGCAACTGCGGCTCGAATGGCGTCCACCGTATTTAGATTCACAACGTCATTCCAGGTAATGTACGTATTTTTCAAAACTACATTTTCGGGTGCACAGTGCACACCCCGTGATCGAATTTATAGCTCCTGATTGCCGATTATAAAACGACAAGAGGCGAGACTTCTTCATGTCAGAGCTGGGCAAATATGTACTCACAAATACCTCATAAGTATTTAATACTAATATTTAAGTGTTTAAATACCGAGTATTTAAATACTTCTTGCAGCAAGTATTTGTATTGATACTTGCAAATACTTTATCTGAAATATTTACTACTTGGTATTTTTGAAAATGATCCTAAAGGTATTTATAAATACTTAAACTATTTAAATAACTGGGAAGTATTTAAATACTTCTAAAAAGTATTTAAATCCCTTTCTAACAGTATTTAAATACTTTCAGAAATATTTTTTAATATCCTCTAAGTATTTGAGTCCCAAAAGTATTTAAATAAATACAACAAATATAATAAAATACACCAGGGAGACAGGCAGATATTGGTCAAGAATCAAGACATGTACTATACTATGTAGTTAATAAATACATTGCATCATTCAGTCTTCAGTCATTCACGTCTTAATTCCCAAAAAGTTGGTTGAGAGCAAACATAGACAGTAAGTGTTACTGTTAACTGTTAATGTACATGTTTTGTAATTGTGACAGAGAACAGTTGAACTAGTACCATAGTCTCTGTGCTTTATTTGGGTATTTACAGAAGACACAAAAGTCTAGCTCTACGGATAAGTAAAAGTCCAATACCCAACTAGAACTGATTAAGTATAGAGGTATTAAAATAGTGTCGTAGAAGTTCATGAAAGTCATGAAACCTAAAATTTTGACACCTCAAATGGTCAAATAGTGTTTAATATAATAATAATGATAATAATAAGTCTTTATTGATTTCTACAAAAAGTTTAGCCAAAGGATAGGATTTTGCAAAGTGAAAGGGAAATATGCGTCTATTTTCGGTTTATTATTAATATTTAAAAAATCATAAATGGTATAATCTTTAAAATAGTTTCAGATACTTCCCATTGCTCTAAGGAATACGACCATGTACAGTTTTTATCATAAATTTTATATATAGTTAAATTCTGTACTTTAATAATGAAATTAGGATCTATTTTCATTGACAAACTACAAGATTCAAATACAACACAAATTTACAATAAAAAATATATATACTTGAATTCGTTAGAACAACAGCGATTATTTAAAATATTTTAAAGACTACATACTAAATATACTTTGTTTGGTTTTTTAATTATTTATAATAAACCGAAAATAAACGCATATTTCCCTCTCACTCTGCAAAATCCTATCCTTAAAGGCTATTTTTACGATTAACTATACTACGGGAGTCCACCCTAAGTGTCCCCCCTCTCCGATCCGTGGGGACAATGTTTCTGATAAAATTAGAGCCTAGGGAATAATTTAAGACATGTCCCCAAAAAAAAAAAATGTGTAAATATTGTTTTTGTCATTTAACACAAAAACTAAAAAAGATGGAGAAAAACTTTCTGCGCAAAAAACAAAGTGCATAAAATTTTCTACAATTTTGTCCCTATACAATATTTAGATAGGAGTTACCATTTTCCAGACAAATGATTCAACTCTTAAAATAAAATATAAAATTCAATATAAAACGTAAGACTACGGGAGCCCACCCTAACTGTCCGTGCACCCCCCCGATCCTTGGGGACAATGTTTTTCATAAAGATTAAAGCCTAAGGAACAATTTAAGACATGTCCCCAAAAATAAAAACTGGCTGTACGTTCAAAATGGCATCCATTTAAAAAAAAAATTGCAAATATTGTTTTGGTCATTTAACACAAAAACTAAAAAAGATAGAGAAAAACTTTCTGCACAAAACACAAAGTGCATAAAATTTTCTAGAATTTTGTTCCTATACAATATTTGAATAAGAGTTACTTACCATTTTCCAGATACCATTGTTACCGTTTTCGAGATAAATGTCTGCAAATTATAATATTTTTTTTCAGTTTATTTTATTTTTTGTTATGTTAATAATATAAAGTTATATTATACGCCTTACAATAATTATCACAGTTATTTCCTCTAAATGATTTACCGATATATGAATTTCCATGTTTTCTTAATTTTGGACTCATTTATCTGGAAAATGGTAACTCCTATCAAAATATTGTATAGAAACAAAATTGTAGAAAATTTTATGCACGATGTTTTTTGTGAAAAAAGTTTTTGTCCATCTTCTTTGTGTTAAACAACAAAAACAACATTGGCAACAGTTTTTTTTTAACATATGGTCGCCATTTTGAAAGTACAGCCAGTTTTTTTTTTAGGACATGTCTTAAATTGTTCCTTAGGCTTTAATTTTTATGAAAAACATTGTCCTCAAGGATCGGGAGGGGAGCGCACGTACAGCTAGGGGGGTCTCTCCGACTACTATGCTTCAAAATATTTCAGTGTTATCAAAATATTTAAATATTCAGAAAGTATTTAAATACTAAGTTTAAACTATTTAATTACTTTTGTTATTTATTATTTAAATACTTATCTTTTGCATATTTAAATACTTTCAATTTTCTGAAAGTATTTAGTATTTAATATTTAAATACTTTTTCAAAGTATTTGCCCAGCTCTGCTTCATGTATGGAGTATTTCAAGGAATTATGGACTTTTTGCCTGAACCCTAAAGCAACAAGAGGTGAGGCTTAAATCTTCACAGTTTAATTCTTTAAGGAAATTCATAGATGACGAGGACTATAAATATGTGACAAATGTTATTAATGTTGGGCTGCTCGGTGACTATGATCATTGCTTTTATTAATTAGCATTTACCAGACAAGTGGAATAGGATCGAGAAGTGAAGTGTGTGTCCCGTCGGGCTCCAAGATAACTTTGTTGGCCCATCAGTGAAATTGACAAAAACATATAAAGCTAACACATCGACCGTTTCCAATAGCGAATTTGAAAAGTTCCGCTATTTGGTTCTTTATAACACGATCATATCGAACGACGAGCAGATTTCATGTCATTTTTCATTGTTTATTGTGGCTTTATCTGGTGTGACATTATTATGATAAAAATAATAAGAGTATTTTTTTAAATTGATAAATTACATATATTTTAACAATTACCTACACAATTGTTCAAAATTTGTTTTTTTTTTATAAATTGAGGCTACCAGCGCGAAAACGGCCTAAGCCACATTTTATGACGTTTGAGTTTATCGGCTCAACTTGCTGCCTAAGTATATACATTTATATTGTGAAACGGCCTAAGCGACCTTTGCCCACTATTAAAAAGATGGTGCCACTAGTTTCACTTTACTTTAAATAATTAGGGCAACATGTCATGCGCGTAATCGGTCTAACCCACAATTCTGTGGGTTAGGCCGTTTTTTAGGGTTAGGCCGTTTTCGCACTGGTAGCCTCAATTATCCCTAATTTTCATCCGCTACTGATTAGGTGGGCCAACAGTTCCATCGTCTCCCCGTAACTATACATATTGAGTTTTATGTATACAAAACGGACCACATATCAGCATACCAGATGAAAACGATATCTTCCTTTGCCACTTATTTTTCAAGATATCGAAATGAAACTCAGCATAGTTAATACAGACGTAAAGTGCCACATTTTGAGGTATTGAAGATTTTTTTTGAACTTGCAATTGAACCTGAAGTGACACCAATTCTTGATTTTTAAATGGAACACCCTGTATATTATTATATTTTCAAAACCCTGGGAAAAATCTGAATAAGTATGAACTATTTCGGTGAGTTTTTACGCCGACTTGATTTTTTTAGAGAAAAGTTTTGTTTTGAATCTAGAGTACTGCGTTTAACCTTAAATCATCATAAATGACATAAAAAATAATTGAAACATACAAATTTGACTTTTAATCAACAAATTTAATAACTAGGTGCGTTCTAAACTTTCGAAATTAGTTTCTTGCCAAAAAAGTCTTTTCTTTCAAATGGCACCATCCCGCAGCGCCCCCTCAGTTGCATATATTTTTTCAAGATCAATCCAATGGTACCGTCAAACCTAAGATCCATTGAGTATTAAACTCAAAAAAACTTATTATTTGTTTTTCATTATGATAGAAAAACGGTATAAGTGGTTTTTAAAGTAAGCATGGAAAGCAAAAATTGTTTGTTTCACAATTTAGAAAATGTCCTCTAATCTCTAATCATCATAAATTAATTCATCACATGTAAATAGCCCAATAGGAAAAATCAAGGGTGTAAGGTCTGGAAAACGTGGGGACCAACGTACAAGACCATCAGTTGCAATAACCCGTTTATCAAACCTATCTGTCAAATAATTTAATACTGGGCAGCATTATGGGTGGGAGCCCTATCTTGTTAAAAGTATAGTCTCCTCATAATCTCTAGAAATTCTTCAATTTTATTTTGTAGAAAATCCAAATATCGCTGACCATTTAGAAGTCCTTGAAAAAGTATTGATCCGATAATCCTATGTTCAATTATTCCTGCACACACATTGACCAGATCTTCCTGAAATTTCCCCTGCCTCATTAAATGTCGATTTTCTTGAGCCCAATATGTAATATTCTACCTACTGAACATACGAAATTCTGGTCTTCATCATAGTTGTGAAGCAACCAGTCGCAGTAATTTAGTCTTCAATCAGTATCATCTGTTGTTGATACAACATTTATGTGAACAAAATCCAGGCTTTTTAAGCTGATTCACGTCTTATATCCAGTTCGTGTCTTATTTCAATTCAACACAAGCCAACACTGATTTCTGTTGCTTCATCGATAACAAAATTGTGAATTTCGGGATTTTCTTCTTGTCTAAATTTCCTCTCTAAAAATGAGAAATATTTCGTGCAGGGATGGTGGTATCCTTTCAGAGTAGCGTTGCTTATGCATAGTTTTAGCAACTGAATTGTTTATTAATAAAGTTTCTTATAACCGTCTAAAATGTTTTGTTTTTCATGGTTTACTTTAAAAATCATTTATACTGTTTGTATATATCGTAGTGAAGAACAAATAAGTAATAAGTTTTTCTGAGTTTAAAACTCGATGGATTAGTCTTGAAAAGTTGTATTTAATTGAGGGGTGCTACAGGGTGGTACCATTAGAACAAAAATAAGACTTTTTCGCAAGAATCTAATTTCCTATACAGGAAGTCCGAAAAAATGTGACATTTTACGTCTATATTAACTATGCTTAGTTTCATTTTGATATCTTAGAAAACAAGGGGCAAAATAGGAGCGCTAGTGACATCATTATCATCCGGTAAATGCGTTATACCCTTCTCGTATTCCACTTCTCTGGTATTTATAGTGCAGGAGCCAGAGACACTGTTTTTGAAAAATCTGCTTAAAATTAGTTTCTTATTTTCAGTGTTATATTTAAGCTGTGATTTCACAAAATCGACTTATATAGACGCATTAGCGGGCCAACACCCGACAGGATTTTTTTACTTCTGTCCGGCAGCACAGCTTTTTTGAAAAAATTTCAAGTAATAAACTAGTAGCAAAAAAAAATATGCTTCAATCATTTCTGTCAATTGGCTTTGTTTTAATTACGTATTTATGTTAAAGACAGGAGCACACCGGTCTACAATGAAAATGGCAGGAAATCATTTTCATCATACTATAATGCCCATAAAGAACACAAAAAAATCTCAGCGATAAACACGTATGGCATTGACACTTTTATTAACATAATTCAAGTACTGCTGCCAAGCGTTAGCCCGCTAACAAAGTGGCAGGAGTTTGTCTTGTGGCGCTGGCTCCCGTACCATTATGAAACATTGATTTTCATTCTTTATTAGCATTTGAAGGTGCATCCTTATCACTTGTTGAAAGTGATATCAAATTAAATGGAATTACAGTGTATTTCAGTTAGTACTGATAATACAGGAATACCAACTGCTCTAGTATGCGCTACTTATCTTAGACAAATATAATTTAGTTTAATATTAAAAGTAGGATAATATTAGGAGTTAATATTAGGAGTTTAATATTAAAACTATTTGGACCGGTTTTTGTAACAAAGACCAAAAATTCAGAAGTTCAAAATATAATTTCTTCACATCCTTATTATTTCGGAGTTTATGAGAAAAAAAGTGGTGTAACATTTTACTTTGAGAAGTCGATTGTTCTACTATAACATTGCAAATGGTTATTATTAATTTTACAATGGAAATAAAATATGTGACCTCACAAGTATTTAAATTACATTGCTATATTATTTTTGCACATAAAATCAAACTACAATATGTCTGTTATTGAAAGGTTTATATTCCCATTAACAGTGTTATATGCAATATTGTAATATGGATTACTGTTTTTTACTTGAGACAGTTGTTGGTTGATAACAACTCCACTACATTTAAAATCTGAGGCACAATCCACATTGGATGGAATACTACCCGCTCCATAAAAGGTAAATGTTTGGAGAGTTATTATTGGCATCATATTATTGGATTCTTGTTATTGAATGAAACATAAACTGCACAAAATATTTAGAAGATTTATAAAACAACATGCATATGCCGCTTAATTCCCTAAAGTGAAAAATTGTATTTCAATGGGGAGTGGTTTCAGCAAGATAGTGTCTCCTCTAAGCTATAGAATTAGAAGTTTCTCGACCGGATCGATGGAGAAACAAGAATACATAAGGCTGGCTGACTGCTGATCTCTCAATTAACCGCCTCTCGTTTTCCGTACTCCATATTCTCTCGAACCTTATCACTTTTTGGCCCCATCAACCAGAGAGAGGACAGGTAGATGCTTCAGGGAAAATCAAATTGCAATAGGCAATGAGAATGCCCTCCAAATAGTTGGGTGATGTCACCGAAGTGCTGATGTGAAAGAGCCATAATCAGGCCACCGCCATAGATGGTATAATTTATGAATCACAAACCGTCTGGTATGACGTTGTGAATAGGAAGAAGTTTTCCATGGAAGGAAGGCCCTGAATCACTGCTTAAGCATCTGTTTGTGAATGGAAACTGCTTAAGATTTAATATAAATCTAAAATGACACACATTCTGTAGAATAATTAGTAACTCTCCACTAAAGCGTGGCCTCTGTTTATAAATTATAATTTGTTTTTTTATATATATTAGCTTTACAATACAATAATACAAAATATCTACTGATATAGGAAATACTGTGTTATACTAAGACACACAAGTGAGTTGATTCGTTTATTGAACAATATTAGGATGCAACATTTATCAAATATGACTGTTCATAACTTATATTATTAATGCCAAAATCACATATCACATTAAATCTAATAACAAAGGTTATACATCCACATAAACAGCTACTATTAATATAATATAATACATCTCTCCATTTAAGTTTCTTAAAACTATAAATACAGGGTAAGCCAATATTTATTAGGTTCTGTAAGTTAACAGTTCACAGATCAAATGTATTTGGTCTTTTGACAGTACGACCAGACTTTGTTCTAACTGTAGATTTAGGAGACGAAGATGACTGAGAACCTGGGGACAACGGCGCATTGAACTGATTAACATATTTATTTGGCTCATCAGTCAATTTGTACTCAGTATCTTGAGGAATACTATCTGAAGGAATTTCTACATCTATTGTCTGAGGCTCAAATTTATTTATGGACGGCCGTAAATCAAATCTATTCCTTCTGACAATATGTCCTCCACTATTTTCTACTACATATGATCTAGGCGACTCATGAACCTCTACAATTCTACCAGGTTTGCAGTACTTATTAGCATGTTTATAAATACTAACATTTGCATTTGGGGGTAAGTACCAAAATCTTTTGCATTTTTATTAAACTGTTCTCTATTCTTCTTTTGTTTAATTTCTAACTTTGTTTCCACATTTTGACATATTGCTGGTGTTAATAATTTTACAGCAACAGGCAACTTGTTTTGCATAGTGCACTCATTAGTAATGGAGAAGGAGCCATATGTTTAAGTGGTGTGTTTCTATACTGCAATAAAGCAGCAAAAATATCTGTATTATCATTTAAGCATTTTTTTAACATGCTTTTTGCAATAGACACTGCTTTCTCTGCAAGCCCATTAGACCTTGGCTAGTTTGGACTTCTTGTAATTACATTAAAGTTCAATAAACTTACACAATACAATAATACCAAAATACAGGGTCAGAGGATATTTTAAAAGTTTCAACATCCGCTACTTATGGTAAATTGATCCTTTCAGAAGCGTAAGATGTCCACTACACATATCGGCTATTTTCTGCTCAGTTTTAGCAATTTGTTGGCCTTTGTTTTGGATGGTCCATCAGCAATAAACACAAGTCACTACGCACCAGTACAAGATTAATTGTGGATTTGCTTAATAGTTCCCTTACTAAACCTCATGCGGTGTTGTATGACATTCCGCAGGTTGGTTCGGGTCCAGTCGAGACAATTTTTACGCCTTGCCTGGTCAGTTTATATACTTTTTCATTACTATCATTGCCCTGGTGTCTCCGCCTCCACTGCAGTTGTACGGTGTTGTGTTCCGCCAGTTTCACGAGGAACTCAAGGCAGTCTTACTATTTTGGAATGTATCTCTATTGCAGCCAGAGCTTTAAGAGCTGCTTGGCTGCCAGTGACGATACGAATTCTCTTGTCAGTATATGGCCTCTGTACTATTTCTCAACAGATTTCTATAACTGCAAACTGCTGCTTAGAACACTGTTGCAATGATACCTTGGTTCATGGTTGGTCTCCCGTAATTCCTGCTCCGGCGCTTCATGACATTCTTGATCTGTCAGTATACCATATGGTATCGTTTGGATGTTTTTAAAGCTGCCTTATTCCTTCCTCTTCCCTGTTAGTAGATAAACCCTGAAGGTTTTTTGAAGTTATGGCTTGTGCTGGTTCTATCTACCCAGATAGCACAAGACGTCTTTAAGACGTCCATATTGTATCTTACTTAGGCCTGAACGTCTTCATTCCTTATAAAGTTGTTGAAAACGTCTTTCCTTGGACGTCTTTAAGATGTCTGATTTTTACGTCTTAAAAACGTTTTAAAAACATTATAATTACGATGTCAATGTTAGTATTGCCCAACAAAAATAAAAAGATGTTAACAAAACTGTTTTTTCAATTTTACAGTGTATTTGTTTATATTTGACTGTTATTCCTGTAAAATGTCTAGTGTATTTTTATAGTAATTTGTCATTAATAATTTAATTTTAATCTTTTTTGTAAATTAATAATGATATTATTACATTTAAATGAAAGATTAATGTTAATATAATAAATTAAAGCCGGATTACCCACCAAAATCTAGCCATTGTAATTTCCAAGTATACAGTCTTTAAGTGAATAATAACACAAGCGTTCAGTGGCCACCTGAGTTAAAGCGTTGACTTATGCGGGTTAGTCCGCTAACCCGCAACATAACACGAATCAGATAACATAATGCGATCCTTTTCGATATCTGACTCCCTACCATTCCAGGCGTTGCCTATCTTTCTCTAACCATACTTTTCTCTACGACAACTTCTCCTTTCCCCATCTTCAATCTTCACCAAAACCCCACTCTATTCCCTCTATTTGTTTTTACCTTTTTTGTTCCTTGTCCATTTTTGTCTCTAAATTCAGTCTCGACCAATAAATCCTTAACAAACCAAAATTTCACATGATATTACACACTTTTAACTATCCTCGACACTTTCCTGGTGTCAGGAAGATTACTAGGATGGAATTGTTTCAAACGGGTTTCTTCGTTAAGTTTTCCCATGCCGGCAATCAAAATTTTTAAGTGTTCGCATGTGCGCGAAATCGATAGTTTTTACAGTTTTAATTTTAAGTATTTTTAAGTACCCTCCTCGTGTACTACGTTGCACGATATTGTTAAATTTAGGCCTTTCTCCATTGGGCAGGAGTTTTAACTCACCAACTACCAGCCTCACACCAACCCCCGGCGATGTTCGCCTAGCTGGCTTCGGGCCGGACTCCGGAATGGCACTTTATTGTATCCTGTGAACATTAATAAATGCTTGTTATTGTTGTTGACTTACAAATCAAGAGATCTGCGGTTCGGTCCCTACTGACCCCGCTCGCTTTTTTTTTTTTTGTTAAAGTAATTGCGAAAAAGTTTTGGTTGGTTTTTATAAAGGTAATAGTTGCTTGTAAAACCGATGTACAAATGTAATCTTTTTCAATTTTAGGTCTTTTTAAACAATGGACGTTGAAAAGACGTTTAGATTTTTAACATAAGATCTAAATAAGACGTTTTTAAGACGTCTTTAAGACGTAGTGAAAGTCTAAGGAAGGCGTCTTTAAGACATTTTAAAGACATCTTTGTGCTATCTGGGTACTCACGTGTTAAGTAGTCGATTATTTTTTAGTTGTAGAAATATCTCTGTATAGTATCCTTTTATTGGAATGGTCCGATATCTGTTTATTTTCAGCCAGTCTACCGCTAGCGATTCCTCATTCTCCACGACTAAACGTAGTGGAGGCATTCAGAGTAGTGCCTTCATGGCTCCGATAGACGTTGTTGGCGTTGCTCCCCTTATTCGTGGATAGGCTAATCTTAGTACATTTCTTAGTTTACTCAACGCTGCTCCCTTTCCGGCTTTGTGTCACCAGATCAGAAAGGCATAAGTGATTATTGGTACCACATTCCTTTGGAACAGCCAGTGCACCACCATTTTAGATTGTAGCTCTCAGTTATACTATCAGGCCCAAATATTTAACTTCGTTGCTCACCTCTAGCTCTTTTCCCAGGAGATGTAATTTTTCCAGACTGAATCTCCTCTTTCTGTAAAGTAACCGCGCGGTCTTCACAAATAGACCTTTCTAGGTACATCATCATCTGACTACAGAGAGCAGGACGATACTCACACTACAATATTTAATAAAATATTATTTTTTATCCTTAAAAGGTATTGTTATTTATTGCGTAGAGGTATGGGACCTTTTATGTTTTTTCGAACTTCCCACTAAAAAACTAATTCTACATGCTTTTCTCAAAATCGTACCTTCTAAGTTACCAGTATTGAGTTAAATCAAAACATTTAAAGAAAACCAATTGTTAATAACACAAACACCTATTATTTAATAATACTATTCTCTATTTTCTACATTTTTGAAATTGGTTTAGCATAATAACGTTTTTAAATAAATGGGATTCCTTTTACAGCATATTCGGATCATTTTAACGTAGTATACGATGAACAAGCCAAAACCTATCAAATAGCTGTTAGCACCGACCTCACTGGACCAGAAATAAAATCACTTTCTTACTTAAGGATGATAATAATGGCAACTATTGGGGACAATTATGATACAGCTGCTGTTATACTGACGCTACCAGAGCATGAACTGCAATTCTCCGATGTACTATATATTGCTGAATACAATAGCGATAACACAGTCACAGTAGATAATACCAATCCTATAGGTTTTACAACAGATGTAGTAGACGTCACTGTTACGGTCTTGGGAAGTAAGTAAACGATAACAAACAACTTAAGCAAATTCTTACTTATAATTATATTACAGCTTATGGAGACAATTTTGACGTAACTTACAATGCTTTAACTAATGAGTACTCCATAGTAGTGAGCACACCACTTTCGACCGATACATTAAATACTGAGGAACTAATCGAGCTAGTTCTGACGGCCGTCAATTCATATGGGGATGTAGCCCAATCTGTCGTATCAGTTTATTTACCAAATGTAAATATAGAGGCGCCCACATTTTCTGAAATAATCTATTTAGCTAAATACCAAGATGATGAAGTTGGTTCCGCTCTAACACTAGACCATGATATTTTTATAAACAACAAAGAGGACCAAGAGAGTATTGAAATTTCATTGGGTTGTGAGTATGGTCTCAATAATTAGTAATCTATGGGTACCTAATATGCCATAATTTTTAGCGTACAATACCATCTTTGAGGTTGTATACAATACTGAAGAAACTAAATGGGAGTTGAGATTATTATCGCCAATACCGGATGATATATTACTATCAAGAAATGATATAATTATAACGATGACAGCAGAAGAGAATGGCAATGGAAATGAGGGACACGCAGTACTTTATATCAATTGGATACCAGAAGAGGCGCCAATCTTTTCGGAAGCCTATTATCTAGGTCATTATCTTGAAAATGAATTAGGAGTCATTGAATTGGAAAAAGATATTGAGATTACCAACATCAAAGATCCTGCAAATGTAGTAGTCAGTTTGGACAGTAAGTAGAATAACACTCAACACAGACATGCACACATATTTATAAAGTAATACAGACACACATATATACACAAATATCAGGTGAGGCCAGAAGGATGACAATATAGAATGATGAATCGTTTGGATAGTAAGTAGAATGGAGTACAACACAAACATTCACACACGTTTCTCAATAACAAAACCACACAGACAGATACAAGATAATCACATAGACACATCATGTGAGACACAAGGCAAAGCCAAGGATGAAAATGCAGAACAAAGAAACCTTTGGATGGAATGGACACGATTTGGCACAAGTTTATTTAAATAGGAAATTGTAGCAATAAATTTGGCTAGTAAGTAAGACAAAAGCATATGCACACATAACAAATGCAAGAAATCTCGCTATATGACATTTATGATTTTGAAATAAATAAATATTCATTAATTTTTCATATGGGACGTAAAAAATATAAATTTGTTTGGAGCTCCAACATAACAAAAAAATTACATATAAAACCAAAGAAGGGTTAACTTTGTTGTCATTGCTATTTTTTAAAACTTTCGTGTCATATATAGAATTATTTTGATTACATTTACTTGCATTTATGATTGTACAATGATTTTTGGAAGATGAATAATTAAGCTCTCCGTTAACTAAAGGTATTCAAATAGAAGCTGCCAAAATGGTAGTGATCTCAGAACAGAACTTTGAGGCATCAGCCTTTATAAGTTACTCTAGTTTTTTTTTTTTAATTATTTGCCCAGTACGTTTTCTTTCCATGTTAGAAATATTGCCAGCATCAATTCCAATTTTTCTCTTAACTTTTCTAAATATTTTCTTCCGTTTGGTTTTAAATTTTATATTATGTCTCGATGTATTTTTTATTTTCTCGTGTTTATGTATTGTCAACTATTATCTTATTCTGACTTCGGATTCAGATTCAGCGCATCAGGGATACACTGATCTGGTCCGCCAGACAGACCGCATTTTTTGTGGGACTGTGTTATCGGCGAATACTAGTACGATCAGGATGCTCAATATTTCTGTGTCTTAGTTAAACTTTGGCATTTTTCTCTATTGTAACAAGATTAGAGTCTACGCTTGTTACAAAAAAAAATTCTTGACATACAAACCTTCACAAACAATAAAGCACAGAAATGCACCGAAAATAGACGCATACCTTGGTACAACTAAGTAGGTGATAACAATATGGAAGACAAATAATAAATCTAAATTATATGGCAGTGCTTATATTGGCAGTGGGGCGATCACGTTGCACAAATTTTTTACACCGCAATGTAGTTGAGGCAGACAAAAAAAGTTTTAAACATGGTTATATTTAATTGGTGAAGAAATCCAACATTACGACGTAGTATAACGTAGTATAAGGCCAGATACAAAAGTGATGATGTTTAATATAAATCGATTCACAAAAGAAAAATGTTATATAAAGAGAAAACACAGCATATAAATCTAAAGCCAGAGCTGTACGGAAGTTGGTTAACAGTGTTGAACAGACATGCATATGCAACTATTGCTATCTGTCGGAGTAGAAGTTCGAAAGAAAGAAAGAGTGATCAGTCACATTTTTCACAGAAAATCGCTATAGTCAACTGCACCACCATTCTCGGCGTAGGCAGCAATTCTTGATCCTCGTTATTTTAACAATTAGCTGATTTTCTGGAATCTTCCTTAGGAGTTGAGGTTTTAACTTGTGGATATTATTCCAAGATATCCGGGTCGTAAGTAGAACAAAATCGAAACACATATTTGCACATACATCTTCAGATACAATCAATATTAAAGCGACACAGTAGTAGACACATAACATGTTCAAGTAAGGTAAGCAAGCAAGTCACGTGTGATGTAAGGCAAAGACTGTTCGTTTTTAGGTTTTGCGGATTATTTCGAGATTACATACATTTCAAATAAGTGGACCCTCACAAAAATTAAGCCAATTCCTATTCTAACTGGAGAATATGGAGAACTTGTCATTACCTTAACTGCAATAGAAACTGGGAACAAAAAACCGGGTCAATCTGTTCTCGTTTTGGATTTGCCTCAGGAGGAACAACCGCCAATATTTTTGGATGCCTACTATCTGGCTGAATATCCAGAAAATGGAAAAGGAATTATCGAGTTTGAGAATTCCATAGAGTTTTTCAATATAAATGATCCAACCACGATACAAATAAGTCTGGATAGTAAGTAAAACAATGTAATTATAATACCAACACAACACAATTGATTTTCATTGATCCTCCATTTTTTCTTTTATATTATTAAGTCACAGACCGATCTCACATCAAATCACCACCAAATTTTGAATAAAAGCATCTTATAAACAAAATAAAACACATTTTTGCACCTCAATTAATCATTAGTTATTTTTTCGACAACCCTTCAGAAAATGACTGCAATACGTACTGTTTTTAGTACAGAACACATTACTGGCAGATTTTACCGGACGTGTGTGCTAAATTAGAAAAATAGTACATTTTGTCTCTAGAAGTAAAAGCAATACATTCCCGGACGAGGATGTAAATTGTTGGCCGAGTCGTTAAGCCAAGGCCAACGGCTTAGGCCGGGAAAGTAACTTTTATATTTAAAAATAGTCCGGGAATAGTATATTGTGTATTTAGGTGTGAAAGCAATACATTCCCGGACGACGATGTAAATTGTTGACCGAGGCGTTAGCCGAGCGTTGAAGTCCGGGAATGTGCTTTTAATACGAGGTACACATACTATTTTTTCTCGAATTACAATCGTCGAATTTCATTGCAAAATCAAGTCAGATGTTTAGCGCGCTACCTAGCAACGGTTAAATCACGGTAAAACAGGAATGATTTTTTCAACCAAACTAAACGTCAATGTTGAAGTACTGCAAACTTTATAAAGAATGTTAAAATTACTTTGGACTTCTAATTATAATACAGTAATTAGTGATTTTAATTTAGAAAGATTGTCATATGGATTAATTTTCATTTTTATTTTTGATAATTTGATGTTGAATACATCAAGTAACCGTCTCCATATTACGAGCGACTTACCTTTTTGTAAAGGGTGGATGCCACCCCTTTTCATGAAGTGGTACCCAATAGAAATATTTGAAAAATAGCTGAAACAAAATCAAGTTTTGAGAAAAATGATTCTATACAATTTTACATACCGTGTGTGTAGTGCCAGCTGGCTGCAATGAAATAACAGAGCTGGAATACTCCACCAACGGACGAATTTACGGCTGCCGGTGTTGTCAAATCTCTCGCGCTACGTGAATGTACATGCCTAATGGGAAATTACACGCACGGTATAAATTGAAAGTTACAAGTACTTGAAAATTGTGATTTAAGCTTGAGAAAGTAGACAGCTCTAAACGGTTTTCTTCTATTAACTCGAAAAGTATTTAGCGGAAAAATGCAATTTAAAAGAAACTTTATAAACTGAAGAAGAATATGATTTTATTATATTTATGTCAGTTTAACAGTTTCAGAGATTTGGAAGTTTTCAAATGACGTCAAAATGTTTATAGACGAAGTATTTAGTTTAAATCTTAAATATCTCGGAAACTATGGTACTTTGCAAGCACTTTCACTAGAAAAAAATTCATGCGACATAGAGATTTTTAATTTTGACTTTAAATTTATAATCTGCGATCCCAAAAATATATGAACATACCACATTTCTAAAATCAATGCAATGCTTTCTTCATATATTAAATTTTTCAAGCTTTCAGCCCCTGGGGGTAAGAAAAAGATGAAAATTTTTACTGCAAACCCACTAAGAAAAGGAAACAATTATTACATGACATTCTTTCTAAGTTTTGCATCTTTTTCACTTCTAAGTACTGAACTATCATTTGAGTTATTATATTCGACCACCGAAAGAATATTATACGCCACATGTTCGGAAAGTCCTTTACTGAATTCGCAACCTTCATTACATTTCATTACTCGTTCAGTTCACTTTCCATACTAGCAACGTAAATAACAATTCCTTTCAAGCACACAATCTTATTTTAATACATAAAACACAACCTGATATTCAGTCAAAATTCACCATTTTAGATTACGGAAGCAACTTCGAAATTATCTATGATACAAATAGATGGTACATAAATATAATAAGCAGTCTTGAGGACACTGTTTTACACCGTAATGTAGAACTCGTCATGGCCTTGATTGCAACTGAAGATGGAAATGCAAATCAAGGTGAATCGGCGTTAGTCCTAAAATTACCGACGGCCACATTTGGAACAGCACCTAAATTTTCAGAAGCATATTACATAGCGAACTACCCAGAAGATGGAACAGGCATTATTCAATTTGAAACCGACATCTCTTTCTTAAACGTAGACGATCCCACGAGTCTAACGTTAAAATTAGACAGTAAGTAGAAAACAAAAGCAATTACATTCAATATCTATCTATACTTCAGGGAAACTAAAAAAAGATATGGCTAGTCTGCGAGTTAAATTTTTCTATAGACATTAATTTCGTAATTTTAAACAATATGTCAAAAGTCCCTAATGATGTGACTCTTGCTAAAAATTTTAGAGAGTCAAAGGTAAAAAAAACTACAGTTTTTCAACTCAACTCTCAGAGTGTAAATACCCTCTGCTTAACTAACAACCGTAACTTAATTTTTACACTCGGTACCAGAACCATATTTCATTTCTTTTTGATCAACTTAAAACAGAGCATAAGGCTGAAACATTGGTAGTGCTCTCTCTGTCTTTATGCATAATGTAATTGGTCGAAGCATGCCCAAGAACTGTTTACAGTGAAGACTCTCAGCAGTTTTGGACCAGTATATGCATTGCACTACCTTTTGGATTATTGATTGTCATTACATTTAAAATATAGCGAATTCCGTGGACTTTTAAGTTTTGCAGCTGTCATTGTTAAATAATTATACCTACTTTGTTTTTTATTAGATGAGCCTGTTTGGAAATACATTTTTATGTGACATAAATAATGAAATTGAGAATAAAGGTTGGTAAACACTAAAAAATTGTAATGAAAACCTCTGGAGGCAGTTAATGGCAAAAGTTAATATATAAAAGGTGTTTATGTACTTTATTTACTCCTGAAATATTCTCCACAAGTACCAATCGTCTTTTTAAATTTTATCTATAAATTTTCTCTCAACCTAAGTTGCCAAAAGGTAATATAATTCGTATAAATTGGCAGTTTATTATCAAAGATAAAAACCCTCCCGCTAAGGCGCTCGGGATTTAATCATATAATAAACTGTTAATTTACACTCTTTATATTATCAGGCAACAACGCTTTCGAAAAAAAAATTACCGATAAAATTCTAAGCACTTACAACTGTCAATACATCGATAGAGAAAATTTCAGATACAATTTTTCATATTGGTACTGCCAAAAGCCGATCTAGGTTAGTTTATCCCCAATAATGATATTTGATTGGTGTAATGTTGTCAAAAAAGGGGATTTCATTTAAAATTATCTACAAAAATGTTTCTATTAGGTTCTTCCGTAAGACTAACCGTTTTCATATATTATGGTTTACAAAGTTTTAACTTTCATACTTCTGAGGAATATTCACTCCTTTCTAAATCCACCTAGGAGGTGCGTTTTTTCAAACGTAGTCCATCATGTCTACGTCAATTTCTTCAATTTGTATGGTTTCCGCTAAGAAATTGGTAGGATCTATATCTTCATAGTTATCGCCATTGCTTTCTTCTGCTGCGTTGGGACAAGATTGACCAAAGCAACACACTGCTGAGCAATGCAAACTAATTGTGTCCTGCAAAAATATATTTAGCAGAATATTTGGAGCAGTTGGTAGTAAATTTGGAATGGATTCCAAAATGTCATTGCTTAGTATTCCCCAGTTTCAGGAGTACCATTTTTGTATTTTATACTTGTCTTTTTACCCGTATTGAATAAAGTTGATATCGCGTTGGACACAGTGATTGTGTGCAAAATAAGATATTACCTTTACTTTTTGCATATGGGTCAAAACTTGAAGAATATATTTTCGTTCCAATTTTGGCATTTCCTTGTAATGAAATATTTTTTTTACCAGGAGTACGTGCAATTGTCAGTGCTAATAAATGTACGTCTTCATCAACAACAATACTTGAATTTGTATGAATTCTATCAAAAAGTCAACTTTAGCATTATCTTGTTTTACGTTAATGTTAACAGCTTCCTATTTTTGAAACAGCAAGGCAATAAATCTACGTTGTTGCCTTTATTGGAAAGAAATATATAGTAATTTCGAAAAAAAGTGATTTTGTCAACTTTGAACATTTCTTTAACACAAATCAATAACAAAAAAATCCGAAACCTATTTTTCTTCAAGTAATTATGAATATTAGAATAATTTCAGATGAGTCGTGAGGCACTAGATTAAAAATTAGAAAAGTATCGTAAACAGTCATGAAATTCGCAAAATCATGTTCAAAAATGCAAAATTATAATATAGAATGTTTCAGTGAAACAGATAGATAAAAAATGTTGTTTTGGTAACATGCGAGACACATGTCAAGGTTAATCTCGATCCGCTGAAAAAAACCGCTGCCCAAGGAATCACTACTTCCACATCCAAATTTTTTATCCAAGTCACTCACAACGAAAAAAATTTATATGTGGAAATAATTGTTTATGGAACTTTAATAATATAATATTTGAAATCCTCTACCCCAAAAACCCATAAAACGATACTCCACATCGGTAGCGGGGTGGGGGTGGTGGTGGGGGGTGGTAGTGGGGGTGGATGAAGTAAAAAATATTTTAAGGGTTCTGGTTCTTGTACACACACTAAATCACATTTTTTTTTCATCCCCTTTAATAACGGGGTGGGGGTGGTAATGAGGGTGGCTAATGCCAAAACTTTTTTTGGGACCTTAGCTTCTCTTGTATATACTAAATACCAATTTTATGGGCTCTTACCTGCTTGATTTACCTATTTCCCCCAAATTTCCGCCAATTTACCCCCCAACCCTTCGACAGAACAAGATGAAAATATAATATAGTTCTAGATCTCGTTAAAGTACATATGTGTACCAAATTTCAAGTCAATATCTCAAACGGTTCCAGAGTAAACGTGCGCACAAAAAAAGTTACAGACAGACAGACCGACAGACAGACCGACAGACAGACCGACAGACAGACCGACAGACAGACCGACAGACAGACCGACAGACCGACAGACAGACCGACAGACCGACAGACAGACCGACAGACAGACCGACAGACCGACCGACAGACCGACCGACAGACCGACAGACAGAAATTTTTTTTTCGTTCAAACTTAAAATCTCGACGTTTCGTGACATTCTAAGTCTATTTGAACAATAAAAATTTTTAAACATTTTTTTGTCGTTACTATACTTCCACTGGATGTGGAAGTAAAATAAAAAAATGGTGGCTGGAGTGTGATTTCCTTATTTTCTATAGTATACATCATTTTTATTTAAAAGTGCACATGACATTATCTCAGAAATGGTTACATCTACAAAAAAACTAATACATAATACTAATACTAATACTTTTCTTGCATACAATTTTCTAACCTACAAACTTCATAATAGCTACTACATCTGTCGTAGATCTAATAGATAACGAAATACTTGCTAAAACTATTTTTTTTCCGACATTTGACTCAGTCTAAAATTATTAGAAGCAGTCACATTGGTGGAGAATTTTGACATATTCTTTAAAACGACGAAGTAAAGGTCCATACACAAATTTAGCTTGTTGGAATTTTTTCTGCAGAAAAATTCTATTTTTATGTGCAAAACAAATCATTTAATTCATGTTTAAGAATTCTTCAAAGGAATAAAAATATTAATTCAAAATAAAGTATGCTCATACACTTACATTGACTTTTCTGTAACATGAATATAGCCCCTAAATAACAGAAATATTTTTATACATATTTATCTGAATATTCTAGAATATGCAAGCAACTTTGATATTATATACCAGTCAAATAAATGGTATATAAATATAAAAGACAGCCTCGAGGATACAGTCTTGCATCAAAATGTAGAAATCGTCATGACCATTCTTGCGGCTGAAGTGGGAAATCCAAATGAAGGGGAATCAGCTTTAGTGTTAAAACTTCCAACCGCTACCTATGGAACAGCTCCTAAATTTTCACATGCGTATTATATCGCGAACTACCCAGAAGATGGAATTGGTATTATCGAATTTGCGGACGCTATCTCTTTCTTAAATGTAGACGACCCTACAAGTGTAACTATAACGTTGGACAGTAAGTAAAAAAACCCCACACAACATTTATTAAACGGAACATCAAACAATAAACTTGAATCAAATAATATACACTATTTATAACTTAATGCACTACATATACCATAGATAAACTGAATTCACTTATATTATTTGTTATCTTAAAACTATAGCTAAAAACGCACAACATAATTCTTAATACAACGTGACCAAAAATGATTGACGCGAAGAATCGCTGATGTTCTTCTAATCTATTGAAAATAGATTTTTTTTATTATATCTAAAACAAATAGTTTCTAGTGCTTTTAGAAGGTTATATTTCTAGTAAGGGATATTTTTTATAGGATTTCCAAACACCAGAAAGAATACTGTATGAAAAATCAAAAAACAATCTATCTAAGAATATATATTAGTTAATTTAATATTAGTTAAGTCCTAAAATGAATACAAAATTACTATCTATTCAATCAATAATGAAAATCTAATTAAAATATCAATTTTTAATCCTTGTTTTGACAACCCATCCCTGGTTGTGCCTCTATTGTTTCCTCAGAAACTTGTAAACTCGCTTTTTTTTCTACATCCTACATTTTTAACAAGGAAATGTATAATGTAATGCACAATTCCAATGTGATACTAGTATTATCTCTTTCAATATGGTAATCTTACTAAACGATCTTAATATCAACATCCAAAAGGGACTATTAGAACTTTACAGTGACCATCTAGATCGCCCGATTTGTTGTCATTGTATTTGAATTCATAGCAATGCTGAATCATACTATATATTAAATAACATCGAATAACATAAAATATATGAAATAAAACAATTAAGTACCCAATTCAACGACCAAATACCAAAGCATTCAGTTTATGACTATATGGAAGTGGGGTATAATTTGAAAATATACTGTAATATTCATTTTTTTGTAGAAATTATCAACGGATTGTAATAAGCAAACGCAAGTTCCAAATTGGTTTGCTTGTATTTTACAGTCCTGTGAATTTTAATATTTTTTATTCTACTTGTTAAATTTGTATTTGGCATAATTTCCAGTCAATCATTTTGGATCTGAAGTTTCATTTTACTCTCTTAACATCTTTACCTACACAATTTAAATTATTTTAGATTATGCGACCAATTTCGAAATTATATATGATATAAATAAATGGTTCATAAATATAAAAAGTGGTCTTAATGCCACAGTTTTGCACCAAAATGTAGAACTCGTTATGGCTTTGACTGCGACTGAAGCAGGAAATCAAATCCCAGGAGAATCGGCTTTAGTTTTGAAATTACCAACGGCCACGACTGGAACAGCACCCAAATTTGCAAAGGGGTATTACCTAGCGACCTATCCAGAAACTGGAACTGGTACTATCGAATTTGAAACCCCTATCTCGTTCTTAAACGTAGATGACCCCACAAGTTTGACCATAAGTTTGGATAGTAAGTACAACACACTTCATGACCAAAACCAAAGAATACACTTCACGCTTATACTTTTTGGTACCACAAATATAACATGCGATTGTACGTTAAAACCAAAAATAAATTCCTCCATATGTGTGCAGATTTCGATTTTTTCATGTGACACTGACACTGAAACACCGAACACCACTTTCAACACGCGTTTCTCCAACTAAATTAACATTAAAATTGAGCCAGTTATTTTTTTTTATAAACATAAATGAATTATGATTAGAAACACTTATGTAAAACTGTAATTAATTGCTAATTATACCTGAAGATATACACGATACAACACAAATACTTGTGAATAAATATAAATAACAACCGACATTTATTCTGCAACGTCAACATTTCAGATTACGACAATAATTTTGAAATCATATATGATGTTACAAGGGGATGGTACATAAACATAAAAAGTAGTCTTGGAATAGATGTTTTACAAAGAACTGAAATTGTTGTTACACTAATCGCAACAACAACGGAAAGTAGTGAAGAGGGAGAGTCAGCCCTCGTGTTGAAATTGCCAACGATGAATGACGAAGCAGCTCCCAAATTTTTGAATGCTTATTATGTGGCCGACTACCCAAAAACTGGTAGTGGGGTTATTGAGTTCGAAAACCCTATAAGTTTCTTAAACGTGGACAATGAGTTGGATGTGATAATAAGCTTGGACAGTAAGTAGGAATTAGCAAACAAACAAAGTACAGAAAACAGACCCTCTTTAGAAAGTTGAATAATCAATAAAGAACGAAACACATTAGACGAATTTACACAACTTAATATTAACAATGTGTTGTATTTTATTTTCTAGGCTACTCGAATAATTTTGAAATTACGTATGCCCCAAATAGGTGGCTTATAAATATAAAGGAGAGCCTTAACGAGACCATTTTAGACGATAACGTAGACATAGTAATGACCCTTATTGCAACTAAATCTGGAAGTATAACTCAAGGGCTGTCAGCTTTAGTACTGAATTTACCAACAGATACAAGCAAAACAGCCCCTGAATTCAAAGAGGCATATTACTTGGCAGAATACCCAGAAGCCTACACAGATGTTATCGAATTTGAAAATCCTATAGAATTCACAAATATAAACGACCCACAAAGTGTTACGATAGATCTGGACAGTAAGTAAAAGTCGTACTACAGGCAGAACACCAATTTAACACATCATAACACAATTAATCTGAAAAATCAGTGACATAATTATTTACACGTATTTCTACACAAAATAGCTTCATCACTCAATTTAGTGAAACAAAATAATCTATTTACACACATCTTGCTTACTGTTTTAGATTACCTCGATAATTTTGATATCTCGTATGGGTCAAATCGATGGTTTATAAGGGTAAAAAGCAGTCTCGATAAAAGCATTCTGAACAGAAATGCTGAACTTGTCTTGACTATGACTGCAAGTGAAACTGGCAACATCAATAAAGGTTACTCTGCTTTAGTATTAAAACTACCAACAGTTACTTATGGAACAGCTCCTATATTTTCGGAAGCATATTATTTAGCAGAATATCCAAAAACTGGAACCGGGAGCATTGAATTTGAAACTCCCATTGAATTCACCAATATAGACGATCCACAAAACGTAAAAATAAGTTTAAGTGGTAAGTACCTATAAAATGAAACATTACACAAACAAGATTACTAAACATATCAACAGACAAGGCAAAAAGTAATTTCTATGCACTAGGACATAAGTAGGAGGCGACAAATACAAAAAGAAACATAAATATCGTTTGATTCCTTCTAGATTATTCAAGAAACTTTGGAGTTATTTACAACAACAACAGATGGTACATAAACATAGCAAATAGTCTCAATGACACTGTTCTAAGTAGAAATATAGAACTGGTTATAACACTGATTGCAACGAGATTAGATGATGGTAGCGAAGGCTATTCAGCATTGGTTTTGAAATTACCGGTAGCTTCGAGAGGTCCTGAATTTGCTGAAGCTTATTACTTAGCTGAATATCCTATAAGTGGCACAGGACTCATTGAAATTGAAAAACCCATTACATTCCTGAACGTAGACGATCCGACAAACCTAAAAATAAGCTTGGACAGTAAGTTGAATGCGAAATATTTCACCAAACACTCATCAAAACAAAACAATTTTGCACGACGAGAATTAACGCTATACTGTAATATACAGGGTGTTTCACCTCATGTTACACAGATAAATATCTTTGGTTTGGAAGATATTGATCTGTATAGTTTTAAGTGAAACATCCTGTATACAGATTGTACACTACAAAGCCTACATATATGGTATATTTCAAGACTATAAATATATCATTTTACAGGTTATTCGGCAAACTTTGAAATTCTTTACAACTCTAATAGATGGTACATATCTATAATACAAAGTCTTCAAAGTAATATTTTAAATAGAAACGCAGAACTCGTCATGACTATGATTGCAACCGAAACTGGAAATGTCAATAGTGGGAAAACAGCTCTTGTTTTGAAATTACCGACAGTGAATGATGACGCAGGTCCAATATTTTCAAAAGCACACTATGAAGCTGAATATACAGAAGATGGTACTGGATACATTGAATTTGAGAGCGCAATAACGTTCTTAAATGTGGACAATCCTACAGCTGTAACAATAAATTTGGACAGTAAGTAGACATGTCAACGAACACTTAGTGGATACTCTCCAAAGCAATTTTCATGTGAAGTGAAAATACGCAAATCACACAAAACACGCACTGACTATGCTATTTTTCAGATTATTTTAACAATTTCGATATTATGTATGGCTCTACTAGATGGATCATAAAATTAAAAACTAACCTTGATGAAAGCTTTTTATTGAAAAACACTGAAATTGTTGTGACTATGATTGCAACGGAAATCGGCAACAACAATCCAGGTTATTCAGCTCTAATTTTAAAACTACCATCAGCTAACAGCATCACAGCACCTAAATTTTCAGAGGTATATTACGTAGCTGATTACTCAAAAATTACTAGAGGAATTATAGAATTCGAAAGTCCCGTAACATTTTCGAACGTAAACGATCCAGTAACAGTGAAAATAAGTTTAGATCGTAAGTAGTAAAATTTTCCTTATCACAAATCACATCTTGCTCCCTATCTCTAAACATAAATACCAATCAAGGACGTAATGTTTTAGATTATTCAAATAACTTTGAAGTTGTATACAGTGTAGATACAGCTAGGTGGTATATAAATATAAATAACAGACTCGACAGTAGCGAGTTAGGTACTACTGCAGAGCTTCTCATTACTATGACAGCAACTGAACCTGGAAACGCTGAACAAGGGGAAGCGGCGCTAGTTTTAAAATTACCCATCGTTACTGATGAAGCAGGTCCTATATTTGCAGAAGCACATTATGAAGCTGAATACACAGAAGATGGAAATGGAATTATCGAATTTGACAACGCTGTAACATTCTTAAATGTTGACGATCCTACAACTGTAAACATAAACTTAGACAGTAAGTAGAAGGAAAACATTAATATTCCAGCAAAAACTCAGAGTACACACATGCATATCTTTCAAAGGAAGTGATGAAAATACATAAACACACCACACAACAAACTACCGTAATAGAGGAATTCTTGACTCAATTATTTTTCAGTTAATACAAATAATTTCGATATTGTATATGGCTCAAATAGATGGTTCATAAGATTGAGAACTAAACTTGACAGCAGTATTTTGATGAAAAATACAGAAATTGTGATGACTATGACTGCAGAGGTAAATGGAAACAAGAATGTAGACCATTCGGCTCTAGTTTTAAAACTACCTTCAGCAAATACTGTAACAGCTCCTAAATTTTTAAAACCATATTATTTAGCAGATTACTCTAAAATTACAAGAGGAATCATAGAATTTGAAAACCCTGTAACGTTTTGGAACGTGGAAGATCCAACGATAGTAAAAATTAGTTTGGATTGTAAGTAAAAATAAAGTAAAGTATAATTTACCACGCTGATAAATTTTATATTTTATTACTATTTAAAATATGATCCACTGCAATTAGATTTTAAACTTCGAAAAAATTGAAAATTACTTGTTTAATAAGTTTAAGACCACTTGAAAAGCCGTAGAAATGATCCTTTAAAAATATATATATTGCGATTAACTTTGTGATATTTTTTTAATCCATAAATTAGGTGCGGAAATGTTATTTTCTGCAGACAACTTTAAGTAACAACTAAAGTAAGTAAATATTATAAGTACTCTGCCGAATTTGTATATAATTGTTACATATTCTATAGCATACCCTGTCAGTTTTTGTAAATGTTAGTTTTAGATACTGTTATTTTATGCACCAGTTTAGTGAAACTCTCATGTCTATGAAATACGATAGAAAAAGAACTACAATTCAACTTATTTGCGTCTAAAACTCGCGACCCTTAGATTTCGACAATGAAGCGTAAGCACAAGAATATTATTTCTTATTTTCGTAAGCGTTACTGTCATTATATAATGTGTCTAGCTGAAACCATATTTAGACGGATGGACATCATGTTATGAAATATATATTAATAAAATATATAAATAAATTGTGATAGGGAATAACATTTCATAAGATTCAATTACAAAACATAAAAATTAAGGAGACTTTTTTACATTTAAATGATTACTGACGTTTTCATTTACTGATCGATTTTGTTAAAAAACAATAGAGTTTTTCCTCCAGCTAACGATAACTTATTGTCCAAACTTCAATACCATCAGACTTTTCGTTCTTTAGTTATCGTGCTAACAAGAAATGTGACGGACGGATGGACGGACAGACAGACGGACATTTTTAAAATTGCTCAGAATTCGATCACGAACACAATATGAACATTTCTTTTCTCTAAGCGATATTTAAGGTTTCATAAAAGTGCAATATACTTCTCGTTTTTGTATTTGTGGAAAGTATAATGACTAAATATTATATCGCATTTTATGGGGACCATCTTTGGGTTTGGAATGTGTACTTTCAGGTAGTATAATAAATTTCTTGTAAAAATTACAATTTTTCGTATATTCTCTAACAAACAAAATTTTTTTAATAAAATTCAAGGTGAATCCTAGATTTTTATTTCACGTGCAAGCTCACTTAAAAAATTAAGTGAGCTTGCACATTAAAGTCACGAAAATCTACTGATAACTTTAGCACTAGCTTGTTAGGTTGCTATAAGTTAACTTGTCTATTAATGCTACCACAGGCGACAGAGCACTTAAAGAAAGTGTCATATTCAAGTTTGGATGGGCAATAACATATGAGCGGAAGACTAGGACTGGTCGAGATTATTACATGTAAATCCAAAATAATATGAACCAATAACCGCCCCCAAAAATTTAATGCAAATGCTCTTTTGCTGATGCAAAATATTACGTACGGTATTTTCTTGATTTGGAAATGTTGTTACAACCTTTTATCTGTAGTCATTTGGCTATTGATAGAACCAGACAATAAACATTGAACCGTGTATTTTTGGCACAATATATGATAAACTGTTTGGCTGTAAAATAGGGTGGAGTCAAAACGGCGAAAAAAATGTTTGTCCTAATTTGGTTTTCCCTACATGCAGAAAAGTGGCTACATGTACAGCCCATTCACTGTGAGAAGAGTGGGTTTTCTAAGATTTCATCTTGCGGTGCCCCCGGTCACTTTAATGTAACGATTTTTTTTTTAATTTTCAAATTTATTTTATTTACATCTATGCAGCTCTTAGCTTGTTTTTTTCTTACAACAACCCACGAGGAGGCGGCTGCATGTCGAGTTCCAACCTCCCAAACCCACCTCTATTGTCAATAGATTTATTTTAAACTGTTAATAAAATCGGACTTCGTCTCAAATTTTGGTAATTTTTGTCGGGAAACAATGCCACATCTTATAAACCCATCTCAGGCCTCTGGTCCACAAACAGATAATGACGCCTCTGTCACCAATTTCACACAGCGTTCTACAGCTTGAGAATGGCATGAAAAATTTAAAATTTAAATTTTATGCGGAACGTTGGAAATCATTTGTTGTAGTTGTTCAGTAAAAAATTGTTTGGTGATTGGTGGTTCAGTAACTGTTGTGCTCTGCCAGTCTATTAATTCAGCATAGTCTTTTGCGAAAAAATCAATAGTAGGTACTTTAAATTTTCGTATTCCAGTCACTCTGTTGTCAGTTCTGGATTTTAAAATGCGCCTTAAACCTAGTTTCCTAATGTGCTGGCGCATTCCTATGAGAATGTTTTCAAGGTATGCAAAATACCCGTTGGTTTGAATCGTTTTGTCAATTATTTCTTTTAAATTAGGTGCCATATATCTAGATCCTTGGATCATGCCATACAGATGAATTGAACCATATTTTACTTCTGATTTTACTTTAATGGCAAACCAGGTTGGAACATACACTTTCAGAATGTACTCTGCCATGAGTTTCAAATTCTCAGAACGATCACAACTTTCCACATATAGACGCAGTACTTTATTAGCTGTTGTTAACCATCTGGAATGTGCCATTTTCCCAGGTTGTCAGGTTGCCAAACTCTCAGATACAGCGCCAGCGGATATAGCAAGGCTTATTTCATACAGGTACCTTTGGTCGGTACTTAAGAGTTTCAAGTCTAATTGTGGAAGTACAGTCTCAATTCTTTGAAAGTTAGCAACAGGAAGCAGCTCACAAGATTTCAAACTTTTCCCTATGTCACCAGAAAATCCAGAAGATCCACATGTTTTCCCATCTAAATGTTTCATCAAATGGCGCAAAGATAATTCATTTGAATGCAGCATACAGATGAACCTCTGTAATGGCCTTCCAATACTTGTTTCTATTTTGTGAATAACACCATTATGAATGCATGTATTCACAGCAGTTTGTCGCTACCTAAGGCAACTAAACACGATAAAAATGTTAAAATATCATCTTCGATTGATTTACATTGACTGAGAGTTCGATCTTTTCGGCCATCAAAGTAAATAGTATGTGGTGTCTTCTCATTAGCCTTCTGCTGTTTCTTCACAGTTTCTCTTTTTCTTTTCCTTTCCCTTCTGACTTTACTCCGATCTACTGTTTTACAGGTATATTCTTCCATTATTATTCCAACATCCTTTAGGACAGCACTCGCTATTATAGCAGCCGATCTATCAGAAATCCCTACGCGATCACAAGCTTGGGCTAGACTTAGTAACTGAAGGCGTATTTGAGTAGATGTCGAAGTAGATGGTATACTCTCATATTCCATCTCTTTCCTGTGTACCGAACGTTCAATCTTTTTTGTGATAACCAGGTCAATGGATCCAATAACCATTGTTCTTTCATTTCTCTGATTCATCAAAAATTCTCATTCTCTAACAGGTACTTTAGTTTCGCATTTACACGACACAAACTCGGAACACTTACATGCAGAAATGTCGAATAGTTTAGCTTCTGCACTCTCTCTGAACTCTTTCACTTTTTGTTTAAGCGCCTTCGTGTTCCTAGATTTTATGGGCTTCTTGAGTTTTCTTAATTTCTCGTGAAAACATTTTATCAAATGTAATAATTGTTGATCTGACACCACCGGAAGAGATGCTTTGAACTATAACGCTTTTAGCTCTGCAATCAAAATAGCTGAAATATTTGTTAAAGTGGGCTCTGCTTTGTTTACCGACATTTCCAGTAATGTTTGACGAATCCACAAATAATTCCTCATCACATCTTTCATAAGTTGGTAAAATATTGTTCTTAAATTTCGAAGGAGCTCCGAACACAGGGCACGACAGATTTTCTAGTTTTAGACATATTTATTAATTAACTAACAGAAAGTTGCACAATTTCTACGATGGTAACTACTGTAGTCGAACAAGTTTAGACACGTTAAAGCGTCTTTCTGACTGTTACGGCACAGAAACACGTATCACTAACAACAGCCGAAGACAAACTTACTCTAATAACAATGGTCGCAAATTGTATCAACACTTGCGAGTTTAAAAGTGGTGGGGGGCACCGCCAAATGATGTACGATTGAGCTCACATTTTAGCATGTGTACAAATGCATAAGTAAGCCAGTTTTCTCAGTATAGGAATTTCAAATTTCATAAATCATATTTTTCGCTCCACCCTACTGTAAAATTACTTGTAATAGGCATTTATGGACTCTAATACGAAAGTGAATGCATACACGTTATTGTATATGTATTGTGTACTTATAAATATATCAAGGCGATTTTGATGATGAATTGTGAATAAAATTATACGCGATTGCCAGTTTTTCGTTATATATGTTCTCGAGTTGAGCATTCCTTAACTCGAGTAAGAATGTTGTTAGCGAATATGATATACTAATAAGTGACAAGTCTTAAGGTACGTGATACATCTGTACGAAACGCCTCAGAAATTTTCTGCCTTTACAAAACTATTAATCGCCACAGAATTTTAATTTCTTATGTATTTTATCTAATGTTGTGTCCACTAGAAAATATTACAAATATTAAAACAAATGGAATCTATGTAACAAATAAATATTTTTAAGAACGTTGATAAAAAATCTAAATAGAAATTGCAGGGAATTGGGAATTGTTTTAATTATTTGGTAATAAGCGATCACTAAAACTCCTGAATACTTTGGTTTCGTGATTTTTCACGCATTGTATATTGTTTTTCTATTCAAGTCGTCCATATTGTATCCGCCGTATTAAATTTCAGTTCGAAGATATTAAATTCATAATCAACGACCTTAGAAACCTTCAGTTATCCTTTGACTTATGCACATTTAGAAATATTTTGCATAGAGAAATCCATATATCTTAGTTTGTTCAAAAAATTGTAAATATTACACTTTCTTAATGGGTAAACTTTTAAATAGTTCATCTTTAAAACACGTTGCAAAAGGTTTCATTCAGATCTATTAAACAAGGGATTCTTCAGAATTAATTATCCTTTTATATCTAATTGCAGTGGAATAATAATAAAAATCTCTGTACATAATACGAATTACCACTATTTTTTAGCTTATTCCGATAACTTTGAAATTACATATGATAGAAATTCAGATAGGTGGTATATAAATATAATTAACAGCCTGGAAAGTAACGTTTTGAGTAAAAATTCCGAACTTGTCATCACTATGACTGCAATTGAAACCGGAAACAACAATGCAGGGGAATCAGCTCTAGTATTGAAGTTACCAACTGTTATTGATGAAGTAGGCCCTATATTTTCAGAAGCATATTACGAAGCTGAATACAAAATAGATGGAACCACAGTTTTTGAATTTGAGAGCGCTATTGCATTCCTAAATGTGGACGATCCGACTACTGTAACGATTACTGCACATAGTAAGTAGAAGAAAGACACCATGACACTTCAACAAAACTCAGTGCATACACACTAAGACATATCTTTCATGGAGAGAATGAAAATACCTCCACCGCCAAACACAACACACTACAACATTAGCGAAATATGAATAGGTATATTATTTTTCAGCATATTCAAATAACTTTGATATTCTGTATGGCTCCAATCGATGGTTCATCAGATTGAAGACTAATCTCGACACAAGTATTTTATTAAAAAATACAGAGGTTGTGATGACTATGTCTGCAATTGCAGCTGGAAACCCAAAGGAAGGATATGCAGCTCTTGTTTTAAAACTACCTTCAGCAGGCAGTGTAACAGCTCCCAAATTTTCAGAGGCATATTATTTAGCAGATTACTCACAGATCACAAGAGGCATTCTTGAATTTGAAAAACCCATAACATTTTCGAATGTAGATGACCCGGCAACGCTAAAAATTAATTTAGATAGTAAGTAAAATAAAGTCATCGATTACAACAATATTATGAATGAAACCTCGCGTAAATACGTGAATATATGCCAATATTATTTTCTAGATTATTCAAATAATTTTGAGATTACATACGACAAAACTACAAGTAGATGGTACATAAATATAAATACTATACTAGACAATAGTATTTTAAGTACAAATACAGAACTTGTATTGACTATGATTGCGACTGAACCTGGAAATGATAACAGAGGAGAATCAGCTCTAGTTTTGAAATTACCAACGGTTACTGAAGAAACCGGTCCCATATTTGCAGAAGCGTATTACGAAGCTGAATACAAAGATGATGGAATAGGAATTATTGAATTTGATAGCACCGTAACATTCTTAAATGTAGACGATCCAACAACTGTAAAAATAAATTTGGAGAGTAAGTAGAAGAAAAGTCACATCAAAACATCAAAACTTATTTTTCACAGTAACAAAGAAAGTATTTATAGTATTGCATTATGCAGCACTTGCAAAACGAGCAAAAAATAATCCACCTTTTTTAGATTACTCAGACAATTTTGACATTGTCTATGGTGCCAACCGATGGTACATAAGGCTGAAATCCAATCTTGATCGAAGCATTTTATTGAAAAATACAGAAATTGCTATCACGATGGTCGCAGCGGCAATCGACAATAAAATTGAAGGCTACTCGGCTTTGGTTTTGAAACTACCTTCAGCAAAAAGCGTAACAGCTCCTAAATTTTTAGAAGCATATTATCTAGCTGATTACTCAAAAATTACTGGTGGAATTCTAGAATTCGAAAGTCCCGTTCGATTTTCGAATATTGATGATCCAACCGTAGTGAAAATAGATTTGGATTGTAAGTAGACGAAAAACAAGAAAATTAAGCAGTACACTTTTCGCATTTTATTAATATGGCATACTTAAACCCCAATTAAATATAAATATCGATACCATTTTGTTTTTTAGATTATAAAAATAATTTTGAAATTAAATACAACACAAATACAGCTAGGTGGTATATAAATATAAATACTAGACTGGACAATATCGAACTAACTAAAAACGCAGAACTTGTCATGACTATGATCGCAACTGAATCTGGAAACGTTAACAAAGGAGAAGCGACTCTAGTTTTGAAATTACCTACCATTGCTGATGTAGAAGGGCCTGTGTTTTCAGAGGCGCATTATGAAGTTGATTATAAAGAAGATGGAACGGGAATTCTCGAATTCGAAAACCCTGTCTTATTTTTAAATATAGACGATCCGACAACTTTAACAATAGACTTGGACAGTAAGTAGAAGAAAAATATCATTGCACACAACAAAACTTGTTTTTCGTAGAAGCTGATGTTAACATTTCAGTTACATACAACAACACAAAACAATTTTAATATTGATGGAAAACTATAACTAATCGACCATTTGCAGGTTACTTAGACAATTTTGATATTGTCTACCGCGCCAATAGATGGTATGTACGAATAAAAACCAAACTTGATGCAAGTATTCTGACGAAGAATACAGAAATTATTATGACTATGACTGCAACTGAAGTCGGTAATAGGAAAGAAGGTTACTCAGCGCTGGTCTTAAAACTTCCTGCAGCAAACAGTGTCACAGCACCTAAATTTTCAGAAGCATATTATGTAGCTGATTACTCAAAAATTACTGGCGGAATTATAGAATTCGAAAACCCCATAATATTTGCAAACGTTGAGAATCCAGCAACAATCAAAATACGTCTGGATTGTAAGTAGAAAAATTCATAGGAAAAAAATTAACAACAATGTTTTTTAACGGTTATAAATCTATTTTTCCTTTTGGGATTTTCCATAACGCGTAATCTCTTCTGAACATAAAATCCAAGTAATATACAAAATAATATATTTATCCATATATTACAATTCAAACAACATGTTCATATGCTCCTGTACGACAGAAGCATTTGCCATACACCAGGCATTGTGGTTTGCACAATGAAACACTCGTATTTGTATTTGAAAAAATTAAAATTATGTATTTGGTTTCAGCAATAAATAAAAACATTTCAACCAAATCACAAACACGGCGGTGAAAGACTAGCTGATTTAATGCGGGGATCCAGTTTATATATAAGTTAGAGAGAGAACCAATAGTTTTGGAGGTATTTGCACAACTAATTTGTTTTGTGAGCAAAAGGGGAGTAAAAATATGGATCTTACAGACAAATAAAGTAAAAAGATGTAAATTTTAAGATAAAATGTATCATTTAAATTTGTGAAAATCTGGTGAATTACAAAGCAATACAAATCAATTCAAATAGCAGAATATATGATAATGTGACCACAAGGTCTAAATTATTGTGATTAACAATATTTATCTAAAAATATTGAGTTTGTCAAAGATATTATTGGTAAATACACCAAATATCTTATAAAACTCTCAAAAATAAGCAATAAGTACGAAAGTTCAAAATGTAGGTACTAGAATATATAAATTGCAATATATGAATAGTTGATCGGAATGGTAAAATTCACTGAAAACTTGCGATGTAAAATCGTAGCACAATAAATACTAAAGAAATATGCACATATCTCACCACCCCATGATGGATATTCTAAGGCTAAATCCTGGTGAGACTTCTCAGCTCCTCTCAATTTGTCTCATATAAAGCATATAATTTGACAGCATGGCATACATTTGCTACTCTGGAACAGGGGATGCTATCAATTTTGCTTTAGGCGTGTTGAACTTGATTTACTCCAAAATTGACTCTACTGGACTGAACTGGACTGGATTCTACTAAACTATACTGGACTTAAAAGGCGACTGTAAATCTTCTATCGCTAATTTAACTTTGAGCATTACCAAATTACGTTAAATACTTGGAACTCCTGAATACAGCAATTTACTTGGATGCATCTTATGACAATAACTAAGTTGGCATTCGATAAATACTAATCTCCAAAGATAAATATGGTTCGGTAGGAATTATAATTTCCAAAGCATTGAACGGATTTCCCATAAACTAATTACTACATATATGACTTAAAAGAATTCTCAATGACTATGATAGCGATTAGCTTAAATCGACAGCAAAACTCCGCGTTAGAAAAGAAAGAAAAAAAATACTCATTACCACATGTTTGTAACATAAAGGTTATCACACGAAAAAAATTAAATACGTTTACACAAATAAAAAATACGGCTTATAGGCAAAATATCGGGTTAAAGAATGAATTAAATAAATTTAACTACCTTATTCTTGGTGGATTCACTATGTAAAATTAGATAAAACACGTGTCTTTTGATTATCTTGAGTTGAGTTTAAGTTACTAATGCTGCTGTGGAGTTGGAAATGATTTTCCAGTCTACGCGGGCCACAAGAAATAACCTCTAACCCTACTCTAATAACTGCGCAAAAGTACCATATTAAGTTGAAACAGAAAGAAAACTGAGTATTTACGATATAGGCAAATTAAAATACTAGTATGTGTAAAGTAAGTCATGTGAACCTTCACCCACAAATTGTACCAAGTCGATTTACTAACATGTAAATTGATGTTCCTTTACGTTATATGAAAACAATATGATAAGAGCTGTAACAAAAGGATAAATACGCTGTTTAAATATAAATACACAATAAGGTATATCCCACATCTAAACACAATAGCTATTCATTTATTTAAAGATACTAAATGTAATGTACACTCTGTACTATAATAAAGTATGTTCTATTCGATTTTAATTAAAAATGCATTTTAATCTAAGCGGAATGTTACAACATAACACTGAATTTTACATTAATAACAAAATCGAGAACTAAGTTCTTATTAATAACAATCTTAAAAGAATATCATAAGCTAACTTCCAATAACAAAAAGATTACTTTTATATGGCTAAAAGTTCAGGAAATCAATTCAGAAAATAACATCAAAAGAGAATACACGTGATAAAAATCCTGAAAGGAAAGTAAAAACTTAAAAGAAAGCTACAATCAACCTTCAGCCATTATATGTATCTATATTTTGTTCCATACCATTAAATGTAAATATCAACCGGTGTTTCTTCTAGATTATTCTGATAATTTTGCTATTACGTACAACAGAAACTCAGCTAGGTGGTACATAACTGTAAATAGCAGACTCGACAATAATCTGTTGAATAAAAATGCAGAACTTGTCATGACTATGTTTGCAACTGAGCCCGGAGACAGTAATGAAGGGGAAGCTGCTCTAGTTTTGAAATTGCCAATATTTACGGATGAAACAACGCCTATATTTTCAGAGGCATATTACGAAGTTGAATACACAGAAGAAGGGGCAGGAATTATTGAATTCGAGAACCCTATCACATTCTTAAATATAGACGATCCAGCAACTTTAACAATAGGCTTGGACCGTGAGTAAAAGAAAACCACCATTCACACTGCATCCGAAACACAATATATATGGATTAATTCGCGAGGAATTGAGAATTGGCATAGCCTAACGGCAGATAGAGTACTTCAAGGCGAGCCCAGATCACCAAAAATAAATGTTTTGGCCATATAGGGTTTTATGTATTTGGTCTGAAAATTCAAAAAGGTTTCTCTGCAATGGTTGGATGTAATCGAATAAAATTTTCCAGTAACATTCCTCGGCTGGGACTTGTTAGAATGGCTTACTTGTTTTTGAAAAATCTAATGCCGACTCGGAAAAATCTGTCTTCTCGTTTTTGACAAAAAATTACATTTTTCTATCGCATTTTTGTTATCAAATAAATATAATATCACAAAAACAATATGGTTTTCAAGAGGGTAAGTCTACAAGTGATGCCATAGCTGAACTTTCTGCTCTAGTATATAATGCAGTAGATTCAAAAAAACCAGCTTTATGTGTGTTCCTCGATCTAGAGAAAGCATTTGACACAGTATGTCATAGGCAACTTTTGCTACAATTAGAGAGGATAGGTTTCAGCCGACTTATTCAAAAGTTATCTGGAAAATAGGCAAGTGTATGTAAAAGTTAATAATACATTGAGTGAATCGGGAACAATGCATTATGGTGTGCCACAAGGTACTGATATTTTACTACTACTTAACCAGTGGCCAAAACATTTTTATTGCTGGTGATCTAGACTCGCCTTGAAGTGCTCTATCTACCGTTAGGCTATGGCACATTCCTCGTGAATCACTCTGTATGCACACCAGTACAACATTGAACAATCCTTATTCTGTCAAGTACAATATTTTTAGAATATTCAAGTAATTTTGACGTTGTGTATGGCTCTAATAGATGGTACATAAGAATAAAAACTAATCTTGACGGAAGCTTTCTGAAGAGAAATACAGAAATTGTTACGACGATGACTGCAATTGCGGATGGCAAAAATGGAGGACACTCAGCTCTAGTTTTCAAGCTACCTTCAGCAAATAGCGTCACAGCTCCTAAATTTTCAGAAGCGTATTACTTAGCCGATTACTCCAAGATTACTAGAGGAATTATAGAATTTGAAAAACCCATAACGTTTGTGAACGTAGACGATCCAGCAACGGTAAAAATAAGCTTAGATTGTAAGTAGAAACACAACAAATTTCAGGCACGCTTTTTTAGTGTATTGGTTTGTTTTCTGTTATTCCAACTATAAATACCATTCAATGTTATTTTTAGCTTATTCAAATAATTTTGATATTACATACGATAGAGCTACGGCTAGGTGGTATATAAATGTCAACACCAGACTGGAGAATAACATATTAAATAGGAATTCAGAACTTGCCCTTACTATGATCGCAACTGAAACTGGAAACGTTAATGTAGGTGAATCGGCACTAGTTTTGAAATTACCAATTATTGCTGAAGAAACTGGACCAATATTTTCAGAAGCTTACTACGAAGCTGAATACGTGGAAGATGGCCGTGGATTCTTTGAATTTGAAATCGATATAACATTCTTAAATGTGGACGATCCAACAACTGTAGCAATAAGCTTGGACAGTAAGTAGAAGAATACGTCAGTTCCACAAAAATCAGTGCACACTCCGTGACAGATTTTCCTTGGGAAGTTGAAAAACACAAACCACACTACAATTTGTATTATCGAATTACTACTATTGAAAATATGTTTTTTTAGATTATTCGAATAATTTTGATGTTGTATATGGCTCGACTAAATGGTACCTAATATTAAACACTAAACTCAACGAAACTATTTTAATGAAAAATACCGAAATTGTTATGACCATGACAGCTAGTGAAATTGGAAACATAAATGGAGGTCACTCAGCTCTGATTCTAAAATTACCTTCAGCGAATCTCATCAGTGCTCCTAGATTTTCGGAAGCGTATTATATAGCGAGTTACTCAAAACTATCTAATGGAATTATAGACTTTGAAAGTTCTATAACATTCTTGAATGTTAAAGATCCAGCTTTGGTAACAATAAATTTGGACCGTAAGTGCAAAGAAAAACAATATTCAACTATAGTTGACAACAACTTTGTATTATTTTTTTAGAATTATCAGATACATTTGAAATTACATACGATACGAATGCAAATAGGTGGTACATAAATGTAAAAGACACCCTGGATGATAGTATTCTAAGTAAACATGCAGAACTTGTTCTGACAATGACTGCTGTTGAAGCTGGCAACGAGAATGAAGGATATTCAGCGTTAGTCTTAGAACTTCCGTCAAATGCAGTTGCTGAATTAGCTCCAATCTTTGCTGATGCGTATTACTTAGCTGACTATCCGCAAAACGCAATCTCATATATTCAATTCGAGATTCCTATCGCTTTTAAAAATGTTGATGATCCTAGTAAAGTAACTATAACATTGGACAGTAAGTATGACTGATTATTAACAATGTTAAACACAACACCCACGATACAGTCATTCAGAATTTTTATGTACACTGTAAAAAATGAGGGTAAATTTACCGTCGTTGCGTGTAAAATTTTAATGCAACTTTACCCGCAAAGAGAGTATAAAATTCCATTTACAAGGGCGGATTACCCAAAATATAAGGTAAATAGAAATTTTACATTCTTTTTGAGAATGAAGTTACATTAGAATTGGGTGTAATTTTACTAAGTAATTTACTATGAAAAGAAAATCCTATCTGGATAAGAGGCAATTTTGTAACACCACGAGGTCTAGCAAAATTGCCCCTTATCCAGACAGGATTTTCTTTTCATAATAAATTTACCGTCGTTGCGTGTAAAATTACACCCAATTGTAATGTAACTCAACCCGCAAAAAGAGTGTAAAATATCTATTTACCTTATATTTTGGGTAATCCTCCCTGGTAAATGGAATTTTATACTCTTTTTGCGGGTAAAGTTACATTAAAATTTTACAAACAACGACGGTAAATTTACCCTCATTTTTTAAAGTGTACGTAGTCGTATCTAGTCTCAGGGTAAAAATACAAAATATACAAAACTGTACGTGACATACGGTCATTTTTAATCCGTACACAAGATGAGAATGTAATAGCATAGCCATCTATTATTTTAATTTTCTTTCCATTTATTATACTCTTGGTCTGTGAATATACTATGATATACAGTTCGGTCCATTGTAATGCGTACATTGTGAACATTTTATACGAGAAGTTACCAATTGACATTTGCCGTTGATGGCATTATTGCCATGAGCGAGTTATACTTCTAAAATCGCGCCATTTTAATGATAATAGAATATACTACTGTTCCATCTGGTAATAAAATTCTTTACGCATTTTACCACTTTCCATTTGTTAAATAATTTTACATTTTTTTTTTTCTAAACAAACAGTAATTCCATAAACATAAAATAAAAAAATAAAGTGAAAATGTTAAGAAAAGAAATTAAAAATTAAATCAACATAGCAATAATGAGAGAAAATGTTTAAAAATAACCCCTTGTTGGAAAAGACGATATTCAGTCTATCACAGAAGCTTCTTCTGATATTTCACAAATGATAGGCGTAATACTGTGGAAACTTCGAGTGATTCGTAATTTTTTCACGGTATTAGACTCATTCTTAAAACCATAAATCAATTACTTGCAATATCCTCATAAGAAAAAATTGCGATGTGGTGATCTAGCTGGTCACTGGTTAGTTCCCTATCAACCATTAAATGGTTTGCAAAAATTTCTTTCAAATATGCTCGAACTAAGGCGGGCAACCAAATGTCAACAAATCTTTTCCCGGCAATTTGCTATTTGCAATAATTCCAAGTACTTAACTCCAATCGAAATTCCTCCTAGAGAATGGTACAATCATATTTTCTTCAAATATTTCCCCCAAATATTCAATTTTTGAGGATATTGTATTCGGAGGGTGAAAAATCTATGTAGATTCTCTCTAGACCATATTATCTATGGTTTATATCGATACAGTAAGTAGATTAGTCACGTAGTCAGTAAAAACTAGATTTCGTCTTTGTGAATTTCTTCCACCACTGTCTCGCAAAATTCCATTCGAGAGATATTATTCTCAAGAAAAATTTTATGGGTCTTTCTTACTTTGTACGAACAATAACCGTTCTTCTCTAGAATTAGTTTGACTGTAGTAGCACTTGAATTTATCGTCTTAGTAGCTTGTACAGCCGAAAATATCGGGTTTTCGTTGACGGAAGAACAAACCATGATTTCAAGCATTTCTCTGTCATCGTCAAATAGGTGGCTTCTTATGTTGTGACAGAGAAATGCATCCATACTGTTCAAAATTTTGAACCAATCTGTGCACCGTAGACAGAGAAGGTAGGGATCTATTTTCGAATGTACTTGCGAATAGTTCTCTTATTCACCTCACCGTATAATTTAGGTGCTACCATTTAATAATTTGTTTTTTTTCCTACAAATTATAAACGTCTATTTTTCTTGTAAATGAATTTTCGGTTTGCAAAACTTACCTCTACCGACTCTCTGCGTAAAATGAACAATAGCGTGAAGCGCAGTCACAGATAAACAAACCAGATATTTCACTTAATAGTATTCCCTATGTAACCAGTTTAATTTTTTGTCATGTGACGTATACCTTCCAGGATTCTGCGCAGAAGACATAAACAGCAACCTAGCAGTTGACATGGAAGTTAAGACCAGCGAATGTCACAGGAGGGAGTGTTTAGTACTGAAATCTCAGAGATGAAAGTCGTCATCAGCTACACCAGTGATATTAATTATTTTGGAATGTGGTGTATTGTATTGAAGCTTAGAGTTGTTATTGTTAGTCATTTAAGTGGTTTTTTGAGTATTTATTAGGTGACTTTTAATTATTGTTACGTGTCATCAGCTCCCTCCTGTGACTATATTCGCTGGTTAAGACTACTTGGTATATGCGCTAATCACTACACAAATTGGTACCTTCCAGGAGTTGATTTATTATCTAAACCATGAAACGTCATAAGTGAAACATCTGGTTTGTTTGATTTGTGGCGCAGTACGAAGTATGAACACAAGCTGGTTAATCGTCGTGCATCGGAAATCGTTTCTCGGCTCCTAGTCCGGTGATATTAGGAAAATGTCTCGGAAAGTTTTGGGACAAGCCAAAAATTAGTCTACCCCCTACAGAATTTCCTCAGAAATCCGAAAAAAATAGTGTTGACCACTCAAAATGGCGGCTTTAATTGTTATTCAACTTTTTGTAAACATAATGAACTTGTTTGCTTACATCTTCGCTTCTAAAGGTCATAGAAAAATGTATGTAAAGATTACATACAATTTATTTGATAAGACATTGATGAGTGACTAGTTTTTACTCTTATTGTTGATAAAAAAGCTATACATTTCGTATTTAAAAATTAATTTATTGAATGTACAAACTAAAGCTTATTTTTCTGTCCTCGTTTTTTTTTTAGGGTGATTTCCTGTGTCGGACTCGCTGTCCGTTTCGTCTCGCATTTCTGCGTACAGACAATCATCGTCATCATCGTCATTATTTATATCAACATTTCCAATAACTTCCTCATTTTCTTGCATTTCATTTAATTTAAACTGACAGACACCAATATTGATTTATTTTGTTTTAAACAGCGAAATAAACATCTAATTCATAACATAACAATAATGCGTGATTGCTTAAATTATAGAATGTTTGTAAAATTGTAAAAAAACGCTGCCCAAGGAATCACTACTTCCACATCCAGATTTTCTATCCAAGTCTCTCACAACGAAAAAAAAAACTAATAAAACGATATGTCACATCGGTAGTGAGGGTAGGAACGGTGGGAGTGGGGGTGGATGAATTAAAAACGAAATTGAGGCCATTGCTTCTCGTATGCAAACTAAATCACAATTTTATTTTATCACCCCCTTTAATAATAGGGTGGGGGTGGTAACGGGGGTGGCTAATACCAAAACATTTTTTGGGACCTTAGCTTCTCTTATTTATACTAAATACCAATTTTATGGACTCCCCCAACCCTTCAACGGAATAAGATCAAAATATAATCTTCCAGATCTCGTTAAAATACATACATGTAGCAAATATTTCAAGTCAATATATTAAACGGTTCCAGAGTAATCGTGCGCACAAAAAAGTTACAGACGGACCGACCGACAGAGCGACAGACTTTATTGCTCAAACTTAAAATCTCGACATTTCATAACATTCTAAGCCTATTTAAAAAATAAAAATTTTTACAATTGTGTTTTTGCGTTACTATACTTCCACTGTATGTGGAAATAATTATTATAATTATGTTTGATTATAAACTACTGAAATTATTTTATCTATAATAATAAAATAATAAAGCCGCTGTATTACAAATTTTTGCAACGTAATTGAATAATTGAAGAATAATCGAATAATCGGAAAGCTGAGAAAAAAAAATAAGTTCAATTAAAAAAAAAAAAAACGTACATCTAGCCACTCCTGAAGCTGAGAAAAAGAGAAATGAAGCTGCCGCCGCGGTAAAACTGTCCAAGTACGCCACTAGCAGTAAAGTGGGAGGGGGATCTGGCTTCTAGTGTGAGCGCGAGCGCCAAGGATACAATTTTCTCGATTTTTTTTCCATGGCCCATCTAGATATATAGACATGGCACTTTTTGTAAGTGATAACACATACTCTGAGGTATATTCAGTTAAATTTTCAAGTAAGAATATTTTCAAATTTCGCCGTAATCACAAAAAACGTGAAATCTTCATATCTCGGCTCCAAAGCATCGGAGCAAAATTTTTTTTCTTAAATTCGTGTTTTTTTATGACAATTAAAATGCCGTTAGTTGCAATAAATTTTATTCAAAATCCACTGAGATATTTACATTTGTTTAAATTGCAAAATTGATTTTTTGCGTAAAAAAGTCGCAAATTAAAATTATTTTGCAATATTCTTTTTGATTATGTAAATGTACGTCAAATACAATGTTTCTACCGAAACAGAACTGTAAAATATGATCTTTTAGTATAACAGTTTGAATTTTTTTTGTATAAATTAATTGCAAAAAAAAATAATTAATATTTTGCAACGGGACAAAGTGCATTTCATTAAGGGTAAAAATATGTACTTCTTCTCATAATATCGTTAACATGCAGATTTTATATTTGTTTCTACAGTACTTCAAAGTTCGAGGATCGAAAAATTCAATTTTTTTAGTTTTTTGTCATAAAATGTTATTAACAATCAAAAATTCATTCTTTGCATATACCTTCCTTATAGGGGAACCCGTAACGAAGAAATTAACGGGTCGAACGTTTTCCTACGACCTTTAGAAGCGAGGATATAAGCAAACAAGTAAGTTGCAAAATTCATTTTGTTTACAAAAAGTTGAATAACAATTAAACCCGCCATTTTGAGTGGTCAACACTATTTTTTTCGGATTACTGAGGAAATTCTGTAGGGGGTAGGCTAATTTTTGGCTTGTCCCAAAATTTTCCGAGAAATCGTTATTTTTGAATCTAGAATCACCGGACTATCCTGCCAGTGGACGAAAGTCAACTAGGCATAGTTGTATTCGTATTTTGCTGAACCGATCTGTATAGCATAGTGTAAATCTCAATGCAAAATTCAGTCAATTACTGGATGTATATACAATTTTCACCTCCTCTATGTCAGAAAATATTTGAATGTATAATTCGAAACGTACACGATTGACCACAATGAAAAAAATTAGTTGCAGCAACGAAAAACTCACAATCCAGTTCCAATAAGTTAAAATCATCGTGCTATAACTGTTTCGCGCGTGTGTTTTTGGTTAACAATATCCAATCAATATATTTTTTACCAATAGTTTCGTATAATATTTGGCTTTTCTAATCACTAACTCAACATACAGCTAATATATTTTACAATAATTCTCTCACCAAGATGTTCCGTTTTTTAAAAAAGTAAGTGGGGTATACGAGTAAAAACGGTAAAAACATTTTCCAGTATGACACAAATTTAATGTATTCAATTTTTTAGATTATGTAAACAACTTCGAAATAGTTTTGATTTCAAATAAATGGTACGTTATGATAATAACTCCCATTGACGAATCTGTTCTAAATGAAAATGCAGAACTCGTCATGTCTCTAGTTGCGACTGAAAATGGCAAAAGCTCTAAAGGGTATTCTGCTTTAGTTTTAAAAATTCCCCCTGCTAATATTGAAACGCCACCATTATTCTCCAAAGCAATCTACTCAGCCGAATATAAAATTAGTGATGGGCAAGCAATAGTTGCGTTCACTGACGCTATACATGTAACCAGCAAGACAGATTTATCGGATATTTCTATTACAGTAAACAGTAAGTAACTCGGAATCACAGTAATCTTAATATATGCTGTTTCTTCATAACGACCCCAGTGTGAAACTTTCAGAATATAACTTTAAGAGACTTATAAAGAGAAATGTACTTAGTACTTAAAACAATGTTACATGCAATTAAAGGTAGGGTAAAATGAATACAAGACAAGAGTGAATTAAATTCAAATGCAATTGTCACTTCCCGTGTTTTAGTGGTACAGTGTCTGGGAGCAAATTAAATTCTCCTTTCATCTAATTCCTTATTAGATGAAACTATTCAATTTGCGAAGACAGTAAAATACTACTTAAATCGCCTCACTAGAAATCCCATGCAGAAAAGGTAATCCACAAAGCAAGACTGTTCCTGGGGATATGTCGAAAAATTTGTGGAAATTCATTCAGACATTGGTGTTAACAAATATCTGGACTCTTGAAGTGCCGAAGCTGGATATGCCTTACTGTCATAAGACCTGTGGTAGCGTATGGTTCCATAATTTGGTGGTTGAAAGAGTTACGATAAATTATTAAAACTAAAACTTTCTGGTTTAGAAAGAAAAGCATGCCTGGTAATAACTGGTGCAATGTGCCACACGTCAGCTGCTCTGGAAATCCTCCTGGATCTACCTCCTCCCCACATCTAGCTTGAGAAAGATACCATATCCAACCACAACTGCCCTTTAACTTCATATCTCATGGAAAAATGAATGGGATCGGAATAAAACAACAGGGCTACAAAGGGTAGATAGTAGTTGGTTCACAGACAGCTCTAAAACTCCTGCAGAAATTAGAACCTGTTTAGTTGCAAGGTAAGAATGTCTTCGAACGTGGGTCATAACGCAACTATATTTCAGGCTAAAAACTACGCCATTGAATTTACTGTAGGAGGGTTAGTACAACCGCATCTTAGGCACACATCAATAAAAAAATTTTCAGGCAGCCAAGCAGCTCTTAAAACTCTTGGATTCTATCGCTGCAGTTCTAAAATGGTTACAAACTGGTAGAAGGCTCTAACCTAATTGGGTATAAATAAAAAATTGACCCTGTTATCATTCTCACAATTTGACAAAAGATTGTTGGCAAAGGACCTGGACAGTTTATCATTCAATAAGTTTATCAGCTTTATAAAAAAGCTGGACTTATGGAGTGAAATACAACTAGGTGTGAACCACAATAGATCAAATGGTAACAGTGGAGGGCCTGAGAATAAGTCCACTAACATATTAACCTAACCACTATATCTGATACTAACTGCAACCTACATATCAGAACGAAATTTGTCACTAAAGACAGTGCTATTGCATATTCGATCCCATCATCTTCATTTGTTATTACATCCAAGTATTGTATTCATTGGTGACGGTAAGCATCATACCTACCTCCTTTTAAAATGAAATTGTACGTAGGTGTACATCTTGTAGTTGTAAAACTTTTTCTAACAGCCGTCAACCGTAAACCGCAATATTTGCACTCATGGTTCTTGCTAGATAGTCATTATTATATCAGATCAAATGTATAGGAGAAATATAATAATATGATACATAATGTTTATGTCAATATAATCATTTGTCTATACAAATAGGATTTCAGCGATCTGGAGGTTTTTGAAGAAATAATGACAGTAATAGATTGCAGTCAACTATAAAGAAAACTTTATTTTCATAAAAAAAATATTTTTGGAAGTTTCCCGCTGGGTCCAGTTATGTAGAGGTACAACGTATTTTACTATTGGTTTATTTTTAGATTATCCATCTTACTTTAACATCGTATATAATAGAAATACTGGAGCTTGGGTTATGAATGTAGTAAACCAAATTTCCGACGAAATATTGTTAGCTAAAACCGACTTGGTAGTCACTATAACAGCAATAGATATAACCAATGGTTTAACAGATCAAACAGTAGTAGATATAACATTACCACCTCTTAATACTGAAACATCACCAAAGTTCTCTAAGACCTACTACACCGCAAAATATACAATTTCTGATGCCACGCCAATGGTTACATTTGATGTTCCTCTCACCATAACAAATAGAGATGATTTGGAAGACATTTCTATAAGTATAGACCGTAAGTGATATACTGGTCATATGTATTCCAAATCCTGACGATTTTTTATCTTTATAGCTTATGTCAATAACTTTAATATCATTTATGATGTTCAAAGTAAGGAGTGGAAAATGAATGTAGTGACAAATTTGGACGAGTCCGTCCTAAACGCCAAGGTAGACTTAGTAATGGGACTATTAGCAACTGATAAGACTACTGGAGAAATTGGAGAGTGCTCTTTAGTCTTAACGTTGCCTATAGTCAATAATGGGGAAGCACCAAACTTTTCTAGTATTTATTACTCCGGAGAATATCTAACTGACAATGGAGGAACAATCGAATTAGAAAATACAATTCAAATTTCCAATAAAAATGATCCTACTGCAATAACTATTAGTTTCGATGACAGTAAGTCACCAAATGTTCTTAATGTTAGGTTTTTATCAACTTGCCAATGTTTTAGGTTATAGAAATAACTTTGAAATAATTTACGACAGAACCAACTCGAAGTGGATTTTAAATGTTATTTCTCCACTTGATGATTTAGTTGTAAAAAACAATGCTGACCTTATAGTGACTCTAACAGCGACTGAAAGAAATAACCCTGATATTGGCCAAGCCGCCTTGTTACTGCACTTGCCTGCAGCGCACGTAAAATTAGCTCCCAAATTTTCTCTAGCTCACTATTTTGCGAATTATGTGGTCGAAAATGGCCGAGCGACCATTGACTTTAATAATACGATTACTGTAATAAACAAAGAAGATTTCGACAGTATTTCTGTTACTCTGGACTGTAAGTATAAATTAGCACATTAATGAACAACGTCACACAACACATATTGTAGAAGTAGAATTACATGAAAGAAAATAACAAGTAACACAACATATTACACTCCATACGCATTACACAATACACCTTTGTAATACTGAAAATTTAGTCAAGAAATTGAAGGTATAACTAAACACCTATACTCCACAAAAACTTATATACACAATTACACATTATTCATTCATATCTCTTGGAAAATTTTACAGCATTTAGCACTAACTTTAAGTTGAACTATGATTCTTCCAAAAAAGAATGGATCATTAGCGTAACACAGCCTCTACCAGATGACATCTTAAACTCGAATACTGAACTTGTTCTGACCTTGCTGGCAAATGAAAAGGATAATGAAAACATAGGGGACTCAACGCTGATTTTAACATTACCTTCCTCAGGGGATAATTCTGGACGCGATTTGAAGTTTTCACAAGTACACTACTCAGCCGAGTATGACATAGAAGAGGATAACAATGTTGTTAAAATAAATGGTGCTATTACAGTGACGTCGACACTGGATGTTACCGGTTTGACTGTTTCTCTCCAAAGTAAGTAAACAAATACATGAATGGTTAGTTACACCCTTTGGATGCAGCGTGAAAAATATACAAGAAAAAAACTATAGAAAAATATACTATACGGTTAATGAGTACACTGCTTGAAATTCAACTTACCAAAAACAATGTGCTACTTGCGTAGTATATGGTATATGACAGATAAATTTCAGGGGAGCGTTTTGCATTTTCCGTATTTTATATCTATGGTACTATGTTAGCTGAAGATAATATACTACACTGAAATATTCAATTTTTGGATATATAATTGATTTTTGAGTTTCAGTTTTGATTTTTCATCTATTTCATGGTGTAACTTGTAAAATGACTTTAATGGAGCATATGAGCTTCTAAATATATGACTAATATGATGATCAAAGCTCAGATCCTCGTCTAATGTTACTCTTAAATTGTTCGCCCTATTGAATTGAATTTTAGTATTATGTGCTATGATATCAAAATGATCTAGATGGAAATGGAACTTAGGTCGTACCCTTTCATGCGTTTATTTTTGGATTAAGTATAAGCCTATTTTATTGCACCATGTACAAATACGATTTAAATCTTCATTTACATCTTTCATTAAATTAGGGAAATCATCAAACTTTAAGGACTTACATATTTGGATATCATATACATATAAGTACAATTGGCAAACCAAGGCGGCACAGGGAAGGTCCAACGTAAACACCGAAAACAGAATAAGTCTTAGTACACTCCTGAGGTACACTACTTAACACCTGCTGCACGTACGAATAATTATTTGTGGCTATTTAAACAAATTGTCATCTATTTCGCAAATAATCGCTAAACCACTGTAAAACAATAAGCTGCACTCCAGTAGATTTTAGCCGCGCGATCAGTAAATTTGTCTAAGATAAGTAGTGAATTCAAAACATAACTTTAAGAAAGGTTCATTAACAATATGTAAGATTTTTTCAAACAAATCAACAATGTTACCTGATTATTACATACTAGTGTAGAATTTGTGACATAGTACAATTTTTGCCTATTATTCTGCTTCTGCTATAATCCATCTTCTTTATTTCAGATGATCCATATGCAGAATATTTCACGATAACTAAAGAAGATGATAAATATGTAGTGACTGTTGCGAAACCGTTAACTTCAGATATATTGAACCGCGAAATAAGCATCGCGCTGACGCTAGTGGCATCAGTTGACACAAGCGTAAGCTACGCTACCCTGGTTGTTAATTTGCCAGCAACTGTTAAGGAACGCGCCATAGAGTTTGCTCTGACGCTTTATAATGGAATATATAAAATAGATGATGGTAGTTTCCAAGTTACCGATACAATAAGAGTTGAAACTGTTGAAGATGATGCCAATATTGAATACAGCCTCTCTAGTAGTAAGTATTGAGCTAGGATTTCTTACGAAATATTTTTAAAAAGGTTAATACTCTAACGTGAATTTAGGTGTGGTAGCATAGCAATACAGTAACTAGAGATTTTAATTTAGAACATTGTCATGTGGGTGAAATTTCGTTAATTATTTGATAAATTATTTATGCATCAAGAAACGTTTCTATATTATGCGGGATTTTTAAAGTGGGTGTGTGCCATTCATTTTCAGGAGGTGACATCAAAAAAAAAATCAATAGAATTAAAAGAAAATCACATTTTAAGTCCCAAAGGTCCAATGCAATCTTTGAAAAATTGTTAGTTTTTATGTCATAATGACTTGAAAATTGCGATTTTAGCTTGCGAAAGTAAGGCATCTCAGAACGGGTTTCGTCGAATAACTCGAAGTATCAAATTTTTCAAAAAAATATGCTAGAAATCAAAAACAAACTTTATAAACTGATGATGAATTTGATTTTTTTTTTAATCTCAGTAGGATTAACAGTTTTGGAGACCTCAAAAATTAAACATGCCGTCCGAATATTTATAAAACGAAGTATTTAATTTAAATGTTAAATGTCTCAGGAACGATGGTACCTATGTCAAAAATACTAAGCGTTAAAATTAATGATTACAAACACAGGTCTACAAAAAAAAAGTAATGTACTGAGGTTCTCACCTAACTTTCTGAAGTATTTTGACGAGCTGAAGCCAATTTTGGACAACAATTTTTTTCTGTTGTGTTGGTTTTTGTCTACCACCCACCCCTTTTATCACATAAAAAGGGTAAAAAAAGGCCTTGTCCTAAGATTCCCAATCTCATTTAACTTTTCTGAAGTATTTTGACGCGCTGAAGCCAATTTTAGACAACAGAATTTTCTATTAGTTTCCCTCTACCTCCTCCTTTTATCTCCTAGGGGTAGAGGAAATTAACACGATAGATCTTTTTTCTCCTAAATTGGCTTCAGCGCATCAAAATACTTCAGAAAAGTTAGATCAGAACCTTAGGACAAGACCTTTTTTTTGCTCCTTTTAGGGGAAGGTATATGAAAACTGATACGATAGAAAAACTTTTTTTGTCCAAAATTGGCTTCAGCGCTTCAAAATACTTCAGAAAACTTAGATAAGATTGAGTACCTTAGGACAAGACTTTTTTTTTTAGACCTGTGTTATTTATTATGCTTTTTACGGAGTCTGTAGCTCAGCTAACTAAGAGTACTAACCGAAGTGGGTTTGAACCTTACACAGCGAAAAAAATTTTCATAGCAAATTATCCCCAAGAAGTTGTTAGGATTGGATTCTACTATAAACTGTAGGGCCTCGTCCCCTTTTCTCGGAGAACTAGATCTCCTAGATTTAAGAGGATCATTGATGGGACATTGAAGGTGGTTAAAACTTTTCTGTTTCTGTGGCATAAAAAAATAAAGAATTTATGATCGGGACAATGTGCATATTCACATTATTTTAATAAAAATGTCTCCATTTTGTTATTATACCCTGTGTGCGACAAGATCCTATTGACGTTTAAATTTAAAGGGTATGTAATTCAAAATAATTTTTACGTACTTAAGCTTATCAAATCAACGTCACTCAATTACATGTGTCGTTTGACATTATTGGCAGTTCAATTCATCGCTATCCTCCTTTCCCGGCTAAGATATAGTACAATACTGTTACTACTTAGCCATGTTAGTAGTTATTAGTTTAACTGCCAACATTTGACACTTGTATAAAAGCCATACCCAACGTAAATTTGATGAGTTAAAAACTCTCAAAGAATTTTATGACATGAAAATATTTTAATACTCTTCAAGAAAAAATAGTACTTACCTCTCGTTTAAGTTTAATAGTTATATCAAAAAGGGCAAGATTTAAGCCCTCTTTGTCAATATAGTTAGGGAGCAAAAGGCAAAATATTTAGGACACTTATGTTTTCGAATTGGTTGACCAAATTATATATTCTTATATTACTTTGGTTACATGAAAGTATTACTTTGAAAAGTTGTCAATTAAGATATATACATGTTCTTCGCTACTCTTGTATATTTTTACAATATTTTTACTTCACTCATTTTTAGATACGGGCTATGAGGAGTATTTCGGAATTTCCTATTCAGCCAAGGTAGTTACAGTCACAGCTAAGGAAATACCTACGAATTTACTAAGAGGGCGATCAGTTATACCATTATTACTGAGAGTTGGAGTAACTGGTACATTGGACAGTTCAACGGCCGTTCTAAATGTGAAAGTTGAGAGTAAGTATTTCAATGAGCAGAAGTTGCAGTCGTGCGTGACCGATTGCGAATATATATTTGGTTAATATTTTTTTCGAATGTGGCACAATTCATTTTTACGTGTTGCCACTGAGATTACGTACTATCGTGAGCAAAAAAAAATGGGACAACTATTTTTTTCTAATGTAAATCTGTCTCTATTTGCACACTTGCAATGAATTTTGACAATGACTGATAATGTCACAAAAATTAAAGTTATATGTACGCAACTAGCAAAATTTACATATCGGATAATATACGGAAAATTCGTTAGAACCTATGGAGTTTCCATTCCTTGTACATGTTCGTATATTTGTATACCAAAACTTTAGTAAAATTTTGCTGCAAAATTTTACCAGATTTGAAATAAAAATTTGAATCCTAAGAAAAGTTATTGTATTTACAAGAAACGGTGCACACACACATACATACGCATACATACAGACACATAGAAGTTTTATATTCCAAATTTAATCAACGTGTTATGAAAAGAATTTTTTTATGATAACTTAAAAATATGAATGATTACACAGGCACATAAAAAAGAAAAAAAATCGAAACCCCTACATTTTTATATATTTTGGGACGCTGAAACCGAATATGACATTAAAAAAAGGTTTTAATTATCCAATTTTCCCATAGCACTTCCTTGCAAGCCTCCTGGGAGATTGAAATTCCACTTGTTCTAAACATTAGACAAGTAGCTTTTATGGTGCGCTGAAACCAAATATGACGATAAAAACTTATTTGAACCCTATAATATCCCCTACAAGCCCAGGAGACTTTTTGACGATATGACGATAAAAACTGATCTGAACCATCCAGCCCCCTAGTACTCCCTTATTTTTAGGTTTTTTGGTGGGGTTAAAATTTCCCTTCTTATGGTTCAGATCAGTTTTTATCGTCATATTCGGTTTCAGCGCACCAGAAAATCTGTTTTTTAAATTTTTAGAACAAGTGGAATTTCAATCCCCCAGGGGCCGTATTTTCGAGCTTGATCGAGACGATGTCGTGCACGAGAATGTGAGATTATCGCATGAAAATATACGTTTCGTATTTTCGAGCATTATGAACTAGGATGCGAACCTTTCGCATGCGACTGATTTCGGGCGCGATGCAACAGATGAGGGTTTAGTACACGATAAAGCGATTTCGTGTACGAATGTAGGCAAGGTGATCGTTTTGGTTTGTTTTATTTCGTACGACATAACCTCAATATATCCAGTTTAGGTTTTCGCTGTGGGTTGTTTATTATTTAGGGACTTTAAAGTAGACTTATTTGAGGTAAATTTACCACTCTTCAATTCCGGGTGAGCCTCAAGAAATCCACCATTTCTTTTTTCTGACCTGCACTAATATATCCCACCTGCTTATCCACTGATTGCTTGTGCATTATAAATTATAATATTCAGTTTTGTAATTCGATCAACCCAAAATCTGGAATTCAATAATAATGACATACAATATCATAACCTGAAAATATCGCCGCATTCACATATAACAGCTGATTAATATTAGTGACATTAGTGTTTTCTAGGGGTTTTAAGTCCATTTGGTTGTACAAAACAGCGTTGCCACATTTGCGATACGACATTTTTACATATGCGAAAAACAAATCTCGGATAGTGTTCGAAAATACCACTTCAGAACTATAAACAAAATTTTTTAAACGAGTCGGGTGCCTAGTATTTCGCATGCGATAAATATCGATAGAGCTCGAAAATATGGCCCCAGGAGGGTTGTAAGGGGGTGCCAAGGGAAAATTGGATAATTAAAACCTTTTTTATTGTCATATTCGGTTTCAGTGTCCCAAAATACATGGGGGTAGGTGATTCTACCGTCTCGGTTTCGACTTTTTTCTTTTTTGTGTGCCTGTTTTATTATTTCTTTGAAAAAATCATATAAACATAACAAATTATCCTACGTTTTTTAATTGTATCTGGTACTAGAGAAAATAAATTTACTTTTCACTACAAGAGAATCTACCATACGATTCGGTGTAGGTTAGAAATTAGAAATATTAAACGCATATTATACTGCTTAAATGTATAGAAGAAGGCAACAACATACTTAGACAAAAATAAATTGATTTATGTCGCATTATTTCAGATAACGACGAAGACTATACACCCATACTATTTTCGAACATACTTTATCATGGAAAGTATGAAGTAACCGATGGAGTTGGTGATTTAGCCATTGATGGAGAAATTAAAATTGACACTGACGAAGTGGATGGAAATGTGGAAGTGAGCGTATCTAAAGGTAAGACCACCTAAACGACATGTATATTATGTATTAATAGAAATTAAAAAATCTGCTAAGGTATTTATAGAAAACTTCCTTCTCCTTTTATTTTTGTTAATTTTCTGTATTGTATGATCATCCTTTATATTTCTTTTAGTAAAAGTACATCAATCAAAAAATAGGGTACCGCTAACAGGATTCTGACGTATAACAGTGTTTGTTAATATGAAAATAAAATGACTTCCAACCCTTATCCCGATATAAACCACTACAACAGCTCGGACAGCTCGAACAAGTCGAACAGCTCTTGAGCTGCTGAAACTCAAAATACAAGACAGATAAATAACAGAAGAAAAAACAGTCAAAGTCTTGAGTAACACTACACATAAGACTCTCATTTGCACTCCATCTATCAAAAATCATAAATAGCATATCTCGTGAATAGGCGCAGCAAATTATCTATAAATAATAAATTAAATCTTGTCGTCGTCATCGTCGTAATTTTTCGTCCCATACTAACTTTTATCTCCGATACACAGTGCCTAAGAATACAAAGGACCCAAAATAAATTACTGCGCCTTCTCACCAACTCACTTCGCTACATAACCATCGAGGATCTGCAAAGGCTCATGGAGGTTCAAATATTGCGCTACTATATAGACGAAACAGTATAGAAATTTCTCATACGGAGCATAACAAGATCTACATCAATAACAGATGTTACACACATACGAGGACAACACAGCTAAACATATACACATAGACTTTTACATACGAGACTTCAAATTTACGAAACACACAACGCACTCAAACACTAAAATACATGAACTACACTACCCATAAAAGCCACAAAACTTCAGCATCATTTCTCTAATCCTTCTTCGTCCACTCGCTGACATCTCAATCCTTCAAAATTATGCATTAAGCAACCACATTTTTATAATATGACAACTTTGTGTTTTTATTTGATTTTCCTTGCGAAGTAGTTTTTAGAAAGCACATCGTATATACCCGGTAACAGGGATCTAACAGGGATTTTTTAATGGATCGAGATGAAGCTAGATATGTATCGTATGTTACCAAAACAACATCTGTCAAGTTTCTACGACTTTCGGTTTTAAATCATTTTTAAATGGAATACCCTGTATGTTTTTACATTTTCGGAATCTAGGTCATTCATGACTGCTAATTTCGTGACTTTTTCGGTCATTTTGAGATTTTTGCTGCTAATTTTAATTTTCAATCTAGTATGCCGTGACCCAGCAGAAATTGATTTAATGTTCATAAACAATCGAGGAAAAATACGTTTTGAATTTTGTTGTCAATTTATTCCACAATACCCTGTATGTTTTTACATTTTCGGAATCTAGAGGTCATTCATGACTGCTAATTTCGTGACTTTTTCGGTCATTTTAAGATTTTTGCTGCTAATTTTAATTTTCAATCTAGTATGCCGTGACCCAGCAGAAATTGATTTAATGTTCATAAACAATCGAGGAAAAATACGTTTTGAATTTTGTTGTTGTCAATTTATTCCACAGAGAGATGAAAGCTGATAAAATCACTTTTTCGAAATTATTTAAAATTTTCAAATGAAAGTATCATACTACAGGTAAATGTAATTTTTCAATACCAATCTACCGATGTGTTCGAGCAATTTATGTCACGATAGGTGTTGGTAGCCATTTTATTTTTATATTAATAAACGCCTTCATAAGACGGAATCCTATTAGCTTTACCTTCTCAGCTATTATCCTATATCTAAAATCACTGCATAGGCCTAAGGCTCTTAGCTGTCCTTCCCATTCCACTATCTAGGTTCTAGAAGAGAGAAGCGCCCTTTAGCACGCTCTTGGGACACTCATAGTGGTGGGGGTTATCAGTGAGGACATCTCACACTACTAATGCAAGTGGGTACACTGAAAAAAGTACTCATGTAATTTTACATGCATCTTCATGTAGATCTGTGACCAGTGATAATGACTATAATTTCACAGACTGGATGTAAAATAACACCACAGTTGCCTATAAATTTACACGAGAGCTAGTAAATTTACACGAGGGCTAGTAAATTTGCACTTAGTGTGGATAATTAAATTGTGATTTAACAAGACAATTAACGTAAAATCACATTAGATTAGGAATAAATTCGCAAGTTATGTATATTTCCATGTGGCATGTATTTTTACATGTATTTGGCTGTAGCGATTTCTTATTACATGATTCTAACTGTAAAATTCCGTGAATTCTAATGTAATGAAGCTGTAATTTTACATGCACTTCTTTCAGTGTAGAATCCTCACTATACAAGGTGTGCCAATAAAAACTCCCAAGTGAAATATTTCGGAAATTACTAGAGATATTTGAGTTTCGTAAAAGTCCATTGCTAGAACACATAAATGGCTGTAGTTCTAAATAGAAATAGTTCTTTAATATGTTAAGGGATAGATGGCGTTGCGGTACAAATTATTTTTTGGATGACAAAAACTTAGAAATGGTGTCTATGTTAAAGAGAATTTAATTTCAAGTAAATTTCGTGATACGAAAAAAATTCGAAAATCCAACTGTTTTCGAGAAATTTGAGTTTAAATTATTAAATTTTTGAAAAACTAAAATCGCCATAGCTTTCCTACATTAAATTTTATACAATAGTTAGTTTCAAACTTTCCTCATATAAAGATAAAGTGAACAATTTGGCAATAAAACTTTTTTTACAACTTCCGGTTAAACCGGAAATTATATTTATTACAATGTTAAAGCGCCCGCCCCTGTATTTTATTAAACAATATTGAATAAAAATATGTTCCATGCAATTTTTCCAGTGCAACCATAGTAGCAATAAAGGAGATATTAACGTGGGTGAAAAAATACATTTTATATTGATTAAATTCACCTTTCATACATAAAATACAATCATAGATGCCTTTGGAATTCTTCATAAACAATACTAGTAATATTGACATTGCTTTAGACATTGTTTTTGTTTTTGATTTGCAAATGATGTGTATTTGGTGTACCACTTAACACCGGGAGATAATCAGGGCAGACTAGATTTTTTGGCATACTTTTCTATTATCTTAGAGGAAAATCCTAATTTGCTAAATCAAATTATGTGGAGTGACGAATCTACATTCCACAACAACGGAGTAATAACCAGACATAACTGCCGATACTGGTCTAAAGAAAATCCCAATTGTATGTGTTTTCACTAAGATGGCGCTGGCCCACATAATAGCAATATTGTCCTAAATTATTTAAACCAAACATATCCAGGAAGATGGATTGATACAAATGAGGTACTCAAGTGGCCAGCTAGATCTTCTGATATTAACCAATCATAGACATGGCTGACCTTTATAATAAAATTTATGCAAGTGCTGGAGCCATAAACAGGAATATACTACTTAAAGTTTGTGGGGTTGAGCTATTGAAACGATTCTCCATGTGTACAAACGAAAATGGCAATAATTTCGAACACCTTCTTCCATAACTTATTACTTGTTAGTTATTTTTTGTTTTTATTAAATAAAACTAAAAGAAGTTTTTTATTTCATTGTTATTTCCATTATTGCTGAGTTACTACTATGGTTGCACTGGGAAAAATGTATGGAACATATTTTTATTCAATATTGTTTAATAAAATACAGAGGCGGGCGCTTTAAAATTGTAATAAATGTAATTTCCGGTTAAACCGGAAGTTGTAAAAAAAGTTTTATTGCCAAATTATTCACATTATCTTTCTATGAAGAAAGTTTGAAACGAACTATTGTATAAAATTTAACGTAAGAAAGTTACGGCGATTTTAGTTTTTTAAAAATTAAATAATTTAAACTCAAATTTCTCGAAAACGGTTGGATTTTCGAATTTTTTTCGTATTACGAAATCTACTTGAAATTAAATTCTCTTTAATATAGATAACATTTCTAAGTTCCTGTCATCCAAAAAATAATTTGTAACGCAGCGCCGTCTATCCCTTAACATATTAAAAAACTATTTCTATTTAAAACTACAGCCATTTCTGTGTTCTAGCAATGGGCTTTTATAGAACCCAAATATCTCTAGTAGTTTCCGAAATATTTCACCTGGGAGTTTTCATTGGCACACCCTCTATAACTACTGTTGAGCATTGTTAGAGTCAAGGAGTACTTAAGGAGTCATTGCTGCGCAAGTCTGTATTGATTAATTTTTTGTTACATTTATTTACATGTTGAGATTTTAATCAATTTTTTGCCTCATCCAAAAGCAATTTTTTGCCTCATCCAAAAGCAATTTTTTTACAAATTATTAGCTTTCTGGACGTTGTGACTTTCTTAAAAAATAACCATGCATAAAATATTACATATTTACTGTAAATAAATGATCTTTTCAGCATACATTTTCATGTAGGCTCAGTTTCGATTATTTCTCTCATCTCTTTCGTTTTTCAGATTATGAAATCTACTTTGGAGCAACCTATTTAAATAAGGTTGTTACAGTAGGCCTATTAAATGAACTACCAACTGATATCCTCGAGAGTCACAGTTTTATTCCATTGACATTGCAAGTTGGAGTAAAGGGAACTACAAACCAGGCCTCAGCTGTATTGAATATAGAAATTATATGTAAGCATTTTTCGCCCTATTTATATTTTTTAAATTTTTATAACAATTTTTTTTTTATAGATGATAGCGAAGCTGACGTCGGATCTATAGAATTTTCAACTGTGCTTTATGGTGCTCAATATTCCGTCAGTGATGGGACAGGTCATCTGGAGTTAAACAGAACCATTCAAGTAATAACAGACACCAGTGATGACAAGATAATCCCTAGCATTTCTAATGGTAATGGTAACTTAATTTTAAAAAATGTGCACCACCTAGAAACAATAAAGATTGCCAAAATCTTTTTCTATAGTAAAATTTCAAATGACTAAATTTTGGTACAATAATATAAACAAATTGGTGGGTAAGAATTAAGCCCAAATGAAGTCAGCTCAGATCTATTGCTCGTCAAAATTTATTGTTTTCGCTAGTTACAATATTACTGATTATTTTCTATTTTAAGATTAGCGATCTCTCCGACTTCGTTTGATGTCAATTCGAAATCCCGGTGATAAACATTTGATGTTTGTTTTTAATGCACATCTGTGTGCATTTCTTAAGCTTTCTAAAGACACAGCTCAAATTTGTATATAGTTAAATCTTCCTCAAGGAATAATGGCTGTAAAATAACGAAATCGTATCTAAGTGGTTTTCGAGATTTTCACATACATACAGAGAGACAAACATAGTTAAACTTTAATTTGTAATAAACACATTTACTATATTATGCACAATATTTATGCAAAGTTTTATAACATAACTATTACTTCAAAATGATGTATTTTTCGTCCAACATTAACCTATAAATTGATCTTAAAGTTTCTTCTCTATTGATAATAATAACCAAAAGTGAAAGCAACTGATCCATTTTATTTTCAGAGGCGGGATATGGCAGGTACTTTACAGTAGAATATTCCAATAAAGTTGTTTCCCTAGGACTAGCCCAAGAATCATTACCCCACGATGTCTCAGTGAACTCTTTTATTGCACTCACATTAACAGTTGCAATTAGTGGAACCACTCACACTTCCTCAGCAGTATTAAATATTAATATCGGTAAGATTTAAATTATATTATCATGGAGAAAGTCGTATTAAGTAAAATAACCGAAGAGGGCGCAATGTTTAAAGTTTTGTAAACTCTACATTCCGAGCTTTTCGCCACTTGAAAGTACCTATTGTTGTAATGTTTATTTTTCCTCCCAATTTCAATAGGATTCATGTCATAAAAAATGTACAATTTTAAACTTTAATATGAATGCGGATTAGAATCTTTGAAAATATACAACATTGAGAAAATAAACCACCTAATGAGGTATTTTCCATTTTTTTTTTAATTTAGTTTTTGTGATATACCGGGTGGCCCATGAAGTTTTGGCCAGTCGATATCTCGACAACTATTTGAACTATAATTTTGAAATTTGGTGATTTTAAACAGTGGAATGCGGTGTCCATTTTTGGTATAAAAGGACTTTGTTGCAACATCGCATTTCCGATCACGTGACATCAACTTCAAATTTTTAAATGGGACACCCCGTATATTAATCCTTTTCTGTGAAAGTCTTTCTAATACAAATTCAACGATACCATATTGGTCAGCGTTTTTGTGTGAAACGGCGACAATATGCTGTAAAATGAATGGACGGATTAAAAAAAAATTATTAGAGAACACCAGTGTAATTAAAAGAGAAAACAAAATAGGTAGAAAAATCCTTACAGTTCATACTCAAATTGATGTCCATCTTCAGTAAGGTAATGTTCAAATTTTGTTAAAAGGTTTCTAGTGCATGCCGGGCATACTGAGGAGGTGCACCATCCTGCTGCCACCACATCGTTTCTCTCTCGTTTAAGGGAATATCTTTACTGTAGTGCCGAAAAAACCTGACAATTATGGTATCGTTGAATTTGTATTAGAAATGCCTTCACAAAAATAGAGTAATATACGGGGTGTCCCATTTGAAAATTTGAAGTAGATGTCACGTGGTCGGAAATGCGATGTTGAAACAAAGTCCTTTCACACCAAAAATGGACACCGCATTCCACTGTTTAAAATCACCAAATTTCAAAATTGTAGTTCAAATAGTTTTCGAGATATCGACTGGCCAAAACTTCGTGGGCCACCCGGTATATCAAGTAATGTTATTATTTTGACAATTACTGCATAATCAATTTAAACCAAAACAATAATTTCTCAAATAAAAATAAAAAATAAGGATACTCTAGACACAGATCTCAAATGATTTTATTTGGCGGGAAATAATTTAACCAATCATAGACGACTTTCGCTTAGACTGTCTTATATGAATGCCAAATTGTATATTTACTTTACATTATTTTACCTATAACACTTCTATTTTTCTCAATATCTTGAATATCAATAAATATTATACACATGTATTTAGAAGGAATTAAAAGGTATTTATATTTATTATTATGTAGAAGTTATCTTAAAAATGTAAAAAAACTCACGGCGAAGATTATGTGGCAACATTTCTTGCGTGCCGCCAGCTGTCACTTCTTGTCACAATACAAGTGAAAGAGATATATTGGTTAGATTTATTTGTTATTTGTTTATGTGGCGTTTGATTTTTACTTTATCAATAAACTATTAAGATGGGGTTGAATTTTGTGAAAGGAGATTCGTCCAATTTGCCCAAAGTTGATTATGACTTGATAGATTCTTTCTATCACAAAATTTGTATTTTTGAAGGGATGGGATCAAAAATATTATAAGCTTGCCACCAAGTTCTTCGAATATCAATTTTTTCGGAACAGTTACAAAATTTTTTTTCGAAGCACTTATATTTGTGTTTCCACAACTTTTTATAAAATACTTTTTAAAATGACATTATCTACTATTTGTAAATTACAGCAAATACCTCGATGAAAGAAACTGAAATGCTTCAAATCAACACGATGCGATGGCGACGTTAGAACACATCTGTCATTTGACTAGCCGTTGACATTGTTATCATGTTTTGCTAAATATGTTTTTAAAAATATAATCGGCATTAAAAATTATTTAAAATATTTAATAATTCACGCCTATTATAATTTTTAACATGAGAAAATTAAATTTCGTGGATAAATATATTAAAATTGATTTAATAAGTAAGCTCTATACTCCTGTTTTCTTCAGTTATCATTACTGGAACTAGAGAAGAGATTTCAACTTGGCAACACCACACTGTTTTGTATAAAACTATTCTATCAACAAATCCATACAAACTACATTCAGACATACCAATTTAAAACACCTGTTGCACCACTTATTTTAACTTCTGTTTTCTCAAAATATTGATAATTATTTTCGCGGAAATCTGTATTGGAAGGTTTGTTTGTACATGTTCTATGATATTCAATTAAAGAAAAAGTAGGAAAATATCCCATTTTATGTTTTGTAAAATATACTTTAAAAGTATCCTTATCCTTCCTACCCTATTCTTCGTATTTTTCTCTTACCACCACACAAAATGCCTGTATTATCTGTGACAACTACAGATTACGGTCATTAATATCAAACGACAGTAAACTAATGCTTCAACATTATGAATGCCTCTGAAATCGTTTTCACAAACATTGAACATTATACTCGAAATATTATCACTAGACGAGTGTTTTGTCAATCAGGTTGGCAACATCTAGAGATGATTAAAACTTTTATACTTGTTTTGGTGTTAGTGAAAACTACCTCAGAGGCATTTATTTACGATTTGAACAGCTTCGCTAACTGATCCTGAGATTTCCTCATATTTTTAAGCCGATAGAGAAATTTCCAAACACAGATGCTATTTGACATTCTATATATAGTTTCTAACTGTAGATCAGTAACGAATTACACTAGTAATTAACTATAACTTTAAAAGTTTTATATAAAACTCTATTTTCATTTATTCTTTAATATAATGAACATGTTTGAAAAACTTGCCTGAAAAGTCCAAATGGAATTAATTTTAAAGTAAACCAAGCAATTGTTAGTTTCAGATAATGATGAAAATCATGATACAGATTCAAAAGACGATGGTTGTCCCATGAAAACGACGTATATCGTGTCAATAGTTTTGTTGTCCATATTGGTAGTAGGATTAATTGCAGCAGCTGTTGCTTTCTATTACTTCAAGCTACGGTAAGTTTTTTAGTCACAACGAATAAAAAATATTGAGTTAAATATATATTTTAGGAGCAAAAATTACTCTAATTTGGATGAGGAGCGAGATACTAGAACTAGATACGAAAGGAATATTCCCACCACAAGGGCGTCAACAGATTTGTAAGTATCCCCTCTTCGTCGAACAACTTTAATGCAGAAGAAACATATTTCAGTTGACACTCAAGTAGAATAACGAGTCTATTGCAAATATGTTCATTTAATCAACTATTTTAGCACAACGGTTTTTCGATGACAAATCGACGGGACTTGTAATATTGCCATTTGAGTATACGAAAGTGTGCAAATTAAAATTGTAATTTGATAATGACAGTAAAAACGGAGCCCCTCTCCTTTGAAACGCATTGGCAATAGGTGTAGTAGTTTAGATAGCCTAGATAAGAGGGATGTAGGATTGATGGCTTCTCGTCACAGATGGACTCCTTCTTAAAAACTTCTTTGGTACGATGGGCTAAAGTCTGGATTATATGGTGGATGGGGGAGAATAGACAAATTTCTGAACGTCGTCATCATTTACGTAGATATGCGCGGGCTAACATTGGCCTGTGAGAAGTTGATGCAACTTCGTCCTTTTGCCTTTTGTTGAGCCCGCTAGGAGTCTTGAGTAGTACTCAACGTTCATCGCCGCCATTCTCTTACGAAATGCAAGACACTAGAGGCAAATGTTTGGAACTATTTAGATCTTATCTAAATAACAAACCTCAACCAGTAGATTCAAGTAAAGGAAAAATTATTTGCAAATCAAAAGAGGAGTTTCCCAAGGCTCGGTCCTAGAGTCCATACATTTTCATGTCTACATTAATGATCTGCCACAAAGTATGAATAATTTGTGAATACTTTTGACTATTCTTATATTAAATAAGTTTCCTTCGCGATACCCAGGTGTTTCACTAATCTAGTACGAAATTTAAAAATATTGTGTTTTTAACATGCTTGAATGCAGTTATGCTTTGCTCATGCGTCATTTCCACCAAATCATAAGCTAAGGACTCAATGACTGATTCAAAGTTTTACATATTCCAGAGCATCCTGATACGTACAGTCGAACATGTCTCTTTGTTTCAGTGCCTTGTTGAATTATAATTTAAAGACCACTTCTCTTGCGGTAGATCTTGGACACGATTTACAATTTCTCCTAAATACCTTTAATACCACATCTTTTTTTGAGATTTAAATGTTAACAGTACCATACCATAGCTTTTCAAATATTTTCTAAACAGTTTGAGATATTTTTATCAATTTTAGCATGCTACATCAGAACATTTAACTACAGCTTTGGTAAATAAATTTACTCAAAATATTGGCCAATAATATTGAGATAAATTATATAAAAAGTATAAGAAGGTTACCTAAATCTGACCAGTGATGGATGCTATTGAAAATGAAAGTATATATTTATTTTCACTTGCATGCCGATCTTAAATAACGCCCTTTTGATAGCCTAGATAGCTCAGTAATTCATAATTAGATTGTACAAGTTGATTAAAGGAACATATTCCAAATAGTCCAGGCACAAAAGTTTAAATCATGCATTAATTATAAGAGGTATTGATACTCGTCACTGTTATTGAGGGCACATCAAGAATACACATCAATCAAAGGTAATTTCTATCCACAAGAAGGCACAAAACTTGTCAAAAATAGATTTTATGAAAATATAACTGGTCTGATGGATTCTACAGATTCATTTTACAATACCAAATTGTAAAATAAATAATTTACGACAAAAAAAATTATATGCATTTTTCCCATGCAAACCTTAGTTGCAACAACTTAATCTCCTAAATGAATCTGCACTAGCGTCACGAAAGCAAATAATTGTGCTGCTTTTCTTGGAATAAGAAGTAATTGAAATTATTTCATCGCCATATATTTCCTCCACAACTGTTTCTTTTTCAGGAATTAAATCTCCAATAGTCTCCTAAAGTTCAGTTATCGAAAACTGATAGTCATAACTCGATTTCCATGCTCCAAAAATGAAAATCACAGCGTCCATGATTTCTTCTATATATACAGGGTGATTCACAAGCAGTGTGCCATAGCCTAATGACAGATAGAGCACTTTAAGGCAAGTCTAGATCAACAAGGAGAAAAACTTTTTGGCCACTGGTTAAGAATGTGTTTTATACATTTGGTCTGAAAATTCAAAGAGCTATGTCTCTGAGACGGTTGGATGCAATCGAATGAAATTTACCAGTAGTATTCCTCAGCTGGGACTTGTCAGATGGACCTACTTGTTTTTGACAAATAAAGGACCAGACTTGGAAAAATCGGCCCTCATGGTTTTTGATAAAATAGTACATTTTTCTATCGCATATCTGAAAATTCATTAGCGGAATCAATCGGAAAGTTCAGAAAAAATGCTATTAGAATACCGATTCAATTTTGACGGCACACCTAAACTGTTTCGTTAAAAAAAAATCACAAAACAATTCAGCGCATCACGACTAACACTTTGATCGGGCATTATTTATGGAATAGAGTCTATTCGAATGCTTCAATCGTTCCCCACTCCACACCATAAATTAGGAGAGAACTTATGTTGGAGTTTTTCTGAACAACGGTGTGAGAGTTGTTATGGTTCCAAATATATGAATTTCTAGAATTCCACACTCCGTCTCGAGTGAATTGGGCCTCGTCCGTGAAAAGAATTCTGGGCAAAGGACTTGGATAATGCATTATCCAACGGCAGAATGTAAGACGTGCTGCTGGACCTTTTGGATGTGGTAAGGATACAAACGTTTCGCTTTTAATGCCCTCCATACACGGGCTCGAGGAATGCCTAGCGCGTAGCTCTTCTAGTGCTTATCGAATGATTTTGCTCTGCCATTTCCGCAATGTTTCCTTCGGCCGGTCTAACTGCTCGCTCTACATATCCGCGAGTTCCAGGAAATCTCCCATGTTTCAGAGAGAATTGGAAAACTCTGGTGAAGGTGTGGCGCGATGATATTTGTCGACCAGAGAATCATCGCTGATATTCCCTAACGGCAGCCCCTGTATTCTCATCACATATCAGTGAATTCAGAGTCAATAAACTGATTACGCATTTTTAAAACACGAAGAAATCGAGGAACAATTTTAGAACACCAAATTGTGAAAATAACACAGCCCCACAAAAAAAAAATGGTCTGTGTGGCGGACCAGCCCAGTATATCCTTATGTATTTGAACCGCTGAAACAAAATCCGAAGTCAGAGTTGTAATAATTGGTACGTTTTTCACCTGTAAAAAACACCCCCAAAACAAAAAAATAAGTGTCTGTCCGGCGGACCATACCAATGTATCCTTATGTATTTTCACCTGCTCAATCCGAATTCGAAATTAGAATTGACAGATTGGCTTATTTTTCACCCCGAAAAAAACGCCCACCCCCCAAAAAATGATCTGTCCGGCGGACCATACCAGCGTATCCTTATGTATTTGGATTCGCTGAAACCGAATCCGAAGTCAGAATTGTCAGACTGGCTCGTTTTTTACACCTAGCCCCCAAAAACATCCACAAAACAGAAAAAAAGTGATCTATACGGCGGACCATACAACAGTGTATCCTTGTATATTTGGACCCGCTGAAACCTAATCCGAAGTCAAAATTGTCAGATTTTCTCGTTTCTCACCCCTCTCCAAAATGGTCTGTCCGACGGACCATGCCAGTTTATCTTTATGTATTTGGTAAGGATACACTGGTATGATCCGCCGGACAGACTGCTTCTTTTTTTGGGGGGGGGGGGGGGGGTGTTTTTTGGGGTTAACGAAAACGAGCCAATCTTATCTGACTTCGAATGCCTGTCCAAATACATAAAGATTCACTGGTCTGGTCCGCCGAACAGACCACTTTTTTTTGTGGGGCTGTGTAGTGTGTAATTATTGTCAAGGTAATAATAACTATTTTTCTCAATTTCAAAATGAAACTGTGTAGGTATCTTTCTTATATTGTTTTTTTTTCTTCTTCCTATCGACTGGGTAGGAAGGTTTTTTGCTATGTATTATCTGAAGTCTTAGAAAGGATATGAATAAGTATTTGAATAGATTCTATCAAACTGTTTCATGAAGAATGCCGAAGTGTTAGTGTGATGCGCTAAATTGTTATGTGATTTTTTTGGAGAAACGATTTCCGATTCCGCCAATATTTTTTCAGAAATGTGATAGGAATATGTACTTTTTTTTGTCAAAAACGAGGAGGGCAGATTTTTTGGGCCCTAGATTTTCCAATACCAAGTAAGCTATTCTGACAAGTCCCAGCTGATGAATGTTACTGGTAAATTTCATTCGACTACATCCAACCGTTGTAGAGAGTCTTTAAATTTTCAGAACAAATGCATCATCTTAACCAGTGGCCAAAAAAATGTTTCCTTGTTGATTTGGACTTGCCTTGAAGTGCTCTATCTTCTACTAAGTAAGCAATAACCATGGCAAGTACCCAAACCTCTAAAATTAATGAATGATTGCCATTTTCTTGGTCTAATTTGCCTGGAATGACATAGTTTTAAGCAATATTAAATTAGGAGGATATTTCTAGAAAACACACTCCATTAGACGAGAGGAGACCAACAGGATTTATATTTAAACCGTTAGATGAAGACACCACGGATACCACTAACGATTTCGACAAAAATCGTAGAAAATCTGTAGCATTTGATGATAACGTCGAAAAATTGCAAATCGAGTCACCTATCGATGAAGATAATGATGCTAGTGAAGATGATAATAATATTTCTGATAAAACTGAAGTCACCCATGTATAAAAATAATGATCTTCCACTATAATGTATATTTTATCTTATGTGTCTTAGTATTTTAGTGTAGAAATGCAACTGATGTGATACATATTTTTAGATTTATTATTATAATTGTACATAAATACTAGAAAATTTACAATGATTATTATATACAACAAAACAGTGAAATTTGGAGTCGTTCTGCTATAACTGTCAATAGTAGAAGTTCTCCATGTATTTAATTTATTCTTGTATAAAAAATATCCTAAACTTTGAAATTATAGTAGATCTTATTTTATAATATGTTTTCAGTCACGTAAGGCGTTAGGAGGAGCAAGCAACAACGGTAGTGAATAAGTTAGGAGAAATATCGAAGTGCTATTCTGACATCTTTCCATTCAACATTGTCCGTCCTAAGATTAGAGAATATACATTGAATTTTACAATAAAAAGAAAATCTATTGAGTAGAAAAAACCCGTTAAAAATTTTATTATCTGAATATATAGGTAAATGTCAAGTAATATAAAGAAATAAATTTTAATACTACTCAAAAAAATATTATTGTTTAACACAAAAAAACAGAACAGAATACACTACATGAATAGCACTACCTAACACTCAACTTTTAACGTTAACACCGAACTAATACTTTAGAAATATAACAATGTACTTATGCACTACTCTGAAACTCTAGCACCACAAACCTTACATATAGCACCACCTAGCACCAAACTAATACCTTATAACTATTTACATCAGGGGAGGGACTGGTAAAGTGTTAACCTCTGAAGCATCTATGACCATGATTTTGGCGCTATATCTAACATTACCTACAACTTAGCCGGGAAAAAAGGATAGTGATTAATTGAACTGTCAATAGTGTCAAGCGGCACCTGTCACTAAGGGACGTTGATTTGATAAACTTCGATAAAAATGATGTTGAATTACCAATTCCAAATTTAATAGACTAGTTCACAAGTTCAAAGCCATGTTAATGCTTGATAAAGCTCGTAAAAGTATGAGTGAGGGCTCATTGGATTCGGAATGACCTCTAGAAAAATGTTCAAAAATTTTTTACCTGCACATAAACAATTGCAAAAGATATAAACAAATGAAGATTGAAAAAATAACGAGTTTCGTTTTTTGCAAATAACTCGGAAACTATTAATATTTAATAAATTTTAAAGAGAGATTATTAAAGAGGAAGAAATTTCCAATAAAAAAGTCTCCGAAACTCTATCTCTATTATTAATAATTTTAATTTAATGATGAAAATAGGGATCCGCGCTGCGATCACTAAGCCGTTGCGATAATCTGAAACCGGCCGTTACAAGTAAAAATATTTTTCTATATTAATAAATATTAATTTAAAAGTTTTTAAAAAATACGATATTATTTAGACACTTAAAGGAACAATATCCCGTTGGAAAAAAATGTTTTAACCGATTTTTCATAAAATGAGCCTACTGTTAATTTAATTTTTTTTTAAAGTTTGCCTTTGTATTTCAAGTCGGATAATTTTTAAACCAAAGCAACTAAAATTATTTCGCTTCGTGAAGACCTTGTCAACTATACTTTATGGAATTATGACATTGCGATGTTTTTCGTTGTTATAGTTTATTAGTAATTAATTATTTAAGCTAACAAAAAACTAAAAAATGAAAAAGAGAGGTTGAACATTTTTTTTTTTATTAATTTTAATTATTATTACTGTTTTTATATTCAGAAATACTGTAACGTAACATAAACTTTAAATTTGTAGTGCTATTTATTTAAACAAATTTCATAAACAAATAGATAAATTACTTATTTTTTTAAAATTTTTTGACGTTTTATTTGTTATAAAATAATGCACAATCCTTACGATTTAAAAAAAATAAATTTCTTTAAAAAAATTTTTAATTGTTTATATTGATTTTTTCCTTTTTTAATTATTTAAACTAATTATTAAGAAACAATTTTATTCTTAAAATTTATTTCTTTACAAGATGGAAAAAAAATATTTTTTTTGTTGTTAATTTATTTGTTTATCTAATAAAAACTTTGTTATTAACAATCGCCGAATATGTTTATATTTTTTTTTGGATAGAAAAAACAATCGTATACGTAAGCATGTCAAAAAATTTTAAATTCTATAAAAAACATAAAAAAAATTTTTTGACATGTTATTTTTATTTTTTTTTTCTATCCAAAAAAAAAATATAAACACATTCGGCGATTGTTATTTATTTATTTTCAAAAAACGAAAGTCGTTATTTTTTTCAATCTTCATTTGTTTATAACTTTTGCAATTGTTTATGTGCGGGTAAAAAATTTTTGAACATTTTTCTAGACGTCATTCCGAATCCAATGAGCCCTCAGTCATATTTTTACGAGCTTTATCAAGCATTAACACGGCTTTGAAATTGTGAACTAGTCTAGTTAATAGGCGTCTGAAAATAAGAAGTACGCCACCTGGTGGTTTTTAGTTAAACTAATTACTGGGCCATTCGGTCATTGTCTCTTTAGTGTACGATGATATCAACAATAAGTAAAATGATAAACTGAGATATAGCGTTTAAGTGGGCTACACACGATACAATTTGCTGGAGCCAACCTAGTCGGTATCCTTTGTAGATTGCAGGGACAATTCGTGAAAGTGGAGTTGGCACGGCAATGTTCAAAGCATACCCTCTTTGGTGTAGACAGGCATTGAGAGGGAAAAAGCTGGTGCAAATAACCGTGTCCCCGAGTGGCAATAATAGAGGCCTTGACATTGTAAGTGAAATTTTGAAATAAATAAATATATGTAATTCCAGTATATTTAAAAGTATACTATTGCACCATTATGTTTTACCCCTGAATATTTCTATTTCATATTTTACAAAATACTGTTTCATTTATTTTACTTAAAAATTAATAAACTTCTTTTCAATTATATTCAACGCACCACTAATTTCATAGGTATTTGAATCTGAGGCACTTGTTTGTAAACATAGAGCATACATATTTATTAAGTTTTGTGTTGAACATAAAATAATATGTCCTGCATTTAAAACATATTCCCCTTCATACACATACTTAGAATTTTTACATTTTTAGTGCTTCCCAAAGATTCCATACATTGCAATATGCTTAACCTAAATGTCACTCAGGTTTCCTGAAAAAAAAAAGTGATTTAAACTACAACTGTGCATACATTTTAAAAAATATTTAAGTATATTATTATTTAACTAGCCAGACACCGTTTATGTCGAAGACACTGTACTTTTTAAGGGAAAAACTAGGTAACCTAAAAAAAAATATGAATTTTGTTGAATAATGCCAATAACATCTTAAAACAAAATCTTGAAAACCATTAGGCCATGTATTATTAAAATTATAGTTTTTAATGCCAAAAATAACAATAAATAGAAAAAAACAAGGTGCGTAATTCGCCACATAAACAAAGAATGGTCCATTAATCAGTTCGGGTTCTCCGCTTTGGCGCTGACATCTTAAATTCAGATGCGTATAGGATCTGTTGCACCCCCTTGTTACTATCCTCCTTTCCTCGTTAAGGTATAGTACCGAACTGAAGTGTTAGCGTGCACAAGCAGTTCTTTCAATATATTATTGAGGGTGGTTGATGCACAACTGTGACTCTCGGTGTCCCTCCTAGATGCTGGCACAACTTTGCTATTTAATATAGGATATTTCACCTTCGCTTAACGATTTCAAGAGCTGAGATCGTGTCCCTGTCAGCAATAGCAATAGTTATAAATGAAACAATGATACCTTTGTTCCATTGGCCAGCGATTGAAGGAATGTCTAATTGGAGAAGCAAGGACCGAAAAAGAAGAAAATAATAATGGTAAAGATCCACACCTAATACGGCTGGGAATAATTTTTGTACAGTAATATTAAAACATATTTCGTGAGGTGAAAATGATAGGGCCAGACCAACTTGTAGCCCAGTCGATGAAGGTATTTACCCACAAAATTTTGCAAACTGAGTAAACTTTTTTAATGAGTTCGTGAAAGTGTACAGAACAATATCCTGAAAAGTTTACATTTCGCTCGGATGCAGAACATAAAAAAAAGTGAGAAAAAAAATTTTTTTATCCATTTTTTCAAAATTTTTGAATTAAATCAAGCTAGAAAAAAATAAAAAATACAGATGAATAGATCATGAATTTATGAACAAAAAATGTCCTAACAAAATTTATCGTTAAAGTCTCGGTTTTCCCAGAAAAAAGTAGTCAAGTGTAACGTTATAATTCGGAGCGAGATCTATGCGTGCACGCGCTTGAATACGCATGACTGTGGCACCGACGCTCTGAATTACATGTCACTAAATCAGAATTCGTTCAATCTACTAAGTGTTGGTTCATTTAAAAGATGGAAAATATAGCTTTCTGATGCTTTTTTGTTATAAACAATACAAGCAAAGGATGGATGGGAAAAATATACTTATATATATTATCACGCCCGAACTCAATCGTCGCAATAAACAATATAGAAAAAAATTAAAGCCCTTCAAAAAAATTCTTTCTTCATTGAGAACTGTTGAAAAGTACGTACACTTCATGATTACTATGGTCTGTTAAGTTGTAGTAACTAGAATTTTAAAAAAAGTGCATCTCAAATAATTTTAGTTTCGTTGCTTGATATATTTTTTTTGATAAATATATATATTGGAGGCTGCAATTTGTCGAGAAATTGATCCATTGAAAAAAATAAAATATCACTATTTCGAAGAAAATATTTATTTTTCGAATGTTCAAACACAAAATCGTTTACTTGTATGCATTTTTTCTAAAATATAATCAGGTCATGATAAGAAATTGAGATTTTCACTATCTTATCCTTATAACTATGAAAATATCTTTGATTGTTTTGAATATAAATTCTGGAACTTTTCCAATACATTAACAAATGTATAAGGAATCCATTGGCTATAGCTGAAATGTGGATAGGTGTACCTGTAGTAAATACAATACAGTAAAGGCACGTAAAAATTCATGTGAGCGATTCAGCGGCTGTGTGGTGTCTGTGTATGCATTGATAATTATATATTTCCCCTCCATACTCACTATTTATCCTCCTATTCGCTAAGAAAAATGTTTAAAACGTTTAATCAGAAAGATAAAAAAGCTTTATTTTACTCGATAGAACAACTTAAGAGTTTTTAGAGCTTCCATAGTATGCATTTAACCGTGCGCTGACCGCGCAGAGTGGCAAAGTTACTTCACTATGTTTTTCCAGGAATACCGTGGCTTTAGCGATAAATTTTATTAAAATATTTTTTTGTTCAGAAACACATGGTCTATCCATCTGTATTTTTACTACCCTAACTTAATTTCAAAATTTTGAAAAAATGGATAAAAAAATTTTTTTTTCACTTTTTTTTATGTTCTGCATCCGAGCGAAATGTAAACTTTTCAGGATATTATTTATTCTATACACTTTCACGAACTCATTAAAAAAAAATTATCAGTTTGCAAATTTTTGTGGGTTTCACTATAAAATGTTCTCTGTCGTCTAGACCATTGTAAAAATAAATTTTCTATAGAAATTAAATTCCGAGCAAAATCTAGTATAAAATGTTTGACTATGGATTCAATGATAATAGCACAATTCATTGGTAAAACTAGTTCTTAATCCACGATATACTACAATTTTTAGAATCATAAAGTTCCAAGCACGAACGTCTTAAATTAATCTTGACTTCATGTTAGTACCAAAAATTAACATCCTCTATGAGGACAGTCATGATAATCTTTCAGATCCGTCTTTCAGCATTCTTTACCCAAAGTCAGGGTTGGATTGAAAATGTTCTCATGATTATTTACAAATAAGGACATTAAAATTTCGATATATTCATGTAACAAATGTTTGGTTTTAATTCATTACATATTTCATATTTTCATTTTAATTAATATTTATGATGGATTTTACTAAATAAAACACTTTACAGCAATTCGTTTTGGTCAAGTAGATAATAAATAGGGATTTCATTTAAAATATGAAATTATGTTCTAATCATGAGCAACAAAGTATGCAACAGGTCCATGCATGGAGGTGTACATTTGGTTTTGTTTCACATTCTCAAATTTTCTACGATTATATATCTCAGATTTATTAATTAAAACTTAAGTAACAATTATTCCAAAGTATATTTGCGCCAGAATCTAAAAATCTTTATGGAGACGATACAAATGCTCTCTTGAAATATTGTTTTATACCACTTCTAATACTTCAGAGAGCTAGGTTGGCCCTAAAATAGAGCGAATATAGAAAAATAAATTATAGTTTAAAAAATCTTAAAAATCACGCTTTCATGAGTAGCGCACAAATAATTATTATATATAGCGGTCTAGGCATAATGAACCAAACATACCTAATACCTATATAAGTGCGCCCTACGCTTTTAAATTTAATTACCTAATAATTATTTTTAACTTTTTAGTGCCCTACTCATAAAAGCTTGTTTTTTAGTTTTTTAAACTATAATTTATTTTCTCCTTATGACCACCTCCCACCTCCATTATCATACAGGGTCGATGGTACTAGATTGTCGCCAGAATTGCGTAAGTTTGCAAAGTTTCAAATCGATACGACAATTAGAAGTGAGTGAAAAGTGAGTTGTAATATTTGCTTTCGATGTTACAGTTCAAGCTAATAGAATCGTGCGAAAGAGAAACATGTTTTAGCGGTACATTCTCTGAATCTGTGTCTTAATTAAAATTGATTTGAGCTAATTGCTCATTGAATATCGGCAATGAAATAATCAACGTAGGCACGACATTTGGTTTCAATGCCCTACGAGCACCAATTCCTCCCAAATCCTTTTCCATGAAGGGTATTGAGCAAACACATCCATGTGTAATGAAAATGTAGGGACTTCTATAGCATTATTGATGCTATATTAATAAAAATAAATTTGTTTTAGAAAGATTTTTATTCAAATTTTAAAGTGTAAATTTTATAATAAATTTTTTGTTATATTATTATTATCCATGGTGATGGTATAATATATATTATGTATGTAGGCTAGTACCCTACATATACTCCCCCCCCGTACATAATGAAATATGTAATAAAATGTAGTCTGTCTCGTTTCTCGGCACCATATTCATAGAGAGACTGAGGAATCCGTATCTAGTGAAGATATCTATGGAACGGCCTGGATGTCTTCGTTGTGGACGTCGTCCGTTAAAGCGGTTAGCAGCACGAGCAGTAGCGACTGACACAGCTGTCTAGAATATCCATGGGACATTACTTTCGGCATAACTATTTAACAACACTGTCAAAAGCCATTAAACTTCAGTCTTCATTATGAATTTTTGACAACTGTCTTGAATTCTCGTGGACTCTCAGGGGGTATACAACGTGTGATCACGTGGTTACTTTAAACTATTAAGGAGTAGGCAAGTGAGCTGCTACATTACCCCCCCCCCACTTCAATAAAAAGAACAGTCACTCATTTAAGGCATCTATGGCAAAACGAAAATTTTTAACAGGTGGTACAGTGACACCGCATTTGTCAGACAGTAAATATGCAGGCTTAGTCCTATCAATATTTACCGTGACAGGCATAGTTCCTTTAATAACAGTAACCAACTTGTCTGTACGGGACAACACTTTCAATGGTCCATCATACAGTGGAGGAAAAGACTTTTTAAAACGTTCTTTCCGAACGAAAACAAAATTACAAGTCAAAATGTCCGAATTGACAAATGATTTGTAATTAACATGGTAAAAAGGTGGAATAAACGTTAAATTACCAAAAGAAGTACGTAATTTGGTAATAAAGAAAGGAATATCCGGGCAAGTATAGGATTTAATAAAAAATTCAACTGGTAAACATAAACACACCACAGATAGTAGACAACCCCCAAATCCAAAGCCAAGGCTGTCCGGAAGGGGGTTACACATTCGGAAAAACGCAGACATACATCCACACCCCCCGTCAATACCGGGGCTGGGGGTCGAACCCAGAGCACGGTAGCGAGTCGATCAGCGTACTCGCCACTCAATACGCCTTAACCGATTGAGCTACCGTGCCGGTTTTGGTAGTCGCAAAGTTTGATCAAAAACAAGTTCCGCGGAGGAACATTGCAAATCGTCTTTGGGAATCGTCCTCAAAGCTAGGAATCTCATTTACCCAATGTTGTGTGGTAGTTTTAGCTCTTAAAGCAGTTTTAAGAGGTGTGTTAAACCTTTCTATCATACCGTATTCTATGAAATTCCAAAAATCCCAAAAATCTTGCGAACTTCAAATTGAATGCCTTGGTCAGTAGTAACATATAATGGAACGCCAAAACCACAAACAAAATTTTGAAATAAGGTACGCGCAACAGCTTCTGCCGTAATATCAGGAAGTGGATAAGCTTCGGGCCATCTGGTAAAACGTAAAACGAATATAAGAACAACCTTTAGAAGGAGGTAATGGTATTATCAAATCTATATGTATGTGGTCGAATCGGCCTTTAGGTATATCGAATTTACCTATTGGACGTCTCGTGTGTCATGTCACTTTATTAGTTTGACAGCTAATACAAGTTTTTGCCCAGAGGTTACAATCCGAATTCATTTTAGGCCAAAAATAATTTTTAGAAACTAACGTTCTAGTCGCTTTAATACCAGGGTGAGATAAACCATGAAATATATCAAAACTTGTCCGTCTATAAACGATTGGAACATAAGGACGTAGTTTAGGGCGGGAAACGTACACCAAATAAACTCGTTAGAATTTGGAATTCCAATTTTCTTTAAATGAAAACCTTTTTATGTTCGATGAAGTATCTGACAATAAAAATTTTAGATCAGAATCATCTTATTGAGCTATGCTCAATAAATTTAAATCAAAATTAATATCAACTAGTTTAGACTTTTGCGTTACAACTGGAGAAACATATTGTTGTAGGGAAGACGTATCATACACACGAGATAAAGTGTCGGCAATGACATTATGTTTCCCTTTGATATGTCCGATCTCACATGCAAATTGAGCGATGAACTCTAAATGTCTAATTTGTCGAGGAGATCTTTCAGTTTTGGTGAACAATGCTTTAACCAAAGGTTTATGGTCAGTAAAGCAAATAAATATACGACCTTCAAGTAAAAACCTGAAATGTCTAATCGCTGTGTAAAGAGAAAGAAGTTCTTTGTCAAAAGCACTATATTTTGTCTGGGCTGAGGTAAGTTTTCGTGAGAAAAAGGCTAACGGAGCAAGTACACCTTTGCCATCGCGCTCTGTTCAAGAACTGCCCCCATACAGACATTTGAACAATCAACTGTCAGCGATAAAAACGAGCTATCATCACAACGAGGATGAGCTAAAAATGTTGCACCAGCTATAGCAGCTTTGGCTTTAGAAAAACTGCCAAGACAGTCGGTAGGCCAATCACCTATTATTTTAACTTTATCATGCAGTAAACTAGTACATAAAGCATGTAAAGGAATTAATATTTCAGCGAAAGAAGTTATGACACGATGATAAAAGTTTACCATACCTATGAAACGTCGAAGTTGTTTAATTGTAGTTGGTAAGGGAAAATCATTTATGACATCAATACGTTCAGAAGAAGGTAAAATACCAGCTGAAGATATATTGTGTCCTAAAAACGTCAAATAACTGACTCCTAATATGCATTTTGACGGTTTAATATTTATACCGTATAACTCTAATCTCTGAAAAACAAGTCTCAAGTGTTCTAATGTTGCGAACTAGATTTACTTGCAATTAAAATGTCATCTAAATAGACGAAAACTTCGTTCATAAAACGTTGGAATGGCGTAGTAATAGCTGTCTTAAGAATCTCACTTTTTGCGACAGATATTTGGTGATATGCACGGACCAAATCTATTTTTGAAAAGATAATGCAATCATACAATTGCGAATTGAAATCATGAATATGTGGCAATGGATATCTATCAGGAACCGTAACTGAATTGAGTTGACGGTAATCTCCACAAGGGCGCGAGTCGTTGGGCTCTTTTTTAGCTACCATGTGGAGTGGCGAGGATACGGAAGATGAAGAGGGTTTACAAATGCCCAATTCTACCATATGATTGAATTGATTTTGAGCTATCTTAAATTTAATGTTATCTAATCTACGCGGCTGTGAAAAAGATAAATGACCTTCCGTTATAATATTATGTACTATAGAATGTTTAACGGGCAAATTGTAATTTGGCGAACTTACCAAGCTTGGAAATTCTAATAGCAATGTATTGTATTCATTTGATAAGGTAAATAACTTAGGAGGATGTAATGGACCATTATTAGAAAAAATGTTGATAAATTAGTCATATTTTCGATTAAACATTTATGTTTCAAATCAGCGATTAAACCGAAATGTGCTAAAAAATCAGCCCCATTGATAGGGACATCAATGTCTGCAATGTTAAACACAAAGGGAAACAACATGCGTAAGTTTAAATCGATTTTTAAGAATTTCTTCCCGAATTTTTAATAATAAATCCATTAGCGGCTGTTAGTACAATATCAGGGTTCGTTTTAATATCTGTACAAATATTTTGAGGTACTATCGACAAATCAGCGCCTACGTCAATAAGAAAATATAAGTTGTTTGAATTATCAAATATAAAAAGACGACGTTTATTATTTGAAATGTTAACGTCAGCTGTCAAAACATTATTCATTTTAAGTAATTTCTTTACGATCATAAAATTGACGGCAATAGCAAACTTTAGTATTAGAAGGATTATATCTAACACGGGTATTTTTTCGACTAGTAGACCGGGGCCTTGAGCCAATGCGATTTCCCGAGTCGAAGCGATTTTTACAATTATCGCAAAAAGTGTTAGGAGCTGTAGGTGTAGAAGTTATTGAAGAAACTTTAGACTCAATAGCGTACAATTGTGACGAAAACATTTCCTGCTTACGCAAGACTCGATTCAATGTGTCTTGGAAGACTGTAATCAAATTTGACGTCAATAGTTGTGACATAATTATAGATCATCTAATAAAACATTTTCGTAGGAGGAGCCATTTAAAAATGACCGACTTTTAAGCAAAAGGGAAAATAAATAAACAACTCACTTACCATACAACTTAAGATAAAAGGATGAAAAAGGATATTTGAAGAAAATTCTTGAAACTCTGGAATAAGGGCAAGTGGAAGTCGAAAGATCGACGATCAGCAGCAATTAGCAGGTGAATTCATATTATAATTGTTCTATAGTGCTGCCTCCGATTAATGTTATATTTGAGTTAGTTTCCGCGAATTTTCTTCTGACTCTAATTTTCTGTACCATCAGACGCGTGTGGAGTCGGTCACCAATAGATACCATTATGGATGCTATATTAATAAAAATAAACTTGTTTTAGAAAGATTTGTATTCAAATTTTAAAATGTAAATTTTATAATAAATTTTTTGGTATATTATTATTATCCATGGTGACGGTATCTGTATGTAGGCTAGTCAGAGGCGGCTTAAGGGCCGGGCAACCCGGGCGGCTGCCCGGGGCGCCAGCTTGGAAGAGCGCCAAATTGAGGATAAAGGACGTCAGAGGGCAAAAAATTTTTGGGATTTCATAAGGCGATAAATTTTTTTTTAGACTTCTAATAGCACCCTCCCCCCCCCCCTATGAGGCGAGAAATTTTTTTTTTCGATTTCTAATAGCATCCCGCTCTATGAGGCGAAAAAAAAAGTTTTTCTGATTTCTGTTTGTTGGATTTTTTTTCGCATATTTCATCTCAGAACTCTAAACTCATCGTTACAAGTTCTGGCTCCTTTTTAAAACGTAAATATAAGCTCCTTCAATAATAGAATAGCCTCCACGTAAAGTTCTTAGTGTCAACAAAAGTACCATAGGCTCTTAAATATACAGGAATTTAACACTTTCGGCTAACTTGACTCCGTACCGTGCCTCAGATGTATTGTATCATTATTACCTTTCTAGCTGCGCCTCCTGACGGCCCACACTTTCTGGCCATCTGTTTTTATTCATTCTAAACATAAAAGGTGTACACACACAAAAATGAGCCTTGTGACGATGACATGATTTCATTGATTTTCAGTATTCGTGACACTCCTGATAGGAGGTGCCCCGCCAGAAGTCGATTTTATGAATCGTTATCATCCATTAAACCATAAAAATATCTCAAAGTTCATAAAACGATGAGCTGCCGAAAAAGCCACCTAGCTCCCGCTCAATTCATGAAGTGACTAAAAGAGAAACAGTGAATTTCATCGTATTCTTTGTATGCCTTTTTAAGGTAAAAACAATAATATCTACTTCGAAGAATCTCTTGAGGACTTTGAAAGCTATAAATCGAAATGTGGGCCCTTTAAAATGGTACAAAAGGTTTAAAATCGGAAACTCATAATATTTTTTTTCGGTATGAAAGTCTACTACTACTTACGTCGTAGATCACGAAAAAGTGAGTAACCAGTAATGACAAAACCTACTTTATCTGCTCTAAAATCCTTTACGAGTTAGAACATAGGCATCCTCATTACCCTGTCAGTATTAATACATACTGTTTTCCATTAATTTTCTTATCAGTGGTTTATTTTATGCCATCGTGTGGGGTTTCAATGTCAGCTATCACACATTAGAAGAATAGTTTACTATTTCATCTAGATCAAAAAGGTTTCGGCTAATAATCGTTCAGCGTTGTTAAGTTGATTTTGCACTAATCATATTTTACGTTTTCCGCCCTAATTGTGCTCTCAATGTATTTTGTCCACCTTGGAATGACGTAAAGCAACCTATGGAAGGAGCTAGTGAAAAATGCTTAAATGCTCTGATGGTAAATTATGAAGATTGAACGAGAAACTTATAGTTGTGCACCAGATTACTTTGAGTTCAAGATAGGAAGGCAAACTGTACTCAGGAAAATGTGACAAGCTAATTAACGTATTAATTTGGTTGTTTGAGTAGTAAGGCTTTTATTAAAAATATTAGTCCGGTTTTAAATTATCAGTCATAGTTTATAATTCGGTATGATATCTGTTATATAGCAGATGCACTTTAAAAAGTTGGCTATACCGGATTGAACCAGCTATTTTATATTCAGCGACATGTGCTAATGCGAACTCTAGCTAATTTTTCCATTGGTGAATTGACACAAATTGTATTCTTAAATATGTTATTAAATTATCTATTTGTAACGTATCATACATAATGTCTCTTTCGATACAGCAACGAATAAAATAATAAATCAATTTTGCCGGTTCTTCAATTTGGATTTAGATAGACCAAATTATTTCATAAATTTGCTACAGGCCTAGTCACCTTGACTTACAATTTAGATATCGAGAAAATACTGGAAAACATATTATTAGCATCAATACCTAATAAAAAGTAGGCTTCACCCACTCAGTGAAATTTAATAAGATATCTTTTGAATATGAATTTTTAAGTTCTTATAATAGAGAGTATATTTACACCGAATATCTAATCCCAATAATTTCTGAGAAATAGTTATTTAAGGATCACTAGTGAAAGGATCCCGCACCATTGGCATTGGAAAAATCATTTCAGTGGAATTTACTTCAAACTGGGAACATGCATTAAATCAATTTTTTCATATAACATTCTTGTTCGGAAACCCTTGAACTACCTATTCTCAAAGTTTCAAGAAAATTCCACCGAAATGATTTTTGATTTTTTCAAAGAGTTTTAACTTCCAGTCACTGTAATTCTGCAGGGAAGACATTAAATCAATATTTTCATATGACATTTTTTGTTCGGAAGCCCTTGAACTACCTATTCCCAAAGTTTGAAGAAAATTCCACCGAAATGATTTTTCCAATGTTAATGGTGCGGGGTCCTTTGTACTAACGTATTAATCTGAAATTGACATTTGGTTGGTTTAGTTCAGTTTAGTAGTAGTGAGGGGCCTGATACGAGAAGAATTTTCTTATTTTGTGTAGGTAATATTGCTAATATTCGCTCATCTTATCGCTGTTAACAAATATTTTTCGATGTATGAATTTTACATCACTAATAGAATAGAATAGAATGGAATATTTATTTATATAGGTTAACAAAAGATACAATGATTAATTTTAATATAAAGGTATAGGCATAGGTATAAATAAATAAATGAGTGATTGCTTAGACTCGTTAGAGTCTGTGAGCAATGGTTTGATAAGAGTGTGCGTACATATGCGAAATACCCAATTAAGTTCTATTTATTTTGCGAAGGGTCCTAAGAACCTGAATGCAAAGGCAATAGACCCGTGTTGGGTATTATCAATATAAGTTTTCATGGATTTTATAAAACATGTATTTTCATTTAATTGTAAAAGAATTTGCTGTGAGTGAATTTTCAGGTATTAATATTAAGAAAAATATTAAAATTAGAAGTTAACTTAAAAACGAAAATTTACAAAAGTAAGAAAACATAAATTTGAGGAATTAGAAAACTTAAAGACTAAAAGAAATCTTAAAGACTTCCAGTATTAATAAATGTATCCATTTCTGTGTAATTTATGTTCAGCTGCCATTTTTTTATTTCTTTTTTATATTTTGTTACAGATCTGATTTGTTTAATATCTTCTGGGAGCTTATTGTATAATCTAGGACCTAAGTAGACAAAACATTTTGTTCATATAATAGAGTTGGGCGATTCGACTCTTTTTAAGGATTCGTACCAAACGAATCCGTATCAAGAAAAAATTCGTACTGAAAAATTCGTACTGAAAGAATCCAAACTGTCTTGATTGTACAAACGGATACGGTTACAACATCGATAGGAAATATACGAATCTTTTGCTTTTGTAGGATTTGTACCATTCGAATCACTGCCAGGATTCGATTCAATGATACGAATCATACGAGTTACTACCCAACTCTATCATATAGTCTTTTGTGCAACGACTACCTTTATTTGTTTTTTATCTTTACCTCTTGTGTAGTAGTTATGATCAACGAGTGTTGTTTCTGAGTATATTTTGTATTGGTACATTAATAAACATTGCGAATATAGCTTACGGACATTTAATAATTCTGACTCTTTGTATAATAATTCAGTAGGATAAAGGTTGGGTTTTCCATATAAGATCTTTAAATATATTTTTTGGATTAATATTAATGGTGTAATGTTAGTTTTGTTTGCACCTCCCCATGCTACAATACCATATTTTAAAATCGATTCAATCATGCCATAGTAAATGATTTTAATGTGTTTTTTGCTTAATATATCTTTTAATATTTTAAATCTGTAAATTAAAGATCTTAATTTTTTTACGGTATTGGTGATATGATGATTCCATTTTAAATGAGGGTATAAAGTTATTCCCAGATAGTTAATTTTTTCACAGGTAGTTATGACCAAATTAGTGTTAACAATATTTATTTCATTAAATAAAGGTAAATTGCTTCTATAGGAGCAAAATGGCAAATATTTTGTTTTTGAGATACTAAGGGTCAAGATATTTTCATCAAACTAATCCTTAATCACCTTTAAGTCCAATTCCGAAATTCTTTTCACTTCCTCCCATGAATTTCCTTTAAAAAATATGGCGGTGTCATCTGCAAATGATACTATATCTCCTCTAATATTGAGGCTAAATATGTCATAATAAATAAAATTGAGGCAAGAACCGTACCTTGTGGAAGACCATAGAGCACGGTTCTTACTTTGCTTGTTTGGTTTCCTATTTTTACAACTTGTGTCCTTTTATCTAAATAACTTTTCAATAAATCGTGGCAAAGACCTCTTACATCAAAATTTTCTATTTTTTTAAATATTTTATTGTGACTAATTGTGTCAAAGGTCTTTTCCAGATCTATAAAAACACAGAGGGATGGTGTACTATTATCCAAACAATCATAAACCTTTTTAGTCAGGCAGGCTATAGCATCACTTGTTGATGTATTTTCTCGGAACCCAAACTGGTTTTTTGATAATAAATTAAATTTCTTGAGGTATTGCACTAATCTTTTTTTAACGCTTTTTCGAAAATTTTTGCAATATTAGAAGTCAAGGATATAGGTCGGTAATTTTCCATCAAATTTTTATCCCCCTTCTTATATAAAGGTTTAATTATGGCAACTTTAAAATTGGATGGACATATTCCGGATTGAAAAATTTTATTTATGAGATTGACTAATAATGGTGTTATTATATTTATTGTTTCTTTTAACATTTCTGATGTGATGCCGTCAAATCCAGAAGCCTTATTATTTTTTAGTTCATTTATGTATCCGTTTATTTCCTTGTCGTCTACTGGTGTAAGAAAAAAAGAATGATGGTTAATTGTAATAGGGAAAGTTGTATTTGGTAACACTATTTTATTTGCTAATTTTTCTCCTATTTCTGTGTAATGCTTGTTAAACTCGTTTGCAATTTGTTTTTCGTCATTTACTACATAATTGTTATCTAGTTTAATTTGTGTTATTTCCTGATTTTGTCTTTGACTTTTGATGATATCCTTTGTTATTTTCCAGAGAGTTTTACTACAGTGGTTATTATTTTCAATTTGTTTCTCATAATAATCTTTTTTAGTTTTTTTAATGAGTGAATTTACTTTATTTCTATATATTTTATATTTTTGTTTTAAGTCTACGTTTAAAGGTTGTTTTAGTAAATCTTGATACATTTTATCACGACTATATTCAATACATCTGATTTATCACTTCTAAATTAAGCAAACAGACAGAGGCCATTTGAACGGTGAAAGAAAAAATTATGGTAGATATAATACTTGATCGAATAGTAGTAACATTCCATAGGATGTTGAATAAATTAATACTTATTAATGAACCTGTCTTACCATCATTAAAAAGTTTGGGACTACTTCTTAAGTATATAAATAAAATGATTATTGCAATGAAATAATTATAGTGCATTACAAATGAATAAATGTAAAGGAAAGTTGGCAACACATTATCATGTCAACATCAATGGTGTCAAAGTTGTGAACTGGGAGGTTATATATTATTTCGTTATTTGAAAATATTATTTAGGTATTAAGCAAATCACAACTTACACACTTTTTCTTTAATATGAAATTAACCGTTTTCTGTATATAGGTGCCTCAATCTGGTCACGCTACTAGTTAGGTAAATACTTTAAAAGAGTCATTATTGGAGAATCAATGAAAACGACTACTCTTTTAGCGAATACTGACGAAGTATTTAATTACACGATAGGATTCTTCATTTTAAAGCAAAAAAATATATTGAATATACTTAAATCAATTATTGAAATTCAGACACTCGCAACAATTATTGAACCATACATTCTATTTCAACTCTAGAAAAGTTTTTTCGAACTCGTTAGTTCTCATCAGTATAGTATTAGGCCAGTAGACTTGAAATCCAAATCGGAAATAATTGCTACAAAAGTTTTATTGTTTAAATGGCTTCATTTGTTGCCTAATATGACTATCCTAGGTCCCCCCCCCCCGGCGGAGTTGTGTTTAAGTGGTGGGGGGTAAAAATGTACCCCAAAAGGAGTATTTTTGCGGTTTTACGGTTATATCTCGTAAAGGACTCACAATATTGAAAACATAGTCCTATTAAAAGTTGTAGTGCATTAAATTCTGCATTGAATGAGACCAGATGTATGTTTTTTTGGACCACCCGTTCCCATACTAGTGCTCATCAAAGTTGGACAAATTTTACATATTTATGAAAAATGTGTTATTTACACTGTATTAAACATAGTACTAGAGAACTTCATTGTACTAGTCTTGTACTTAGTAAATATATAAAATATTAAAATAGTAGAATATATAAAAAGATAATATTAAAAAATGGTTTCATATAGAATATGATGAGATCCATTCAACTGATATACAGATGGAGGCAGGATAAGAAACACAATTCTTGAAATCAATTAGTGATGATTATATTTCATAATAACAAAAATTGTAGTTAAAGGTATGAAGATGAAAAGCGGAAAAAAATAGGTAGGTATACAAATTTCACAGACGTCGACGTTCGATTCTCGTTGGGCCACTCGGCTCCTCAAAATCTGTAATTTCCGATACAGAATCCGTCGCCCCATCACTCGGCTCCTCCTGAAAGTCTGTAATTTTCATTGCCCCATATATGCAGTTCAGGTCTTCGTCAACATCTGGATCGTCAATTGCATCTGGTTGGAGGGAGTTAGTGTAGGAGTTCCCATTGCAGTTGGCACAAATCAATGGGCAATTAATCCCAGCCTTCCGACACCCACAACCACCTGCACACCCCTTGTTGCATTTGCAGAAAATTGTGGAGAGAAAAGACTGTGGAGCTGGTTCCTTGAAGGTAGGAACAGGGTCAAGACCAACCTTTGAAGCCTGCCATCCCCAGAGGAGCAGATCCATCTGGTGTCCTAACCACATTTGTACTTGTAGGTAAGTTCTCAAACAAAAAAAATTCACTTTTGATCTCATCGAACGCAGAATTTATTCCTCTATAACTTTTGTATGGACCACTTTATTGATAGATGGGTTAGTTTAGATAATATTACCAAAAAGCAGAAGTTAAAACGAAAATTTTTCATAAATATGTAAAATTTGTCCAACTTTGATGACTAGTATGGGAACCGGTGGTCCAGAAATATGCGTCTGGTCTCATTTAATGCAGAATTTAATGCCCTACAACTTTTAATAGGACTATGTTTTCGATATAACCGTAAAACCACAAAAATATCCCTTTTGGGTATTTTTGTGATTTTACGGTTATATTCCCACCCTTTTGGGGGTACATTTTTACCCCCCACCACTTAAACACAACTCTGCCGGGGGGAAAACCTAGGATAGTCATATTATGCAACAAATGAAGCCATTAAAACAATAAAACCTTTTGTAGCAATTATTTCCGATTCGTCTAATTTTTTGGTTTTACACTACTGGCCTATATAGCCCCACAAAAAAAAATGTTCAAAGCAGCAAACTAGACCCATGTATTTCTACGTATTTTCGGTCGCTCAATCCGAATCCGAGGTCAAAAAAAATCGTACACCCCCAAAATCATTAGCTAGAGCCAAAAAACACCCCCAAGATGGGGTAAAAAGAAGATTAAGCTAGGAGAATAGTTCTTACATCTTAATCAATCGAATTATACAAATTAAGGTTAAACAGTAGCGTACATACAATAGATATGAAACACACCCCCAGGGGGGGGCGAAAACTAGCCCCCATATAAAAAAAAATCGATCCAAAACAGCAATGACTACTGGAAAAGCTCGAAGTGTCCAAGTTTTGTTAAAGTGACATGAAACTGCATCAGATCCGACGTAATCTTCGTAAACTGCTCCTATAGAGTTGAAAAGAACCACCCCCCCAAGTTTATAGGACACGAGAAAAACAAGAAAAAACGTGAAATCAACAGGAAATTGTATAGTACTCTAAAATAGAACTAGAAACTTATGCACTATCAACGTCCTACAGTGTCAACCTTCAGAGGGTGTGAAAACTACCCCCATTGAAAATTAAACTTGAAAAAATTTGTAGTGACCCTCGAAAAAGCTCGAAACTACGGAGGTTTGTAAAGGTGAGAAGAGTAGTTTTGTCTCAATTATTGAAAACTACCCCAACAGCGCTGCCACAGAAAAATGACAGAAAAACAAGAAAAAAAAACATTGATCTAAATATTTCCATTTTTATATATGCTATGATTGGTTAAAATTGCGTAGTACTCAGAGTTAGACTTAGAAAGTCACGTACCACTGTTTTTATTCAATTCCACTCCCCTAGGGGGTGAAAACTACCCCCTGTGTTAGAAACAACTATAAGAAGTTACAGTGACTTCTGAAAAACTCGATACGTCTGCGTTTTATTTTTCCAGCATCCTACGGATGTAGGGGTGCCTTCTCGCAACCCCGTGAGGGTGGTTTTCAAGCACATCGTCGAACATAGTCTAGTTTCTTCTCACATCCACACAATGCAGATGTTTCAAATTTTTATAGAAGTTACTGTAACTTTTTATAGTTAAATTTTACATAGGGTGTAGTTTGCCCACCCTCTGAGGGTTGACACTGTAAGACGTTGATGCTACGTAAGTTTCTAGTTCTATTTTAGAGTACTACGCAATTTCAGCCAATAATAGCATCCATGAAAATAGAAATCCTGTTGGATTTTACGTTTTTTCTTGTTTTTCTCTTGTCCTATAAGGTTGTGGGAGTTTATCAAGATTACGTCTGACCTGATGCAGTTTCTGCAGCAGTTTCTGATTTCTTTCTGATTATACATTTCGAGCTTTTTCAGCAGTCATTGCTGTTTTAGATCGATTTTTTATATATAGGGGCTAGTTTTCGCCCCTCCCTGGGGGTGTGTTTCATATCTGTTGTATGTACGCTGCTGTTTAACCTTAATTTGTATAATTCGATTGATTAAGATGTAACAACTATTCTCGTAGTTTAATCTTCTCTTTACCCCATTCCGGGGATGTTTTTTGGCTCTAGCTAATGATTTTGGAGGTGTACGATTTTTTTTGACCTCGGATTCGGATTCAGCGACCGAAAATACAAGGTCTGGTTCGCTGCTCTGAACATTTTTTTTTTCTGTGTAATTAGAGTTTTAAAAATTTACTTAACTTTAATGTTTTGAATATTAACCAGATCAGAGGCACCAATATACAGAAAGAAGATAATTTATTACTAAATAAAAGTGTGTAAGTTGTGATTTTCTTAATACCTAAATAATATTTTCTAATCATGATGTAAGAAAATAAATAAAAAATAATTAATTGTAAAAATATTCCGTAATATTTACGTTACTCACCTCACACACGATACTTCAGTATCTGCTTACTCCGCTTCAGGATTCGCAATGGGCCCGTTCAGCATTTTTTTTTATTTTAGAAATCGAAAGTAAAACATTTTTTAAGACAATTTCCAAATTTTTCGTTTTCTTTTCTTACGTTTAAGCCCTTAATATATTACCAAAGTTGGACCGCGCGAAAACGGGGCGGAGCTTCGCGTGACGTCACTTTGTAGATGTTGATCATTCGCCAGTCGAGATTTAATAATTAACAACATTGGAGGTGAAATAAAATATAAATTTAAGAAGAAAAGGTTCTATGCAGCTTTTCATAAAAATTGATAGTCTTTAAGTTATAACGACTTGAAAATTGGGATTTTAGCTTAAAAAAAAGTATTTCAAAACAATATTCGTCAAATAACTCGAATAATATATTACATTGAGCGAAAACATGCTAGAGACAAATAAAAAAGCTACTAAATTGAGGATGAATTTTGTTTTTATCTAATTTCTGTAGAGTTAATGGTTTCGTAGATTTGGAAGTATAAATGTGGCGTCCGAATGTCTATAAGACGAAGTATTTAGTTTAAACGTTAAATATCTCATAAACTGTGGCACTTACGTCAAAATCGGTAAGAACAAAAATGAAAGACTATTAATTAGGTTTTCAAATGATTTTTTTCTCTATTTCTATAAATTAAAAATCAAAAATGTTATGACGGAAACAATGTACTTTTTCAATTTTTGTTTATGCAAAATGACGAATCGGCGAAGCGCTTTGTACTAAAACCCAATCTTTAACATTGAATATCTAAGGATTGGATATACTTATGAAACTGAAATTATTACAGCTTATCATTGAATTTTATTGAATACCATAAAAAAAATAACGAAAGAAAATTATCGGTAACAAGCCCATTGTCAATAGAAACAACTCAGATGTTGACTGATCGCGGATCCTGCAGGACAGGCAAAGCAGTAGAGGAAATATGTGCATACTGCGAACACAAAGATATAGTAACATATACAATATTCGAATTCATTAGATGAGCAGCCGAAAGACAAAGGGTAAATCCAGAAGTAGAAGTCATATTAAATGAGAAAAACATCATTGAAGAAATGTGAACTGTGAAAAATGGAGCCTGATAGAAAAGTACATCATAAATATAATGCAAACAAAAGAGCAGGAGGAGAGAGACATGCAAAGGAGGCAGGATAACTAAGACAGAATCTTCCACGTCCAGATGTATGCTGCGAGGCGATTCCGGAGTGTAACAGTGAAGAGGTGGGAGGTTTTTCTGAGTAAAAATTTCACACTACTACGAACCATAGTGTCTTTTGAAGACTTTCCCACACCAAAGAAAAAGAAAAAAAATGTCATCAGATCTTAGGCAACCTTAAAACACTAATCACAAGCCACAAGACTTGAGAACGCGGTATCATAGAAAAAAGACTTCCTTATTGTGTGGCGGTATTCTGTGTAGGAATATAAACCGAGGAGAATTGTATCATGGAACTCAAAGTGATCGTTGTTCAACTAAATGGTGACAGTTGGTTAGCATGCCACATTGAAAACCTGCATTTTAGTAGAAGAGCTAGTGAACATTTTTGGGTGATTGTCTACAGTTTAAGAAGGTTTTTCTATCTATTTGTTTTTGTTTTTATCATAATTACAATTACTAAAAACTTCTGACTCTTCTGTCCCATCATGAAGGGTTATCAAGCCTGCAAAACTTTCATACGTCAACTAAATCTCAGACGAAAAACTGCCGTACCATATTTTACGAATACAATAATTTGTTTTGACCTTACTTTAGTTTTCTTGACATGTTTCCGATTTAATAAGCCAAACTAATGAAGTTTGATTAAGCCAAAGTTAAGATTTGTTAAGTTGCGCAACGTGCATAACTTCATAAATAGTGGAGTCAAAATAAAATTTGGATAAATTTCTCTGGCTACAGTAATTTTATTGTTTTAATTTGTTGTAGGTATAATAACAAGTGCTCTGAGCAATTTTTTGTGAAATCCGTCCATTGCTTCTTATAGAATTTTAACAATTTTTTTTCAGCACAGAAATTTTCTGCTATTTTCCCTTATTATCTCAGGTCCATAGTAATGCGAACGCAAAAATAAAAATACCAAACTGTTCGCTATAAAATTATGAATAAGGCTAGGCATATGAAGAAACTTCTTGATAATTTGTAAATTTGTAAAAAAATAAAAACCACCAAAAATTGCCTTTTTTTGCCTTTAAGAAATATGATGTAATAATCCATCAATGTTAAGGCTAGGATTTTGCGGAGTGAGAGGGAAATATGCGTTTATTTTCGATTTATTGTAAATATTTAAAAAACTACACATAGTATAATCTTAAAACTGCTTTAAATACTTGCTATTGTTCTAACGAATACAACTATGTATATTTTTTATTATAAATTTCTGTTATATTTAAATATCGTAGTTTATCAATGAAAATAGTCCCTAATTTCATTATTAAAGTATAGCATTTGATCATATACAAAATCAATGATAAAAACTATATATGGTTGTATTCCTTAGAGCAATGGGAAGTATCTGAAATTATTTTAAAGATTATATCGTTTATGATTTTTTAAATATTTATAATAAACTGAAAATAAACGCATATTTCCCTCTCACTCTGCAAAATCCTAGCCTTAACGGAAGTTGGTGGAACCATGATCTTAATTGAACTAAACCTCCGTGCCAAATTTTAGCGCAAAATATTACGTCCACATCCAGTGGAAGTATAGTAACGACAAAAAATTTTTATAAACTGTTATTGTTCGAATAGGCTTAGAATGTCATGAGATTTTAAGTTTGAGCGAAAAAAAAATTCTGTCTGTTTGTCGGTCTGTCTGTAACTTTTCTTTTGTGAGCACGTTTACTCTAGAACAATTTGAGATATTGACTTGAAATTTGGTACACATATGTACTTTAACGAGATCTAGAACTAGATTATATTTTCATCTTGTTCCGTCGAAGAGTTGGGGGGTAAATTGGGGTGAATTTAGGGTAAATAGGTAAATCAAGCAGGTGAGAGTCCATAAAATTGATATTTAGTATATACAAGAGAAGCTAAGGGCTCAAAAAAATTTTTGGCATTAGCCACCTCCATTACCACCTCACCCCATTTTTAAAGGGGATGAAAAGAAAATGTGATTTAGTGTGTGTACAAGAACCAGAAACCTCAAAATATTTTTTACTTCATCCCCACTAACACCCCCCTATCACCATCCCCATCCCACTACCAATGTGGGGTATCGTTTTATGGGTTTTTGGGGCAGAGGATTTCAAATATTATATTATTAATGTTCCATAAACAATTATTTCCACATACAAAATGTTTTCGTTGTGAGTGACTTGGATAGAAAATCTGGATGTGGAAGTTGTGATTCCTTGGGCAGCGGTTTTTATTCAAACGGCTAAAAATCAACAATAATTTCGAAATTCCATCGCATATTGTTCACGTCCATCGACTCGTAGTAGGACAATTTTTCTTTTAAAGTGTAGGTTTTTACATGTACTTTACGGTGGCATGGCGTTTGGAAAGAAAACAAAATTAAACTTAAACCAATTTTTTGGAATTTAATTGTAATTATGGATATTGCACGTATAAACAATTTCAAATAACTACGTGATTTTTTTGTGAAATCAAAGACAATAAGCGAATTATGAAAGTATAAGAAATAATCAACGTTTAAAAAAAAAGAATGATGTTCTACTTGCATTTGAATCCGTGATACGTTAGTTTTTGCATTTTAGTCGATTATAAATAAACATATCGATATTTTTTCGTGAAATTTGCGCATATTGTTCCAAAATACTTATATTTCTCTCTCTGCTGGTTGAAAATTATCCACAACTAAAATTTTTTAAATTACATCGCATAAAGCACCTTTGAGGACATAACGCACGTTCGAAAAAGAAATTATCTCCCCACTCCTTGAATATTGTAACTAGGCAACTAACTTTATTAATTGTAAACATCACTCCATTTTCATCATATCGAGTCTTTTTTTTTAACATTTTTAGTCTTTTTTCGTATATTCTGATTCTTTTGTTTAACAAAATATACTTTGTTAATTTTTGATTCATCAAAAATGTAACAGCCTTTATTACTTCCACATCCAGTGGAAGTATAGTAACGACAAAAAAATTTTTAAAAATTTTTATTGTTCAAATAGGCTTAGAATGTCATGAAACAGCGAGATTTTAAGTTTGAGCGAAAAAAAAATTTCTGTCTGTCGGTCTGTAACTGTTTTTTGTGCGCACGTTTACTCTGGAACCGTTTAAGATATTGACTTTAAATTTGGTACACGTATGTATTTTAACGTGATCTGGAACTAGATTATATTTTCATCTTGTTCCATCGAAGGGTTGGGGGTAAATTGGGGTAAATTTGGGGTAAATAGGTAAATTAAGCAGGTAAGAGTCCAGAAAATTGGTATTTAGTATATTAAAGAGAAGCTAAGGTCTCAAAAAAATTTTTGGCATTAGCCACCCCCATTACCACCCCCACCCCATTATTAAAGGGGCTGAAAAAAAATTGTGATTTAGTGTGTGTGTACAAGAACCAGAAACCTCGAAATATTTTTTTACTTCATCCACCCCCACTACCACCGCCTAGCACCACCCCCACCCCACTACCGATGTGGGGTATCGTTTTATAAGTTTTTGGGGTAGATGATTTCAAATATTATATTATTAAAGTTCCATAAGCAATTTTTTCCACATACAAAATTTTTTCGTTGTGACTGACTTGGATAGAAAATCTGGATGTGGAAGTAGTGATTCCCTGGGCAGCGGTTTTTTTTATAATGTTTTCGGCTTTTCTCATATCTGATTTTCTGTTTCTTTTTAAAATGTTTGTGTTTTGTGTTTATTTTCAATTTTTAATGTATTGTGATTTAATAATTTGTCTAGCCGTTATTTAATTAAAATGCATTGGGAATTTTAATCTAGGTGGATTATTTCTATGTTTAATAAAATAATTCAAGATAATATTGATTATTATTTGCGATGTGTTATCTGAAGTACGAAATAGTGTTTGTAATTGAACTACTTTTGCTTTGTTGCTTCAGAGTAATATGAAAAAATGTTGTTTTCGCTAGTGTGATATCAAATGTTGTGGATTTCTAAGCTTAGTTCCGCGTGAATCGTAGACCTCTATAGGAGGTTTTCGGCAGAATCTTTGGCCATTTACAGATTTTTCGCTGACAAATACGTACTACTGCTTCTCGTTGCTCAAACGGAAGTGACCTTGTCCTTGTGTTCTCTGGTCAATAATACGAAGCATTAGCTGGATTGAATTATTTTTTTACATATTTATAAAATACCTAGCTTAGTATACTTCTGAAATATCCATGCTTACAAAAAGATATGCAAGTTTTTTACGATCGACAAGCTACAAAGGCAAGAAAATTTGCTGCTGGTATAGGTTGTATCGTAGCACTGTATGGTTCAGATCCAATGAAGAACACATGTTTATACGTTCTGCGTTTTGAATGTTTTAAAAAATATACTTCGAAAACATCATGCAAGTTATCTGTTCTCCCACCAACCGAAGAAGCTGCAAACGAGCATTCATTGAGGGTGTATTTTCAAATACAGAAATGGTTAGGATTTGCAGATAAAAATCCTGAATAGTATGATTGGAAAGATACCATAAATGGATTAATGCAACAACAAAAAAATCCGTTGCCAGATAATGTATTGAAGCCTATTGGCAATATGTGCATATGTACTACAGGGCTTCAAATTGGGACCACTATAATACTGTTCTTACTAATATGTTAATAGCATATTAGCTCGCATATTAGATAATAGTACTTCAGAAACCCTCATGTTTGTTGATCATTTTAACCTTTATACGAGAGTTACTAGTGTAAAGGACTACAAATTAGTATAAGTTGACTTTTGTATCGGATTGTGAAAAAAACCGTTATTTTAAAGTAGAAGATTGGTCTGTGTTATTGGTATTCAATAAAAAAAATGATAATAAAATATGATTACATCATGAACTATGAGGTGTATAAACGGATATCCAAAATATAAGATCTTTGTGTGTATTTTGGCAATCAATTTAAAATTGCATATCATATAGATTATATTGTCAAGAAGGCACTTAAGCAACCATTCTTCAGCATAACATCTACAAAACAATTTAATGACTTAAATTATATCAGTGTGCTATACATTGTTTTGTAAGATCCATACTTGAATGCCGTGCAGTAGTGTGGTGGCTGATATACAACTTTCCATTTTAAAAATTTAACTGCTTAATTGAAAATCAATACTTTCTATCACGTTTGCGAATTAGAATTATTCCAAGTAAAATACATTTTATTTATCCAACTCCAGAACTAGAATTTACTCTAGTTAACCATTGAATATTGTAAAATAACTGAAATAATTGTGTGATGATGACATTATGCAATTTTAGGAAGACTGTAATATGTAAAGAATAACAATATTTTGTTACAACTTTTACTTGTTTTTCTTCACATAACAGATATTGCATAAATAGCACATAAAACATGTATATTTGCTTCATGTTGATATTAAGAAAATTAGATTAGTGACGTAACTGACTTTGGCCATATGTCTTGTTAAAATTTGAATACTTATATATTTATATTATGATTTATTATTGTTTAAATTATTATTGATATTATCTTGTACAGCAACCTGTAAATGATCTACACTGAAAAAAGTGTATGTAAAATTACAGCTTCATTACATTAGAATTTCACAGTTAGAATCATGTAATAAGAAATCGCTACAGATAAATACATGTAAAAATACTTGCCACATGGAAATACACATAATTTGCGAATTTATTCCTGTCCTAATGTGATTTTTCGTTAATTGTTTTGTTAAATCACAATGTAATTATCCACACTGAGTATAAATTTATTAGCTCTCGTGTAAATTTACTAGCTCTCGTGTAAATTTATAGGCAACAGTGGTGTAATTTTACATCCAGTCTGTGAAATTCTAGTCATTATCACTGGTCACAGATCTACATAAAGATGCATGTAAAATTACATGAGTACTAATTTCATTGTATGTATGTTGATTTAACGGCGAATAAAAAATAAATAAATAGGTATACCAATTAAAAGTAGTCACGTTAATTACTTCCACGTCCAGTGGAAGTATAGTAACGACAAAAAAATTTTAAAAAATTTTTATTGTCCAAATAGGCTTAAAATGTCATGAAACGTCGAGATTTTAAGTTTGAGCGAAAAAAAAATTTCTGTCTGTCTGTCGGTCTGTCTGTCTGTCTGTCTGTCTGTCTGTCTGCCTGTCCGTAACTTTTTTTTGTGCGCACGTTTACTTTGAAACCGTTTAAGATATTGACTTGAAATTTGGTACACATATGTACTTTAACGAGATCTAGAACTAGATTATATTTTCATCTTGTTCCGTCGAAGGGTTGGGGGGTAAATTGGGGTAAATTTGGGGTAAATGGGTAAATTAAGCAGGTAGGAGTCCATGAAATTGGTATTTAGTATATACAAGAGGAGCTGAGGTCTCAAAAAAAATTTTGGCATTACCCACCCCTATTACCACCCCCACCTCCTTATTAAAGGGGATGAAAAAAATGTGATTTAGCGCATGTACAGGAATCATAAACCTCAAAATATTTTTTTACTTCATCCACCCCCCACTACCACCCCCCTATCACCACCCCCACCCCACTGCCGATGTGGGGTATCGTTTTATGGGTTTTTGGGGTAGAGGATTTCAAATAGTATATTATTAAAGTTCCATAAACAATTATTTTCACATACAAAGTTTTTTCGTTGTGAGTGACTCAGATAGAGAATCTGGATGTGGAAGTAGTGATTCCTTAGGCAGCGGTTTTTTATAAATAGAATATATTTTAAGTATCATTTATGTAAATGTTGTCTACAATTTTCTTTATATTCAAATAACCAGTATGGTCCTACAAAACAAATATTTTGAAACTAAAACTTCCAAAGCATTTTAATTAAATAACGGCTAAACAAATTATTTTACATTACAATACATTAAAAATTGAAAATAGAGACAAAACATTTTAAAAAGAAACAGAAATCATATATGACAAAAACCGAAAACATAAAAAAATAAAGATTGTTGAATTTTTGATGAATAAAAACTTAACAAATTATATTTTGTTAAATAAAAGAATCAGAAAAGACCAATAATGGTAGAGTGATGTATACCATTAATTAAGTCAGTGGCCTAGTTACAATATTCAAAGAGTGAGGAGATAATTTTTTTTTCGAATGTGCGTTATGTCCTCAAAGGGGCTTTATGCGATGTAATTTAAAAAATTTTAGTTGTGGATAATTTTCAACTAACAGAGAGAGAAATATAAGCATTTTGGAACAATATGCGCAAATTTCAAGAAAAAATATCAATATGTTTATTTATAACGCAAAAACGGATTCAAATGCAAGTAGAACATCATTCTTTTTTAAACGTTGATTATTTCATATACTTTCACAATTTGCTTATCGTTTTTGATTTTACAAAAAAATCACGTAGTTATTTGAAATTGTTTATACGTGCAATATCCATAATTACAATTAAATTCCAAAAAATTGGTTTAAGTTTAATTTTTTTTTCTTTCCAAAGTCCACCTTAAAGTACATGTAAAAACCTACATTTTAAAAGAAAAATTATCCTACTACGAGTCGATGCACTTAAACAAAATGCGATGGGAGTTTCGAAATTATTGTAGATTTTTAGCCGTTTGAATAAATATTTTGCGCTAAAATTTGGCACGGAGGTTTAGTTAAACAAATGCCATGGTTCCTCCAACTTTCGTTAAAATTGATGGATTATTACATCATATTTCTTAAACTGTTAAAAAAGGCAATTTTTGGTGGTTTTTATTTTTTTACAAATTTACAAATTATCAAGAAGTTTCTTGTATGCCTAGTCTTTCATAGTTTTATAACGAACAGTTTGATATTTTTATTTTTGCGATCGGATTACTATGACCTGAGATAATAGGGAAAATAGCAGAAAATGTTGAAAAATAAATTGTTAAAATTCTACAAGAAGCAATGGACGGATTTCACAAAAAAATGCTCAGAGCACTTGTTATTATACCTACAACAAATTAAAACAATAATATTGCTGTAGCCAGAGAATTCCTTATTCACCTATTTTGATCCTTAATTTGATTCCACTATAAGGAATGTCTAGGATTGACTTGTCGGATCTACTATTTCATTTCCATTTAACTAATCAATCTAAGACGTGACATCAAACAGTATCAAAACTAGTCAAAACAGCAGTGTTCATAAAACATAGTAGGTATGTATAAATAAAAATTATTAAAGTTATAAAATAGTAACGGTAGTAGGAGAGCACATAACCGTGATCTAATGAAGAGTCATTTAAGAATTACACAAGCAGAAGCTAAAAATAACAAAAATACATGTGTCTGTCTAACATTCAATAATAATAATAATAATATAATGTTTATTTTTAAAAATAAGAGTATAATACAATTAGTATAAAGCATAGAATTAACATTTTTTATAAATTAGTATTAAATATAATTTTGTATAAAAATAAACATGCAGAACCCACGAAAGTACAGATGTACTTGTGTGTGGGTTGAATACACATAATACACACATATATATTTTTACATAATTCACCTAATTATTCAACATTAAATATTGATTTACGAGCTCCAAGTGATGCAGAGTTTATATAATGATGAATTCAATCATTTCACTAAAAGAACATTGTTCTTGCGCTTGTGACTGATTAAAACAAGAAAATATAAACTTAAAACTAGAGTTGGAGTAAACATTTCGGTGTACTTAGTATTTCTAGGTATAGGTTTTATGCATATTTAACAATGTAACATCTAAATAAGTTAAAGGAACATAGAAAAGATTTATTTTACTATAACTAAATTTTGAACTTTTTATTTTATAGAGTTAATACAGAACGGAATAGTCAATTAGGTAATGCATATAAGCCAGAGTATTGTAATTCTATAAATGGTAAGTATTCTTTGAATCGATTATCTGATGTATAAACATTCGCGGAGTTTCCTGTAACCATGCTTTTATTTTTGTTTTATATTTTGTTAGTGAGTTTATATGTTTTATTTCAAATGGAAGAAGATCAAATATCCTAGGTGCCAGGTATTTATAACTTCTTTCTCCTATTGTTTTTTTGACCTTTATTCTCTCACTAATGGTATTCTTGTGTCTAGTGTCGTGGCTATGTGTTTTATATTTTAATTCGTTCTTATGCTTGAATTGAAATATTAGTATGCTTTGACAGTAAAGCTGCCTGATGTCGAATATTTTGCTTTCTTTATATAAATTATTGGATGGATAGGTGTTATCTTTCTGGAAAATAATTTTTAAGAAGCGTTTCTGTAAAATTTCTAAGTTTTTTAGGTAGTTGTTATTAACTCCTCCCCAACCAATAATGCCATAAGTTAGTTGAGATTGAATAAGGGCATAATACAACACACACATCTGTGGTAAGTCTAGAAATTGTCTCAAGTATTTAAATTTTGAAAGTAAAGTTCTTATTTTTTTTATAGTGTTGTTTACTTGCATATCCCATCTAAAATGTTTATCAATTATTATTCCTAAGTATTTAATATATTCGGCTTCTTCGATTTCTATTTTTTTATTTTTTTCAAGATAAATTTGTAATGGACCAAGATTAGGTAAGTTTGATTGATATGATGTAAAAGGAAGATACTTAGTTTTTTCGCAACTGATGGTTAGTAGATTTTTATCGAACCAATTCTTTATTAATTTAAATTCTTCTTCGATTACTTGCTTTAATTGTGTCCAGGTTTTTGCGCTATGCATAATGATTGTGTCATCCGCGAAACTAAGTATCGTTCCTTTATATGGTAATGTCAACAGATCATTTAAATAGAGGTTAAACAGTATGGGTCCCAAAACTGTACCTTGGGGCACTCCATATTCTACAATTCTTTGTTGGCTTAGTGACTGCTCAATTTGTACATATTGTTCTCTGTTTGAAAGGTAACTCTCCATTAATTTAAGTGCATTACCTCGAAACCCTAAATGTTCTAATTTGTTTAATAATCTAGAATGACTGACCGTGTCGAACGCTTTTTCTAGGTCAACAAATATGCAAATTGTAGGTTCGCTACTATCTAGCTTTTGATATATTTTTTGCGTAACGTATGCTATAGCATCCTGTGTTGAGCGACCCTCTTGAAAACCGAATTGCATATCGGATAGGATTTTAAATTTCGTTGTGAAGTTAGTAATTCGTTTTTTTATAATTTTTTCCAGAACCTTTGCGAGGTTTGAAATTAATGAAATAGGTCTATAATTTATATTTGTTTTATCCCCTTTTTTATAAAGTGGCTTAATAATTCCTACTTTTAATTCATCAGGAAATATTCCTTCTGCAATAACCTTGTTTACTAAATGTGCAAAATGTATTGACACTATATCATTGATTTCTTTTAGAATTTCCGCTGTTAAACCATCTTTACCTGGAGCTTTATTCAACTTTAAGTTCATAATAATGTCTTTTACTTCTACCGGGTTAGTTGGGTAAAGATATATGGAATTATTTTTCCTGTCAAGGTGGTCGATATAGTTTTCAGGGACGGTTATTTTTTTTGCAAGATTCTTCCCTACGTTAGCGTAATGGTTGTTAAATAAGTTAGCCATTTCTATTTTGTTATTTACTATAGAATTGTCATCTAGTTTTATCATATCTATCTTATTTTCCTTTTTATAATTTTCGTTGCAAATATTTTTAACGCACTGCCATATATTTTTTGAGGAGTTTTTATTTTTATTTATTTGCATTTTGTAATAGCGAATTTTTGTGTTTTTTATAAGTAAATTTAATTTATTTCTGTAATTCTTATATTCAGTTTTTAAATTAGTATCGTTTGGTTGAGCTTTCAGTTTTTTATGCAATTCATTCTTTTTATTTATTGAGGTAATTAACCCTTTGGTAATCCATTGACTTCTTTTTTCGTTATTCTTGATTTTTACCTTTTTGGTATTATTTTCTATATTAATTTTTAATTTATTTATGAATAGCCTAGTTGCAGCATTGACATCTGGTGTATCATAAAAGTCACTCCAGTTTTCAGAATTTAAATCTAATTTCAGTTTTTTGTAATCTATGTATGTTTTATAATTGGTTTTGATAAGTTTTGTATTTTTCATTTGTAAATCTACAATTAAAATAATTGGAAAGTGGTCTGTTATTTGAATATCATAAATTATAGGTATAAATTTTTGTTGTAAAATTTTTGTTTTTATAAATATGTGGTCAATACAAGTCTGACTATTATTAATATCTCTCGTTGTTTTATTTATGTATGAGATGAATCCATTCTCCATCAGTATATTTAAGTAATCTTGAGCAATATCCGACACCTCCGATGCTATATTAATGTTAATATCTCCCAACAGCATGCTCATATCATAGAATTCCTTTTTATTTTTATCTAAATATTGTTTTAACTCATTATTAAATTGGTATGGACATGTTGAGGGGGGTCTGTATATCACGATTATATTAAGTTTTTTATTGTCAAATTTAATAATTACATTTAAGGAATTAACGTTGCCTATTTTTTCAATACTGTATGTGTACTGAAGATTACTTTTTATATACACAACAATACCATCATTCTGATTTATTTGACCTTCGTTGTATATAATATCATAACTTTGTTTCTTATACAAATTTAAATTATCAATTTTCCATGACTCTGTAAACGCGATAACATCAAATGATTCATCAAATTGATTCAAAAAAACATTCATTTCATCTAAATTTTTTGATATACTCCGTATATTATTGTGGAATACTTTGAACGCATTATTTGTTTGAACGAGTTGTTTATACCTGAATTATTGCCTACAATAAAAGTTTCAATTGGTGTATATTGCAATTCCCTTATGTATGGGTCCATATTATTATTTTAATTATTTTCTAAAAATGCAGTAGTGAAATACTAAAATTATTCACAATACGTTTTCTAACTATAATATAAAATAAAAATTAACTTATTCTACTAACATTGACAATATTTAAAAGTTATTGAAAAAAAGCACAAGTATATAAAAACTGAAACTATTGTAAAATATTGTTGCTTATTCTTTTTTTGAAAGTTTGCGTGCTCTAGTCACGGGTCCTTCTTCAGTTGAATTATTTTCCTTCAGTGATAAAGTATACATACATCATCATTAGTATAAATAACGCAAATGTAAACAAATAATAACAAATTACAAAGTTTTCACTATTGCATACGTTTCAGTTTCATTTCAAAGCGATTATCAAATTAACATATAATCATATAATATTGCTAATTCGTTTAAATTATCTGTAAAAAATTACCCCATCACAAATTTTAAGAATTTGGTCGTTCAAATAAATGATGAGTGCACTGATTTTACACCACTAAATTTTTCATTTGCAAATATTTGCACCAACATGCCACTCGCCTAAGGCGACACAAACATCCAGAATTTTTTATGTTTTCGATGATCTATAACAATGCAATTCCATATTTTTATTCCTTGCCCTCTATAACATATTGTCTATTATAGCATTCCATATGCCCTGTATATGGCTTATCATTTTTTCTAATAAATGTTTAAATCTGGCCTCTCATTGCTTTCATTTAATGAGTGTGTATTGACTGTACTTTAATTTTAATCACTTAAATGTTTTGTGCAGATGTACTCAGTTATTTAAATTGGACATTGACCTTGTTATCACAATGAAGTCTGTAAAGCATATTTAATGCGATTTAAAATAAGACCAATTAGGAATGTAAACAATATCAGACGCACTAAAATATTGACTGTAATTAAGTACTTGTCAAATAATACTACCATAAAAATGTCATATTAAAAGACGAGAGAGAGGATAACTCAATAATGGGAGCAAAGTTAATATAAAAATTCTTAATTTTTAATTTAACGTCGACTTAGTAAGACATTTTACTATCTACCTACCTTCTCAGTCTTTTATGACCTATCTACGCCCCGAAATATTATAGTGATTTAGAATGAGAAGACAATACGTCCCCAAAAGCGACTCTTCAGTATTGTATTGTCCCGTTTAAAAGAGGCAAAGAGGACGCCCTCCAAAACTTTGGGATGATACTGTTGTAGAACCTCCCAGAATTGACCTAGGTAGAAGCCAAAATAAAATTTCGACTCAGGTAAAAAAAAAATTTAAATGCATCTTCGATCATAACATACAGTGCGTGTAATTGCGGACTGGGCATGTACTTCCACGTAGCGCGAGAGATATGACAACCCAGCTAACAGTAAACTCGCCCGTCGGCGGCATAGATTAAAGAGTCGGCGCTAGAGCACCGAAGCATCCCCGTTCTCAGTTATTTCAATTCAGCCAGCTGGCACACGCGAAGTTGCAATTCTAACTCACTATGCCCAGCCCGCCACTACACACAGTGTATAAGTCTGAAGGACTCCAGAGCCAAAAACTAGTCCAAAAGGACCGTTAAGACACTGGGCATGACCAGGTGAAAATTCGAAGAAACACCGAAAAACATGAATTGGTCCAGGCCCTGAGAGTGAAAGTATAATGGTCATGGAAAAAAGAACCCAAAAAAAAGGATAATTTTGATTAAGGAAAAATAAACTATTATATACTTTTACAAAATTATTTTAACTTTTTTATTCCTTCACCAAAGACAATGACCATGGAGGTGCAGTCATTATATATACCGTTCGAAAGACTGAATGTAAAATTTTACCTATGTAACATATTAAAAAGGGTAAAATCGATAAATATGGCGAAGGCGCGTAGCGCCTATAGGCAAAATTTGGAAAAAAATCAGTGAAAATGGACAAGGCTGGTTTCTTACATAAAACAAGTTTGGATTCACCGAGCGACTCATAACTTGGACGAGTGCGTTGGATGGTCAATACAAAGCGATGGTAGGAAAGCCAAATGCTGGGCTTTCCAAACAATAAAGTTATAGAGAAAACCGCCTTGTGCATAAATGACTCAAAAATCCATTTTGCCAAAAAGTTGCTCGGAGGCGAGTCGGTGTCATTTTGCCTATATTGAACCTGCATGGGAGCTAGTACGCCGTAAGACTGTCCGAAAGTTAGTAAACTCATGTATTAGTCGAACTCCGTCCTGTGAACGATAAAATCACGTTAATAATCCGGTCAAGTTAGTCCTGAATTCCCAAGAAGCTGAAAATTTACATGAACGTTAGGGATACCATTATAATGAAATTGTGAAAAGTCCCCATTGATCTCGTGTGTGTAAAAAATTTTATGCGAGGTCAAAGTTCGCAAAAATGGGTTTTTGGATTTTTTAGCGGAACGGTTAGTTTTATGATAAAAATAGTTTAGACAAAAATTGTCGATTTCTCAATTCTCTACAAAAATGGTCCTTACACTTTTTTCCCTAAAATTCACCTTTTTTGAGAAAAAGCCATTCTAAAGTTATATTCTCCATAATATGCACACATTTCCACGCCACCTATGAGGTAGTGTACTTGGCGCGTCTTTTTTAATGTGGTTTCCCCGGTAGGCCTACTCCACGGTCTTTTTATTGAAGTTTAATATAATACTAGGTCTTCTTATTCAACTTCTTCTTCTTCTCTTCCTCCACCTTCTTCTTCTTCTTCATCTTCATCTTCCTGAGTTGACGTAAATTGTTCAAACAGCGATACATCAGTTGTTTCGTCGTTGATGTAAGGATCATCTTCTGTTGGAGATTCAGTATTTGAACACGACTGGCCTTGACGGCTGGTGCATGTTGGTGAATAAAGTAAGTCTACTTTTTTTCAGCCGCATTTCGAATTACACCCCTTTTTGCAGTTGCAAAAAAATAGTATTAAGGAGCTTTTCTGGTGCCGGTGGAAGTAGAGTGTGGATTGGTTCCAATACATTATTAATTAGCTTCCAACCCCATTTCTCTGGGTCCAGTTGATTACCAAGCCACACTTGAACCTGGTAATATACTCGATAAAAATGTTGATGAGCAGAAGCCGAGGTTGGAGGAAGACAAGCTTTTTTATTACGTATATGTTTTGCAAAAGATACGTAACGTAACTCATCTATGGAAGTAATTTTTTTTTGGAGCTCCATATACAGAAAGAAGAAAGCGAATTCCGTTGGTGATTAAAGTTTCTGGAGCAGAGTTCATATCTTCAAAAGCTTTTGCACATGTAATTAAATCTTGTTTTTCAAACAATTTGAAAACTGTTGTTTTACCCCTTCGGAACATTGCTGATGTTGTATCATAGCCAGTCATAGCATGTAAAAATAGAATATGATTTTTACATTTAGGATAAGCCGATAAACTCATATTTGAAAATATTTCCGATGGTTGTTGAGCCTTGCCTGGTTTTAAAAAATAAATGGTATTAGTCACGCAGACTAATAGTTTTACTAATATACGTCCATAATGTACTATTCTGTGCAAAAAAGCGTACAACTCTTGAGCGTGATTTTAAGGTAAGGTTTTTAGCTATGTAAATAGTATTTTTAAATAATACATATTGACAAGCAATGACAGGACCTATTTTTGACATTTGTAGATATTCATTGACATCTACGATTTAAACAATTACAATATAGTTGTTATGGAAATGAAGTCTGACTTATACAGTCAGATAGTAGATGTACACTTTTTTTGCACAGAATAGTACATAGGCAGCGTAGTCATGCATATTATGCAGAATATAACTTTAGAATGGCTTTTTCTCAAAAAAGGTGAATTTTAGGAAAAAAGTGTAAGAACCATTTTTGTACAGAATTGAAAGATCTACAACTTTTGTCTAATTTGTCATATTTTTATCATAAAACTAACCGTTTCGCTAAAAAATCCAAAAAACCCATTTTTGCGAACTTTGACCTCGCATAAAATTTTTTGCACACACGGGATCAATGGGGACTTTTCACAACTTCATTATAATGGTATCCCTAACGTTCATGTAAATTTTCAGCTTCTTGGGAATTTATGCAATGGTGAATGTCTATTTTGAGTATAAATAGAACTTTTAAGCTAATCATAAGCGATCCAAATTTTTTTAGTAAAATATTTTTATATCATTTTCGGTCAGCCATAATTACCAAAAATAAAAAAAATATAAATTCTTTTTAAAAGGCTTGTATTAAATTCTGAGGAGGTTGAATTAATCTTTTCTATCAAATCGACTGTTAGCGCACGCGCTCATTTGTACGGTTAAAAGTGACTTGCCTTAGTTGGAGAGGCGTGATTCTTTCACATTATATCATTTTGTAGAATCTAACTCTATTGTTTTAAACTTGTTAAATACATTTCTTTGAACTAATTGCATTTTATTGAAGTCAGGATGTGTTGTTAGTCTTAATCCCTGGAGTTTTCGTTTGGAAGACCGAAACAACTGAGTTAATCGGAATCTCATGATTCCGCAAATTTGATACTCAGTGTTCTGGTCGCCTTACGAGAGCTTGATAGTGATTTTTTTATGCAATTTTTCCAGAAATAATTAAGTATAGAGTCCAAGTAGTTAAACAGATACCAATCACGCCAAATTTTAATCCCGTCGCGTCGGAGAGAAATCTTCGATAGGGATTTTTTATTATGCAAAAATCGCAAAAATCCAAAAGCGTTAATCCCATTATTACTGTATAAGAAGATACAAATTACGTCAAATTCTAATCCCGTCGAAGAGAAATCGAAAGGGATTTTTTGATGCAAAAATTACAAAACATCCTTGACGTAAAACCGCTTATCATCAGTAAATAAATGAAGTCACGTCCTCAGAACGTGGTTAATGATCTGAGGTAGTGCAGCGTTGACCTATTACTTGTCCATCGAGCTGTATCTTATCTCGCTTGGGAGTGGAAGAACGGGGCAGAACGCGGCTGGCGCCCTTCTAAAAATAAATAAATACCGCGCGTCACCTAGACGCGCGGTAGTGAGTTCTACAATACCACCAAGGAGCCGATAGGAAAGAGTCTTGGTAAGGCTATGCGCCTAACAGGTAGCCGCAACGGATGGCATGATTCCGTCAGACGTGTTACACAGCAGACGAAGGCCAACTAGAATAATTCATGATTCACAAGACGCCTGGTAAGACGTTGTGAATAAGAAGAAAAAGAACAATGATGTTAGGGGGGGGTTTATATTTAACACAAAATACTAAGAAACTGTGATGATTCCAGGAGAGATTTTTAATATAAGATAAAAGTGTAACTTCAGTCTAAACGAATTTTACACATAGACCAGGCAATGAATGATTATAGAGGGAAATTTTAGGGACAGAAAATTTGACTTCGGAACTTTGTTTGGACTAGTCTGGAGAACATATCAAAAGTCCCCACTCCTAGGTGGTGAGCGGCGGGGAGGGGTTCACTTTAAAGGTCCCATTTTTTGTTTTTTCGCTTATATCTTGAAAACTATGCGTCGTAACGGCTTGACTATTCTATATAAAATTTGCTACAAGAATCACTACTTACATTTGTCGATATGTTGTTGGGTTCTCGAGATATTCGCCCTCGAAATTCGGAAATTGCGGAAAACATTTTTTTCGTCTCACGTTTTTTGCTCTATTTGTTAAAATAACTCTTCAAATGTTGTTCCTACGAAAAAGTCGCAAGAAAATAAGTTGTAGAGCATTAAATTTCCTTCGAGAGGGTATTATTTTGATTTTTTTAATCAAACCGTTCAAAAGTTATAGCCATTTTAGTATATTGTTCGAAATCCGAGGTTTCGCGAGAAAACTCAACTTTGGTATTTTTCACTTTTTCTTTATTCCAACTCTATTGCACGTGCCAAAATATTAGTAGTTATATACAGGATCATTCACGGAAAGCGGGTATTAGACGTTCCTTGGGATCTGTCGAGTTTAGAAATTTGAAAATTGGTATGAGGGGGTTTTTAGATATGGCGGATCTAACGAAAATATTTTCATGCTTGTGCTACTTCCGCTTATACCGGATGTAGCACCTAACTTTGTTATTTTAAATGGAACACCCTGTATTTTATTGCATATTTCGATTCCTCATAAAATTTTAGCTTAGGTTTATGTACCATAACATACTCTTAAACATTCCGGTTTTAGAGATAATTAATATTTTTTGACGGTTCCCACCCTTCAGAAAAAAAAATCAAAAACTTCTATCATGTAGCCGATTAGGAAATTTTCTTTTCAAACTTTTACAAGTATCTTATGACCTAACTAAAAGTTCTCTTATGTTTTCACAATATCATACAGAGTATTTTATTTTCACAGTCGAACATTGTTTTAGTTCAAACGTCAAAAAGTCATCTTTTTCAAATGGAACTCCCTGTATATTTTCACAGAATCTAATAGAGGATTGAATTCTGCATCGATTGATATTACCATTCCCTATACCTATCTCTCTTTGTTTTCTTATTATGGACGAATATCTGTAAAACGTACAAACAAAATCAGCACTGTTTGTTAGTAGGCAATACAAGTCATAACTCGGTTCCTTTTTTATCATAAACGAGAATAATCATGTAGATAATTGATAATCATTTGTTTTTGATAGCTTTCATAACGAGAGATTAGATTTATAACAAATACTTTGGCACAAAATTTTCAAAATTAATGAACACTGAATATAAATATTTAATGCAGCAACTGATCAAAATGCTCTCCATTCTGCTCCAACCAAGCCAATATCCTGGAATTTACGGCACTTACAATGGCTCGGCGAATTTCGTGGGTATTTATTTACTGAAATGCAGTCCGTATTCTCTTCTTTGGATCTTCTTTGGTAGTAGCCGTGGTGGCATAAACAATATTTTTGATAGTATCATATCTACGAGGAGAATTTAAATAGCAATAAATATGCGAAGATTTTGCGAACTTTTATTGATAATTTGCCACTAAATATTTATAATTCTATGTATTTTCAAATGAATGGTTGCGGTCCACGGGAAGTTTATGACGAATTAGTAACGACGTTCGAAGATAGGTGGTTTTGCTACCGAGGACCTTGGAGATGGCCAGCAAGGTCCCCTGATTTGACCCCCTTAGACTTTGGACCTTTGGGGTATTAAAAATATTGTTTATGCCACTCCTGCTACTACCAAAGAAGATCCAAAGAACAGAGAACGGGCTGCATTTTAACAAATCCCCATGAATTAGCCAAGCCACTGTAAGTGCAAGTGGAGACCATTTTGAACAGTTGCGGCATTAAATATTTATATTCAAAGTGTTCATTAATTTTGTAAGTTTTTGTCCCAAAGTATTTGTTATAAATCTAATCTCTCGTTTTTGAAGCTGTCATCTTGATAATAAACAAATTAGTATCAATTATCTACATGATTATTCTCGTTTATGATAAAAAAGGAACCAAGTTATGACTTGTATTGCCTACTAACAAACAGTGCTGATTTTGTTTGTACGTTTAACAAATATTCGTCCATAATAAGAAAACAAAGAGAGATAGGTATAGGGAATGGTAACATCAATCGATGCAGAATTCAATCCTCTATTAGATTCTGTGAAAATATACATGGGGTTCCATTTGAAAAAAATGACGTTTAAACTAAAACAATGTTCGACTGTGAAAATAAAATACTCTGTATGATATTGTGAAAACATAAGAGAACTTTTAGTTAGGCCATAGGATACTTGTAAAAGTTTGAAAAGAAAATTTCCTAATCGGCTACATGATAGAAGATATTGATTTTTTTTACCGAAGGGTGGGAACCGTCAAAAATCTCCAAAAATATTAATTATCTCGAAAACCGGAATGTTTAATAGTATGTTATGGTACATAAACCTAAGCTAAAATTTTATGAGGAATCGAAATATGCAATAAAATACAGGGTGTTCCATTTAAAATAACGAAGTTAGGTGCTACATCCGGTATAAGCGGAAGTAGCAAAAGCATGAAAATATTTTCGTTGGATCCGCCATATCCAAAATCCCCCTCATACCAATTTTCAAATTTCTAAACTCGACAGATCCCAAGAAACGTCTAATACCCGCTTTCCGTGAATGACCCTGTATGTACTTAGTGTACACTATGATCAATGACAAAAATACTTACATAGCATTACACGTAGCATATTACCTGTACATGAATATGGGTAGATTAAGTAATTAACAATAATTTCATTTCAACTTTATGTTTATTATAATATAATACCTGCGTATAACATTAAACGTAATGTTTTAATGTAATGTTAAACCTAATGTTAATGTAATGTTTAACGTTAAATGTAATGTTTTCATGTGTCTTCATTTTCTCCGGGCTCTCTTTGGGCGGGAGGGTCCTGGCTCTTCGAGGGCCGGTTCGATCTTCATCGAGGATAACCGGGAGTAGATTTATTTCCTCTTCTTCCTCAACCTTGTCAAAGGCAGGGCCTCCATTGAAACAGTACCCCTGGCAGTTTTGGCAGGCAAGATAATGCCTCATAAATACTTTTTTGCAACCACATTTTGTGGTTGCACAATCTTTTGTGCACCTACAAAATATCATTTTCAACATTTCGTCAGGTGCAGCTGGCAACTCGCTGTGCCTTGGGGATAGAGGATTGTTTCCATCCATACATGTGAGGAGGCAGCTCATTTCCCAGCCACAATTGAACTTGGTGGAAGGTTCTGAGGGAATGTTGTTCCGCAGCCCCCTCAGAAGGTGGAAGGCAACAAATGTCCGGTCAGATGTTAGCAACTGTTTTAACGAAGGATTTTTACCGGTAAGCGTTGAGAGATTCTTCTTTGGGTGGGGCCCCATACCATTTCAAAAGTCACTTGTTCCCAGCTTTTTCTATGCCTTCTTTCGTTGCTGAAGCATTTCTGAAGACCGCAGCAGCCTGTTGGAGGTCGGAGGACTTCAGATAAAGATTTGCAAATGCAACCTTGCTCTTACGGAATGCAGATGATGTATCGTACCCTGTGAAGACATGCAAGAATAAAATATCTCGCAGACTCTGCGTCTGAATCTCCTGAGAAGAAAAATATGATGTTTTGATCTTTCCACGCCCAGGCTTGATAAAAATGATGTCCTGATCTGGAGGTGTTTTTGCCATCAAGAGTACTATTAGGTCGACGTCCTCACCAATAACACCTACAGTGGTTGTTTCAGATAATTCCACAGCCGTGTCTACACTGAGTACGTCTACATCGTTCTGGGCTTGAAGCACTCTGATTCCCTTTGCCTGTAACTTCAATTTCAGCATGTCGATGAGTCGGCTTTTGTTGAAGGCGTTTGAAAGAAAATCTTCCTGTTTCACATTTATCTTTGTATCCTCACCGAAATTAATGTTGGCATATTTGCTGAGGCGGTACCTTCTTTGCTGTTCAGCGACCTTGGTACTTGATGATGAAGTAGTGTATCCATCAAAGACTACAGTGCAATTGCATCCACGGTAGTGGTTGTAGATAAAATTTATGTAGCCATTACAAATGTCAGATATTTTGGAACCTCCTTGCCAAACAACTTTGTGGAGTAGAAGTCCTCCATCCATAACAAGGTCCAATTGTGCCACATGTACATCTTTGGTAGTGGGATCAAGAAATTTGTAGAGAACTGACTTCGTCGATTTCCTCATTCCACTCTCATTGAAAAAGACCAAAGAGACAGGGGCTAATTCATACTGCAAATATGTTTTCAAATCCTCATCCGTTTTCTTGCTTATGGATATACGTTGGAATAGCAAGAAAGGATCCACAGACACCTTTTCATCACTGATCTTGATTGATGAGCTTACTGTGGAAAGTGGGAGTGCTACATCTTTTCTGGTGAGTTTGATATTAGAAAATACAGAATTCACCATTTTAGCCATTGCTCGCTTACCGACTGCAACAGCATTGTAGCAAGTGATGGATTTATCTCCAACCAGAAAGAATTTTGCTTTGCTTAAATTACTATCAGTTGCAATTAAGATTGATTCCATCGTTTCAAATAAGTCTCTGTAGAGACAGAAGTCTGATTATTACGTATAATGTCATTTTTATTTAAGAAGTTTATCAATTGTTTTGCAAATATGTTTCTAAACATTTGATATTTTTGAAAGAATTAATGTAGGTTTAAAAGTAAATTACTTTTTGTTTGCTCATGGTTAGAGTAAAGAATATTTTTTATAGGATTTCGCAAACAACAGAAAGAATAATGTATAAAAAAACAAAATAAAATCTATCTAAAAAATATTAATTTTAAATCTTGCATTATTTTAATAACCTAGTTCTGGTTATGCTAGAAATTAAGAAATTTTAAAATTAATTTATTCAATCGATACTGAAAATCGAATAAAAATATCAATTTTTAATCTTTGTAATACTCTTGCGAACCGCAGAGACAAGGAGCTTTAAAAATGAATTAATTTACAAAAACCTATCAAGTTTTAAATTCAAAAGTACTCACCTCGAAAAATCGAACTATCATTGTAATTCTCTAAACGCTTAGTGTTTGAAACGCAAGTTTTTCGGTCTTGTTATGAACTCTTCAGAAAAGCAAAAATAAATTAATTTTAGAATTTCTTATCTGCGACATTTTATAAAAAATATTTTTTATTAATATAGGTTTGTAATTTGCACAATCTGACTTATTACCCTCTTTAAAGTTACACAAACTTTTGCTTTCTTGAGTTAGTGCCGTTCAATCTAGGCTGAATCATGAAAAAAACCTTGATTGGTCAATATCCGAAAACTAAATAGAGCAAACTGCAAAGCCCTTTTCAACCTACTCTACCTATTCTTTGTTAAAAACAACACTGAAGTATCTCAGTGTAGGATAGGTGAATAACAACGTAAAATAATGATATTGCATGATAATTTTATAAAAATATCCTTAATTCAACCTCTACTAGTTTATACTTATTTCAAAGTAATAAGAGTTATAATGTCTCTGAAATATGTATTCAGTAACAAATGCAAGTGGCTTATCCATGAGACAACCACGGGGGTTTACGATGTAGTTGTTAATTAATAGTTTTATGAACTAATTTGACGCAAAGAAATAACTTGGCTTGTACAAGGAGTTCCCAGTATATTTGTGAAATATATTTTGTATCACCTGTTATAAGTCAAACCTATTCCAAAGTGATTATTTTAATAGATATCTTGAATATATATTTTATTTGTTTTGCTTAGGCAGAAAATTTTTGTTATAGTATGATAATTTTCGACAATTTTTGTGTTCAATTACTGTTATTAGAATATGGACCATTAAAACAGTTCTTTTGAAAAATACCGGAGCCTAGATGGCTGTGACTTTTCTGAAGGATGTAATCAAGTTATCATTTTCTTCAGTCCGTTTTCGCCCAGTATTGAGCATAGGCTTCCCTTAACATTTTCCATTTGTTCCTATCCTGTGCGATTCTTATCCATGGTAGTTCTGCCACTCTCTTGATGTCATCGTACCATCGAGTTGTTGGTCGATCTCTGTTTCTTCTTCCTCCCCATGGTCTCCACTGAAGCATCTTAACGTTTCATCTGTTGTCCTTGATGCGAGCTATGTGTCCGGCATAGTCCCATTTCAACTGTGTTATTCTTTTTGTTATGACATTTACTTTAGTTCTCTGTCTGATCCATTCGTTTATTCTCCTTTGTCTTAATGCGATACCGATAAATGTCCTCTCCATAGATCTTTGTGTCACTTCCATTATTTGTTTTGTGAGGGTCCAGGTTTGAGCGCCATAGGTTATGACAGGGAGAATACACTGATCAAATAATTTGGATCGTAAGTGCTGAGATATCTCTTTATTTTTCAAAATGAAAGCTAATTTTCCGAAGGCTACCCATCCCAATCGACGCCTTCTCTCTATTTCCATATCTTTATTTTGCTTTCCCAGGATTACATTTTGTCCCAAGTATATATATTCTCTGGGTTCCATTTACTGTTATTTGTGGGTCTTATCGACAAATTGTTTTACTTAAGTTGATTTTCAGTCCTATTTCCCTTGATGTTCGCTCTAATTTTGCTATCATATTTTTTAGATCTAGTTCGTTTTCCGCGAACAGAACAACATCGGCTGCAAATCTTAAATGATTTAGTCTTTCGCCGTGGATGTTTATTCCTTTATTCGACCAGTCCATTTTTTTAAAAATTCCTTCAAGTGCCAGAGTAAACAGTTTAGGCGAGATTGTATCTCCCTGTCTAATACATCTCTTGATCGGGAAGCTATTAGTGCATTCATGCATTTTAATGGTTCCTCTAGCGTGTTGATATATGTTCCTAATCAATTTAGTATATCGAGAGTCAATTCGTACGTTGTTGAGTTCTTCTATTAGTGCCCAGTGTTGAATCGAGTCAAATGCCTTCTTATAGTCAATGAAGGTCATGTACAGAGGGAAGTTATATTCGACGAGTTATCATTACATATATTTTAAATGTTATCCAAGCCTCTATAAATGTGACATTGAGGCATTACAAATGGGATCTCTGAGGTAAGGCCGTCCTAGAACTACCATCGATATCAGGACTGATTTTGAATTTAAGCCTTAACAATTTGTATAGGTGCTAGCGCAACCGAAGAGAACCACAGGTAACAGGTAATTCAACCCTCTTTTACATGAAAGCTCTGGAATAGTTTTACACGATAGCCGGTGTACAAGGGAGACACACCCAATATCCAAATACAGTGTGTCCCAGGATGGAGTTGACAAGAGGAAGAACATCTGTATTATTGATTTTACGACGCAAAGTCATTTTTTTTCAAAAATTCTGCTTGTCGAAAAAATGAATTTACCATATAAAAATCTTAGATCAGATGTACAGGGTGTTAATAAATTAAGAAAACATCAAAATGCCTCAAGAGAGAAGTACCTTTATTTATTATTTTGGATAAAATGTTTATAAAACAAAGTTGTTTATAATCCAAAATAAAGCCTAAATAAAAATTATGAAGTCTAAATTTTGACTTTTACATTTATGTCAACTTACATTTTTTTTCAAACATTAAAATAACATAATAACATTGACTTCAACGATTGTGGTAAAACAATGTATTCTACTTAGCCTCCTCCTTTTTTCTGTGGGGACCATGTTTAATTAGGTATACAAACCAAAACTTTACACAGTGCTTCCCCTCTAACGCAGTAAATAATGGTATATATAGTGCAGTGAAATCGTGCCAGGCGGCAAAGAGGAGAAAGAAATCAGTAATAACCGAAGAGAGGACTATCTATATGGAGCACTAAGCCATCAATTAGAAAAAGAAAACCGGCACACACTAACGCTATGAAAAATCAAGAAAAATGTACATTATACTATTAGGAGACTTCAATGCACATATACTCCACACATGGCCTAACGAAGATGGAAACGCGCTGAAAAACCTAGCACACATGTTTGACTTAACAATAAGAAATACATGGAGCAAAAGTCAAACCTGCATTGACACCTGGAGTAATGGAAGCTCAATCACACAAATAGACCATACCCTGGTAAGCAGAGAGATAAGGGCAAGGATCAAGAAGGTTAAAGCAAAAAGGACAGTAGAAGAAAGCGCTAACACTGAACAGCAGCAAAATAAAAATAGGGAGACCATGTTACATGTGGAAAACAACAATCGAGAGGATAAAAAAAACTACTCGCTGCTAACAACAAGCATGGCCCAAATCCAACCCAGCATCGGAAACCGAGGAATCAGAAGACTCAGCAAAAGAAGATTAGAAGAAGCAGAAACACAAAAAGAGGAGCATAAACACTCCATATCAAGACATAGCATATATTTCACACGAAGATTCAGAAGAGGCAGATGCCCAGAACCAAAAACACAAAAAAGGGAGCTTAAACGCTCCCTCACGACACAATGCGGTAACTCATCTCATAAATACCTACACCTCCCATCCCATTTTATTTTACTATGCGCCATGTGGCTCTCGCTGCTGGCAACAAGCATGACCTTAGTCCAACCCAGCGTGGACGTAGCAGGCCCAGCTGTATAATCCTGGGAGTGGCCGCAATGCCTACCGCACGCCGGTAAATCAATCAATCAATCAAAAAATTTGTCTAATTTTGTAGGCCTGTGAATCTTACATGATACTTAACTAAGGTCGATGTATAGAATAAACGTTCAAGCAATGAACTTTAAGCCTATTCTTAAACCCACAAACTCCAAATGTGAAAACCCAAATGCATCAACCAACAAACCTGCAATTTACTAACATTACACTTAAAAAACCCAAAAATTCTACTCCTATGACCTTAAATCAAAATAACTCTGAGACCCTCAAACTACACAGCAACAAATCGAGAACCTCCAAACTCCGTTGAGTTTGCTCAAATATCTTTTTTTTTTGCGAGATATTGCAATTTAAATAATGACCATAAGGTTTCCGTACTAATTAAATGTATTGGGAAAGATATGATATGAACAGACGATTTTAAAAATTCGATATCTCAGCGAAAAAAAAAGATATTTGAGCAAACTCAACGGCATTTTAAAGAGGAATATTTGTACTTTAAGATACCATATATAGCGACACTCGCTTACTATCAAGTCAGGAGTCTTACTACCAAGTCAGGAGTTTTCTGGAAACGAAAAAACAAATGGAAAAAAAAAACAACAAGAAAACAAAATATATATTTTACAAATAAAATAAAATAACATGTTATAATATTTGGATTATACATCTATTTTCCACGAAATTTTTATTTTATTATAGCCACGGCAATACCATACATGGTTTATCGAGAAAAAAAAATTCGCAAAGCTACATAACTTCAAATATGTCAGAAAACCGTGTTCTTCACATTTAGGTGAGGATATCTCAAAATCCTGACGTGATAGAGCAAAACTAAAAATAGATTCGAATTCAGCGTCGAAAAATACATAAGAAACGTATGGTCTGACCAAAGATCCAGACAACTTTTTTTTTTTGTAAACCTGTGTTATTAATCAAACGGTAAAAAATGGTAGTGTTACGATTAGTTGCAACCAGTGCTGACCTAGTAACATAAGGTAAGAATATTGTATCAGCAAGGAAAGAATTTTTTTCTTACAACTCAGGTTGTTTAAGAATGCATGACGTGAAAGAGTATATGGAACAACGTTTTATCAATAGCATAAAATGTTTATGATGGTGGCAGAATAATAATTTAGGGAGGAAATAAAGGACATCATGGAGATAACACGTCTTTTTTAACAGCAGTTGAAGCAAATTTAACCCTACTGTAGTTGCTCTACTATGTGTATTCCGCATAATTTCAGATAAATTGGGGCTAACAAATTATGTCAATATCAGGTAGCGTATAACAATACTTGCGCTGTAAACTGGACGTTATTTTATATTAAAACAAATCCAGTATTAATATATAGTTACTTTTTCTCCATTTATTGCATAGAACTTACTTTAATACTAAACAACGTCCAATTTACAGTGTAGGTACTGTTAGACATCAGTGGTGAAATTTCAATAATTTCAGTAATTTACAATTTAACAAATTACAAAATTTCAGTTCGTTGTATCTCAGTTAATAATGAAAATATTTTCATAAACTGCAAAACCTATTATTGTATTTTTATGAAGTCAAATGTCATGTGACAAAAAATTTTTTAAACAGAAGCCCCCAGATCAGGGGCAGCAACCGAATTTTGAAACATTTTTTTGCAAACTGCTTTTTCAAAGTTTTGTAGGGGTCGTTAGAGAAGCGCAGGCATTACTTGATATTGACATAATATATTGGGGTAAATAGGTAAAGCAAGCAAGTAAGGATCCATAAAATTGAGATTCGGTCTATGTACGTATTTTTTTTTTTGCCATTGGCCACCCCCATTACCACCTCCACCCCATTATTAAAGGGACTAAAAATAAAATTGTTATTTAGTTTGTACTCTGTCGTGAGCAAAAAATAGGACAACTATTTTTTTCTAATGTAAATCTATCTCTGTTTGAATATGTAATGACAAATAACTGACAATGTCACAAAAATTGAAGTTAGATGTACACAACTAGATTTTAGCAAAAGACTTGTCCCATTTTTTTGCGCACGACAGTACGTACAAAAACCAAAGGGGTTCTTGCGGTAGACGATTTCAAAAATTATATTATTGGTCTATGTCCCATGAACAATTATTTCCACATAGTGGGGCGTAAATATAGTATAATTTTTTATTTTTTTTTCGTTGTAGAAGACTTGGGTAGGAAGTCTGGATGTGAAAGTAGTGATTCCATATGCAACGCTTTTTAAAATTAGGAAATGTTGTTTGTCACTCGATGAGCTACACTTACGGTAAATACAGTAAAATGTGTGCGTTCCACCTTCAAAATGATCACTTCACTCAGTTCTCTCAGCATTGGTGGTGGATACACGATGGAAGGAAGGATCAAGAGAACATAATCCCCCAAAATCAGCTTGAAATCACTTTGCTTCGGCTTTGACTCTATTTTTGGTTAATATTCCTGTACTATTGAAATATCCTTCATATCCAATGTACAGATTTTAGCGAGGTAGGTATTTGCTGTTACAAACTCTGAGGATGGCGTACAACCTACTACGATTTCTTAAACCAGATGCAAAAAAATACTTCTTTAATTCACATTTACTAATCTGAATATACGGGATGTCCCACTTAAAAATTCCGGAACCGGTTTCGCGACAACTAAAATAGATATTAGAATTCTGTAAAAAGTATTTAAATGACCTCAATTTTGGTATAGATGGCGTTGCAGTGCAAAGAAATTGTTCAATCCCAGGAACCTTGAAATGAGGTACATGTGATGAGGAATCACATTCCAGACAATTTTTATAATACGAACAATTTTCTAAAAATCTCTAGTTTTCGAAATATTTGAACTTCAATATAATTTTATTAAGTATAAAAATCGCCATAACTTTTTTGACATAAATTTTAGACCTTGGAACATTTTACATAATTAATCAGACTGCTGGCAGAAACCGAAACATTTTTGCCGGTAACCTCTCCTTCGAGAAAGTAGAAGAGTTGTCTCGACTCATTAGCGGATATAAATAACAAAACTAGCAGGGAAATCCAAAGGAGAATTTTAAAAGCGAACATGAGCTATTATAGGCTTTCCAAATTTATGAATTCCAGGTTACTTACACACGTAAATCCAAGATAACACTATATAAAACCACAATAAGGTTGGTACTTATATATGGATGAGAGACCTGGACTCTTAGCCGGAAGGATCAAAACACCCTAGAAATATTCGAGCGGAAAAAGTCTATGGACCCATCCATGAACGCGGCATGTGGAGAAGATGGTACAACAGCGAACTGTATCGATTGTACAGAGATCAGGATATTATTTCTTTCAGTGGGACCTGTTGGCTAAGATGGGCAAGTCATGTTGCGCGAAAGGAGGAATTAAACCCTGCATAAAAAAATATTTAATGCTATTCCTGAAGGGCATCGGAGAAGAGGAAGGCCAAAGTTAAGGTGGGGGAACAGTGTTTCGAATGACGCAGGATGACTCGGCATAATAAACTGGAAGATGGCAGCAAGATATAGAGATGGATGGAGGAAGAAGCTCGAGGAGGCCAAGACTCGTAGAGACGGGTTGTGGTACCAGTAAAAAAGAAGAATCAAACTTTTAGATAGTAATGAAACATGTTGGGGAAACCCCAACTCTCTTATATTTAGTAATACATAGTAGTAAATATTATAAAGGGTGCTAGTTTCAGAATTAAGAAAAAACTGTCAAAGAAAACATAATTATTGTTGTAAGAAACTCTTAAGAAAATATAATAAATTGTTATTAATCCAAGACCAAGTTTTAATAGAAGATCATTTTCTTGTTCGTATGGGAATATAATAGTCGCTGCTGAAAGTTATATTGGAAAGCTTTCGGAGCATGGACTAAGGACTTTACAACCTCTACAGTCAACGTAAAACAAATTTATTTGAAAATATAAAACATAAATATTTACTTACTTACTTACTTACTTACTTACCTACTTACTTACTTATTTACTTACTTACTTACTGACTTAAAATGTCAGAAAACGTCAAGATTTTAAGCCTGTAACTCTTTTATGCACGATTACTCTAAAATAATTTAAGTTATTAACTTTTGGGATTTAGTATATACACGAGAAGCAACAACAAACATTTTTCTGATATCAGCCACCCCCACTATCACTCCCATTACCACCCTCGCTCCTTTATTAAAAGGGATAAAAGATAAAATAGCGATTTGGTGTGTGTACAAGAACCAAAGGCCTCAGTTCTTTTTAAATCAGTCGGAGTAGACGATTCCAAATATTATATTATTAAAGTTCTATGAACAATTGTTTCCACATGCAGTGCTAATATAGAATCAATTTCGTGTTTAGTTCTAAGGGACTTTGATAGAAAATCTGGATGTGGAAGTAGTGATTCCATATGCAGTGGTTTTTCAAGTAGAACAAAGGTGGCTGCAACTGCTATTTGAAAATCAAAGATTTTCACAAGCACCTCCTCTAGTTCTTGGGATCGAAAAATTTCTTTGCACCGCTACGCCATCTATGCCTGAATTTGAAAAATAACCATTTTTACTCAAAACATTTATATATGTGTAGATACCTCTTAATTAAAGGATTCAAATATATCTTTTAAAGTGGCCCTGGGTGTTTTAACATCCTGAATACAAAAATATTGGACTTTGTATTACGATAGTGTTTTTGACTTTATATGTATGTTTTTTCTATGAAAAAAAACAATTTTTCATATTATCAAAGACGGCTTTATTTTGCCTTTTAAAGATGTAAAACTTTCTTAATGATAGATATATAGTCGAAGACTTTTGAATTGTAATTCAGATTTTCTGACGATGTTTTATGCCTTCTTAACGAGTAATTCGTCATAATGAGAAATTTAAAATATTTAAGTAATCCGTATTTTTTACTTCTATTTGACCATGTGTTAAATATCCCAATAAACTCATTCACATTATTGAGAAAACTTCGTATACTCGAACATATGATACAATTTATGATTATAGACCAATAAAAAATTTAAGTACCTATTTCTCGTTAAGTATTTGCGATACAGTTTCTCAGATAAGATAAACCACGTACATTACAATCGTGTAATTAACTAAGCACAGTTTAAACCGAAGATCTGTAACGAATGAGCGGATAATATTGTGGCCTTTTTAATTCAGCTTTATTCACTTAAATTGTTTATGATTGCTCACTTATTCAACTTTTGTCATGTGTTGAATTAGATTAGTCTCTTTGCATCGCATTAAAATGGAACAGAGACTAAACAAAGTCAAAAACTATCTCACCCCAAAGAAAACTAGTGCAAGTTCCTGTGATTATGTTGAGCCCCAACTTGGATTTAAAGTATCTTTTTGTGAAGTTACAAAAGAGTTGAAAGTCAAAGTTATTGGTGCCAGACAATTGCCCACGGATTATGGGAGTATAAAACCAAGAGGATATCTGATAAAGGTAATGCATTTTATATTTGTAAATAATATAAATTTGTTCAGCCCTACAGAAAAGTGTCCTCGGTGGCAGGGTTGTGCGATTTTTGAATAGGTTTCAAAATTTCTTTGTTTTGAAGTTGCTTAATCTAATTTGTTTGTCTATTGTAATTAATGTTACTAATACTAATACTAATAGGGATTAACAGACATACACATTTCAGTTTAATGAATAATATGAATACATTTTAATTTGCCTTGGAAATTAAATGTTACCTGTGAGTAGATTATTTGAAATGTAGTGCATTTTGCACAGCGGATTTTGCGTCTTTAAAATCTACTTTATTGCATATGACTTTCCTGTTGTATTCTGCGTCTTGAGATTTAAAATTACATGTCGTAGAGGTTTTTGTTGTACTCCGACAGTTATATTTATAGTGTATAGTATATTTTAGTGTATTATTTGTTGTAAATGCATGTCTTTGGAGGACAAGTAAAAATATGTATCGATTATGTGTTGATCAGTTTGTTGTGTGGGTTATTTTAAAGGCAAAAATTAAGCTTTAAAACCGTTGATAAAACAAAAACACCCCGCGAGTTGACTTATCCAATTAGTGCTCTGTGTATGGTTCATTGGCGAAATTATTTTTATTTTTTTTGTAATTTGTTTTTGTCATAAACAACTTTCCAACAGTGAAGGAGTCGTACTATTGGAGAATGAAGACAATTTAAGAAACAATGGAGGGAATATATGCAATGATGAAATCTAGTAGCAACTAATTGCAATACCGGGCTACCAAACAGCAAAGAGGAAATCATAAACTCATATGCGATTTTCTCAAAAACTGCTAATTCCAGAAAAAAGTTTGAAATAAAAAGTTTTCTGCTTCATTTTTCTTAATTTTCTCCCAATATACTCTACATTTAGTAAAGTTTGATCTCTACATTGTGTATATAAATAATTTGCCATTTATACATCACATACAAAGTATTTAGCTGCGAAAAATGAAAAAAATCGGTATCTGAAATGTCAACGATACACTATATTATATTTTTTACTCCTGTTTATATCGGTTATTAACCCATTACCTCCCACGAATATTTTTTCTTTATTATGAGTTTTTTGATTTAGTTGGCCCCTCCTAAGCACAGTTATACTAGAAAAATTATTACAAACAATTTTTTTTCAAGTTTTTGAAAAAAAATGGTGTACTCAAATGGGTACAACGGGAGAATGTATAAGAAAATAATGCAAAATTTTAAATTATAAAAAGTCTTCATTTGTTTTTAAAATGCATAACAGAAGAATATTATGTATTTCTTTGAATGAAATGCTATGAGACAATCAAGCTCAACACATAAAGTGACGTCACACTTTCGACAACGCCATCTTGCTCATAAGTGACATTGACGATACCTTGGTTGTTTTTCGATTTTTTTCGAAAAATGACCCTCGCTGTCTTCCGTAAGACTTCTTGGAAGAAAAGCAGGTCGCCTTGTCAATGGCGAACAACATCTCTCATAAAACCAGGTAAATCAATTTTATCGTTATGAGCCAGTAGGTGTACTCTCCATGCATTTACGATTCCAATATTTAACGAATGAGTAAAGAGAGGCCACCACCATGTCTTTCTGCGAATAGATATTCTGGTATTAGGTATTATTTACTGCTTGGTCGAGCAGATCGATCCCACCCTTAACTTGAAAACAAATGTGGCTGAGGTACTCAATTTTTTGTTTTCTACCAAAGACCACTGTTTCACTTTTCCCAGGAGCTCTATAGTATCATGATTTGTTACCATAGTGATCGTCATCGCTACCGTAGTCGCTTTCTGCAGTTCCCTATTTTTAGCAGCTACTTCAGATAAGGGAATTTCGTCGTCTGAGGAATAGTGAAGTTGTACTTATCCAGGAATATCGCTGAGAAGGTTGAAAATACCCATGTCGTTATCGTCGAATTCTTCCTCATCTGTTTATATATTTACCTCAGGCGGGATAATAACTATTTCTGGCTCGTGCTTTGCAGAAGAGACTTCTTCCATTGCTTCTCCTAATGTTTTGGAATGTTTGTCGTAAAAACTTTTTGAAGTAATTGACTGGAATTCAGAATCCATGTCGAAGCAACTTCTGAAAAGATATTCCGAATTTACTTATACATATCTTCCCATTGTACTCAAATAGGTACACTGCCGTTTTTCTCATTTTTTTTTTTTTTTTTAGAAATAATGCAAAATGGTGTGTCCCGATATTATAAACAACTAAAATACATACCTCAAAACCTAATTTACCACCTCAAATGGAACATTTTAACTTTCACGTTATAAAAACTAATTCTTGAAAGCCCAGGATTTAGCACAACTTATTTACTCAATCTCTTAAGTTGTCATTTACTACAAATGCCCCGCCTAAAAAAAGCTTTGAAACTACGCGTTTCCTACACATTGCAGAGTCCTACCAAGTCATTAGTTTGTAGAAATATTTTAATTGATGTCGCCGGGAGGCAAAAATTCACGGTGTACTCAAATAAGTACAGTGGAAGGTAATGGGTTAAAAAACACCCTCTTGTTCTTTTGATGTAAAAGTCACAGGTGTACTGTCGTGCGCAAAAAAATGTGACAAGTCTTATAACGTATTTTTGCCAAAGTCTAGTTGTGTACATCTAACTTTAATTTTTGTGAAATTGTCAGGTATTTGTCAAAATTCATTGTAAGTGTGCAATAGAGACAGATTTACATTAGAAAAAAATAGTTGTCCTATTTTTTTTTGTTCACGACATTTTCTAGGAAAATACCGGACAATTGTACAGGATTGGAAAAAAAACTGTTTCTTTTGCTTTAAACAGTTTTCTCTGTTTAAAACAGTTTTTTTCAATGTTTTAAATGGTATGTTTAAAACATGTTTAAAATAGGTTTAAACTATTCAACTAAAATTAAATGGTGCCAAGTCACTATGTCTGCTACTACTACTGGATGTCAAATGGCGCTCTTCAACGGATTTTACAGCACTTCACAAATAAAATGTTCAGTTTAGTGCATAGACCATCATCGGCACTTTTCCTGCTTTTCCACAAATTCCAAAACAATACATTTGTTTAAAACATCGCACTGTGTTTTAAACTGTGTTTTAAACAGTTGTTTAAAACATCACATTGTGTATTAAATATATTTTAAACACTTGTTTAAAACACGGTGCGGTGTTTTAAACATGTTTTAAAGATCATGTTTAAAACATTTTGTTTTAAACATGCCAACCCTGCAATTGTATTATTTTGAAGATTTTTTGGACATTATTTTTATAATAGAAAACATATGTGGTAGAAAATCGCAAAATGAGAAAAATAAGAACCGTATAATATAAAAATATCTATGAAGGGAAAGTTGGGATTAGTGCTTTTAATTCCAATATGGAGAAACGTAATATGTAAGAAATGTTTAAAATAACTTTTAAGAGGTTGCTTGTAAATTAGTTAACCATGAGAAAACTAAAATCAGTTTTCACTTTACAAAATAGTAGTTACTTGTACAATTAAAAGGTATTGGGGTATCGAGAAATAGAAATTATATTTTACTAAAAAGTCTGTCTATCAACATCTGTCTGTTATTCTGTCTATCAATTTATTGTCCATGACATTGATAAATCGAGAATTCAAGATATTTTAATGATGCATTAGATGCAACTTCATTGTTAGTATAGAATAAATTAATAAAAAAAAAACTTTTTAAAAACCAGTGGTTTTATTTTAAAACCAAATTGCACTAAAAATAGAACATGATTTTTAACTTTTTAAATAGAAAACCATTGGGCGCTCATAAAATATCACTTCGTCTATTATTTTGATTTATATTTTATTAGCGCCTAATAGTCTTATATTTACAAAGTTCAAAATTATTTTCTACTTTTTAGTGCAATTTTGTTTGTAAATAAAAACGTTGTTGTTGAAAAAGTTTTTTTTAATTTATTTATTTTTAACTTTTTAGTCTTCGTTACGTAGCTTATCGTATTCTACTCATCAAACAGTTTCATTTCACACCCATCTCAAGGGGATTGTGAAGAAAAAAAGGTAAGCTGCCATCTTGGGTATAGAATGACGTCACGTAGCTTACCGTATTCTACTCATCAAATCCTTTCATTTGATACCCATGTGTCGAAAAATTTAAGCCGCCATCTTAGGGTGCCCACCATATTGGTTTTAGAATGATATACTATATTGTATTTCCCTTAGAAACAAAGCTGTGTGCAAAATTTCAGCTCGATCAGATGACGGGAATTGGGTGAAATTTCAATCACTAAATTTGACCCATACATACACACTAGTGGCACCCAGAAATCTTGGGTCGATCCCTATAATAAGATAGAGTGAAATATAAATAATAGCAAAATAAAGTACGTGGAAGATTAACATTGATGCCAGGCACTTTAGCATGTTAAGTGTTCCGCCGCTGACTAAAAGTAGCTAAAGAGAAAAGTGGCAACAGCTTAGGTTAAATCTGTTTCTTGTCAGCATATTATTTGTCCATTTCCCTTATCTTCTACAGATTTCCGAATATAGTAAAAAAAAGTAAAGAAATCTTAGACAAAAATATGATAATTTTAATAATAACATAATTTCTCAATGAAATCATAATTGAACATGAGGTTTCTTAAAATTAATAGAAATTAAAAAAAAATGATCCTTCTTCAATCTCATAACAAAAATATAATTTTTATAAACGACATAATTGTAACTGTTTTAAAACAAAAATAGAAAGTGACGCAATATTTGCATCTTTTATTCAATTGATATTTTATCAGATAAGACAAATACAGGTTAAATTGATCAATATTAAAATAATAAATGTCCATGAAAAACAATTCAAGGGCTTTTCCGTAGCATACTATATCACTGATTTCTATTTTATATATAAGTGTGTGTAATTAGGTGTTTTCACTGTATGTTAATTTGCTTTTTTGATATTATTAAAATGAAGTACCCCATACCTTAAAGCACTTACCAATATTTAAACGTCATTCTTTCATCTATCAATTTAATATTTCAAAAAATAAATATCAAAACTGAATAACTGAACGGGTGTTATACAAAACGGGCTGTGACGTCATCGGTTGCATTAACATGACCTCAACTTTTAGGTTTTTTAAGTTTATTGTCATTTTTAATGATTATATCCGCATTTGAAAACAGTATGACTTCAAGCAAACATTTAAAAATTGACGCATATGATGTCTCAATATTGTTGATTACTAAAAATGGGCTGCTAATTATAGGTTGGATTTCCAACCTACAAAAATCGCCTTATTTTATTGGGAGAAGATATTTCAAACTTTATGAACATTACATTGAACAAGATTTTAGTTGAAAGTACGAGAACCAAGCGGAAATTTTCATAATAGTGACGTATTACTCGGAAATTTTTAAAAGATATATATTTTTGAGGTTAGGTGTTTATGACCGATGACGTCAACAATATAGCTTAGTGATTTGGGCGGTAAAATTTTTATTCAAATTTAAAAATACTTTTCTTGGATATTACTCAACTGGTTGTGGAAATTCAAATGTTTTTAGTTACAATAAGTATTACCTTCACAGTCTATGAGATTTTAAAATTTGTGAAAACACCGAATTGTTGAACTTTCTATGGTATACTATTGGCAGTTTAAAAAAAAAAGTGTATTGTGTATTGTCAGTATACTAGGTAGCATTTTTGTGTTTGTAGAATTGTATCGAAGATTAAACAGTCTTAAAGTGTTTAAAAATGTTTCGTACCTTTCATATTAACTGAACGATTTTTTTCTAAACAATAGGGTTCTTTCTCTAACTAACATTAACTTACTTTCTGTATTGAGTCATCGTGTTTATAAGAAACGTGACGGATGGATAGCCAGATGGACATTTTCAAAGTTGTTCAGAATTCGATAATTGACACAATGACATGATCATTTCTTATTTATAATTTTTTTTATCAGGGATTGCTAATCTACTATGTGATTCCCAAAATGTGGGTCGCGCCCCCCTGGAGGTCGCGGTAAAGAGATAGGGGTCAAGAGAAGATTCCAATCTAATCAAATCATAAACATTCTGGCGAAAACGTTTTTCGCGAAAATCACAGCAAAAATGTATGTCTATTTTGGGCGAGGAGGGGGTCGCCAAAAAAATTTTTGTCAAAAGCTTTTAATAAGTTTGGGAACCACTGAACTATCGGATTGTTTGTTCACTAATTATCTCCGCCTGCGTGATTAGTCATTGGTATAATTTTGTTGAAATTTTGAATAATATTGTCTTTCTCTAAAAGAGCTTTGTTTACATCTCGACTATCTCAGTTCCGATTCATTTCCAATGTCTTGTCAGATGTTTTGGAACCCATACGTTTTTCTAATTGGCTCCCATTTGTGGCGTTGTACGTCTAACAGTATCATGCCATCTGTTGCGGTTAACTCACCACAGTTTTTTTACAGTCAAAATTACTTCATTTTGAAGTACTATTAAGTCAGAATATTACCAATTTAGTCATGTCCAAATTTACCTCAAATTGTCGACGGATTTAACAATGTGGGGAAAAAAATGAAAGTAAATTCGAAGTCAATAGGCCAGCAAAGGCTTTTCTTTCAAAAAGTTAGGCAGTGAAATATTACATAGCCCTATTGGTAAGTCAATTTGTGATAAATTTAAGCTAAATGTTCCCTTATATTGGCCTAAATAAAGACCTATTTATATCATATGATAGGAGAATAGCAAAATCATTTCTATTGCTTGTAATCAATTGGAGTTTTTACTCAACCCCTAACATCTTCTGGTTGTAAATTGAGGTTATTTTATAAAAAGTGGCGTTGTTTGAAATTGTCACACTTCCACAATTAATAATACACTTGTTATTTTGTATGATATATTGTACCCGAAAATATTAATATTACAAAAAGTTTAATCAGTCGCCATTTGACAGCTTAAGAATATTGGTTTGTTTTTCCTAAGGTCTGAGATCTGTAACGTCGCGCGTACAATAAGTACATTTTTTGCGACATACTGGGTAAGTTGTGGTATGTATTATTAGCTTACCGTCATTTTAACGAGAAGTGGTTTAATAGAGGTGTACGGTTTCACGTGACTCTTGATATGTCAAAACACTAACCGTAGCTTACCCAGCTCTCGACGTAGGTTAGAAGCGGTATGTATCGATGTCCTTGTTTACTGTCAAGCCCGTAACGAACCTCTTTTTGAATTTGTAAGAAATAATTTAAAGTAACTATCTATATCACTATATCAATCTTATTTAACCCGGTATGTTGCAAAAATGTACTTAATGATTGGAGTTCTTGGTCATCGGTTAGATTCCCTTCTTCCATATCTTTTTCATCCCCTCCAACTATTGTAAGTGTGTTTGCTATGATATTGTCAACCTCAACTGCATCGTCAGTTTATAGTCTTTGTCCATAAGTACGAAACAAATCACGAAGATGATAATAATAGAATTTTAAATACATATAACACCTAACCAATTTCATTTTTATTTATGTATCTAGTATATTTAATTATTTTATTAGCATGTCATCATTATACTGCACTGCAAATTTGTCTTATTACCAACATAGGTATAAATTTTACGGCATTTTTGTTTACATGCTAATATTATTTACGAAACAAATAACACGGTCATTTATATTTTTAACTTCTAATTCTAATTGTCTGTGTCATTATGCACCATAAAATGTTTGCTTTTTAATTTTATATTGCACAATACGCTAAATGATGAAATCCGAGTACAATTTTTTTGGTACAAGATAAGAGCAACACAAGCTACGCAATTTTCAAATTTATAGCACTTTCTAAAGAAACTGAGTCTGCAATTAAATGGTCTAGATAATAATATTAATGTGTATTTGCAATTTGAAACATTACATCATGTAACAATGAAAATATTTTCCAAATAAACAGTCAAGTTTCACAGAAGTATTCTAAATCAGCATAGTATTAATGAAAATCAACTGACATGTCGGAAAAATGACAATAATAAACAATAATATTGGCTATAGCAACGTATTCAGACAATAAGCTCGGATTATGGTTTAAGTGTAAATTACAACAAAACAGAAATTATGATTGTAGGGTGAAGTAGTATACCTTGCACCCCTCGTGACGAACCGCAACCGCGACTATGAGATTCGGCGAGGCATGCAGATGACATATTGGGCAACTTGCCTATTGACAAAATTTGGCGAGACAGAAATATCACGAGACGTAGAAAATCAGACTTGCTAAATAATAACCTACTTCCTACTCTACGGCGTAGGGAGTGATCTCTGGTATAACCAGAGTACCCTCTCTGGCATTGGAGACAGGGAGAAGGGCGACTGGGTTCAAAAAATAAATATATAAATAAATAACAAGCAACAACAAGCTCTTTGAAGAGGACGCCAAAAAATTCTATAAACAAATGAACGGCCAACAGATTGAAGTAGGAACAGCTCCCTCACAGCAATACGTCGAGGACTTTTGGCGCGGAATCTTGGAGGACGAAGTAACTCATAATGAGAACGCTCTCTGGATCTAACAAGTGCGTAGATAGCACCGAAGGAGTGAACCCGATGCATGTTCGGACTTAAGAGTAGAAGAAGTTTTAGAAATAATTCAGCAGGCGCATAATTGGAAAGCACCTGGACCGGACAGGGTACAGAACTCTCTGCACGAGAGCTTAACAACAGCCGTCAATAAGATCAAATGACATCCCGAAAAAGCCACCGAATGGCTAACTGCAGGAAGCACTTTCCTTCTCTATAAAGGCAATGACGCTAAGAATCGTAAAAACTACCTGCCAATAACTTGTCTACCAACGATATACAAAATCATCACCGCCGCACTAGCAAATAGATACAGTGTGGCCCATTTCAAGTGGAAACACCTTCGTAACTCAGTTATTGGTCATCCAATTTCAACCAAATTTGGATCGGTATCAAAGATCTTTAATATTTCTTTTTTGAGTAAAACAAAACTTATATCAGTCAGTGGCGTGCATTAACAACATTTTGATTTTTAGTTTTCGAATTACGGCCCACTTAAAATTGCCTATTTTAAACATTAAATAATCAATAGATTGGTAACGAATCTTTTTTCGAAATAAAGTCATTTTGTATTTTCTCTTTAAATTCATTTTCTCTAACACCCCATGTCATCGATACTTTTAAATTCGGTAATCCTTAATGCCCGAATAATTTACAGGTCTGATGACCCAAAATTTTTCAATGAAAATTCTTGGCCTTCTAAATTTGAAAGTTTAGATGATATGGGATAGTAGAAAAAGTGAATTTAAAGAGAAAATGAAGAATAGGTAATTTTAAGGGGACCGTAATTCGAAAATCAAAAATAAAAATGTTGTTAAATTCTGGATATAGCGGTTCTACAACATGCTGATCAATAATATTGCATTAGTTTTTCAACAAAAAAAATGCCTAATATGATTTTTCGAAAAATCGACCCTTTTTTCTTAATAAAAATGCACGCCACTGACTGAAATACGTTTTGTTTTACTCAAATAAGAAATATTAAAGATTTTTGATACCGATCCGAATTTGGTTGAAATTGGATGACTAATAACTGAGTTTCCAGTTGAAATGGGTCACACTGTAGATATTTATTGTTCCATTATTTAAATACATTTTTGTACATATGGTAAGTCAAAATAATTTAAAAAATATTAAAATATATCCAAAAACGCAAACACGTATAGGATATAAACAGACGCACAATACATATACAAACAGATACGCATATAAATAAAAGGAACAAAAATGAGTACAAATAATTTATGATGTTTTATACAGTGAACAATTATATTTATAATGCATATTTATATTTTTAAAGATAAAAATTCTTCTACAAAATAAAACGCCTTAACCAGGAAATATGATTTTGTTTGCTTTTTAGAACTAGAGAAACTTTCTATATCTTTTAAATTTGAGGCAGGGTATCAAATATTTTTATGAAGTTGTAGGAAATTTTTTATAAGCACCCATCTTATGAGTAGGTATCATTAAGTTGCTACCATGTCTTGTTCTGTAACTGTGTCATTTTCCAACTTCTTCGAAATTATGTTTATTTTTAAAAACATAAAGCACACATTTCCGCATAAATACAAAAGGTACCGTTAATATATTCCTTTCTTTAAATATTCCTTACCACTGGTCGTAAGCTGTAGGTTAAAAATTAGTCTAATCAAACTTTTTTGGGATATCAGCACTCTGCTTATATGCCACTTACCAACTCCCCAGGACACAATATTATTTGCGATATGATTATAATCCAGCGAGTAATATATACTTAACAATTCTTTGGTGTCGAGGCTGGATTTCATTTATCGCATAAAAGGCCGAATTTAGTTTGCCACAAAGTCAATATGGTTATCCCACCTTAATCGACAGATGTGTACCCAAACATTTTGTAGCCACAGACAACGTCATTTTGTTTTCTGTCTCGAAATTCTGAGATAGAGGTTTTTGAAGATGAAAATTTAAATATACTGTCTTGCTTTCGTTCAGAATTTATTACGTTGTGTCCATGCACTCAACTCATCACATGCACGATTTACCCTTAAAGCAAGTTCTTCTGGAAATAAAATCTACAACCACCTGTTAAAGTACCAGATACTCCCAGAAGAACAGAAATGTAGATAGGCATCCAGAGGCTGTAAGGATCAGCTGCTAGTGAGTAAGACCATCACATCGATTGCAAGAAGCGACACAGAAATCTCTGCATGGCATGGGTAAACTACAAAAAGGCGTTTGATAACGTTCCCCACACTTGGATTGTCGAATCCTTGAAAACTTACCGCCAACATTAGCAGACTTCGTGAAAACCACAATGAAGAGATTTAAAACGGAGATGTGGCTCTACCACTCGAAAGATCACATAATAACGAGGAACATGAAAATTAAGAGATTAAAATTAAATTAAAAGGGAGATTCTCTCTCGCCTTTTCTGTTTTCTCTCTCAAACCAACTAAACAAACATAAAGTTGGCTTTGGAATCAGTGACAACAATGGAGTAGACCATCTCTTCTATATGGACGACCGGAAGTTGTTTGTTAAGAATTAATCTCAACTAAAGCAAGAGCGGGAATATCGTTAAATCCTTCAGTGATGACATCAAGATGGAATTCGGTTTAGACAAATGCGCCACAGTGGTCCTCCAACGAGATCAACATGTGAAGAGTCAGAACAACGTGTTGAGTGATCAGTCTGCAATACGAAGCATGGGTCTGAGGGAAACATATAAATACATAAGGTGTTGAGGAGTGGGCAGGAATCGACAACGATGAGATGAAGAGTAGGATTGCGAGGTTATACTACCGTCACATCAGAGCTTTTAACACCGAACTAAATGCCAAGAACAAAATCACACCAATAAACATTATTGCTGTTCCCGTAGTTACCTACAGTTTTGGAATTGTTGATTGGCTTCTAAGTGACATCGTGAAAATGGACATGAAGACGAGGAAAACCTAACAATGGGCTGAATTCATCACGCAAATGCAGATGTGTACAAACTATACGTTAAGAGGAAGGGCGGCAGCCGTGGATTAATAGAATTAAAATTTGCCTATGAGTCATCCATCGTGGGACTGAGCACGTATATTCGACAGGGGAAGGACAAATTCACACGGCTAGTTTAAGAGGATGATAAGGACAAAAAGTTGTATCCCATTCAGAAGGAAGCGCGAAAAATCTAGGAAGAATATTTGGAAGCCGAAAACATTGACCAAAGTACCACCAGAGGATGATCTTCAAACAGCCTGTTGACAGCATGTGTAGGATGTGCGGCCTAGCAGAAGAACATGTCAGCCACGTCGTGGCGGGATGAACTATGTTGACACCATCAGAGTACAACTACAGACACAACAGAGTGGCCAGATATCTCCACTGAGTCATGTGCAAGCGTTTCGATATACCAGTACTTTCAAAATATTATAAATATACCTCCGAGAATGTCAATACCAACGGCGTCACAATTATGTAGGACTTGGCGGTTATAACTCACAGAGAGATTCGCGCAAATCGACCAGATATCGTCGTATATAACAAAAAGGAAAAATCTTGTTTGCTGATCGATGTATCCATTCCGAATGGAATGGAATGGAAGAAAATGGAGAATTTGAGCAAGTACAAAGACCTTCAAAAAGAAGTCAGTAGAATGTGGAATGCAAAGACCACAGTTGTGCCAGTAATTGTAGGAGCCATTGGAACTGTCAAGAAGGGCTATGATCGGAGTCTACAATCTACAACAACTGCCTGGCTAACCGAGCGGACAAGATCAGATGCAGAAGATCGCACTTTGAGTACAGCGCATATCTTAAATAAAGTCTTGGATTGGGAGTCTCTGTGATCACTTGTTGGGGTCTGGACTCCGAGCTGTTGGAGCGGACATCACCAACGTCGCCTGAAAAACCTGGAACTGGCTCCAACAGAGCCGAATTTCAATCGCGCGAGGAATTCGATGAATGGTTTCCAGCTACGGCTGAGAAAGTGTGCCGCTGTTAAGTCTATAATAATAATATTTTATTTCCAAAGAACAATGTTAAAAAAAAGGCTTTTTTGGTAAAGTGTTGAAACCATCTTTTTTTACTAATTTTGGGGTGCTGAATACAAATCTGTCATATAAATTGGCTAAAAACATCGGGAAGGTAGTATTTGGGGGTGGAATTGAAATTGATATTAGAACTTGCAATAAAAAGTTATTCTTTAGTGCACGAAATTCTTTCAAAATATTCAGTTTCGTTAGCCAAGTAGAAAAATAAGCAAACAATCTAAATTTACCCCCCTCGTTTCCCTCTCCCTCGTTTCCCTCACCCTTCACCTCACATAAGAACGGTGTGTTACTATATCTAATATACGGTTATTTATTTATTTTTAAAAAAACCAAAACTCCTCGTTAAATGGCTATCGTCAGGTTATAATGTGATTACTTCTGAATACTCTTACACCCATCCCCACTAATTAAGATGGTAGATTTTATCTTTTTAGAATTTTTATTGGTTTTAATTGCAAAGAAATCCCTAATCACCCTAGTTTGATGTTTTTTTTATCATAATAAGGTAATTTAGTCAATTCAGATGAATATTTCTCACACTTTTGGGGTTGGGGTGTACGGTGTGCATATCACTATCAAGAAAATATTACTTGTTTTTTGGCTTCTTTTTCTACTTAATTATCGAAACTTAGAATTTTAAGAGAATTTCATGCAAAAAAATAACCTCTTGTAGATCTAATTCGAGTGGCAAGTTTTAATATCAATTCCAATGTCACCCCAAATAAGGGCTGTTTTTTAATGTATTCCCCAGATTTTTCGCCAAAACGTTTTCGTGACGGATTCGTTTTCAGCACCCCAAAATTAGTAAAAAAAAAAAAAGATGGCTTCCACACTTTACTACGGATGGCGCAATAAAGCCCTTTTTATAACATTGTTCTTTAAAATGTAAACAGGTATACAACAAAATGTAAAATACGTCAGCCCTTAAAACTAATGTATAAATGTAAATGTAAGAACAGTAACGAACAAAAATAAACATATTCTTCCGAAGTTATTTTTTGGTAACATAAACCGGAAAGAGGGCAATATAGAATAGTTGATAGTTCAGGGAAACCCAGACGGCAAAAAGCGAACAAGACGCCCTTCAAAACGTTGATGTCACCAAGCAGCTGATGGCAAAAGCTTTAGCGAGGCTGTACACCTAACAGGCCACCGCGACAATTGTTACTTCTCAATTCGGGAATTCCTCAGGGCTCAATACTTGAACTAATACTATTTTACTTATGCCTGTCAGATGTGACAAAGGTATTAAAACACTGTAAAGTACATTCTTAAGCAGATGGTACATAAATATATTTTTCATATCGTCCTATATCCGTTGAAGAATCGGTGGCAAAAATTGATAAACGTCGTTTACGGTCTTTGCCTAACAAAAAGGGAGGCCTATCGATTAAAAAAAAGTCCAAAACTAATGTGTTCGTTTCTCGGCTAGTGTGCCCAGGCGTGAGCATATCACTCATTATTTGAAAATGAATAGGTTGCTTAATCTGTATCAGGAGCTCCGTCTCATTTAACTTGTTTATTTTGTGTTAAAGAATAACTCACCCGTATATCTGAGATAAACTTAATTACCGAAATCAACATCACAATGCTTATCTCACATTCGTGACAAATACTATTCCTAGGCATGTAGCTACTATCTTTAAATCATCATTTTCATACTTAGCACCGGATTTGTACAATAAACTCGACCAGTTTTTTGTGTCATTATCCTACTCTACTATTAAGAGAAAAATACAAATGTATTACCTTCAGAATTCATTTTGTCCACGACTATTGAATAATGTACTCATTATGTATGTGTTTGCTCAAGGATAATGCTATCCATTATTCCCTGCAGTGAAAAATGAAGACAGTTAGTTGTTTATAATAAATCACGGGTAGGTGCTTCTTCAATTCGAGTGCAATCTCGCAACTCAGATTTCATAGCCAGTTTCTGAAACGTTAAATGGAATTATTCGTTAGCTGTCATAGCTATAATGTGTGAACAATTTTACTGTTATTATCAAATTTATGAACAGATAGATAACTTCATTTAACGTTTCAGAAACAGACCCTTTTTTATCATGCTATTTAATTTTTAAATTTTATTGAGTAGGCCGTTATGTGTCAAAAGAATGGCTTGTCAAATTAAATTTAAACGTCAACGTTATTTACAATAATTTTACATATTACTCAAAAAGAATAATATAATTAATTCATTAGTTAATTTCTTCAGTAAACAATCTAATCAAAAATATTTAATAGTCGTGGACAAAGTATAGTACTTTGCTCGCATATAATGGCTACTATTCACTCTGGTGATTTAACTGATTAAAATTCACCCTCATGAATAATAGCCATCATTATATGCTTGTTGAATAATATACTATTGTGCCTCTTCGTTTTAATCAACTTCATTATATTCACGTATGTACTTGTAGTATAGTTTTCTTTTTAATGTGCTCTTTTCTCCACTTTACCTTGTAAGGCATTTTTTAAGTAGGTAATCTTATAATAGTTAGGTTGGGATATATTAGGAGTTAAGTATCATCTCCGTATTCTGGTAATTATGATAATTGTAATTAATCAATTATGAAGATAATATACTGACCCTGGGTGGTATTTACAGCAGCTTTGTGAGCTGACACCTCGCCAGGTTAACTAAAGATTTTTTTTTTAAAGCATGAATCGGAGGAGAGGATTATTCAACATTTTTTTCTGTTTTTTTTTTAAACCGCTATACAGATTCGGCAAATGTAGTTTTTGTATATTCTGAGATAAACGAGTGCAAGAAAGAAAACAGGGAAATTAGGAAAAGAAAGACTGATATTCCATACTTCGTGAAATCTTATTACATCCACATCCAGTGGAAATATAGTAACGACAAGAAAAATTTGAAAATTTTGATTTTTCAAATAGGCTTCGAATGTCATGAAACGTCGAGATTTTAAGTTTGAGCAAAAAAAATTTTCTATCTGTCGGTCTGTAACTTTTTTTGTGCGCACGATTACTCTGGAACCGTTTAAGATATTGACTTGAAATTTGGTACACGTAAGTACTTTAACGGGATCTGGAGCTAGATTATATTTTTATCTTATTCCGTCGAAAGGTTGCGGGGTAAATTGGGGTAAATGGGGGGTAAATAGGTAAATCAAGCAGATAAGAGTCCATAAAATTGGCACCCCCACTCCACTATCGATGTGGGATATCGTTTTATGGGTTTTTATGGTAGACATTTCAAATATTATGTTATTAAAGTTCCATAAACAATTATTTCCACAAACAAAATTTTTTCGTTGTGAGAGACTTGGATAGAAAATCTGGATGTAGAAGTAGTGATTCCTTGGCCAGCGGTTTTTTTATCACCTTGTCATGTATCAACGCCGGGCATCGGTACCTATCGCTTCTAACCACCTGTGCGTGTAGTGGAAGTAGATACGTCTTTCTTTTCCTAATTTATCTGTTTTCTCTCTTAAACCCGTTTATCTCAGGATCCATATATAGAACTACATTATTTGCCGAATAGTTTGTATGTTCTTACCCATGCGAGTTGATTTTTAATACATAGAATAAGGGAAATATTCATATCTCAGAAATAGCCTTTATTAGGTGCGACCCTCCTAGGAGATTTAGATTTCTTTAAGAAAAGGAGATGAGGCCCTACAATTTATAGAAAAATTCGAACCACTTGTTGGGAATAGTTTGCAATGAAAAATTATTTCGTTGTGGAGTGTGGAGTTCAAATTCACTTCGCTAGGCATGCCCAGAGTGCTAGTTAGACACTCAAGTCATTGAGTTACAGACCTCCTATTGAGAGGGAATGAGACTTATTTTTGTGATTATTATTTAGATAGACCTTAACCTTCTTTTGATATTATGTGCTTTATGTGAAAAACTTGTTTCTTTGTCGAGTAACATTAAAAATATGAAGTAAAATACTTTTTACACACCATTGTTTCAGTACAAACAATAAGGCTATGGTAAAACAATTGAAACATTTTATTTTTATGCCTACTTTTATTAATAATACTCCGGAAAAGATGTAAACAAACATCGCACGCCAATCGTTTCTACACGTGCTCTAATAACTGACGTCATTAGCTAATTATTACTTCCACATCCACGTAGTATAGTGAAAGTATAGTAATCGTAAAAAAAATTCAAATAGGCTTAGAATGTCAAAAAGCTCGGGATTTTAAGTTTGAGCAAAAAATGCTGGTCTGTCATTCTGTCTATCTCTTCGCCTGTCTATCTGCCTATCGGTATGTAACTTTTTTTTGCGCACGATTACTCTGGAATAATTTATGATATTGACCTGAAATTTGATTCACCTAGAAATAGATTATATTTTGATATTATTCCGTCGAAGGGTTGGTGAGTAAATGGGGGTGTATAGGTAAAGCAAGCAAGTAAGAGTCCATAATATTAGGATTTAGCATATATACGAGGAGCAAAGGTCTAGAATTTTTTTTTTTTTTTTGCATTAGCATCACCTCCATCACCGCGCCTACCCCATTATTAAAAGGGGTAAAAAATTATATTGCAATTTAGTATGTGTACAAGAACAAAAACCCCAAATATTTTTTGGCATCACTACCACCCCCTCACCACCTACTTCTTCTACAGATGTGGCATATCATTTTAGTGGTTTTTGGGGTAGACAATCTCAACTTTTATATTTCTAAAATTCTATGAACAGTGATTTCCACATAGTGGAGTGCAAACAGAGTATCATTTTTTTTTTCGTTGTAAGAGACTTGGATAGGTTTGGATACGGAAGTAGTGATTCCTTCGGTAGCGGATTTAATTTACAGAAAATGAAAATATGAATATGAGCTATCTGAATATAAAATTAAAAAAATCATGAGGTTCTGCCATTAAAGTCATTTTCATGTATTCTAGCTAAAAGAAGATTACACATAACTTATATGGCAATTTTGGGAAGAAAATATTTCTTTTAAGCGATGAAAACAAATTGCTTATCGTACTATTTAAAGAATTGCAATTAAAAGTATTTCGAACTTTTAGTTTGCGGTTTAGGAATGCTATCAACGATCTGTATATAGGTTAATAACAAGAACGAACTTATTGGTAATAAAATAAATGTTCATATTCTGCAAACTAAAAAATAATAAATAAATATAAATAAACATAAAACTACCAATCAATATATTTTGTTCATTTAATGTGAACAGTTCAGAAAAGACATAAAATACAAGTATTTGCAGTCATTTTTATACAGGGTGTTTCATCCTTGGTTCTATTAAAGATAGAAATATGATAGAACACGGCACAATTTTTAGTTGTCAACGCTATTGAGATTTTACCAATATTCTTTTGGCATTATCAACGCTAAAAACTAATCTCAAATGGGAACCCCCATTTTTTATTGGAGATTCAAATTCTATCCGCGAATTACACTTCGGATCGAAAAATAAAAAAATACGTATTCAATATTTTTTAAAAAGGCCCCCCTCCACACCCCCCTGGGGGTGGGATGGGGAAGTAACCTTCAAATCTCAAATTTTAACCCCCTTTTTTATTGCAGATCAAAACCTAGAATCTTTAACGTAAAATCCAAATCTGCAATTATATCAAGGACACCGAAGTTCTCAAACAATTTTAGAATATCAAAAAATTCATACATTTGGAGGTTAAATTTTCTAGATTAGCTCCAAATCACGCAATCATGCAATATGATTTCTGCTATCGAGGTTTAAACTACTTCTGGTCTATATGTGGTTCTTCAGAAATTACATTTCCTAGGGAATTCTAATAACTTGCCCTTACCCACTTTACTTTCCGTAAATGTGATAAGTTGCCCATATTTCTAGATATGACAAAATAACCAAAGAAAGACAATAGTGTTTCTAATAAAAAGCCAGTAAGAGTTTTGTCAAGATTTTAATAATATTACCTAGCATACCATTAGTTTATGGGGCTTATTTACGATTAATTTGGTCAACTACAGTAACAGGTTCAAAACATATATATCAACCTTAATATCGTCAAGTTCATCATTAGTTTCCAACCTCATTACTGTATGTGCATTATCGTAGTTTTTGGACAATTCGCTGCCAGGAAGAAACATTTGCATTTAAGATTTCACGTTTATGTATCTCCTTGTTTATAATATCAGCTTCTACAGGAGGTTTAGGATAAGTCGCCTATAAGATCGACTTTTAATGTATGTAATCTTTTATTTCACCAGGTTGTATACGATTGTGTGTGATGAGTAATTACTTTAAACTAATTAATATTATGTTATAATACAGATAGATAACTGACCTTCCTTTATGTCTGCTTATTTGCTATCATGGGTCATTAATGGTAGTTACATTCGCAAGGTCATGAGTTAATATTGCCAGGGCCAGTTTGACGCAAATATTGTTAGCTGCGTCTACATTGTCAGTTTAAACAAAGAAAACATAAAATATCTACTATTGTTTGTTTACGATGTTCTTTAAAGAAATAATTCCAAACTAATGCGTTTATGCCATTAATAACCACATTGTGCTAGTGAGTAGAATCTAAAAAATGTGGCCCAACAACAAACGTCTGCACCATTAACACTATTTTATATAAACATTGTACTTGCATGAGTACTTGCCTATTGCTAATCGTGAAAAACACAAATTTGAAGTTGGTGTTGAATTAGTAAAGTGTGTTCTAAGATATAATTCGATTTGTGTGTCATCAGCATAAAGAATTATTGTGTCTGCAAATGGGCATGAATATATGAATACACGATATGGCTAAAAAATATTTAAAAAATGGAGGAGCCAAAATGAATCCTTGGAGTATACCTGTTGTAACAGACGCTGGCCGTGATTCCTCCAAAAGTTAATTACCACGTTAACTACGGTACCTACCCCCGAGATCAAGTAACAGGTCATTCCATATACACGGCGATCAATTTTATAATACATTAGTTCTGTTCGGGAATATATAACCAAGTGAGCATACATGTTAGATCACGGTTCACATGAGTGACTTTTTAAAAAGGATTTATTTATTTAATGGAGCCAACGTTGGCTCTTGGAGAAGGAATTAGAATAATAAATTAGAAGTGTTGCATTCTAACTGAGTTTAATAACTGACTTTACAAAGCATGTCTAGTCGTATTTATAACATACAGAACCTGAGTAAGCAAAATATGGAACAAAGGAAATGCAATTCGACAGTCAGCATAAAATGTGAGAAACAAAGGTGAAATATAATATCTCTAAGATAAGCGATTAATAAGAGAAGTCGTTATCATGTAATATGATATACAAGTGGAGGTTTGTTATGACTAAGTCTTTATAATAAGCGTATAATTTTATATAACAACTTCCCCCTTAATAAAAAAGTTGATGTTATGCAGCAACTTTTGAAAATTGTTAGAAACGTTAAATGAATATAATGCAAAATAAATTGAAACAATGTTGAATGAATACAAAGCAAAATAATAAAATACATAAAGTTAAAAATGGTAAATGGTAATAATATTAAGTGAGTAATACATTACATAAGTGTAATAAGAATAAAATACAATGGTCTAAATTAATAGACAAGGGTAAAACTCCACATATGAAAGTCTATGTTAACTCGATGTCCTCTTCTTCTTGAGGTTTAATACCGGGTCGCTTTCTTGGAGGGATAAGTCTAGGAAATTTGGTGAATACTCTGCTTCGCTCTGAAGGAGGTGAAGGAGGGTTGTCCGTTGAGGGTTGGATTCGCAATGCTCTACATCTTCTTCTTCTGCATTTACAAGTTATGTAAAGTACAACTAACAGGATGATGAGAGTGATTATGAAATACGTGAACCAAGATACGTGTTTGGTCACAAAAGGCTCGTTTATGAGGTCATCCAGGTCTTTGGAATATTGGTCCAATTTGGTTTTTGCAATATCTAGATCTTCTACGTCGAGATTGTTTAATTTGAGTGGTTTTAATTTTGGAATTTCGATTTTGTCGGGCATGTGATTACAGCATTCAAAAGGAATTTGGATAGGATGTGAATTGTCCTTAATTTCGGAGAAGTCTTTGGCACTGGCTTGTATTCGAGTAATGCCTGCATAGGCGTAACATCCTGGTTGTAGTTTGATGATGGAATTTTTGTTGATTAACTCTGTCGTGGATTCTCTCTTTGGACAGTTGATGGTGATGTGAAGTGGTTCAGAATTAATTACTAGCCATGTGTTGTCTTCAAGTTCTTGGACGTTGTATCCCTGACTAATAATGAAGGAAGTTTGACAGTTCTCTGGAAGTTTCGGCAACGGTTTTAGTATTCTGGCTTCACATATGGCATTTTGGTCGATAGGATAGGCAAACAGGTTCGAACATAGTTTGGTTCCAAAATAAAGAGGTTTGCATTCTTTCAAATTTTGTATAGGTATGTACATTAAAGAATCATCGTCTCTCGCGATATACTTTTGTGAAATAGATAAAATGTGATGCAGACCAGTTCTGTTATCAAGTATCGGGATAGGATATAGGCGATAGGTGTTATAATTTTGGGGTTCAACAAGTGGTATTGTTAAAACAAATACTAAGTTAGAATCCATTTGAAACGCTTGTAATTCAATAATATCCAAATATTTAGCAACTGCCGATAATTTAATGGGGAGAGGCAAATTGTTCCTTCGTAAGCTCTGTGAAATTTCTTGTAATGCTGTTACCAAATGATTAGGGGTTATGATTGAAGTGTGAATGATTCCTAATCTGGCAAATGTTATTGAATTCAAAATGTCGTTCAAATTATCTTCGATATACAAATAGCTTGCCATTAGTTGTTCGGAAATGTATATGAATTTTAGTTTTATGTGAGCAGCCTCGATAGCTTGAGTCATGGTTTGAATTGTGTCTTCGATTTCTTCGAGATCTTTGTTAAACGTTTCCTCGTCAATTTGTAATTTTTGTATAGTCGAGTTGAAGTTTTTAATAACAGAAGTTGTAACTGAAATTTGATTTTTGATTAAGTTTTCCAATTGATGTTCGTCGTTATTTAGTTTATTTATACAATTAGTATAGTACTGACCATCTTCAGCATCTAAGTTTCCAGTTATGGATTTGAATATTGTACCAATACCGTTAAGTATTCCTCGTTTATATCTTTTTGTGTCTGAAAAGATTTCGTCAAATTTTGTTTTTATAGAGTTGGATATTTGTGTCAAAAGGTTAAAGTCTGTTTTAATTTCACTCGTAAAAATAATTGACTTATGATCACCATTATTGAGAGTGTACAAGATTCTGTCTAAGATATTTTGATTTTTGTCAAAAGCTAGTTTGAGGGATGAAATGTTTTTATGCACTAATAGAGTCCATTTGTCATTTGTCACCACGATGTCCGTGTCTTGGTGGTAGTATACACCAACAGTGTTATTGATCGGGGTAATTTTATATTGACAGAGTGCTGATCCGAACAGCAGGAGAAACCTGAAAATAAATTTAATTTTCAGTATATGGTTTCATTCTATCAAAATTTACTTTAGTTTCTTGTTTTGTTTCGAGATTTAGTAAGGTAGCAGAATTTTGAGAAATTTCTTTTATTTTAAAGGGACCGTTAAATTTGTTTTGTAGTTTGTTCTTAATTTGTGATTCTTTTACATAAACTAAGTCACCTATTTTGTACTCGGGGCGTTTTTGGGGAACATTTCTGTCGAAACGAACTTTTGCTTTCTCTTTTTGAGATTGGGTTCGACTACGGGCTATTTTATAGTAGTGGGATATTCTGTTGTTTAAATCTCTAACGTATTTGGTTAACTCTTTTTGGTTATATAAAGTTTCAGGTGGTCTGTTAGACGTATGACCAAAGATAAGTTCATATGGGGTGAAACCGTGTGTTTTATTTACCGAATTGTTATAGCATATTACTGCATATGGTAAAATCGTGAACGGATGTTCGTTCGGGTTTTCAGTTTTATGAATTCTTATCATTTCAGCTAAAGTAGCATGAAATCTTTCTATGGATCCGTTCGATTGGGGATGTCCTACGCTTGAATAAGTTAATTTTATGTCGTAGAGGGTGCAGAGATCTTAAGCAAACGGTTGTCAAATTCGCCACCGTAATCGCAATGGATTCTTAGCGGGGTACCGTAATGTTGAAAGTATAACAACAAGGTATTTACGACGGATTTTGCGGATTTGTCCGGGACTGCATAGGCTTGTGTAAATTTAGTTAACTCGTCGCGAATAGTTAAAGCGTAATTTCGAGTTGGGAATTCAAATAAATCGATATTAATTCTTTCGAATGGTGTTCTTGGGGTTTCTGTGACTACTAGAGGGTTATTAAGGTTTTTTCGGCATACCTTAGTTTTTTGGCAAGTTTCGCAATTTTTTATAAAATTTTCAACGTCTTTAGTTAGACCTTGCCAAGTGTATTTTTCTCTAATTCTTCGAATCGTTTCATTTATTCCGCGGTGTAGATTATTTTTACCAAAATGATTTTGCTCCAATATAATTGGAATTTCATCTTCGTCGGCAGTTCTGACGATATCTTGACAAATTACTACTTTTAAGTCTTTTTCCGCAAAAATGAATGATAGGATTTCAAGTATGGGGAGGTCTAAATTATTTTCGACAAAGTATGTCTTAGAGAGATCTAGGACATCTTGATTTTTAAATAATACCAAAAATAGATGTTCAATTACAGATTCGATATCAAAAGGTAGAGGGATGATAAAATATCTCCTATGTCTGACTGTTTTGCTCGACACAATATTGATTTTATCGTTATGAAATTCGGGGTTTTCTTCGAATATGTCCTCGATAATTTTGTGATGTAGGTCTTGTAAGTTGTTTTGTTGGAAAAAGGTTATAATATCTTTGTGTTCTCGGTATAAGAGTTGTTTGTTTGAAGCTTTAATTTTTGAGTAGTCTATCAAGGATGTTGTTTTATATAAGTTAGTGAAAGTTTCAAATTCTTGGGAAATTTGTTCGTTAATGATTTCGTTGTTATCTGGGTTTTCGTCGTCGTCTGACTCTTCGTCATTCGCGGCTAGAACCTTTGAATAGAATTTGGAACATTCGGAAAAATGATTAATTTTGATTCTGCAAAGTGCGTCCGCGTTCTTATTGATTTTACCGGGTTTATAAATTATTTCATAGTCGTACTCTTCTAATTTGAGTCGCCAATGGGCAAGTCTACTTCCTGGGTCTTTTATAGAGAATAGCCAGGTGAGTGGTCTGTGGTCGGTTACAAGCTTAAACTTTCTACCGCACAGATATGGTCTAAAGTGCTTTACACTCCATACTATCGATAAAAGCTCGCGTTCAATCGTTGAATACTTAGTTTCTGCACTGCACAAGGTTCTAGAAGCATAGGCAATGGGTAAATCTTTGCCAATAGGCCCCTGGCTCAGCACTGAGCCGACGGCAAATGCGCTCGCATCAGTGGTTAGAACGAAAGGTTCATCAAAATTAGGGTAGATTAATATCGGAGTTGTCGTTAATGTTTGTTTCAAATCTTGAAAAGATTTTATACAATCATTGTCGAAGAGAAATGGTATGTCTTTCTGTAAGAGTTTTGTTAAAGGCTTGGTAATCTTGGAGAAATTAGGGATAAAGCGCCTATAATATCCGGCTAAACCTAGAAATGATTTAATTTCTTTTGGATTTTTCGGTTGAGGAAAATTTAGAATAGCGTCAACTTTCGAAGGGTTTGGTTTTACGCCGTCTTTCGTAATGAGATGTCCTAAATAAGCGACTTCCTTGCGGAGAAACTCGCATTTGTCTGGTTGAATTTTGAGGTTGGCTTTTTGAAGGCGTTTAAAGACTTCGGTTAGACGGGAAATGTGTTCATGAATTGTAGGAGAGTAAATAATAATATCGTCTATGTAGACGAGACATCGTTCATTTTGAATACCTAACAGGATGTTATCCATAACTCTTTGAAAAGTTGATGGAGCGTTTTTGAGTCCAAATGGCATTCGCACGAATTCATAATGACCGTTCTCAACTGTGAAAGCAGTCTTTTGAATATCTGCGGGATTAATTTCGATTTGGTGGAAACCAGAAGCCAAGTCTAAGGTTGTGAAATATTGGCATTTGCCAAGTTGGTCTAAAAGATCGGAAATGTTGGGCAGAGGATATTTGTCACCGATTGTAACCTCGTTGAGTTTGCGGTAGTCGACTACAACGCGCCATTTCTGTTTACCAGAAGCGTCCAGTTTTTTGGGAACTACCCAGACAGGAGAGGACCAAGGTGAGATTGAGGGTTGAATAATACCTTGACTTAACATTTTCGATACTTGGGATTTAACTTCTTCTTTATGGACCTGAGGATATCGATACGATTTAGTGAATATCGGTCGGGAATTTTCGGTGTCAATAGGGTGTTTGATTTCATTAGTAAAGGTCAAATTGTCTCCTTCTAAATAGAATATATCTTGAAAGTCTAAATAAAGCTGCGTTACTATTTCGGCCTCTTCTTCGTTTAGATGATCCAAGCGCAATTCGTTCCTGATTTCGAAGGATCTGTCCGTCATTAGTTGTTGGTCGGAGTTTTGCGTGTTTAAGTTAAAAATTGACTTAAATTTTTGTAAAGGTTCTAAATTTAAATTGGAAAAATCGACAGTCTTCGGGATGACATTAGCATTGATTATTGTTGTTAGAAATTCTCCGTTTTCGTTTACTTTAACAAGAGCATTAGGTAAACGGACTTTTTCATTCTCTTGCGCTTGCAAAATAGCGTCAGTGGTTCTAAGGTTACATTTTAGTTTATAAATTTTTTCGGTACGGCCATCGATTTGAATCTTATTTTGATTAGGGTTGTGGTTTGATTGGATTTTGTCGCATTCGGGTTTCAACGAATCGTCGGTTACTTTGAAAAGTGGAACTGTTTTAAAGTTAGTATCGATTAGAATTTTGAATTTGTTTGTGATATCTTTAATGTAGTATAGATTTTTTGAATTTACGGTCAACAATGAATGTGATAGTGTTTCTACATGAACCCTTGTTCCGGGAAGTTCAGCGACGGGTCGAAACTGTCGTTGAGATTCATCGTTCGTATTTGATTTGTTATTTGGTCGAATTGGTCTGTTTGCTGTGTTGGAGTATCCGTGGGGTACTCCGGATCTATGCGAAAATCCTGAGGATTAACAGTATAATCCTCCTGTGGCGTTTGAGAATTAGCAGTATAATTCTCGTACTGTTCATATTGGGAATTAGCTGTATAATTCTCTGAAAAGCTTTGAGCGTTTTCTAAATCGTAATTTTCATAACACTCACTTACATTTTGATAATCGGGTGAATAGTCATTGTATTGATTAAATTGATCGGCATAATTATCGTAAGGTTCGTAATTTAAATGATGAGCTTTTTGCTGGTTAAAGCGGTTAAAATTCGGGTTAGGTTGAATAGCAGACGGTCTTTGTTGGTTAAAGTTTGGATTTGGCCTTATAGCTGAGGGCTATTTTGAGGTTGATTAGGTTGGTTTTGAGGGAATGTCCTCTGACTAAATTGATTATTTTGTGAAAAGTTTTGGAAACTTGAATTTCCTGGGTAATTTGGTCGTTGAAAATTTTGTGAGGTTGACGGCATTGTTTGTGTTTGTTGCCTTGTACGGCATTCATTTATGACATGTCCGTTTCGTTTACAAAACGAGCAGAATTTCTGCTGAAAATTTGAAGTTGGTCGTTTTTGTTGCATAATAGGATTTTTGACCGGACTATTTTTGGGAAATTTTTGTTGCTCAAAATAAGAAAGTTGTAGCTCTCTACGAATTCTGCTTACGGCTTTCAGTATGCTAGGAGGGTTGCTAGCACGTATGATGCGGCCTAAATTCGGTTCTAAACCTGTTAGTAAATTATTTAAGGTCATGGTTTCTATAAGGTCTGATTGTGCAGCTCTTTGCGTTGTGGTTAAATTTTGCTTTTGCACTGCGGCGTGCATTTTAGCATTGTGCGTTTGTAAACGTGAAATAAATGTTAGAGCGGATTCACCGGGCAATTGGTGAATTCGTTGTAGGTCCTGAATTAGGGCCGTTAGATCTCTGGAATCCCCAAAGTGGGTTTCCAATAATGCTTTGATTTCTGGCCAGGTGTCAGGGTTACGAGAATTTATTAATTCGGCAGCTTTGCCCTTTAACTTATTTTTTATGTGGACGGTCAAAAGAATTTTTTGATCTCCAATTGCCATGCTTTGGGCGCAATGACAGGAATTTAAGAATATTTGTAAATTTATGGCGTTGCCATCAAATTCAGGTATTAGAGAAAATATTTCAGAGAGCTTGTAAGGCTCAATTTGCTCAGGTTGTGGTTGTTGTTGTTGCTGTTGTAGTTGTTGTTGTTGTAGTTGTTGTTCGGTTGGTGCCGGTGGCACTGGTTGAACTGGCTCTGGTTGAGCTCTATCTGGCATTTTGCTTTTTGTATTTAGAAATTACTTGGACAAAAATTGGTTGCGTATCAGCAGTATGATACGAACTTAAATTAAATTAGCTTGTTACGTTGTGTGCGTAAATGGATTGTATATTAGCTGTATAATACACAATGTTTCGTATTAGCAGTATAATACGAAAATAAATAAATTTAAAATTAAATGAACTTGTTTCGTTGCGTTTGTAAAGGAATGGATTCACTTTGACAAGAGAACTGGCTTTGTGCGCCGAGTGTATTAGCAGTATAATACACTTTTAATAAAATAAGTTGCGAAAAATAATAAAATGGTAAAAATGGTACGAGATGATTCTTAAATGACTTACGTTAATTTCATCTCCATGGGTAGGTTCTTCTTCCGTCGAGGGATTGGGATCCGCCACCACCAGTGAGGAAGGTCTCCTTGTTCTCGTAGATGTACACGCACTAGTTAGGCACCTTCTGCAGATGTTCTCCTTGTTCTCTTACGCTTCACTACCAGTTAGGCTTCTTGTTCTGATGATGTTTACGGATCCTACCGACTGCGCCAATGTTAGATCACGGTTCACATGAGTGACTTTTTAAAAAGGATTTATTTATTTAATGGAGCCAACGTTGGCTCTTGGAGAAGGAATTAGAATAATAAATTAGAACTGTTGCATTCTAACTGAGTTTAATAACTGACTTTACAAAGCATGTCTAGTCGTATTTATAACATACAGAACCTGAGTAAGCAAAATATAGAACAAAGGAAATGCAATTCGACAGTCAGCATAAAATGTGAGAAACAAAGGTGAAATATAATATCTCTAAGATAAGCGATTAATAAGAGAAGTCGTTATCATGTAATATGATATACATGTGGAGGTTTGTTATGACTAAGTCTTTATAATAAGCGTATAATTTTATATAACATACATACATTTCGTTTTAAAATTTTTCCATTTCTCAATGACGGTTCTTGTTTCCGAAGTCAAGTGAGGCGCTAATAGCGACAGCTCTTGGAGAGTATTAATAATTACTTACCGTAACGAGACCAAGATTACAGTTTTCCAGTTACTATAATTTTAGTCTTAGAACATATTCCTGAGATCGGAGTCAAGTAGCGTTATTGAATAATGTCAAGTACTTGATTCCAAGGGCAAGAAACGTACCAGATTAATGTCTCTGAAAAATAACTCCCGCTGTTAACGTGTTCGATCGATAGTGCCAAATGCCCTACTCAAATCAAAATAAACAACAATGCCAATATCTGTTTTTATTGCAATATGTACAGGATAATTACTCCAATCAATAAATGCCCAAGAGGGGATTGTAGAGAACATTGAGGAGGGGAGAATTTTCCTCTTCAGGAATGTGTTGGGGGTCGTTAGGAGGTAAACAAACCCGCCCCTAGCCCCTCCCCTTCAAGGGGGAGGGAGGTGGAAAGGCTCCTTTTTTCAATTCATCGCTTATAATTCGGAAACGTGTCTCACGGAAAAAGGTAATATATGCAAAATTAAACACAATTAAATTTCCTACAAGACTATCTATATTCATTTTCTTTCCATGTGTTATAGTTTACGAGATATTCGCCAGCGAAAATCGATGATTAATAAAAAAAAAAAATTATGTACCTTGAATATTTCTATCAAGGCGGTTTACCGTGGTCTGCTAATAAATCACAGTCACAAAGCAATCTTTATTTTACAACACTCGACGTATTTACTAACGTAATATTTTGTCGAAATCTATACATTTCCTTAAATATACAGTGTGACTCACTTAAAATGAAGATACCCTTATAACTTTTTTATTTTGTTTCCGATTTGAATCAAATTTTACTCAACACATTCCTGAAGAGAAAAATTCTTCCCTCCTCAATGTTCTCTTCAACTCTTTCATTGACTGGACTAAATACAATAAATCTATCGATGGAAAATATTAAGCCTCGATTTTGTTTATTTGTTTACTCGAATATTTCTTTCATGACTGATTTTCTTGTTTAATTTTGATTTGATCGATAGCTTTTGTTAATCATATAAGTGACTGTTTCGTTAAAGGAATAACATTTTATTTACTTAAGATAGATGGATTATAGGTTTTGACTGAGAGATTTAAAAAAATATATTAAAAATTATTTTTTATAACAAGTTATATTCAATAACGGCACGTAAAAATGATATAATTACAGATGATATCTTTGATTAGCCTTATGTTGGCCCTTCTTTGACGATTGAACATCCAACTCCAAATTCACAAATAATATACATAACTATTGAATTTATTAAATTCGTATTTTGCAGGTTTTTAAGAATTTAAGAAATATAACAATATTGATAATAATAATATTAACAAACTTTATTAGTGTGTTATACAAGGAGTATTTACACAAGTCAGATAGACTACAAGGAAAATAAAACATATATATAGAATATAGATAAATGAGTTATTAACCGTTCACGTCGTTAAGTTCTTGATTGCGTACAGACACTACTTTGTGGCGTTCCCATTAGCCGATGACAATGCTAAATATTAAAATGTTTAGGGACCACGGTTGTTCCGGCTTTCTCAGGGTCGTGAAACTTTTATTTACATTAAAAATTATATTTAAACAATACCGGTAAATTAGAACTTGTGAAGTAAACTATTATATCGGCGCCAGCCGATTAAATCGACAGAGGGGGGAAAATAAAATAGACAAATTAATTAATAACAAATTATTAAAGCCTTTAATAATTTAAAATTCGTAAAAATTACAACAAAATTGAAAATATATATATACACGCGCAACAAATAATTAAACTAAGGATATCACTGCAATCAGTGAAAAAGTAATTTAAATAATTAAATTATTTACTTTAATAACAATTTAAAAATGTATACTAAACGAACACACTTTAAAGTAACAATAATAATACGGAAAAACTCGTCAGTCTCTCTAGAGCATATAATTTGGTAAATCTATGGTGTTTTAGTGTAATTACTTATTTAACGTCAAAATTCAACAAATAATAAAAAAAGGTAGTGCATCCCCCACTAAACAGCTGTTTTATGGTTCACAACAAAATAATGTTTTTTGCAATTTCCTCTTACATAAAATCGTGTAAAATCAATAAGAAAATTGTAATGACTGTATTTCAAGAAAATTAATTTTTACACTTATGACGGCTTCTTTATCCGATTGGGGTAGTTCCACGCTTAGCAAATATGGTCCCCTCAATTTGATTAAAGATTAAATAAATACCTGGCCATCTCAGATGAAGGTTGCCTTACTTTCACTATACTTCCCGGGCTATTACCAAATGAGAAGTTGTAAAGCGTTGTAACGCCACGTGAATACGAAAATTCTCCCAGGGATATTTAATAATTTTCCAGTAATCAATATTATGCAATCGTTATCCAATAACTACTCAACAAGTTTTCTCATAGGTGTCTAAGAGTTGTTTAAGAGTTATCTAAGGTGTATATAAAGGCCTAAAATAAAAATTTGACGTTCAATACCCGAAATATCACTATAAAATTGAGATATTTTTAATTATAACAATTAACTGTATAAAATAAATTGATTTACCTTAGTTCTTATTAGGCCTCGTTTTAAAACTACTTTTATTATTGAATTTGAACTTTTCAGAACACAGTTCTATGAACCAATCACACAATTAGTTGTTATTACTTTAATCAAACTTAATTAATAGGTGTTCTCTGCAGATCTCCGCCGTGGTCGCGTTAATATCGCTTTTTTTTCCCCTCACGTTTTTGTGACAAAAAAAGGGCGCGGTTCTTTATATATGCTAAAAACTAGCAGCATTAGGAAATGCTATATTTATTCCGTTTATACAGGGTGAGGCAAAATCAAAGTGTTACAACTTGTTCGTTCTTTTTTTCTTTTTGTTGCTTTTTGGATTTTAGACCAAGTTTTTATTTTTATTTTCTTTATTGATAACGTTAGTTGATAGTTTAGTGTGATATTTTAAAGTACATAGAACCATAAAAAATGATCCTAATATACCAAATGTGTTGAACGGAGTGCGTATGTCCTTAGTTCCACGTGCCCAAAAGTGTATTGATGCAGAATACACATAATTGTTTTCTGTTATCGTATCTCAGGCGTCTAACTCTTTATTTCCCAATGTCAAGCAATAATTTCTCATTTTTTAAGCTTTTAACCCAGAACACTCATTTATGTTACAAATGTTAATAAACCACATTTAAATCTGAAAAATTATAAACAACAACAAAAGCTCCAATATTTTGTTCTAAATTAAAAAAACACACATGTAAAGAAATGCTGTATTTAAATTTCTACGACCATCAGTTGCTTGCAATTCTGCAAAAACAGATAATGAATTATTTACATTTTTATATTTGGTTCCGTTGAGGCGCTCATCAAAGGTGTCGCCCTTCTTTGCTTTGAAACCGAGTTCCGCCGCGTGCCGGCGAGAACGAGTCGGTCGGTAATCTTTGCACTTCTTTATGACGATTTAAAGGAAACTATACGTCCATTGACCCAGAAAGGCAGTGGTTCTCAACTGTTTCCTACCCTAATATTCAAATTGTTGACCTAGGTCAGTTTTTTTTTCAAAGTGCCCCTAGAGGAAAAAATCATAAAGGTTTTTTTTAATGACATGGAACTGATTACACCCTGTATGTTTTTGCTTACTTTCCTACAGATATAATTTGCATGTGTTTCCCAAGTTAGGTTTTTAGCAAGGTAGATTCCCAAGAACTTTACGTTATTACTAAGCGATAAATCATATTTTTTAGCGTAAAAACTATTTTTTCAATTTTGGAATCATTTTGTACTGTATTTTGTGTCGAATTTGTTTCAGATATTAAGTCCTTAACATATTTAAATGACCTTGTTACAGTTGTATCATCACCAAATAGAACAAAGTTTGTATCCAGGGAAATGATTGGTAGATTATTTATATAAATAAGAATAGTGTTGGTCCTAACACAGATCCCTGAGGAACATCGTATTTTATAGAAAGGAGATTTGAGTTTGTTTTTGCGATTATATATATTGAAAACGATTAGTTAGGTAGGAATTTATTAAGTTGCTAAAATCATAAAAGTTTAATTTATCAACTAGGTCAACTAGTACTTTATGTGACACACAGTCATAGGCTTTTGTGAGATCTACGGTTTGTGAAAATGTTAGCAAGCCCTCTTCAAAGTCTTCGTTGGTAATTTTAATTAAAGAATTACTAGCTAATGTTTTGGAATATATTATTTCATCATCATTCTTAAAATATCTTTTATTGATTGGTATAACTTTTACAATTCTTAATACGTCTAGAAAGTTATATCTAATGCACAGGTTAATAAGGTTTGTTATCCTAACTAAGATGATATATTTATATGTTATTATTTAGGCGTATAAGTTGACTCGGGATAGCTTGCATTTTTTAGGTAAAATTGCAACAGAAAATAAAGAATCCATTGGGACCTCAAGATATAATCGAAAAATTAATCGACTTACCTGAAGATTGATTTACATTAAATGAAGAATTTTCTCCGAAACAATTACATAAAACACAGGTAGTTTCCATCTCTTGAGCGATTGAGTCGCAACGTTTGGAGTAAGTTTTATCCTCCTTTCCCCTCTCAGATTCTTACCAGTCGAGCTGTCGGACCTCACTTCTGTTGTGTTGTGTTAAAATAGATCTTTAGACTGGGGTTTGTAAGGGAGGTGAGGTGTAATTGTTTCGGAAAAAATTGTTCATTAAACTTCAGGTAAGTCGACTAATTTTTCAATTATATTTCACAATTTTCTCCTTCAACAATTACATAAAACACAGGTAGATGTTTAAAGAAACATGATCTATTTTAAGAGCAAGGGTATCAATTATGTGAAAAATTTTCAGATATTTGAGTTCTTTAGTAACAGACTCTAAAACGATATAAGAAATAATTATAGCAGTTAACATTAACAATTTGTAATTTTACTGGGCAATATTTGAATGATTTTTATTATAAATAATACTAGTATTTTATGTGTGCACAATTTCTTCACTTTTTCTTAGATTTGTACTACCACTCACGCATGTTTTATTCTATTTGGTTTAACTTTACACAAATATATGTAACTAAGAATTTATTTTCTGAGCATATGTTTACAATAAATAAACAAACAAATGAATCATGTGACTGAATTAGGCTAATAGTGATAGAACGTATGTGTGTTGCAATTCAAAAAGTAAACATAGATATGCCTTGCTTTTCACCAGTGTACTTGACATGAATCACTTCACAGATTACACTAATCATTAACACTTTAACTTAACTATCAATGCACAACTAACTCGCACAATTCTAACAGCACAAGAGAACGAAGTGAGGTCCGACGGCTCGACTGAATGGTAAGGATCTGAGAGGAGATAGTAGGAAAAAACTTACTTTAAACGTTGTGACTCAATCGCTAACGAGACGGAAACTACCTGTGTTTCATGTAATTCATGAAGGAGAAAATTATGAAATATTATTCGAGTTTTTTCGATGACGTAAAGAGTTCTTTTCTCAATATTACCTTTCAAATTCCAGTTTTTTTCAAATAACGAGCTAAAAAGTTGTAATAATAACAAAATTCATGTCTGATGTATTCGAACTTTCACTGTTTCTAGATAAGCTAGCAAACGGTCATATTTTTTTTCTTGGAATGTTTTATATATTTTCTATTTCTTTAAAAAGATTTCTTTTTAGTAGTGCAACGTTTAGAGTCTGGGTAGTTTTTGATCTTCGAAGGCCTGTAGATTAACCTGGGTACCAATATCAAATGATGTATCTTGGGTACTTGCCTCATCACGTATATATTGCATAAATAATGCAACTATTAAATCTATGAAATTTGTATTTTGCAGATTTTTAAGAATTATAATGCAATATAGCCATTTTTTTCCAAATATTCTATTGTAAAATATTTTTTTTTATTTTCAGGTGACGGCATTTCCTCAAAAAGAAAAATTTGAAACAAAAACAGTTAAAGAGTCCTGGCCAACCATTAACGAAGAATTTACTTTTAATTTAATCTTTCCCACGAGAAAATACGATGACTACTTTAAAGGAAAGTTTGTTTCTTTCACGATATACGCCATTTTAGGAGAGGAAGAAGAAAAACCTAGAGAAAAACCGAAAGGAATGTTAAAAAGGTTCTTATCATTCAATGATACAGAGGATTTCGACTTTATAAGAAGGAGTAGTGTGAGGAAATCAACGACCAGAAGAAGCAGTTATAAACATAATTTAAGTAACAGAAGGACTGTAGGAGCTGTGACGTATAATTTAGATAGCAAAATTTTTACTCAAAAAATAAGAAATAATTTTATTAGCACTCCAGATATTTGGCGCAATGTTAAAGAGATTACTAGTGGGATTCAAACTCAACCGGTAAGTATTTATAAACATGTCACACACTTATTTTGTTGTACACTACGAAAATATACAAGGTATCCCCACTTAAAACTTTTCCATTTTCTCAATGACTTAGAGATATTTGAATTTTTTAAAGCTAGCATAATTAAACGACTTCATTTTTCAGTAAAATGGTTATTTTGTAAATTCAAGTATAGATGGCGCTATAATGCAAAGATATTATTCTATCTCAGGAACGTTTCAAAGAGGTGCATATGATGGGGCATTAAATTTTAAGCAGCTGTTATAATACAAATAATTTTAGAAGAGTCACAGATTTTCAAATATCTCAAAATCAAGAGATTTTTCGAAAATTGTTCGTACTGTTAGGGCCAAAATGTGCTCAACTGTAAATTAAAGCCCGAAAGCGGCCAATTAAATCCATTAAATTCAACAAAATAATATTTATTAATAACATAACAATAAAAAAATTACAGTACACCAACTTACAGTCGTAGCGCTACACAAAAAAAACGTTTCAAATCGTGATAGAAACAAATCACTTGGCAGAAAGTTTACTTACATATAATAGGTTGATTTGGCCCGCAGCACCTTATCAGGGGCGGCGTCAAATTCAAAATGGCGGAATTTTTCAAAATGGCGCTGCTTAGCTGTTTTCTTATGGGACTAATGGGATTAAAATCAAATAAAATACCAAATTTGAACTTTTATAATTTAAAAGCAAAGCGTTTTCAAAAAGAATCTAAAATGGCATAGTTTCTCACAAAATGGCGTCTTTTTTTAAAGACACAACATTTTAAGATTTTTAGTTTTAATGTATTATGTAATACACCTTATTCAACACTATTAGCATAGGTTCTGTGCTAAGAATTGAAATAAAATAACTGTACAGAATTTAGGGTGGCCCATCTTTTTCGAAATCGAAATTTTTTATTTCTCACCTCTGCAAATGGTTTCATTTGAAGAAAAGACAGTCCCCTCAAAATATTATTGAGGCAAATTGAAGGCAAGGGGTGCCGCAGAATGCATTATTATGCAATAATAAAAGTAAATGGAATTATTTACATTCTTTGGTTAATGCATTGTTTTTATTTTTTTAAATCAGCAACATTTATCTTTGGAATGACTAATCAAGTCATACAAATATCAAAGACATTATCTGTTGTGACTATGACATGTGTCATACTACTGTAAATTCGTAGTCTAAGAAAACTAGACTAGAAGGTTTTGAAATAAAACTCTCGTTTTATCTTTGTGTATTTTATTATGAAACGTTTTTTTCATATATAGTACCAAATATTATCCTAAATCTACAAGACATATAGTAATAAAAACAATATTTTTTGCACTAGGCCAAAGCATGCGACAGGGTTTCTTTTTTTACATTTGGAAACTGTGATTTATAATCATTTACAACTTGGAGTAAAAACTGTTTTTGGTCTTCATTTTTTGTTAAAATGTCATTATAGTCAGTAATAAGTTTGATTCCTCTCTCAGCGGCATCATTTACAACTTTAATTTTGTTTACAATATTGAAACATCGGGTATAACTTTCATTTTCCCTCCATGTTGTTGGATCATTTTCCAAAAATTCCCTAGACAAACCTAATTTTTGAAAAAACTGTTTATTGTTCTCGCATATGAAGTCCTGAATTTCCTTGTTTTCAACGTCAGTAATGTTACTAATCATAAGTCGTTTAATACCCTCTTGATTTGGTGCTTTCCTATTCAAAGCTTTAACCATTTCTCTTTTAGTGGTAACTGAAATATCGTCATCAAAGAAAGATAAGCCAACATTTACTGAATTAAGGTACCACAAATGGTTCACTATTTTCCTACTTGCGGCTTGAGATATTTCTTTGTCAATATTTTGATAATTAATGAGTTCTTTACAAAAGTCTAAGTCATGAAGCGGTGCTTTACTAGCAAATGACGCTGTAAACCAGGCCTTTACATAAACCTTTACAATAAAGAGACATATATCTTCAATACCTATTTTTTCTTTTTTAGTCTCTTTGGAACTGATCTTGGAAAAAAAATATTTTTAGACAGTAAATGGCTTTGGCCATCCAACGTGCATGATGAAATGCCCCTGGTTGATAGAATGTCGTGTGAGTGGGCTCTTCTTCAACAAAAAGTTTAGAAAGCATTAAAAATTCTTTATGATCATCACGAGGCTGTTGCAAAGTTAAAGCTGCATTTAGAAACTTTACAATTTCGGCTTTAACTGGTTGTAAAATGTGTTTAATTTTTGATACCTGAAATCCAGTTTTTAGTTTATTTTGATCTATTTTAGGCCAAAACTCCCTAAAACGTTTAAATAGTGGCACATTTGTACCAGATGAGGAAGGCATTTTTGTGTCAAACACACTTCTCAAAACCACTTCAAAAATATGATGTCTACAAGGAAAATATAGAATATCTCTTTCTAATTTTTGTTGCAATAGTGTGGCTGCCCGATTTATATAACCCATATTTGATGCTGTTGTATCACAACACAAAGCTATTACCTTTTCGTCCAAATTCCATTCACAAAGCACATCATAAACTGCGTCAGTCTATTCTCTTCCAGTTGAATTGGGCAAAGCTGGTACTCCAAGTAGTTGTTCAATATCTCCACTAGTAACTAAGATAGCAAGTCTATCGATATTTCCCATTCCAGTGAGAGAAGGTAAAAGTTTTCCATCCCAATGGATGACTGGGGCCGGCAATTCAGAATTACCGAAGGCAGTTTTTAATATTTCAGCTCTTTCTTCGCGGATGCGTTGTCTAGAGCGCTGAAGTGTGGTTCTGCTGATGGACAAAGATGTGGTGTCATGTCCTAGTGCTTCTGTTACTGCCGTCAAAATATGGACTCCATACCTGTCGCTTATTTTGCAAGCATCAAATGCAGCGGCTATTTTTGGTGTGATGATGTTACATGTTCCATACAATCTCCTCTTTTTTGGCTGTGACGGGCCAGGCTGGTCTTGTAACAACTCTTCTTGGGCTTCGATTATTTCATCTTCATTTTCGTTGGAGTCGGCTGAATTACTACTTGATGATGGACAGGTGACTGTTTCCTCTAATCTAGCTTTTTCTTGTTGACTTCGTTGCATTAGTTCGGATAATTTCTGTAATTTCTCCTCAGCTGATTTTTCTTGAGAAGCAAGTTGGTAATCAATACCATGCATAAATCCAGGACGTCCCTTTTTTCTTTGGTTAATTAAAAACTGCTTATCTTCATCTATTTTCATCAACTCCAATGCATTTGCATGAGAAATGTCAAAAAGATCGTCGAATTTTTCAACGAAACTGGCCCTTTTAGCTGATTTTTGTAAGTTCCTCCGCTCTGCATAAAGTTTATCTAGTTGTTTAACACAATGAAAATCCTGACGTGTCGGCATGCGAGCTTTATCCCAAAAAACTGACACCTCTTTTATTGTTAATTTAGCACTTTCATGTACACTTAGCTTCACTTCACGAATGTTATAAAAGAGCACTTGTAATACTTGTCTATTAGACGGCAATTTATTGCCAATGATTTCTGACGAATAATGTCCAACTAAGTAAATGAAAGTATCCTTTCGTAAGGATCTAACATCAGCCATCGTTAAATGTTTTTTCAAAAAGGAACGTATGCTAGAACTTATAATGTCACCACTGTAAAACACAATTGCAAACTGACATAAAAACCTACCGTAGGTGCATTATATTTCCAAACTTCCAAAACAAATAATTTCTAGGAAATAATTACACCAATAAAACATTATGAGAAAAGAGGTAGATATTTGTATTTTAAGTAAAATTTAAGTGTATTACCGTAATAAAATCTTATCTACAAATTTCTACCTGAATGCGGCACGGGTTACCGTTCACCAAATTATCTGAAACTTTGACATAAATTATTCCTAGTATAATAGTATATTTTCGTGGGGTGAGACTTAAAAAATACCCAAAAAAAATTCACCCCCTATAGAGATGGGCCACCCTAGTACAGATATAACACAGGTCTGCGAGGTTTTGCTGTTAGGCAGATGGATGGGGGCCATTTCCGAAGTAATTTTTTGCGCTGAACCCAAATCTGGCCTCAGAATTGGCCCATCACGTCACGTTTTGAAATATTTGCAATTAAAAAATGGCTTTTTTAGCAACTTTTGAAGTTATGTATAGAATTTAAAAAAAAATGTCGGCTTATTTCTAATAAATATATCATTTAGCACAATCCTTCCTCTTTAAAATAAGCTTTCGAATGGTCATATGGTACTAAATGATGTATTTATTAAAAAATAAGCTGAAAAATGTTTTGAGTTCTGTACATAACTTCAGAAGTTGCTAAAAAAAGCCATTTTTAAGTACTTGACCACAAATATTTCAAAATTCTGACGTAATGGGCCAATTCCGAGGCCAGATTCAGATTCAGGACGAAAAATTACTTCGGAAGTGACCCTCAGCTGCCCAACAACATTCATGACCCCTTTTTTCTCAGACCTGTGTAATTAGACGGATAGTATTCCTTAGTCTTCCGAATCATTTAAAAGTCAAAATAAAAAAGAACAAAATAAAAATGAATAAGAATTTGTTATAATTTAAAATGAAAATATTTAAAAGTACTAACTTTTGAATTATGTTGTTGGTGCACATGTCTTTGCAGGAAGTGCGTTGTAGAGTACATGGAAGGCCACTTCTTTTGAATTTACAGTGGTTACTTCTGCATCCAGTTTTACAAGAGCATTTAGCTAGCTTTTGACAAGTCTGCCATACATTTGGAAGAACCTACCATAGAGGAGTCCGCATTGTACCCTTTTCAACCCAGCCTCATCCCTTCGGTGATGGCGATACATCATCTATATCATAACCTAGACTCTAGACTTGACCAGCTTGATAAGCAGCACTTAGGATATGTTGATACAATGCTGCGGAAGTCGGAGGTATGGAAGGTAGTGGGCATGAAATCGCTTTAGTTGCATTATCGATTTGAGAATTCCATGTTTTCCAGGCAGACTTTTTCCTTTGTAAAAAAAAAGACACCGTGTCACACCCCGTAAAAGCATGGAACCCATGAAGAGCGCTAGCCTTATCGTTAAAGTGTATTAATGGTCTTTTGTATGTTAGAGGGACTTACCTGCCATAAGGTGTGCTGATAAATATCGTCTCTTTGCACCTTTACCAAAGAGAACCCATAGATTTTGGAGACCAAGAGATTTAAGTCGTATTTACTTCGATATATTTTCGGTATGCCAGTCGTAGTGTAGTTCGTAGTGATGGTCTTGAGATATTTATTTTTGGTTCGAACAGAAACAAATTTGTCGTGGATAATAGGGAATTAGCCCGCAACTATTAATTAATATAGGATTAAATGCCGCCATCTTGAATCTTATATAGTGTACTATTATTATTTTTATTATTATTATTTGATTTGAAAGTATATTTATTAAGTTAATCAATTAGAAAACATTTAAAATTAGTACTTTTGAAAATACGCCGCCATTTTGAAATTGACGCCACTTGAAATAAGCTGCTGCGGGTCAAATCGATTGTTTACGTATATAGACCGCCTATACCAAGTGGTTTGCTTCTATCATTATTTGAAACGTTTTTCCTATATTTGGGTTCTACCAGTTACAAATATCACGATGCAGCGTGGTTTTTGGGAACACTTCCAACGGACAGCGGGCAGAGCCTAGCCTCGGCCTCTTTGGTGTCCGGGTGGATCCTTCTTGGCGCCCGAGTGGGTATTTCCTTGATCATTGTTTACTTTTTCGTTGAAATACTCCAGATAGATGATGTTGGGCATGAAGGGCGGATCTGGACCTTGAGCTTGGGGGGGGTAACGCAGCCGCGTGCTTATAAATAACAAAAATGTCTTTCCTCGAAAATTGAAATTTATGAGGGGGGGGGGGGAGGGGGAGAAAATCACAAACAAAATTTATAAACACAACTAAATACACAGAGGCGTAACTAGACATCATGGGGCCCCAGGGCAAAAAATTGTTGGGGGGCTCCCTATTATATTATTTTCTTAATATCTAATCCTAATCCGAAAAATTTTTTTGATGGGCGGGGGGAGAAATCCGAAACAAATTTTTTTCGTCCCAAAATTTTTTGATGAGCGGGGGAGGAGAAATCCGAAAAATTTTTTTACCATAGTTATGCCTCTATAAATACAATATATATTCAAATATATAAAATAAAATTAAAAAAATTATGAAATTTTAAAACGGAAGTTGGTGGTTTACAGAATCTTGGGGGGGGGGTAATTACCATGTTACCCCCCCCCCCCCATAAATCCACACTTGTATGGCATTTACAGAACAATGTTGACTTTGTATACAAAATATAATTAACCTTGTCAAAGCAGTAATTCTCAGTTTATGCTTATAGACAAAATATTACTGAATCAATTAATTATGAATTATATAAAATATTACTCTGCACTGCACGTTCGTTATGAATTGTTCATATTTTTTACGATAGTCTATTCATAAATTAAATCAGGAATTAGGTTTGAGAGTATTATGAAAGTTGCTTAGAATATAATTCCTCATCACAAGCACCTCATTTCAAGGTTCCTGGGATCGAACAATTTCTTTGCATCGCAACACCATCTATACCTCAATTTGTGAAATGATCGTTTATACTCGAAACTGAGGTCTGTTTTAGATATCGACCTGTACCTGTATCAACCTGTATATGATCTTATAAAATTTGAATGTTGGAAATAAAACAAAAAGTGGTTCCGCCCGGGATCGAACCGGGGACCTTCTGCGTGTAAAGCAGACGTGATAACCGCTACACTACGGAACCTGTGACAAAACCGCCGACTTGGACATAAATGTGCCAAACGTGGAGTTAACAAGAATAAACTCTTGGCAAATATAAAAAACAAAGAGTATTGTATTTGATTGACACGTTTCTAACACCGTAAATATCTTTTGTTGAATTTTTTTATATAATAATGTACGTGTCTCGCTTAAATACGGAAAAGCCTGCAACTGTTTTGATTTTGGTTGATTTGATTATTTTTTTAATGTAGAGCGGCAAACATTATACAGCATCAGAAAGTCGAGCGTTTGGCATTGCGCCATTAACCGACCGCCCACAATAAAGACGTCTACCGGTACCCTAACAGAAGCAAAGTGTAACACGCCCATTCGCTCTTACTTGCTCTTATTGCCCATACCAAAGCGAACATTTTCCGATAGTGTATAAGTACGTATGTGACATTAATTTTGTTTTACACTGAAATATTCTATCTTTCAATCAGAAACTTAATTAAAATATCAATTTTTAATATTTATAATTCTCTGACAACATATATCTGGTTGTGCTAGGGACAAGGACAAATTTATTTATTTATAAAAACATAACACAATAACTTTTAAAAACCTTAAAACCTCTTAAACTTTTAAATTTAAAAGAATTCGCCTCATAATTAATCTGTCATTCTACCTAGTCTTCCAATCGCGTAACCCTTGAAACGTTTGTTGCCTTTATTATGAGTAAATGTCTCATAAAAAATGAAGTTTTGCAATAAGTGGCTAAATATTTAACATTCAAAATATCTGCGGATTAAAATAAATAGAATTCACCTACCTAGCAATGCGAATTCCTAACAAATAGCTATCCCTGCCAAAAATTCCACATAGAAACTTATAAAAAAAAAGTGATGCGGTTTTATCGTTCCTATAAGTTATATTATTATTATACAGACAGGATTTTATCTGTTTTATTAAGTTTTAAATCGGTTATGAAACAGTAATTCCGAATGAGCTATTTGGAATTATCATGTTGCCCTTTCACGAGTACTTATATGAAATATACATCAACAAATCTACAGTTTAGTGTCTGCAAATGCACCCTTGACCTTATATCTGTAAACATATGGAATTACAGATACAACTTTAAGGAGATTCTAAACTTTTCTATAAGTAATATCATAAGAGTCCAGTCCGTCCTTTCTCCAGTATCTATCGTATATAACACACCATTTATGAACATGTTTTTATTGTAAATTTCAACATTGTCTTTTTATTAGTATCAATGTGGATATACATGTCAACAAATGTACAGTTTCAATTGTATATTTTACAGATGTATTTTTATTGTAAACTTCCATTTTGCTTTTTTATTAGTATTAATTTGGATATGCATGCCGACAAATGTACAGTTTAAATTGCATATTTCAAATAGAAATACTAATATTGTGGTAAACACAAAATACTGCAAAGTCCTTATTTCCTCGGGTGTTCTTGTTCTAGCCTAGAAGTAATAAATGAGTTGGCAGTGAAAGAGACTGCTTTACTTTTAATTTAACAAACACACGTCAGTTCCTTAGGTCACATTAGAGTAGATATCAATTAGCGACACGTATACAGCTCCCTCTACTGGAGCCTGGAGTAAAGCTACTGCTGAAATTTCTATCAGTTTCTACCAGAATGGAGCAGCAAACATTTACTTATACCACATCAATGAGAATTTATGAGAACAGTATCTAAGGTAAAACGTACGGCTTTCCGTGGTTAAATGGCAAGTGTTTCTATAAGAAACGAGCTGCATTAGGTTAGGACAGTTTTGACTTGCAATTGAAGATTACTAATTATAATGTTTGAATAGGGATTTATGCGATCAGTTTCTATGAGTATTAATGTTTTTTTTCAGTAATATATTAAATGTGTTTTCATTTGTTTGAATGGGTAAAAAGAAAGGTCAGTTTTCAACTGCAATTACAAATACAAGTTTAATCACTTTGAATGGGGTTATATGCGATTAATTTCTAAAAGTATTTATGCTGTTTTCCGAATATAATTGTGATGAGGTTTAATCAGTATCAAATTGTTCACTACTTGTTATGATATGGTCGGAAATTCCAAGTACACATTTAGTATTCCTTCAAAAGGATTGATGAGAGCAGTTTCTACGAGTATCTATTTGTTGTTCCTCTAGTAAATTATATAAGTCTATTTATTTATACTATCTCAATGAGAATTTATGAGAACAGTATCTAATGTAAAACGTACGTCTTTCCGTGGTTAAATGGCAAGTGTTTCTATAAGAAACGAGCTGCATTAGGTTAGAACAGTTTTGATTTGCAGTTGAAGATTACAAATTATAATGTTTGAACAGGGATTTACGAGATCAGTTTATATGAGTATTAATGTTTTTTTTTTCAGTAATATATTAAATGTGTTTTCATATGTTTGAATGGGTAAAAAGAAAGGTCAGTTTTCAACTGAAATTACAAATACAAATTTAATCACTTCGAATGGGGTTATACGCGATCAATTTCTAACAGTATTTATGCTGTTTTCCGAATATAATTGTGATGAGGTTTGATCAGTAACAAATTGTTCACTACATGTTACGATATGGTCAGAAATTCCAGGTACATATTTAGTATTACTTCGAAAAGATTGTTGATAGCAGTTTCTACGAGTATGTATTTGTTGTGCCAATAGTAAATTATATAAGTCTTTATCAGTATGCATTCGGATCTAATTTAAATATGAAAATTATATCAGAATAAAGCAACCAAATATTTTAAACAGTATCTATTTGTAAATCCAGACATTTACTTATACTATCTCAATGAGAATTTATGAGGACAGTATCTAATGTAAAACGTGCGGCTTTGCGTGGTTAAATGGCAAGAGTTTCTATAAGAAACGAGCTGCATTAGGTTAGAACAGTTTTGATTTGCAATTGAAGATTACAAATTATAATGTTTGAATAGGGATTTATGAGATCAGTTTCTATGAGTATTAATGTTTTTTTTCAGTAATATATTAAATGTGTTTTCATTTGTTTGAATGGGTAAAAAGAAAGGTCAGTTTTCAACTGCAATTACAAATACAAGTTTAACCACTTCGAATGGGATTATATGCGATCAATTTCTAACAGTATTTATGCTGTTTTCCGAATATAATTGTGATGATGTTTGATCAGTAACAAATTGTTCACTACATGTTAAGTGTGGAAATTCCAGGTACATATTTCGTATTACTTCGAAAGGATTGATGATAGCAGTTTCTACGAGTATGTATTTGTTGTGCCAATAGTAAATTATATAAGTCTTTATCAGTATCCATTCGGATCTAATTTAAATATGAAAATTATATCAGAATAAAGCAACCAAATATTTTAAACAGTATCTATTTGTAAATCCAGACATTTACTTATACTATCTCAATGAGAATTTATGAGGACAATATCTAATGTAAAACGTTCGGCTTTCCGTGGTTAAATGGCAAGAGTTTCTATAAGAAACGAGCCGCTGCATTAGGTTAGAACAGTTTTTATTTATTTATTTATTTATTTATTTAGAAGAAGAAACAAACAGGTTACAAACCTAATTACATGTTTCTTGAGGGGGGACTACAGGCGATATAACCCGCCGGAGCCAACCCGGGCGACACGCTTCGAAGACCGGGTTTTGATTTGCAATTGAAGATTACAAATTATGATGTTTGAATAGGGATTTATGAGATGAGTTTCTATGAGTATTAATGTTATTTTTTTCAGTAATAAGTATATTAAACGTGTTTTCATTTGTTTGAATGGGTAAAAAGAAAGGTCAGTTTTCAACTGCAATTACAAATAGGTACAAGTTTAATCACTTCGAATGGGATTATATGCGATCAGTATTTCGAATATAATTGTGATGAGGTTTGATCAGTAACAAATTGTTTACCACACGTTACGATATGGTCGGAAATTCCAGGTACATATTTAGTATTCCTAATCATATCAGAATGAAACCTCAAATATTTTAAACAGTGTCCACCTGTAAATCCAAACATTTAAAGATAATATTATAATGAGAATCCATCAGAACAGTATCTATAATATAACGTGTGCGGTTTTCCGTGGCTAAATTTTAAAATTATTTGCAATAAATAAGCTTTAAGGGATTCGAACAGTTTTCATTTGCATTTCCAGATAAATAGTTTTAATTGTTAGGGATCTATGAGGTCAGTGTAATGTTTTTTTTTCAATAAAATGTGTTTTTATTAAAAAAAAAAACATTACACAAAGACACTGATCTCACAGATCCCTATTTAACAATTAAAACTATTCATCTGGAATTGCAAATTAAAACTGTTCAAATCCGTTAAAGCTATTTATTAAAAATACTCTTAAAATTTAGCCACAGAAAGCCGCACGCGTTACATTAGATACTGTTCTGATTGGTTCTCATTAAAATATATCTTTAAATGTTTGGATTTACAAGTGGATACTGTTTAAAATATTTGGTTGTTTCATTCTGATATAATTTTTGTATTTAAAGTAGATCCGAATGCATACTGATAAAGACAAATTTTCTATTGGAACAACAAATAGATACTCGTAGAAACTGCTCTCATCAATCCTCTTGAAGGAATACCAAATGTGTACTTGGAATTTCCGACCATATCATAACATGTAGTGAACAATTTGTTACTGATTAAACCTCATCACAATTATATCCGGAAAACAGCATAAATACTTTTAGAAATTGATCGCATATAACCCCATTCGAAGTGATTAAACTTGTATTTGTAATTGCAGTTGAAAACTGACCTTTCTTTTTACCCATTCAAACAAATGAAAACACATTTAATATATTACTGAAGAAAACACATTAATACTCATAGAAACTGATCTCATAAATCCCTATTCAAACATTATAATTTTGAATCTTCAATTACAAATCAAAACTGTTCTAACCTAATGCAACTCGTTTCTTATAGAAACTCTTGCCATTTAACCACGGAAAGCCGCACGTTTTACATTAGATACTGTTCTCATAAATTCTCATTGAGATAGTATAAGTAAATGTTTGGATTTACAAATAGATACTGTTTAAAATATTTGGTTGCTTTATTCTGATATAATTTTCATATTTAAATTAGATCCGAATCTGTACTGATAAAGACTTATATAATTTACTATAGGAACAACAAATAGATACTCGTAGAAACTGCTCTCATCAATCCTCTTGAAGGAATACTAAATGTGTACTTGGAATTTCCGACCATATCATAACAAATAGTGAACAATTTGTTACTGATTAAACCTCATCACAATTATATTCGGAAACCAGCATAAATACTTTTAGAAATTGATCGCATATAACCCCATTCGAAGCGATTAAACTTGTATTTGTAATTGCAATTGAAAACTAACCTTTCTTTTTACCCATTCAAACAAATGAAAACACATTTAATATATTACTGAAAAAAAAAACATTAATACTCATAGAAACTGATCTCATAAATCCCTATTCAAACATTGTAATTTGTAATCTTCAATTGCAAATCAAAACTGTTCTAACCTAATGCAGCTCTTTTCTTAAAGAAACACTTGTCTTTTAATCATGGAAAACCGCACGAATTACATTAGATACTGTGCTTATAAATTCCCATTAATGTGGTATAAGTAAATGTTTGGATTTACAAATGGATATGGCTTGACTCGTTTTGCTGGCCAATTCTGATATAAACTGATAACAATTTCAACAGCAACTTTACCTAACTCTTATAGAAACTTATTGACCATATATGTTCTCATAGATACTTATTAATTTTTGATAATTTTCAATACGGATTGATGAGATTTTTTTGACAGGGATTTCACTTCAAAATACTTTCATTAATTTTAATCCCCAGTAGCAACCTCATACTTTACGGATTTAGTCAAATTCAAAATACATATTTATTATAAAGAAATTTAAATTTTATCAACAAATTTACAATGACACTATTTTTTCAGAGGGAAGGTAAAAAAGGTAGTGTAGAACTGACTCTTCAATACGCAGTAAGTGAAGATGGCACAAATGATGTTGTAGAAGTCAGCGTGACAAAGTTTAGATGCAGTTTGCAAACTATGCAAGACCACGAGAAAACAGGAGGTAAGTTAAATAAGTAAGGCAGGATAGATTTATATTGTTTTCTGAATATGCATTTTTCATGGCTTGGATGTCATTTTTTTAGACTATAACTAACTACTAGCCATAAAGTAATGATAACACCGGCCCACAAAAAAAGTGGTCTGCGCGGGGGTACTGACCGTACCTATCCCTTATATTTTAAGCCGCTGAACACGATCTTAGTTTTTCCCCAGCACGTCAGTTTTTTTTTAACAGCAAAAAGTCTGTTGGATCGTAAGTAATATTGCTTACCCAGCACATTTAAATCAGACTCCAAAAGTGACCATATTCCTTCAGCTCTTGAACAGCAAAACTTTTAGCCGTATAACCTCGTGATTCTGGGGATTCAATAAAAGCAAATTAGGGCATCTTAATTGGGGATTTAGTGAGAATGTAATCTTGGAAGTGGAGTATCTTTTCAGGTGGTTTCTGTTTAGGTGGCTTCATTTGATTTCTTGCTTTTGCGAACTCTTTAAAACATCAACCTAATGACATTGTGGTACTTCAGTATTGACTACATAACTCAGAGAAACCGTAAAATCCCATTACTTCTTCACTCCATAACCCCTCATTCGGGAGTTAATGAGTTGTGACCTCGGATACTCGTGCTTGAGTGTCATACATCCACGAATTCATGACCCCGTGACTTCAGCATCCCATAACCCAGTAATCCCTTAACTCTGAAGATCGAACGCCATAGCTCTTCAACGCAATCCCTCTATCCTCATAACCCCCGAGAATTAATGAAAAAATAGGAGGCTCTCGATTGGGAAATCAATTAGATTTTGCCTCGGAACCTCGTTAACTTGTTACTAAGTGAGCTTATTCCAGCAGCAAATCCTTTTACTACATATCCCAGTAACCCCGTAAACCCATGACTGCATAACTCTGGGAATATAACAGAAGAATGTGATTCATGAAATTGTGTTCTCCGAATCTTGAAATCGAATAGCCCATGACCCTTCAGCTCTTGAACAGCAAAACTTTTAGCAGTATATACCCGTGATTCTGGGGATTCAACAAAAGCAAATTAGGGAATCTTAATTAGGGATTTATTGAGAATCTTAGAAGTGGAGTATCTTTTCAGGTGGTTTCTGTTTATATAATAATAATAATAATAATATTTATTCACCACCAAAAGATCAGAATTATAATAAAATGTGACATATGAAAATTATGTAGGTGAATAAACACAGAAAATCCACAAAGGAAGACCTGCACGTGGATTAAACTGCGCTTCGACCTGTATACATAATTACATTTTTGTTTAAGTTTGAAAGCGATGTGTAAATAAACTATCTTAAAGTAATACATATTGTTTAGCCTACAATATTTTAATTTTAATGTAAATTAATCTTAATATTCTATATACTGTTTAGCCTAAAATATTTTAAATCAACTAAATGAAATACTATCAAAAGTGCTTCTGTCCTATGACCTGTGTATATAATTATATTTTGATTTTAAGAGGGGAAGCGACATGTTAAGTGAACTATCTTAAGGTAATACATATTGTTTAGCCTACGATATTTTAATTTTAATGTAAATTTATTTTAATATTCTGTATATATTGTTTAGCCTATAATATTTTAAATCAACTAAATACTATCACAAGTACTAATATTTGTTTTAACGATATTCGGTATATATACATATATATAATATACACATACATACACGCATTCATAGTAACTGTATACATTTCTACAGTGTCTTTTTGTCTATATACGTATTTTCTTATATATACATACATATATACGTGCACACATTTACACATATACATGCACACACACATATAATACAAATTTGAATTAATTTTCATTTTCTTTAGGGTTGAGCCGGATTGTTTTTTTTTTTTCTCAATCATGAGGTGTACTGATGATCGTGGAATTTCCAATATCCATTTTTTTAGCTTTCCTTTAAAGAGATTAAACGAGTTTATACTTTTTAGAGTCGTTGGGACTTCATTATATACCTTGGGAGCCAAGTAAATGTGACAGCGTTGTCCTATGGTTTTTATCATTTTGGGTACTGCAATTGATTTTTCTCTGTGACGCGTATCATGATTGTGAGTAATGATTATCTTTTGTGTTTAGGTTTCTATATTGATATAAGATCAAGCTCTGAAAAAAACATTGCCTTATATCCATGATTTTAGATTCTTTATACAAATCATCACTCGGGTAAACGTAACTTCGGCTAAAAATTATTTTTAGAATCCACTTCTGCATTGTTTCAAGGCTTTTTATATAGCAGTTTGTTATGCCTCCCCAAGCAATGATAACATAATATAAATGTGGCTGGACTAGAGCAAAATATATGCTTTTTAGGTGATCTATGTCAAAGAATCTCTTGAGGTATTTAAATTTTGAAAGTAGTGATCTTAATTTTTTAACTGAAAAATCTACATGTTTATTCCACCTAAGGTGACAATCAAGCATGACTCCGAGATATTTTATTGATGTGACAGATGATATTTCAATATTGGTGTTTTTATAGTTAATGTTGATAGCCAAGTCTGGAAGTTTATGAGCGTAACTAGTAAATGGTAAGTAGTGTGTTTTATTCATATTCATTGTTAGTAATTTACTACTGAAAAAGTCTATTATTACTGGAAAATCTTTCTGGATGTTTGATTTTATTACATTCCAGTTTTTTCCTTTATAACACACAGCCGTGTCATCGGCAAAACTGATCACTTCCCCTGTGAGTAGAAGCTTAAACAAGTCGTTGACATACAATGTGAATAATACTGCGCCCAGTACGGTACCTTGCGGAACACCGCAAGATACTGGTTCCATTCCACTCACTGTATTACCAACCTTTACACATTGCGCCCTATCGCTCAAATAGCTCTTCATTAGTTCGTAACTAGTTCCTTTGAAACCCATTCTCTCTAGGGTTTCTAACAAACTTGAATGACTGACAGTATCAAATGATTTTGCCAGTCAACAAAGATGCATATAACCGGTTCAGAAATATTGACTGAGCTATATATTTTTGCGATTAAATTAGCTATTGCATCCTGTGTTGATCTGGCCTCCCTAAATCCATACTGTTTGTCAGACAGCAAGTTGAATTTGGTCAAAAAACTTGTTATTCTCTGTTTTAAGATTTTCTCGAAGATTTTTGATAATGTTGACAGAAGAGATATTGGTCTGTAATTTGACGCATCAAGTTTATCTCCGGACTTATGTAACGGTTTAATGACAGCTATCTTAAATGCTTTTGGAAATATACCAAATTCAATGGCTCTGTTTATGATGAAGACCATGGGCTGTACAAGGTAATCAATACATTCTCTTTAGGTGGCTTCATTTGATCTTTTGCTTTTGCGAACTCTTTTATTTTTGAATGACCTATGTAACAGATTTCTTTTACATTTATTGCTCTACATCACATGTTTCCCCTTCAACATCCAACAAAAGTCTGCCATCATATGCTTATCCCACCTTCCTTGATATCGTAAGATAAACGAGTTTGCAAAAGCAAGAGATCAAATGAAGGCACCTGAAAAGATACTCCACTTCCAAAGTTACATTCTTAATGAATTCTCAATTAAGATTCCCTAATTTGCTTTTACCCAGATTCACGAGGTTATGCGGCTAAAAGTTTTGCTGTTCAAGAGCGAACTCTACTCGATTTCAAGATTCCAAGAACTCAATCTCATGAATTCCCCTGTTATGCAGTTATAGGTTTACGGGGTTACTGCGTTATGTAGTAGAAAGGTTTCCTGCTGGAGCGCTATAGGCTTACTTGGTAACAAGGTAACAAGGCTCTGACGACACAATCTAATTGATTCTCCAATCGAGGCCGACTATTTTTTTTATTGAATCCTCAGGGTTATGAGGATATGAGGATACAGGGATTGCCCTTGAACAGCTATGGAATAATAGGGCGCTTGATTCCAAGACCCCAATGTCACAGTGACACGAATTCCCCTACTTAGAATCCCCATTTTTTTCCGTTGGAACTTCAGAGTTAAGGGATTACAGGGTTATGGGATGCTGAGGACATGGGGTCATGAAGCTGTGGATGTATGACACTCAAACACATGTATCCGAGGTCACAACTCATTAACTCCCCAATCAAGATTCCCCACTATTTTCATCAGATTTGCAGGGTCTTGGGGTTGAGAAGTTAAGAAGTTATGGAGTTTTACGGTTTCTTTGAATTATGTGGTCAATACTGAAGTACCACAATGTTATTAGGTTGAAGTTTAAAAGTTGAATCACTTTTGGAGTCTGATTTAAATGAGCTGGGTAAGCAATATTACGATCCAACAGACTTTTTTACTGTAAAAAAAACTTGACGAGCTGGGGAACAAATAAAGTCAGATTCGTGTTCAGTGGCTCAAAATACAAGGGATAGGTATGGTCAGTACCCCCGCGCAGACCACTTTTTTGTGGGTCTGTGTAATTATTAAAGGTACCTAGCTGCAATAAAAATCACTTAACAATTTAACATAATACATAGAATGTATTATTTGTTTCCGAATGTGGATGTTTGGATTTTTTTATGGCAAAAGTCTATGCTGCAAGAACGAGAATAATAATAATGTCACCGTCAACCACGTCACATTATTTACAGGGGAGCATATTATTAAATTATGACAAAATATTGCATATAAATTAAATTCACTTCTAGATAGACTAAAGGATCAGTGAATATCTTATCTGTGTATTATCTGACAACATACGTAGTTCAGTAGTTGGGGAAGCTACATAAGTAACTATATACGTATAGTTATTGTACATTGATAAAAACCGCCAACACAGCAAATAACAATAATTCGATAATATTGGTATTTATTTTGTATCAATATTTTCATTTAAACAGTAGTAAAGGTATACTTTTGTCGCTATATTAATAATTTTTATTTACCCGCTAGCCTGATGACATCCAACTCCATGAAACCACAGGATAAGATGCGACATAGTGCATAGAGCAACCAATGCTGTGGTTGTCATAATACATTTTATTTTGGAAAGATTCTTAGATAATTTCTTTTTCAAAACCCTGTAAATTTAGTAAATTAAATTAACTTTCGGCCTGCTTAGTCAAAATACAGAAAAACATTTTCCATTATTTTTAAATTAATTTCTACAGTTGCGAATTCAAAATTTTACGCCCACACTGTTCCGGTCTTCGTCCGCCCTCTTTCCAAAACTACCTAGACACGGTTTTGCAGATCACGTGAATTCTTCTTACACATTATCGAAGCTCAATTCGAACTCATGAATCATTCAGGAAGATTTTAGAACCGCGAAACTTCAATATAAATATCCGCGGAAATCACTATAAAGGCAGTTCCTCTTCTGGAGTCATCTTAATAACAGAAAAAATCAGTTGTTGAAATAGGCTTAGAATGTTATGAAACGTCGAGATTTTAAGTTTGAACAAAAAAAAAAATTCTGCCTGTCGGTGTAACTTTCTCTGTGCGCACAATTACTCTGGAAACGTTTAAGATATTAACTTGAAACTTTTTGCAGGTATGTATTTTAACGTGATCTGGAACTAGATTATTTTCATCTTATTCCGTTGAATTTTGCACCAGCGGGAGGCACAAAAAAAATTGAAGAAAAAAGAGGCAATTAGCCCATTCTGATATTACACTTGGTTTCAGCGACCAAAAATACATGGAAAACAAGTGTTCGCATGTTTGGGATGGATTTTTTTTTGTGAAGTGGCAAGGAATAAATAATATAATACTATAAAGACACGACACTCGAAAAGAGAAGCTCGTTTCTTGAGAGAGACAGACAACATGCCAAATTAAACCTCCCGTAGTTTCTTTATGCGTCAGCATGTTAGCTTTCCAGAATCTGTGTTAGATATTCCAGAGACGGCTTTTACGTCATTTGTCCATGTTTCCTTGTACAATACGTAAATTGTTACTTGCATATATTTGTTACATGCATGAAAATTTTTGGTCGATTACACATCACTTAGAGCCAACACTGGTTCTGATGTCCTTCACACCAACGGTTCGAGGTTTACATTGCCAGATTTAGATGACAATTGAAGACCTAAGTGGATAAAGGTGTTATGTCACATTTTTAAAGTTTCGAATAAATTAAACAAAACGGTTTTGAGTTGGAACTTATTTATTTTGTCTTCGATTCAAATAAATAATACCTCATAAAATAGATAATTTTGGATTATGTTCTTTTGTTTACACTAATATTAAAGAACAATATCAAGCTGTTATGAAACTAGATTTTTCTGTCCAAAACTGTATACATCCACTAAAATTACTGGTTGTATGTATGACATGGAGCCTTTATAATTAAAAAGTTTCTATAAAATATTACAAATTTAGAATTCACCGTTTATTGGGTGTTAAATCTATATCAGTGTTCAAAAATTGCATAGTCATTTTTTTTTAAAATGCGACATAACACCTTTATCCACTTAGGTCTTCAATTTAAATGGCCGAGGTCAAATTTCTCAATGGAGATTTATGAATGGGATTGCTCGGAGTGTCGCGTCTTTATAGTAAAATAGTCTTCAGGTCTACCAAGCACTCAAAAGATGTCGGCGAGAGGAGAAAAAGATTGAGTGATTATTTTGTTTTGATGTGCTAACGGCAATCTCAAATTACTGAAAAAACAAGAAAAAATAAAAATTCAAAAATGGCTGAACATTATATGTAGATATAGGCAAGAAAATACAATATCTAAAAAACGTTGGTGACATTACATAACGAAGATCTGTAATCTAACCTTTATTAACACATATTTAAACCTATATAGTAACGACATCTAATATTCTATATAAGAATTAATACAAGTAATTAAACACAAAACATCCATAAAGAAGCTATATCGCCCTATTTTCTACATGCCTACAGAACCTGCAAATAATAAGTAATCAACGCCGATCTAAATAATATATCAAATACAGATATCTACAAGGTGTTAATGAGCAGTAATACTCAAAATATTGAAATAGATAATAAACTAGGACAATTTTAAGCAAGAAATAAATATGTGTAAAGAATAATCGAGTCACTTGAGGTGGAAAATAATTAAACATCCATTATTACAAACGCAAAAACAGGTAAGAAAACAAAATATAATTATATACGGGATTGATATAAAACACACCGATATATGGAAACGCGTACTAAAAATAATAAATAACAACTTGAACATTAACACTGATTCAGCCAACATCAGAGATTTATTAAGAATTGGAAGAAGAAATGAATAGAAATCAACACCAAAGCGTGAAGAAGTGGAACCAAGAGACAGATGAGAACTCGTAGAACATTTAAAGCTTGCTCGGAAGAAGCAGCTTTCTGCAAAAATAGTAAACAATAATCTTGTTGGTGGCGAAACGTATAATATTGAACAGTTAAAAGATAATTATATAGTTTATCAAAATCCCATAACCATATGGCGCTGAGCTAATAATTTATTAATGGATTAAAGCCAATATTGCGAGTACTGCTACTATCAAAATCCGCTTGACATGCTAGAAAATGTATCGCAAGGAACATCAAACACATCGATCAAAAATGCTCCGTCGACTCCAAACCAACTAGATTACCTAAAACAAATGCTGAGAATATAACTCAGAAGACACCAACAAATAAAACCTAATAGACAAAGAACAAAATATAAGAAAAAATTAAATACAGAAATTAGTGATAATTCTCTAGAAACAGTTGCTCAACATATAATAAAAAAAAAGGAAAAATACGGCATCTTACTTAATTATTTTATATTTACTGTGCTAGTTGCATACATGTGATTTTTTTAAATATGTTGAATGTTTCTCAGTAAGTTTTACAATGCCCAAGTAACACACATGGTACCAAATCCTTTCGGTTTCGGTTTTGCTACGAAGCCTTAGTTCCTGGGATACACCCTAGTACTGATATTGCTACTTTATTGGGTAAGGCTGCTTTATATGGTTCTTTTAAAGTAACTGTTACCACACCGATACCATTTATTGGAACTGTAAACACCCAAAGTCAAAGTAACATTTGGGTTGTTACTGGAACTAGGCAGTATCATTTTATTGTTACTCCATAGTGGCAAAAACTATATAGTACCAGTGAATCAGTTACTGCCACCCACCAGTGCCACTAAGATACCTAAATCAAATAATTGGGTACATAGAGAAGCAATCTAGGTTCCAGAATAGTTCCAGTGACCATCACTTGGAACTTTAAAGTCTCGTGGCATTTTAGTGGCAACATGGGTAGCGAAATAGTTCATGTTGGTACTTTACAGTTGCAAAATAGAATCTGATGCTATAGAGTCACATCAGGATAGCTGCTATTGGGTCACCAAAGTCACAGATCTTTTAGAGGTAAAATGGGGTAGTCCCCTATACTTTATAGTGGAGGGCTTAACTTTATAGTACCTTTGTTAAAATCGGCCATTATTAGTTGTTAAAATTTTTAGAAAAAAAAATGGTTTTAATCAAAAATAGACAATGGTTAATATCTTATCATAAACTTTTGCGAAAAATGATGTTGAGAGTATTCCAAATGTTTCCCTAATAAATATTTAAATTTTTTAATCTTGCCTTTTTAAATTATTTTGTCAAAAAATTACAAAAAAAGATTATTTTAAGAGCGCATTAAAATTTTATCATTTAATATGTCAACTTATATCAAAAAAGTAACTTGCGTTTGAAAAAATGGCTAAAAAAGTACTTCAAACGCGCACCTAAAGTACACATCTTTTTGGTATAATATTATTTCACTGCGCCATTATTATAAAAGAAAAAAAAACAAAGAGGTCGCTAAAAGATAAACACCATTTTATAAAGTGATAGTGGCAGTTACTAGGCAGCCACGTAGCGGTTACTAGGCCGCCGAGTCGCGGAGTAGTACCCACTACTACCCTGATCCTTTATAGTAACTAAACATAATAGTCACATCTATAGAGGCCGGGACTACGCGAAACACCACCCGGCGACTAAAAATTGTTCCCCATTTTAGTGGCGGCTACGTAGCTGCCACGTAGCAGGGACGTGGCAGCCTATGGTAGCGGTCCACTTTATCGTGGCTTTTATAGTCGCCGATACGTTCCCGCGACTTTGTGTTACTTGGGTGGGCTAGTAGACAATAACGAAAACGACATTATTAATAATATAGTATCACAGTATGACTCTCCAAAATGTTCTAAATATAATTTCAAGGTAATTTTACCGACTATTACTGGTTTTATTGTAAAATGAATATGCTTAAAATCAGAGTTGATTTAAAATAAGGTAAATTTCTAGATATCTCGTGACGTAATAGCGTAATAACCTCTAAAACAAGGGCATTTTACATCTGACAGTAATTAGCTATGTTGCCACATTTCTAAAAAGGAATGTGCACTACTCCACTCTCTAAAATAAATTTTAATATTAATTTTTAACGCTGTTTCAAATACCCAGCAAGTAAATATTTTATATATTTTTAAGGCTGATTGATAACTTGCTAATACAGAATTGAAATATTACAGAAGATTCCGTATATCAATATCTAACCGTTTCAACACAGTTTAAACTCCATGATTTTTTTTTTACTATAAGGCATTATTTAAAAAATAAAATAAAAAATACGGGTCAACTGTTTATATGTGTAGATGTTATTAAAATTATTAAAAAAATCGTATACTTGTCCGCTTTGATGTAAATACAAAAAAGGGAAGGATGTATTTAAAATTATATATTTTTTTATTTTTATTATATTTTACGTGTAAAATTGATAGTATTAAAATCATGGATGCATATATTCGAGAGTACGAAAACTGTAATATTAAAACACACACATTCGACAATACAAACGATTATGAACAAACATTAAAACAGATTTTACATATTCTTCATTAATCCATAGTAACACAAGTATTTCAAAAAATTCTGATGAATTTGACATATTTTTGTTGCAAGTTAATACACAAATTGATTGTATTGTGTCAAATTAAGTGAAACATGGCAAGTCCAGGATTTATCATTTTTCCAATTGGATGACTATGAACCGTTTAGCTACAATCAAAATGAAGGCGTTATTGTCTATATAAGAAAATCCTTATGTCAGAAACACAAAACAATTGAAATTGGTAATACTAAAGTAATTGAAGTAAAATCTGAATATTTTAATAAAAATATAATTATCACAGCAATAAATAGGTCACCTTCCACTTGCCCAGCTGATTTTATAGAAAACTTAAAACGTAATCTAAAAAATCAAAATAAATCTGATTTTTATATTTTACGGGATGATATTAATCTTGATATTTTATCTGAAAATGATCACGCACAGAAATATCTTAAAATTTAAATTAATTCGGATTCATTTCTCAAATTAATGATTTCACTAGAGAGTAAATTGATTCAAAATCCTGACAATATATTTTTGAAAAAACACAGCCAACAAAACTCAGTAATAAATTGTGTATCTTCAATAATAAAAACCAACATATATATATATATATATATATATATATATATATATATATATATATATATATATATATATATATATATTTATTGGAGCTGAAATAGAATCAAATTTTAAGAAGAAAAGGTTCTATGAAATTTTTCACATAAATTGATAGTTTTTAAGTTATAACGACTTCAAAATTGCGATTTTAGCTTAAAAAAAAAGGTATTTCCAAACGGCTTTCGTCAAGTATCTCGAAAAGTATTACTTTATCGAAAAAATGTTACAGTCCAATTACAGAAAGTACAAACTGGGAATTAATTATATGTTTTGTTTATTGTTGTAGGATTAATAATTTCGGAGATATTTAAATTTATATTTGGTATTCAAGGGTTTCGAAATTAACTTTAATGTTTAAAATGCATATTTTTCTAAAGCAAGTGCTTTAAATGAGCAAAAAAATTTGAGCATCTAGGTAATGCTACATCTTAATGAAAAACTGTATTTTAGATAATTTTTTTAAATTACTGGCTAATTAGAGTAACAAAATGGCGACTTTTTATATAAAAAAATATAAATACGTATATTTTTCCGTCATAACTTCTTTATTTCTTATGCTACAGGAACGAGTAAAAAATAATTTGAAAGCGCAATTAATTGTCTTTCATTTCATCTTAGCATGCATGACGTAGGTGTCACAATTTCTGAAATATTTAACATTTAAACTGCATTTTTCGTCTTATAAACGTTCGGACGCCATTTGTAAACTTTCATATCTCCGAAACTATTAAATCTATGTAAATAAATAAACAAGCGAAATTCATTATCAGTTTATGAGCTTTATTTTTGGTCTCTACCCATTTTTCAAAAAAATTAATATTTATTGAGATATTTAGAAAAGGAAAAAAAATTACGTTTTATCGAAAATACCTTTATAGTTTAAGCTGTATTTTTTTCTAAAGCAAGTGATGTACACAAACCAAAAAATTTGAGCATCTATGCCATGCTATATATTAATGAGAAACAGTGTTTGAAACTTCTGTTTTTTAATTACTGGCTAATTACAGTAGCAAAATGGCGACGTTGTTATTAAAAAAATGTGTAGACGCACATTGCTTCGGTCATAACTTCTTTGTTTTTATGCTACAGAAACAAATAAAAAAGCAATTGAAAGCTTAATTAATAACCTATTATTCTACCTATTAACGTCCTTGTCGTAAGTGTCACAGTTTCTGAGATATTTAACTCTCACTCTAAATAATTATCTTATGAACACTTGGATGCCAAATGTAAACTTAAATATCTCCGAAATTATTAATCCTACATCAATAAACAAAAAATATAATTAATTCCCAGTTTGTACTTTCTGTAATTGGTCTGTAACATTTTTTCGATAAGGTAATACTTTTCGAGATACTTGACGAAAGCCGTTTGGAAATACCTTTTTTTTAAACTAAAATCGCAATTTTGAAGTCGTTATAACTTAAAAACTATCAATTTATGTGAAAAATTTCATAGAACCTTTTTTTCTTAAAATTTGATTCTACTTCAGCTCCAATAAATATATATATATTTTTTAAGTGGATGCCATCCCCTGTCAGGGGGTGGCATCCATCCCCTATAAATTGGCAAGCCCGCGCACAATATAGAAACTTTTCTGTGAAGCATTTACTATTATACTGCCAAAAATGAACGAAATCCGTTCAATATTACATTATTCCGAAGTTTTGCATATTTTTTACCTCTAGGTACTGTACTATTTGCAATAAAAAAGATCATAATATTTATGTAGAAATATTTTTAAACAAAATAAAAATGCAGTGGTCCAGAAGTCTCTAAAAAACATTAACAGTAGCACTAGAAAAAGAAAACCTAGGCATAATTGCATCAATTAACAAACAAGACAACCTGTATCAACAGTTATTAAAAAATCCAAACAACGAGAATCTGAAAATTACATACAAAACTTACTGAAATAAATTAATTTCTATAATTAAAAAGGCAAAAAACAATTATGTAAAAGATCTAGTGTATAGATAAAATGTACGTTCTGGGAAGGTGTGAAAAGCATAACAAATGTCACCTGAAAACAAACACACATACCATGCATTTTATATAATGAAATTACAGATAAAGTGACGGTAACAAACAACTTTAAATAATATTACACAAGTGTTGGTGCAAGTCTAGCACAAAAAATTAAGGACTATGATCCCTTATTCACTCCTACTGAGCAGTCATTTTACATGATGCCATGATGCTTACTAATGAACCTGAAATAGAAATATACATTAAAGAACTGAAGTATAATAAAGCGCCAGGAAAAGATAAAATTCAGGTAGAATTAATTAAACATCTTGTAAATTACTTAAAGTCCCCACTTTTCTATATCTTTAATATAATATTAGAAACTGGAATATTTCCAAATCAATTTAAAGAGTCAATTGTAACCCAGATATGTGGAGTGGAGATAAAAAATTAATGAAAAATTATAGGCCGATCTCATTAATATCGAGCTTCAGTAACATTTTTGAAGAAAATAATTAAATTTAGAATATATGCCTACTAAAAAAGATATAATGGATATGCAATACGGGTTTCAAGAAAAAAATCAATTAGCAACGCAATAGCAAAATTGACAGATCAAGAAAGCAAAATCTTCTCAAAGTTGAAAAAATTAAAAAGGCAAAGGGACAAGATTTCAAAAATTTATAATTTGTTGCCAATTGCGATACAAAATTCGCCAAATATAACTAAGTTTAAAAAAGAAGAAACAATATGGGTTATAGGTGTTTGTACAACGTGTGTTTTACCTAAAAACATTACTAATAATAAAAATTCTATCGCTAGATGTGTTATCACAATAAATATACAATTTTATTAGTCATAGGAAATTACGAAAACGTCATAAGTTGTGTATGAATCTCAGTTGTATAAATTTTTCTTAACTTTAAAATGGAATACTAATATATGTATATTTTAATTTCAATCCTTTTTTTATCACTTCTCTTCTTAAAATATCGAATATGATTATATGCAAATGACCTTACTGAAATCTCTGAGAGTTTTACCCGGTTAAGCTTTTATTTGTATCGGTATACTAAATAATAATGTATATTGTAAAACAGTCTAATTATACTTAAGTATGTAATTTGATAGATATTAAAAAAAAATTGTATTAGAAGTATGTATGTGTTTTTGCTCGATTAAAATAAACTCATTATTATTATTATTAGTAGATTTTAGTTAATCATTTGGAAAATATTACTTCTAGTAAAAGAGAGAAATTTAACAAATAATATTAAATAATATTTTTGGTCTCAAACTTCGTTATTTAAACCAAAAATGAAATAAATTTAACATACAAGGTGTTTAAAATGTTGAGTGCCATCTTTCCAAAAAGTCGTCAACGGACTGTGTTTTCAAAGTGTACGGCGATTACCGGGCAATCTGTCATGTTTTTGGTAAAATGAATAGTATGTGCTTGACCCTGAGCAAGCGACTTTAGTGAAGCAAAAGCACTTGAAAGTAGTATTACACCCATATTTTTCATCACAAAGTAAAATTTATTTTTCCACATCAAAATGTCAGGGCGTAAGTATTATCGTAATATTCCTACAAATAAATTTGATAAGCAATTGTGCTAAAATTGAATTTCAACGTCATTAATCATTATAGATAAAAATGAAACAATAATAATTATCTTTAATCGAATTAATTTAAACGCTGTTTTGATTTCATCTTAGTAATTAATTGGTCATAAAGTCTTGACACAATTTTAGTTTTCCTAATGTATTGAAACAACTTATTTTCAATGTCAAACAAGTGATAAAATAAAACAATAAAAATTATCTAACTCAGTTATTAGATAGAAAATCTTGACCTATTTGAAAATGTTAACCTTTCACGGCTTCGGCAGGTGTTTCATGATTGATATATTATTCTAATTGGTATATGGTAGGTCTGACAACATCAAGTCATCTCTCACGATTGCCTGTTGGACACACTGCCTCACCACAGCTCTTTCCCATTAGTTCTTTGGTAGCATCAGCCCACCATTTTAGAGGACATCCACTTCGCCTCACCATGTGATTTTCCCTGAACTAGTAACCATTGTTTATTGTCCTCTCTCTGGTTGAGATGGATATGGCTAAAAATGAGAATATTCGGGAAGATCAACAGTAACCAACCTTTGTTATATAACGCAATAAATCTCCCAATAGGTAGATGCTAATGTTTTAGTTGACGTGATCTATACATACTTCTTGAGAGTTTTTGAGAAACTGGACCATGACGGTCTCTTAAATAAGGCAAACAATGTGGAGTTATCGCCCTCACTCATTACATTTTTTAATCTTACATTTGTAAGCGAAGCATGTTGAATATTGTGGTCATAGTCAGAGAGGTAGCGACAGTTTTCGTAAAATCATTTGTATAAAGCTAGATTTTTTTCCATGATAGCTTAGACAGTATCAATGATGAAGGTGCAATTATACCAATGTATAAGTCTTGCAAAAAGAGTTAAAAATTAAATAACATATTGGGAAAAGAGATATCAATTTTCTGAAATGTCACAAAATGTCACTTTTGATTCGTTCGTGTCAAGCCGAATTTTCGAATTTCGCCGTGCAATTTACGCAGGTTTATCTGGAAGACTTCCTCTTTACATCGCAACATCGTACGGCCGTCCCAATGGTGTTTTTCGAAAAATCGTCAAGATTGCATGTGCGCAGGCGGATTTCGAAACGTCGACCGGAAATATGTTATATGTCAAAATGGTTTCCATGGTAACGGTTGTCATAGTTACCACTACCCAATGGTACTACTCCCACGGCGGGCACTCGCTTAGTTGTGAAGCTAGGTACTCCAGATTAGTGGAAATAATATACAAAAAAGCAGTTGCTGTGGTATATACGAAAAAGCAGTTTCAGTTTGATAACGCGCGACTGGTCGCCGGGTCGAAATACGTGGCCATATGGCTAGAATATTGAGATTTCCGTTCAAAAATTTAATGTAACTTATATTTTTATTTCAATTTTATTATAATCAATAAAAATGTTGGGTTTTATTACTAATACAGCTAAACATTTCGTAACTAAGCGAGTGCCCACCGTGGGTGTGGTACGCTATGGCGCTGGTACCGTAGTAAGCATTACCACGGCAACTGCTTCTTTGTAGATCATTTCCACTAATCTGGAGTACCCAGCTTCGGAGTAGTACCATTGGGTAGTGGTAACTATGAGGAGCGTTACCATGGAAATTATTTTAACACGACACATTTCCGGTAAGTCGAATTTCAAAAAAAAAAATTACTAATACAGCTAATCATTTCGTAACCAAGCTAGTGCCCACCATAGGAGTGGTACCCCAATGTACTGGTAACCGTGGTAAGCATTACCACAGCAACTGCTTCTTTGTAGATCATTTCCACTATTCTGGAGTACCTAACTTCACAACTAAGAGAGTGCCCACCATGGGAGTAGTACCATTGGGTAGTGGTAACTATGACGACCGTTACCATGGAAACCATTTTGACATAACGCATTTTCGGTAAGTCAAATTTAAAAAAAAAATACTAATACAGCTAATCATTTCGTAACTAAGCGAGTGCCCACCATGGGAGTGGTACCCTAAGATACTGATAACCGTGATAAACATTACCACATCAACCAATTCTTTGTAGATCATTTCCACTATTCTGGAGTACCTAACTTCACAACTAAGCGAGTGCCCACCATTGGGTAGTGGTAACTATGACGACCGTTACCATGGAAAACATTTTGACATAACGCATTTCCGGTAAGTCAAAGTTCACCCGATTACTCTAGCTAATTTAAATGGAATTAAATTTGCTAAAACTCTTTTTTCCATTTTCTGAATTCCGACAAAAATGAAGGAATTAGAGGGGGCGGGATTTGGGACTTTTTTTTTCGGTAAAATTTCTCCATTTTGTCATCGTAATTAATCGGTAATTAATTGAAATCGATCTCATATACGATATTCCCTTAACATCATGTACTACTTTGACGCTCCGTTAATCTCGGCCCTTCGAAACAAAGGTTTACATACACTCTATAGGAAAACTTGTAATTTCCTACATTTTTTCGAATATCTCGGTGGGTGGTAGTGGGGGTGGATGAAGTAAAAAAATATTTTGAGGTTTCTGCTTCTTGTACACCTAATAATGGGGTGGGGGTGGCTAATGCCAAACATTTTTTGAGATCTTAGCTTCTCTTGTATATACTAAATACCAATTTTGTGGACTCTTACCCGCTTGATTTACCTGTTTACCCCAAATTTACCCCAATTTACCCGGCAATCCTTCGAGTGAACAAGATGAAAATATAATCTATTTCCAGATCTCGTAATAGTACATATGTGTACCAAATTTCAAGTCAATATCTTAAACGATTCCAGAGTAAACGTGCGCACAAAAAAGTTACAGACAGACAGACCGACAGACGGAAGTTTTTTTCGCTCAAACTTAAAATCTCGACGTTTCATGACATTCTAAGCCTATTTGAACAATAAAAATTTTTTAAAATTCTTTTGCCGTTACTACCACTGGATGTGGAAATAATTAAACATGTTACAAAAAGTTGCATAAATGTATTACATCCACCAGATTGAAATTTTACATACTCACAGATGACATAAAACATGGAAAATAATATTCTACCGCGTTGGAAGCGTTGTCATGTCAGGTCTACCACCCACGCAAAGTGTGGAAAAAACAAACATTATTTACTTTTATCTACAAAGCTGAAATTTTTTTCTGAAATAGTTTATTTAATAAGACATTCAAAAAATACAGTCTACCGATCGTCTCATGTTGCTAAAGACTCGGCAGACGTAATGAAACGCAAGCGCGTGATCGCGGCAGCTGCGCTCCGGGTTTTTACAGTTCGCGTAGAAGTTTTACATTTTCCGCCGCGGAATATTAATCTACAAAGCTGATTTTTCTCTACAAGCAGTTTATGCACTATTTCGATTAAAAATCACATTTTACCTGAAAGGTGGCTAAATCTTTGGTAGACGTTGCCAAAATGGCAATACAAAGTCAAACCATGACAATTATATTCTTCATTAATATTAAAGAACAGACAGTTTTCTTGTAGATGTGTTAAGAATCGCTTTTATTTACCTTTTAATATTGCTAGTGGTCGAGCTGCAAACGATTGTGTAGCAGCACAAATGACTAATGCAGACATATCAAAAAAATTGTTGCATATGTTTTTGAGAAATGATGCACAGTTGGTGATAATCGTTTTTGATACTTATTCCTCTCCTTTGGTCAAAGATCACGAACACGATTTGAGAGGGACCCAAGTCGAAAAAATGAAATTAGAGATCGACACGCCCTTCCGACTTCATGTCTGCAATTTCGAAGAGCTTCAGTCACCATTTAACATTTTCGTGCGATGCTCAGACACGATATATTTAAACGATATGAAATTTGTGCATCCTGAAGTGAAGGTATGGAAGTTGGCGTTGGCACTTCATTAAGGTGTATAAACGTTAGTAAATTGTACGAGGGATTGAGATCAAATATATGTATATACGGTCAAAAGTCTTTTGTTTTTTATGTTACAGAAAAATTTTAAAAAGTCTGAAAGCTCAGTCAATTCTCTTTACATAAGCTGTCTACAAATTTTTCGAAAAAAACGATAATTATTGAGATATTCGACGAAATGTAGAAAATTACACGTTTTCTTATAAAGTGTATGTAAATCTTAAAAAAAAAAAATTCTCAGAAACCTTTGTTTCGAAGGGCCAAGATTAACGGAGCGTCAAAGTAGTACATGATATTAACTGAACATCGTATATGAGATCGATTTCAGTTAATTACCGATTAATTACGGTGTCAAAATAGAGAAATTTATTTACTTATCTCGAAAACGAAAAAAAAATCAAAAATAATCAAAATTCTGATGGAAGCAAAAAATTCGTAGTGTAAAATACTCGTTTGACCTTATTTTTTATTTCAAGCTAACTCCCACCGTTTCGGAGAATCTGCGAAAAATAGCAAAAAACAGCTTGCATTTCGGAGCCGAAAAAATTGCAAAAACATGCAATCTTGACACATTCATATTTTTCGAAAAACATCATTGGATCATGAATCAAAAGTAGCATTTTGTGACATTTCAGAAAATCGATTTCTCTTTTTGCAACATGTTATTTAATTTTTTACTCATTTTTGCAGGACTTATAGATTGGTAAAATCGCACCTTCATCATTGATACTGTCTAAGTTATCATGGGAAAACAATTTTACATATATTAAAACGAAAAATCTGTTGCTACCTCCCTGGCTATCATAAGGCTTTCGAGATGTCGGAGACTCTTGGTGTATCCTAGGATCCTATCCTAGGCCCACTATTATTTGTTATCTTTATTAATGATATTGTTGACTTGATAGATGCACCACGCTTAATTAATATACTGATGATTTAAAGCCGTACTGGCGTATGTAGTTCATAGATAACTGCAAGAGAATCCAAAATAACTGAAATAAACTTCTGGAGTAGTGCATCAGTAACATTCTACCATTAAATGCTGCTAAGTGCAATGTTGTTTTTTATCAAAGGAAACCAAAATGCTTCTGATTTCGCTTATTACCTCAACGAAGCAATTCTTGAACGTCCGGATTACTTACGTGCTCGAGGAGTGGCATTTGATCAGAAGTTATCATTTTCAAAGCGTATTGAAAACACCGTATTAGCATCCCCAAAGAACCTTCGTTTTGTTGTTAGAAATTCATATGTAGCCCACGGAAAGGACTCCGCACACAATACATGGGTTTTGCGGCTCCGGTCAAATTTCGTGAAACTCTGGGAAATAGTAGTTCTCAGTGAGTAGAAAAAAAGTCTAAATGGGCGCGAAGCTCCAAACCCCATTGGTTCCGTGATAAGACCAGCTAAAGTCCTAGAAACCCAATAGCTGGTCGCAGCGTTCAAGAAGCTTTAGCTCAAAACCAGTAAATTTTTGAGCTTGGCGCCCATTCAGACTTTTGTACTACTATTCCGAGAGTCATGTGGATTAACCTACTGGTGGTTTGGTGGGGGTGGTTTCTAGGAGTTGGGTAGGTTAGGGGGTTGGTGGTTAGGTGGTTTAGCCCGCTTGCGGTGTGGAATTTAATTCTTTCAAGAAAAATAAGCGATTAAACTCGCTGTTCCCAGGGTCAAGAGGGTTGGCCTACTCGTGGTTTGGTAGGAGTGGTTTCTAGGGATTAGGTGGGTTAGGGGGTGGGTGGTTAGGTGGTTTAGCCTTATAGTGGTGTGGAATTCAATTATCTCAAGAAAAGTAAGCGATGAAACTCGCTGCTCCCAGGGTCAGGCGGCTTAGCCTTCTTGTGATTTAGAAGGGGTGGTTTCTAGGGAGTAGGTGGTTTAGGGGGTTTGTGGGTTATGCCGCTTGTGGTATGGAATTCAATAATTTCAAGAAAAATAAGCGACTAAACTCGCTGTTCCCAGGGTTAGGTGGATTAGCCCGCTTGTAGTTTGATAGGGGTGGTTTCTAGAGCTTCAGCTGGTCTTATCTCGGAACCAATGGGATTTGGAGCTTCGGGTCCATTAGGCGTTTTTTCTACTCACTGAGAACTACTATTTCCCAGAGTTTCACGAAATTTGACCGGAGCCGCATAACCCATGTATTGTGACCGGGGTGGGGTCTTTTGCATTTGACCTGGACAAAATTAGTAAAAATCTGAATTTTTGCACAGACATTCTTTGAGGTGTCCCAAACCAAAATCCACAAAAATCACAAAAATCCCAACATGGCTACCCAAGATATTGAAGGTCAAAGTTTTTTGCAAATATCTCGCGTCCTATGCATCGGATGCCCATGAGGTCAACGTGAAAGTTGTAGAGAATTAGATTATCAACAAGTTGTCTTTTTTGTTTTTTACCAAACCGCCCTCCTTTTTTCGAGATATTTAAAGTCAAAGTTCTAAAAACATGGTTTTTCGCGAATATCTCGCGCGAAAAAAATCGGGCAGCAATAAAGTTAACACAAGAGTTGTAGAGAATTCAATTATCTACAAGATTGGTATTTTGCATTTTTTCCCAAAAGCTAGCTCTTTTCGAGATATTCAAGGTCGAAGCTTTAAAAAAGACGGTTTTTTACATGTAGACTTCGTCTAATGAAATGCATAGGGAGCGAGATATTCGCGGAAGACCGTTTTTTTTAATTTGACCTTGAATATCTCTAAAAGGGCGAGGTTTTGGGAAAAATTGCAAAATACCAATCTTGTACATAATTGAATTCTCTACAACTTTTGTGTTAACTTTATTGCTGCCCGATTTTTGGCGCGAGATATTCGCGAAAAACCATGTTTTTGAAACTTTGACCTTGAATATCTCGAAAAAGGGGGGGCGATTTTGTAAAATATAAAAAAGACAACTTGTAGATAATTTAATTCTCTACAACTTTCACATTGACCTCATGGGCATCCGATGCCTAGGACGCGAGATATATAACTTTAACTTAAAATAAAAAAAAATGTTTATTAACTATCGATATCTGAAGGAAAATCTCATATTTGCCCCTTTTAATGGAACACGGGGGTTGGTTGAGTGAAACTGACACTCAGAAAATTTGTGTGTGTGTGTGTGTGTGTGTCCAAAATTGTCTTCAGTATGTCGAAATAATTCAGAAAGTTGGATCAGAACCTCAGGACATGGCCTTTTTTTGTGTAACTTTTGACTCTAAAATGTGACAAATGCTTATTTATGATGATTTGTTTCATAAGACGTCTCATAAGGGTATATTTCTTATTAATATATACTAGCGTGATCAGAGTTATGCAACATTATATAGAAAGAACTATTATTTTCTTGATCTTTATTATTCAATGTTAGATATTAAGTGTATGAAAGAAGTTGATAGGATGTCTCATAAAGGATATTTCTTGTTGATATACTAGCATAATCATACTTACAGTTTACATTATATGGAAAAAACGGATGGTTTCTTTGAGAGCTATCTGCTGAATACCCAAAATAATACATTTCATTTTTGTGTTTTATAACCATTATATTTCATTATATTTATATACATATCTCTATTTTTCAGGTCAATTATATATAAAAATAACTGCGTTCGAATACGAAGATATGATTCAGAAAATGAAGAGTGATAAATTTGATCCCACCATAAGCTTAAAACTGGAAGCGAACACGGCAACTTTAAGGGCTACCGTCAACAAATATAATATAGAACAAGTGAAAATCTTGATTAGATTACTTTCTAAAAACATTGTCGGCAAAAAAGTATTACTAGGCAAAATAGAGATAGATAGTAACAGCAGTATTTGGAAAGAAATTGTAGCAGCGCCGTTGGTTCCTATCACAAGGATGATTAATTTCGATTGAATTACTTGATAAGACTAACAGTGTGTTGTAGATATATATTATCTAATATATTTGTCAATACGATATTATTGTGCTGTAAATTATTTATTTATTATTAAAATATATGTGTGTCTTGAATGTTTTTATTCGATGAAACAACGCAGCTTACAAAATTCAGATATAATTCAATTAGATGTAATACGGAATAATTTTCACAAATTTTTTTTAAAGAACATAACAATTATTTCGGCAAGACAAGAGCTTCGTCGGATGAAAGTAAACAACATTAGCTCTATTTATTTTTTTTTTTATTATTTTTCTTTCTCAAATTGGTCTAATGAAGCTCGTCGATTACTATGGACCAAAAAAAAAAAATTAAATCAGGCAACGCGTTCCAAAATAAAAGGGTGTTACTTTATTAAATAGCACAGAGGAGAGCCTTGCAAGAAAAGGGGCTTAACTAAGGGACACATAACACAGGAAGTCCAGAAATAGAAAAAGGAACAGAAGTCCTACGCAGTTCTAGTACTGCTGGAGGAATTCTACAGGTCAAAGATAAGCGATAAAGTTTATAACCTATTCGGCGAAAAAGTTTATAACCTATTCGGCAAAGAATGCCATAAGGCTTTTCAAACTTGAAAAGTTCGACCTAAGACTGATCACAGCCCTACTAACTGGGCATCACCCCTTGAGATACCATCTCAAGGGCAAGGGCGTGGCAGAAGATGATAAATGCAGACACTGTGATGCTGCAACTAAGATTACGGAACATATACTCTGCGAATGCAAGGTATTAATCCACAACTGGCTGAAGTACCTGGAACAGGCAGAATTAACGCCTGAAGACATAGGGAATTTAGCTCCCAGGAAAATCACAAGCTTTTCAAAGAGTCTTGGAATACTGGGCAAAAACTAGTTGTAGGGTAATTCACAAAAATCTTTTAGGTTGAGGTGAAGAAAAGTTAATTCAGGGTCAAGAAACCACTTACAATCTGCAATCTATTAAACAGCGCACACTGTATACATATTGTATTTTAAAATACTTAGGACGATTGTAAGCGAAATGAACAATATCGAAATACAGGCAACCATATATACACAGCATTGTAAAATCTGTTGCATACAATATCCACACGAAACCCAAGATTGGTAGACTATGAGGTTCCTTAATATACAGCTTTTAGGTGAAGAAGTCAGTGCGGGGGTGAAAGGTCAGACTATCTTTGTTCTTCGAACGCGCAGTAGCGGCGCAGTTATCTGTTCTGGAAGAACCGTCCGTACTGACCCGAAATATGGTCTGACGTTACTATGATCTGTAGTGTTACATTCTACAACTTATCCTCATTACCAGCATGCAGAACAGTGACTCAAAATGCGAGGATAATTACCACCGACCTCAAAAGCGGGTTATTGCGAGCCCGTTCCAGCTACGAGTTCTTTGCTTAATTAACATTACACAAATTCTTACAATATTTTGAATAAGGCTCTGCATCTGGTGTGATCTCACACCAGCTGTTCATTGGCTAATGCCATTTTTTGGTGGGGATTGTGAGTTATTAGGCCACCTTAAAGTCTAACAACCTTGCACGAAACCAATCAAAAACTATTATACGAATGACCGAAGCAATTTAAATATTGATTTTAAAATTTTTAAACAATTAGATGAAGCTTCTCACTCTCACGGAAGAGAAATCTTAGGAAAAGAACATAATATACTGGTTTGAATAAACCGTGGAAATACATTAGATAACTGAAGATAATAATTATGTTACGAAAAATGAAAATCAAAATTACGAATAGAGTTCACAACGATTTCGGATGCAATCATTTTTTTTTCTATTAGGCATACCTTCAATGAGATGTCTAATATTGACTTGTGATTTATGTTATATTCCAAGTCTCTTGGATACGATAATGCAGACAAACCTGCAGCGAGAAAGAAATTGTAGGCGTACTCATGGGATTTCAGGGGAGTTCCGAAAAATAATAGAAATATTTATATTAGGTTTATACAGAAAAAATCAATTAACGAAGTTGAAAATGCCCATATTAAAAAATTGAGATGCAGGCTTTATATATTAAAAAAAAATCTAGAAGTACCTATGAGAGGTATCAAAAAGTTGCCTAAATAATTTTTTAAATTTCTTCATAAATGTAATGTAAAATAGTCTGTCAGCAAATGTACTTCCGTGGGATTTTTAATGATACAGGTATGGGCTTGGTAATTTGGTATCAATCTCTTCATAAATAAATGTAGATTACGATTTAGATGGTGATGAGCTGCAAATCGAGTGGGAAAAAAGATATGGCTTAAAAACAAAATGGCGTCAAGAGGTTAGAGCACAGTACTGGAGTTGTCTTTAAGCAGTGGCGGCTGGTGAAATTTCAATATTTCTTTTCTCGTCTATGGCGCATGGGACCCATACGAAATTTGGGAAATAACATCTAGAGAAGCACTTCTCTAATGACCCCTAAAAAATTTTGAAAAAGAAGTTTGCGAAAAAATTTTTGAAAATTCGTTAGCCTCCCCTGGGTCTAGGGACTCCTGTTTATTTTTATTTTTTTTTTGTCATATTCATTTGACATTTCATAAAAATACAACAATAGATTTTGAAGTTTGTGAAAATATTTTCATTACTAACTGAAATACAATGAACTGAAATTTTGTAATTTACAATTTAACAAATTACGATATTTCAATTCGTTGTATCTCAGTTAGTAATGAAAATATTTTCATAAACTCCAAAATCTGTTGTTGTATTTTTATGAAAAGTCAAATGCATATGACAATAAAAAATAAAAATAAACAGGAGCTCCTAGACCCAGGGGAGGCTAACGAATTTTCAAAAAAATTTTCGGGGTCATTAGAGAAGTGCCTCTCTAGATGTTATTTCCCAAATTTCGTATGGGTTCCATGCGCCACAGACGAGAACTAAAAATTGAAATTTCACCAGCCGCCGCGCCGCTGTCTTTAAGGTAGCAACATGTTTGTTAGATATCAATGGTACTGATTACACTTGAGCTAGGATCCCTAAGACTCCTTACCAAAGCGTAAGCGGATAGGAGGGTGACAGGAATGTTGAAATTTACGGCATGTACAGTGTGTCCCACTTTTAATGGTCCTCTTTCCGTATCTCATTTACTAGTCATCCCATTTCAACGAAATCTGGATGGGTATCAAAGATCATCATTATGTCCTCTTGAGTAAAACAAAACGTATTTCAGTCATTGGCGTGCATTCTTATTAAAAAAAGCGTTCGATTTTTCTAGAAGTTATATTAGACAGTTTTTTTAATTGAAGAACTAATGCAAATTATTGATCAACATGTTGATCTCAAAAATTGAACAACATTTTGATTTATGGTTTTCTAATAACGGTCCCTTTAAAATTAAATTTTTTAAATATCAAATAACACGGGCACACAAAAAAAGTCAATTTTCTCAGGTATCACATATATACTACCATGTATTTTTAGACGCTGAATACGATCCCGACGTCAGTTTTACAGAATTAGGTCATAATTTTATGTTAACCACGAAAACAGCTTACGTAACAGGCCAGAGTGGAGTTTAGAATATAAAGTAAAGATTCAGTTTTGCTCCATCAGGTCAGGATTTTTTGCTAACCACGAAAAACGTTAAAACAGGCTAGAATAAGGTTTAAAATATAAATTAAAGATTTTAAATAAGTAGACCATGTATTCGATGTATTATTGACCGCTGAACATGATCCCGATGTTAGTTTTACTTCATTAGGTAGGAATTATTTGTCAATCACGAAAAACAGGTTAAAACAGGCCTGAATAGAGTTTAAAATATAAATTAAAGATTTTAAATAAGTAGACCATGTATTCGATGTATTATTAACCGCTGAACACGATCCCGATGTCATCAGCTTTGCTTCATCAGGTCAGGATTTTTTGTTAACCACGAAAAACAGGTTAAATGACAGGCCAGAATGGGATTTAAAATATAAATTAAAGGTTCAGTTTTGCTCCATCAAGTCAGGATTTTTCGTTAACCACGAAAAACAGGTTAAACGGTTAATAGGGTTTAAAATATAAATTAAAGATTTGAAATAAGTAGACCATGTATTCGATGTATTTATTGACCGCTGAACACGATCCCGATGTCAGTTTTGTTTCATCAGGTCAGGATTTTTTGTTAAGCACGAAAAACAGGGTTAATAGGGTTTAAAATATAAATTAAAGATTTTAAATAGGTAGACCATGTATTCGATATATTATTAACCGCTGAACACGATCCCGATGTCAGTTTTGCTTCAGCAACTCCATGTTATCGATACATTCAAATTCGGCAATTCTTAACACCCGAATAATTTGCAGGACTGATGGTTCAAACTTTTTAATAATTTTTTAATGAAAATTCTTGGCCTATGAAATTTTAAAGTATCAATAACATTGTGAAGTAGAAAAAATAAATTTAAATAGAAAATGGGGAATTACTTTTTTTCGAAAAATAATGTTTCCAAAACAATGTTTAAAAAATGTAATTTTAACTCTCTTGTTTAATTTTGAATATAGAGATTCAATGATGATCAATAATAATTTTGCATTAGTTCTTCAATAAAAAATGTCTAATATGACTTCTAGAAAAATCGACCCTTTTTTTTCTTTATAAAAATGAACACCAATGACTGAAATATGCTTTGTTTTGCTCAAAAAGTCATTTTACTCATTAGTCATGCGATTTCAACCAAATTAAGATCGGTAGCAAAGACCTTGAGTAAGTCAATAAAGGTCTTTGATACCGATTCTAATTTGGTTGAAATCGGATGACTAATAACTGAGATATGGAAGGGGGCATTAAAAGTTGGACTCGCTGTATATTGTATTTAGTGTATATTTTGCTTTTTAATACTAAATCCCCAATATAGTTTTCCCACTTCATTAACAAAACAGATGCCATCTTGCAGATGCGTATTTTCTATTTTTTTTTTCTATACAGGATGGGCCATTGAAAACGAATCACGCCTGTTTTGGGACACTTAGACTAGTTTCTTGAAAAAACGCTCGGGCAGGTCGATTCTCGATTTTTGAGGGACAACTTTTGATGTCAAATTTGACATTGACACAGCAACCTATAACTCAAGAATTTAAATAGCGTCTTTCAATTCTCTATGCGACAGCATAATCGAAGTTAGTTTTTTCAATTTTTTTTTCGTCCCATGAAAATCACCCTCTAGATTAACTAAGATGGGGGTGTTGTTTGGGAAAAATCCTGAAACACGTCACCTGTTATCTTTTGAACGCCACATTTTGATGTCAAATTTGACTTTCTCGGGTTAACCCTCCTAGCCCCAACAACCTCCTACAAAAACAAAAATTACGGTAAGGTGGTCGAGTGACCTCTCATTTTAAAGGTATTTTGATTCTCTATGCGAGTGCATGATTGTTTTTAGGTTTGCTCGTGTTTTGTTTTAAACAACTGATAATATGCTTATTAATGTAAATTTAAAAAAAAATATGCCATACAATTTTATTTACCTTCGGTGTTTATAAAGACCTCCCGAGACTCAGATACAGTGATTTGAAAGCCCTTTCTGCCCTGAATACTAAAAGGTTAAAATTTTTCAAATTTATCGATTTGTCTTCGGAATTATTTAATTTCAAATTATGAACTCGTTCATCACTGTATCTGAGTCTCGGGAGGTCTTTATAAACACCGAAGGTAAATAAAAATGTATTTATTACATACTTTTTAAAATTTGAATAAATAAACATATTATCAGTTGTTTAAAACAAGTTACGAGCAAACCTAAAAACAATCATGCACTCACATAGAGAATCAAAATACCTTTAAAATGACCACCTTACCGTAATTTTTGTTTTGACAGAAGTCAAATTTGACATCAAAATGTGCCGTTCAAAAGATAAAAGGTGACGTGTTTCAGGATTTTTCCCAAACAACACCCCCACCTTAGTTAATCTAGAGGGTGGTTTTCATGGTTAATGTGTCAATGTCAAGTTTGACATCAAAAGTTGCCCCCCAAAAATCAAGAATCGACCTGTCCGAGCGTTTTTTCAAGAAACTAGTCTAAGTGTCCCAAAACAGGCGTGTTTAGTTTTCAATGACCCACCCTGTATAAGCATAGCAAATTATTTGTTGCAACGCGCTGTATCTAGTCCGTTCAAACTTTTACCTTATTTCTTGCAGTAGGTATGTATTCGAAATATAAAAAAAATGTTTTCAGTTTTCTTACAGATTTAGTTCATTTATCAACCTCTGAAGTCCCATGAATACGAAAAAGTGGTTTTTACAAATTGCATATGTATGAGAATTCTATAGCGCCGAAACTAGAGAACCGATATTGATGAAATTTAGCACTAGGTAATATTGGTACAGTACACGAGCTGAGAAGATTTTGATGAAGATACGATAGCGTTTTCAGGGCGGTCCTAGGAGGCCAATACTCTAGAGGGGTTGGGGTTAGTAACTAGTACCTAAATTCTAAAATATCTTTAATTCAATAGACAAAAAAAAACAAAATTTTATTCTAATAAGAAAATGCGAAATGAACAAACAATTAAAGAACTACTGAAACTTAAGAAAATAAACATGAAACATATTAGTCGTATCATAAACTCTAGTCTTCTTTTTTTGAGTTTGGCGAATCTATCAACTATTTACATTAGAGACTGATAATTTAATATCCTATTGTCTATGTAAAATGACGAGTTCAACCAATCAGTCTTGGGTCATCGTTGCTCTAAGTCATGTTTTGAACATGAACATTTACAATAGGATAAAGACCATAGCTTATTCTCTAATAAACAAACATTAACTAAAGAAATACATATTGGTGCAGGTCCAATTCCAGATGGTCTATTAAGTGTAATAGATAAAATGCACTAGCATCTAATCTACCTGAAGCTTATACTTAGTATCATAATTTTGATCTATATACAATACCAATCGTTCTTTAATTTAAATAAATATTAGTAATATTAAAGTGTACTTATGATATTTTAAATTATTTTAACCAAAACATGGTCGAATATGAAAATTTATTTGAATTTATTCTCATATGCAGAGAAGTGAGCGCGAATACGGGAGCAAAGATAATTGCACCGACGCATGGTTCCTGGGGATGAGCAACACTGCACTTGTAGATTTTAGTGCCATTTTCGACATGGACTTTATTTTTTCGATATAACATTTTTTTTATTGGCCATTCGAAATAGATATTATTCTGATTTCAACAATATATCACATTTCACTCTTCACTCTTTTCCATCAAAAAACGCTAGGTTGCCAAGGTATAAGTTCTAGCGCCCATGAAAGGGAGGCCTGCATCACATAGCTCAGTGGTAACGAGTCCAATAACACAGGCACACACAATAAAAAAAAATGTCAAATACTAGAAGGCAGACCTATGTATTCCCATGAATATCGACCCGCTGAACACGAATCCGATGTCCGTTTTGCCGGATTGGCTCTTGCATTTTTGCAAAAAACACCTTAAAAATGCCCGAAAAATCCCAAATAAGTAAATAAAAAGTTTAAATGAGCTGATCACTATATCTATACATAATTTGGGGCGCTGAAACTGAATATGAGGTCAGAATTAGCCGATCAGTTAGGAATTTTGACATAACCTCAAAAAACGCCTAAAAAATGCCCAAAAATCCAAAACAAATAAATTAAAAGCTTAAACCAAGAACTTTAAAACTAACATAACCTAAGGCAAGGGCATTACACCAGGAACTTTGAACCAAGAACTCTAAACCCAACATAACCTAAGACAAGAGCTTTAAACCAAGAACTTTAAACTAAGAATTCTTGAACCAAGAACTCTAAACCCAACATAACCTAAGACAAGAGCTTTAAACCAAGAACTTTAATCTAAGAATTCTTAACCCGACATAACCTGAAAAAAGAACTTTAAACCAAAAACTTAAACCTATTACCATAAATTAAGACAAGACTGGTAAGTTCCTAAGGCAAGAACTATTAAAGTTTAGAGTTCTTGGTTTAAAGTTTTTTGTGTAAAATTCCTGTCTTAGAATATGTTACATTTAGAGTTCTTGGTGCAAAGTTCTTGCCTTAAGTTTTGTTAGATTTAGAGTTCTTGGTTTAAAGTTATTTGTGTATAATTCTTGCCTTGTTTTTAGTAAATTCGATGTTCCGAAATATCGAAAATAAAAATTAACGGTAAAATAAAAAAATATTTATCTAAAATGTTATATAGTGGATAAAGGTTTTCCATGGTACCTTGCATCATATGTTATAAGATGTTGAACAATTGGAAAGAACGTTAAAAAAAAAAGTAAAATATAAAAATCCAACAATATCGAAGGAGCCTGGAATCCGTGTAGAGTGATATTTTTTAGCAATACAAATATTTCCAAAATTAATGCTAAAAAAGGGTTAATGGAAACTGGTTGTTCTGAAAGTCAAGAATTTGAAGATAGTGAATGTGAGTGTTCGATAAGAACTAAAACTTCCAATATTTGGTGAAATGATAAACTTAATAATGTTATTAGAAATCTTGGTCTATGTAATGGTAGGGAAGAATATGTAGCGGCAATTATGAAAAAAGACAATTTAGTATCAAGTGATGTTCGTTCTAGCTCATACAGAAAAAGAGAAAAAGAGTTTAGAAAATATTTTACACAAGGAAAAGACCACTTGCTCTTATATTGTCATAATGAAGAAGGGTTGATGAATATATTTAAACCTATCACATATAGATTTTAGATAAATATTTTTTATTTTATAGCTGATTTTTTTTTTTTCGATTTTTCGGAACCTCGAATTTACTACAAACAAAACAAGGAATTCGCATTATTTACACAGTTGTGCAAATTTCTTGTACTCATAGAAAGCCAAGTTTCCCACTTCACTAGAGCTGCGGTTGCATGATGACGACGCCCGCGGTCCTGCTTTCCCAACCTGACCGGTCGCCGATACTGGGGTTTCCGTCCCCTGGATTGTAAACTCTTTCTCTACTTTTGCCATGACGGGATTTTTCTTACCTAGGAACTTATCCGAAATAAATCGTTGCCCGCCGTCACCACGTGGAGGTGTCCTAGTCGCAAAAATAGAAAAAAAACAAATGGTATATGACAATCAAACAGAATAAAGAAAACAATACAATTCTAAACAGCTCTAAGAAAAAAAAGTAAAAAATCATCAAGGGGGTAAGTAAATGTTAAGACCAAACGATATTCCTCTCTCAACAGAACAAACTTTATCCGAAAACTTTTTCCTAAAAATGTCACTGTTCAGTAATATGTTCCTTTAGATACTTGAAAATTTAAAAGTTACCCATCTCCGCTTACTAAGGTTCATGAGAATATATGCTGAAATTATATTTCTCTATAAAGTTTGCAGATTGCGCTTTAATTCTGACTACGGTATTATTGTGTTCAGCTCGTAAAAATACGTCGGAAAGTTCCATTTCGGGCTATGATTCAGTCATTTGTGGGTACGTTTTCATCCTAAATATGAATTTTACAAGATATTCGATCGTCACGCATAAATTCTGACCTTGGATTCGGTTTCAGTGCTCCAGATTACGTATAGATATAGTGATCAGTTCATGAAAGCTTTTTATTTACTTGTTTGGGATTTTTCGGGCATTTTTTAGGAAACATAGTTTAGTTTAGTTTTTAGTAATTTTCCACATTCCTTCAAAGGCTTGGCATATTTTCTCCTTTCTGGCATGTTTAATGTAGAAATTGTGGATCAGTGGGTGTATAATATCCAGGATATTTTTGCAAATTATGCATATTTAGACACTATGATATTTACCACTAATTACCTGTATCTTACATTCGTCTAAATACGTATGCGTAATTATTTTATAAATACATATTGTATATTGGGCCAATATTTTCCCAAGGTTAGCAAATCAGATTCAGTATTAACATTATTTAACCAATATTGGTGCAATATGTAGAAAGTAATATTAGACACTAAGGCAGTATGATATATTTAACTCATTCCTAGAGTTTTTTGATATTTCAGCATTTTTCCTCAAAAAGATCAAGGGTCCTCGGTGCGATGTAAACAGCATCAAGCATGAGAATGAAAAGATCAACTCGCAACATAAGACTTTCACCACAGGCGAAGAACTAATGGGTGTAAGTCAGCAATTAGCAGAAACATAGGAAAATACGAGGAAAATGGTATGTGTATTTATTGTTACATAAATATTATTAAAATACAGGGAATATTCTAGATTTAAATTCAATATTTAAGGAGAGAGGACAACCACACGAAAGATATGAATGCCCAACTAATGAAAAAGGAAGTACTAGCTATATCCTATTCAGGAGAAGTAAACAAAAGAAGAAATCAGTGTGAAAGCTCAAATTCTTTGACGTAGTGTCTAGTAAGTAAAACATTAAACTAGTGGATTTGCTGTAGTCAACTGACTTTCACTATTGTAGAGGCCGATTCAAAGAAGTCACAGATGTGCAAATAAATCGAGCAATATTAGCATACTTAGCTGGATCATCAGATAAAGATGGGGTAGGAAACCTCGCGAATCCACAAGAAATCATGGTCCCTCAAGAAACGAAACAGATGAATGGGTATGCAATAATAATTACACTTGTTTTGTTTACGTTTCGAAGAAGTGTTTTGTTTTCCTTTATATTTTATGTAATTATCACAATTAAATTTTTATTTGTTTGCGTCTTTGTTCAATTTCATATAAATATATTCTTTTTTAAAATTTTCAGATTTTGGTAACAACATCCATTCAAATTCCAATTGATGTAGGCACCTCTGTGCTACACAATGTGTCCAAATTTCTGATATGGGAACTCGTGCAGTAGGAATTCCCATGTCAGAAATTCAGACACATTGTGTAGCTATATGATCGCGCCTATGTTGATATCCAATATAGTACCTATATGTTAGTATTCAATATAGCGCCTATATGTTAGTATGCAATATGACACCTACATTAGTATCTGATATGAAACCAAATGTTGGTATCCAATATGATGCCAATCTTGATATCTAATATTATGCCAACATTTAATTGTAATATTGGGCATTTTTTGTCAAAATCTGTGGCTTAGTATATTGGCCTAATATGTTGGTGCCTATATTGGCTCAATCAACTTGTGCTACAGGGGTATTGTGTTATCAATTTACCCTCATCTAGTATTCAAATAAATTGTATATCAAATTAAAGCTATTTTACTTCCACGTCCAGTGGAAGTATAGTAACGACAAAAAAATTTTTAAAAAATTTTATTGTTCAAATAGGCTTAGAATGTCACGAAACGTCGAGATTTTAAGTTTGAGCGAAGAAAAATTTTCTGTCTGTCGGTCTGTCGGTCTGTCTGTAACTTTTTTTGTGTGCACGTTTACTCTGGAACCGTTTGAGATATTGACTTGAAATTTGGTACACATATGTACTTTAATGAGATCTAGAACTAAATTATATTTTCATCTTGTTCAGTCGAAGGGTTGGGGGGTAAATTGGGGTAAATTTGGGGAAAATAGGTAAATCAAGCAGGTAAGAGTACATAAAATTGGCTTTTAGTATATACAAGAGAAGCTGAGGTCTCAAAAAAAATTTTGGCATTAGCCACCCCCATTACCACCCCCACCCCATTATTAAAGGGAATGAAAAAAAATTGTGATTTAGGGTGTGTACAAAAACCAGAAACCTCAAAATGTTTTTTTACTTCATCCACCCCACTACCACCCCCTGTCACCACTCCCACCCCGCTACCGATGTGGGGTATCGTATTATGGGTTTTTGGGGTAGAGGATTTCAAATATTATATTATTAAAGTTCCATAAACAATTATTTCCACATACAAAATTTTTTCGTAGATAAAAAATCTGGATGTGGAAGTAGTGATTCCTTGGGCAGCGGTTTTTTCTATACACAGTAGCATTAGGTTGCCTAATTGAAAGTTGACCCCACTCATAGTTGAAGTTGCTGTCAAACAGAATATTGGTTTATCGCAAAAAGATGACACCTTTCATTCCTTGCAGAGAAGCTGAATACACAAAGATAAAAAAAAGTCTCCATAGTATCATTGAAACTATTAAAAACACACGATGATAATATTGATAAAAATGTTTTGTTCAACGTTTCGACCGGTAAAGCAGCATCTGCAGATGTTACTGATTTTCTGCTTAAAATAAAGTCATTGGGCAATGAGCAAATTGAAATTCATTTCTGAATGCTGTTCAATTCCTGGGAGATTCGAAAAACCGATAAAGCGAAACAAAATCTTAAGTTTCGCATCGCAGTGCATCGCTAAGGCTCAAGTAAGCAAAGTCAAGAGCAAGCAAGCCTTTCTTAAAATGGAACGAGACGTATTTGGCCGGCTACTTGCAATCAGTGTCGGTAAAAAAATTAACATAGAACACTTCTTGACATTTCTCCTGGCACCTGTGCCGCCTGCTCTTTTTTCGTGAAATAGTGAAATGTTAAAGACAGATAAGTCTACCTTAGCCAAGCAATTAAAGTCAAACATTGAACTGGTTGGGCCAACACAAATCAACATTGAAATAATAGACGGTTTTTACCTCTTGTATCTTGTAGCATCCTCCATGCCGTAAACATTTGAGAAGGTAGCTGAATCGATCTTAATAAAACTTCTGCGCTGCCTAAAACTTAAGCGCCTCTGAAATACATATTATATTTGACAGGCACCTAACGCCTTCTATCAAAGACTGCGAACGCCAAAGTAGACTGGAATTCGATATTCCATACAGAATTCAAGGGCCTCTCCAAGCCAGACCTAGCGATTTATTGGGAAGTCCAAAAAATGTACTGTTTCAAAAGAGACTCTGGTACAATTCTTGGCCAATTACTGAGAGAATGACTCTTTGGTATCAATAATACAATGCAGACGGAAACCACGTCATAAAATATGAAGAAGTAGATTATCTATGTCAACATGAAGAGGCAGATATGCAGATAATGTTTCACCTGATCAAGACGCCACCGACCTCGAAAATGTTGGTGAAAGCAGCAGATACTGACATCCAGGTAATTCTGCTGACCATTTTTTGGGGTTATGTCAAAATTCCTAACTGATCGGCCAATTCTGACCTCAGATTCGGTCTCAGTGCCCCAAAAATACGTATGGAAATGGTGGTCAGCTCATTTAAGCTTTAAATTTACTTGTTTGAGATTTTTCGGGCAGTCTTTGGAGTTAGGAAAAATGCAAGAGCCAATCCGGCAAAACGGACATTGAATTCGTGTTCAGCAGGTCGAAATGCATGAGAATACATAGGTCCGCCTTTTAGCACTCGACATTTTTTTTGTGTGCCTGTGTAATTAAATAATTAAACGAATTTGGCAAACGTTTGGTGGAGACTTACAAGTTCTTCTGATGGCTGCCCATTTTTTGTTCCAAGTTAATTCATTTTATGTTCATTATTTAGAATATTTTTAACCCCCGACCCCACAAGTTTGACGCGTATGTTTGTTTGTATGTCTGTCTGTCTGTCTGTCTGTCTGTCTGTCTGTCTGTCTGTCTGTCTGTCTGTCTGTAGCTTCATATCTCTTCAACGGGTGATCCGATTTTCATGTAGTTTTTTTTATTTGAAAGAGTATTTTGTCGAGAAGGTTATAGGTCATATTAGATTTTGACGTTTAGTTGCAATCTTGAATTCGCCATGTTGAACTTCTCTAGAAATTGTCCGATTGAAGAAAAATTGAAAATGTGCAGACAATTATGGTAGCCGAACATGATTTAGGCCTCATTTTAATTCGGTCATATGAAATAGTACGATTAGATTAATTGATCGGGGTTTTTTAAAAATTTCCAATTTTACTTGTTTACAATATCCCAGTTTGATTTATCGAGATTTTAATTTAAAAAATCAGCTGATTTAAATCGTGATATAAATCAATTGATTAAACAGAGCTCAACCCAGGTAATAAGTATATTACCATCTATCAAAAATGATGTTGCTGACGTAAGGACCCAAATCCACCACTCTGTGCTCCAATTCTTTGCCGTCATTTCGTTCTTGGGCCATATTTCTTCCTACATGCGTTACAGCTTATCACGTAATCCAGGTTTCTTTACGAAGATATGGGTGCTAGTTTCGTATCTGTATCATTAAAAATCCCACGGGACTATTTTTTAGCACATTTTCTTACATACAATATGCTTAACATTTTAACGAAAATGTAAAAAAAAACGAATTAATAATATTTAGTTGTGCAATTTTAAAAATTACTAACTTTATTTCCTGGACCTGTTCCAAAATTCTCGAAAACGTAACTAATGTTCCCTTGGTTGGCATTTTACTGATTTGTATTAATAGATTGTTTTCCCTCTATACCTATCTTTTTTAACAAAAGTAACATACTAGGACTAGGTACATGAAACATAATATTTAAAACAATACATGATCAATGAACGACAATATTTCTGGTAAGGCAAGTTTATGATATGAAAAATATCTTTGACATTTGGGATTTAATAATTTAGATGCTGGGTACAAAATGTCTTCGGTGATGATTACGAACAGAAAGTATCTTTTCCATTTTCGTATAGCTATTGATCTCGGCTGTGCCTCTGTCAACAATTTCTATACCCAAGCAGAACATTCTTATAGTCCATTTGCTGAGAATGCTTCTGTATGTCATTCATTTACCAGAGATTCACCTATTTGGGTATTGTTAGTAATCGTGTAGTGATTGAAAAAAAATTGGGTGATGGTCTGTGCGAGTGGCCATTTTGGAAAATGATGCTTATTGAAAATGCACTGCATAAGCGTGTAAGGTGTCATTTTACATATTTTTAAGGGTACTGAACACGTTGAAGACATTAAAAAAACATTTTAATAAAAATTGAAATATATAAAACTCAACTAAATGTCAAATAATTATTAGTGGATATGGAAAGCATTTCTGCTTACATTGACAATAAGTAATATAACTATACAGGAATGTTACCAATGTTTGTTTAGAGAATTATGAACTAAGAGCACACCACGAGTCATCAATTATATCAGATAATGTAGAAAGTGGAATTAAAACAATGATGAATATCATTACAGATAACGAAAACCCATTTTCTCCAGGGGCAAAAGAACTGAGAAACATTATTACGGATCAGACAGTTGAAGGTGCTGTGAAAAATAATCATTATAGGAAATGAACATATAAAACATTTAGGAAAGACAGATTCATTGATAAGAAAGCTAATATTTCAGATACCATCCATAGGAGGAATTTACCACGTATTAATAGCATCAGAGAAACAGACTGTAAAAACCAAGACACCTAAAAACAACAAGCTATGGCTCAACGCACTATTCGATTAGCTAGAGAGAGAGGTTACCCTATTAATGAACTGTTAAAATATGAGATCGTTGACAATTTTTTCGCCATTTTGTTTTTAGGTTATTTTTTCTCCCACACGAGTCACAGGTTATCACCAAGCCAATTCGTAATCTAGTTTTTTTTACGAAGATATTAGTACCAGTCCCACACCTGTTTCATTAAAAATCAATGTACATTCTGTACATCTACAGAATTTCTTATCGTAGTTCGTTGTCATGGTTAAGACAATTTATTCCAGAAGAAATTTTCAAAAAAAATTTTGAAAACTAGAGCTTGCTGCCCCTTTTGGCTTTGAAAATCTTCTAACTCAAAATCTTAGAAATTTACCCAGTTAGTTTCGCGGCCAGCAGTTTATTTAAACGGCTGTTTCTGCTACTTGTAAACATCAACATCACTTGTAACCGTCAAATTAGTTTATTGACAACTCGGGTACTTGAGTTACTTTAAGAAAAATGTTTACTTTAAGTGAAAAAGCTAAGTGTGTAATCTTTTTTGCTGAAACTAAATCTTACAAAACAACAGAAATAAGATTTAGATCTATATTTAACAAGGAACCTCCAACTCAGGAAATAACTTATATACGTTTAAAAAGGGTCAAAATATAATGGGGCATTTGGGTATTTCATTCATTCGCCTCTACGGGAGAAATTCATTATCTGACTAAATCCTGTTGTACATTATTCTCTGTATGACTCGACTCACTTGTGACCTTCCCGAAAGCCTTTCGCGATCACCAAGTCATCTCAAAACCTGCGCAAGTCAAGCATCACTCCAAATCTTCTTCTATCTCGAGAATTTTAGACAAAGCAAGTTTTGACCTATTCAAAAACTCCTTACAGAAGGTGCAATCTCAACACTACCAACACACGTGTATATGAAACGTATTCCCAGATCCACCTTTTTTACATTAATTCGATACTCTGGGACTCCTTTGACCAATGATCCAATGACAAAGCCCAATACATCGCAGAACAAGAGACCATCTCTTTCAGAAAAACAGACTTTTCAAATTTAAAATGAATTAAAAGCAAAACGTAATGCTGTACGTTTTGTCGTACAGCCCATTAAAATTCCGGAAAATACGGCGAAATTCTGTACCTATGGCCACTCCACACGAATATATATCGTTTTATCCAAATAAAGTCACGCTAAGGTAATAAAATAAGGTCACACTATATTAATACATTATAATTGTAAAACATTATTAGAAGGATATCCATGAAAATGACCTAAAATTATGCTATGCTTGAACATTAAAAAATTAATATAAAACGTTTCTGCTGCATGTAGTATCCTTAAAAGCAGTTTTTAAATGTCGAAATGATGCAACAAGTATAATAATACCTAAATATGGTGGCAATTGCAAGTTTCAGGTAATTATTTAAGTTCGGTTAACTAACACAATTTATAAATAATTCATGGGTATTAACATCTAAACACCAAATTTTTTAAATTACGTTTTCCCAACAAGGGAATAACCGCTCATATTTCAAAGATAACATGTAAGATAAACGTTGTATTGTATTATGAAAATAACTAGGAAAATAAATGCATTGCCTTGTTACTTCTAAGTTATTTGTTGCAACATTTATGTGGCGTGAGTTATGTCTACAGCGTCTTAACATTTGTCATACAATTAAACTATCTTGTTTCTCTAAGTTTATATTTTATATACATATTTAAAAAAGTTTAAAGCAGAAAACTGGGTAGGTATGATAATCACATCATTTTATTTAACCTTAGTCCATTTTCTATGGGTTTTTCCCTAAAAAGAATGCGCTATTGTTAGCCACAAGTAGTATTTTATAAAAAGAATAGGATAATAGTATATTAATCAATGAGCGGTAATGTAGGTAATAACTCATGCAGATGAAGTTTACGAGCCGAAGGCGAGTGCTGTAATTCATCAAGTGAGTTATTACCATTACCGCAAGTTAAATACTATACTTTATCTAAGATTATAACAATAAATATTATATTGAGAAAATTTTGATTAAATTACTCAGATTGTTTATTAATAAACTTAACTGTAAAATTTAATTTTTGTACACACTTTTATATTTATTCTGCGATTTTTTGGGTAATAAATTATATATTGTATCATTACTTGTCTTCATGCTGGTGGTGTACCTACCTATTAGTTCATCTTCACTAACCGAATTGATCATTTTTGACACTATTATAACTTAACTTGATTTGAAAACGTCGAAACTATTCAAACATGATAAATCTCCTTCCTCTCCTTAATAATAATGGACCGTTCTATTTCACCGCATCGGAAAAGAATTTCTCTCGGACAGAGCCACCTTCTTCGTGTCGCGCGTTACGTCGATTGGACGGGCTAGGCATGCAGATAAAGGTGATTGGCTCTGTACCTAGTGATTTATAATAACTACTCATTATAACGCACGCTATTTGTTTATGGACACTATTAATTTTTCAAAAGCAGTTCATTAATTAGTATATAACTTAATAAGAGTAGATAAACAGGTTTACAGGAGTAGGGCCTCGGCTTTGTCCTAAAAATTGTTAAATAATGGAGTAGTTTTATGTATAGAACAAAATGAAACACGGAGAAATTTTAAGAAGAAAAGATTGTAAGCATTTTTCGTGGGTGCTACGAGTAGATAATTAAAAAAATTAAAAAGTATTGTCAGTTCCTGTAGTGTAATAAGGGATGGATGCGGTAGTATATCCAGTCGTTGACTCTCGAAATTGCGAGAGCTCTCAGAAAAAAAATGTAATAATTTCTTTAATAATTAAATTAAAATAAAAGAAAAGGCATTTGAAGACGAAGACGTCAACCTTCTAATTTATTTATTACTTAACAGTTACTTTTGGCTTATATTGGCAAATTAAAACAGTAATTTTCAGACCGTTACACTTTTAGTTTATCTTACATCCACATCCATGTAGTAGAATGGAAGTATAGTAACGGTAAAAAAAAATGAAAATTTTCTTTACTCAAATAGGCTAAGAATGTAATGAAACGTCGATATTTCAATCTGAGCAAAAAAAATTGTGTTTGTAAGTTTTTTTGTGCGCACGATTACTCTTGAACCGTTTACGATACTGACTTGAGATTTGGTACAGGTATTATAATGAGACCTGGAATTAGATTATATTTTGGTCTTATTCTGTTGAAAGGTGGGGGTAAATGGTGATAAATAAGTAAAGCAAGCAAATAAGGGTCCACAAAATTGAAATTTAGTGTATGTACGAGAAGTCTTTTTTTTTAATCTATTTATTTAACGTCGGCCTATTTCCGCTACCAGGGCCTATCACTGACGCCAGGAGACGAGCTGGAAATTTTGCCGAAACTCTTCTCGTAAGAAGAGTACGGATCTTTTACTTGCCTAACATTTAATAGACAAGGTACCACCTGCTTTACATCCCCTCCGCAGGATGGTATATCCACTATGTAATCCTCGTCTTGGAATTACGTAGCTTCCGCGTTTACACTGATATACAAGCCGCCAGAAGGTGGGACGAGATCGCTGTGTTTCCCAAGATGAGTGAATCACCCATCCAAGTACTAACCGCGCTGCACGTTGCTTCCCTTGGAGTATCGAGGACACTTACACAATCAATCAATCAATAACAATTTATTAACAGTTTTTATACATTTATATGCCTCACCGGATCCTAGCCCGAAGCCAGCCAGACAACCACGGCGAACATCGCCGAGGTGGGTGTGAGGCTGGGCGGAGTAGGTCCGGTTCGGATTGGGAGGAAATTCGAGGGGGGGGGGTAGAATCTCCTGTCTGCTACGGGCAGACTTAAAAACTAGATTACAATTTTTATGTGTCCACGTGAACCTAAAAGTAGCTTAAAAATAAACACAACACTGGGAACACTAAAATCGTAGGCGAGCGCACTTCGTAATTTTGATTGTTGATACAGGGGAGGATACATACGCAGTGAAGACGCATCTACGCTCGCCCTACGAGCAGTCGACAGAGTCTCAATTTTTTTTTTGGAATCAGCCACTCCGCTGTATGACTCCCATTACTATTCTCACCCCATTATTAAAAAAGGTAAAAAATAAAACAGTGATTTATGTGAGCACAAGAACCAAAGGCCTTTTTTTATTGCATCAGCCACCCTATATCACCACCACCACCACCACCACCCCCACTAACGATATGGCATATCCTTTTATGGATTTTTGGAGTAGGCGATTTCAAATATCATATTAAAGTTCTATGATCAATAATTTCTACACAGTGGAGTGCAAATATAGTATCAACATATTCTTCCATTGTAAAAGAGACTTGGATAGAAGATCTGGATGTGAAAGTAGTGATTCCTTAAGCAGCAGTTTTTTGTCTTCTTAAATCACTGAGATTTCTGGGACACTCTATATAGTTGAATGCTAAATACGCCAGACTAATATTATCTGTTCCCCATTTGCCATATCTTATATATTCCCCACATTTTCGACCTATTATTTCCATACCGTGGAAGTATAGTAACGATAAAAATATTTAATTTCTTTTTGTTCAAATATTCTTAGAGTATCATGAAACGTCGAGATTTTAAGTTTGAACAAAAGAAAATTCTGTCTGCCAATCTCTCTGTAACTTTATTTGTGCGCGCGATTACTTTTTAACGGTTTATAATATTGACTTGAAATTTAGTACTCAATGTATTATAATTAGAAATTGAATTATAATATATTTTGATATCATTCTGTTAAAGGGTTGAGGGGTAAATGGGGGTAAAGCGGCCATAAAATTAAAATTTAGTGCATATACAAGAAGCCAAGGTCTCAATTTTCTTTGGCATCCCCACCAACTATAATTAAAGGGGACTAAAAAATAAAACTATGATTTAGTGTATCTACAAAAACCAAAGGCCTCAATTTTTGGTCACAGCCACCTCCACCATCATCCTCACCGAAAATCTAGATATATAAATAGTGATTCCTTAGGCAGCGGTTTTCTAAACAGATTTTTAGAGGGCCAACTTCTCCCCCATCTGAGCTAGGATCATTTTATTTTGCGTATTCACCTCGATGTGTCATCATCCTAAACATACACGTAAAATTATTGCAAAAATTGATCTTGAAATCATTTTTTTTTTGGGTTCAGAGAACTTGAAAATTTGTCAAGAACTCAACATTGAAATTTCACATGTTGACGAAACTTAGGGGCGTCTTATAGGGATCATACGTATATAGGAAAGTAATATTTTAATCCGTAATAAATGTATTAATGATAATTATTTAAATTCGCTTCATTGTTCAATGTCAGTGTCAGTTATTAAAATAATTACAGTTTAAAATAAACTCTGGGACTATTAAAAAATAAAAAATAATAATTCTGTTTATAATAAAATGTATCAGATATTAATAATCAACGTAACTATTGTTTATATTTGTAAATTAGAATAAAAAATCGAATTGGGAATTCACAGAATAGAAAAAAATGCTTGTGTCATTTACAATACCCGTTGCATTGGTAAATTTATTTACATCGTTTTATCATTTCTTTACAGGGAAATCTTCAGATTGACATGCGTTACATTTGATTATATTAAGCGTTTTATTAGATATGTAGAATTCTTTTAATTGAAATCAGCACGTAATTTGGTAGAACTAGCATTACTTTCTTGGTATATATATTAAATATAAAGCTTTCCACACATTAGAGTAATTCACTTTCATAGAACGTGTGAAAACATAATTATTTGAAGCTTTTACCAAAACGTACGTCCTCTTAAAGTAGTGGACGTCTTTTTTATTACATCCTATGTGTAATTCCTTCACAAAGGCGTGAAAGGCAACGACGAAGCAGATGTTTTACGCAAGAAAGAGCAAAAACTCCTTTACCTGGTTCGGAGCCCGTCTTTGATCTGCCAAGAAGCTTGATTGAATCAGAGCTGCAGGGCTGGGCTATGGCAACTATTCTGCCATCAGTAGGAGAAAGGCCGTAACGTTGGCGGCTATATTTTCGAGAAAAGAACGAAAAACTGTTTCCCTCTGAGCCAATAAGAAAAAGAAAAATTAGGAACCTGTTCTTTGATGATAAAAATGGACGGTGATATTAAGTTGTAATTATGATAGCTAATTAGGTAATTCGTTTAAACTTATGTATTTTGTGACCTATAACTTTAAGAACTTATGTCTCGACCAGTAGCAGGAAGGCCGTAAGTGGCATACTTACCTCTTTTTACTACTTATGAAGGCATAAATACATATGTCTACGTAGGAAATATACTTATAGATTTCTATAGTACTACTAATTAAAACAGGTTCAAGTATTAAAAAGATTTATGATGCAAAGATTAGTAAATATAATGCGTCATAATTACTTCCACGTCCAGTGGAAGTATAGTAACGACAAAAAAATTTTTAAAAATTTTTATTGTCCAAATAGGCTTAAAATGTCATGAAACGTCGAGATTTTAAGTTTGAGCGAAAAGAAAAATTTCTGTCTGTCGGTCTGTCTGTCTGTCTGTCTGTCTGTAACTTTTTTGTGCGCACGTTTACTCTGGAACCGTTTGAGATATTGACTTGAAATTTGGTACACATATGTACTTTAACGAGATCTAGAACTAGATTATATTTTCATCTTGTTCCGTCGAAGGGTTGGAGGGTAAATTGGGGTAAATTTGGGGTAAATGGGTAAATCAAGCAGGTAAGAGTCCATGAAATTAGTATTTAGTATATACAAGAGAAGCTGAGGTCTCAAAAAAATTTTTGGCATTAGCCACCCCCATTACCACCCCCACCTCCTTATTAATGGGGATGAAAAAAAAGTGATTTAGTGCATGTACAGGAACCAGAAACCTCAAAATATTTTTTTACTTCATTCACCCCCCACTACCACCCCCCTATCACCACCCCCACCCCACTACCTATGTGGGGTATCGTTTTATGGGTTTTTGGGGTAGAGGATTTCAAATATTATATTATTAAAGTTCCAATAATTGTATGATAATGGCGATTTAAATCATTCAAACGACATGCTCAATCGGATGCACTTGTATTCACAAGAAGATTATTCCGAAATATTCGCGGTGTTTCAGGCATCAAAGGACAAATTTTGTGTGTTATATTGTCATTCTTGTTGAATGTCACTTCGCGACAATTTTTTCTATGTGATAGCTTCTTTTATTTTACCTTTCATTGCCTTAGCAACGAGGAAACTTAATCCTATTACAAGTTTGTCAAAGACTTTGAAATATTCTGGTGTATTATTACGGCGTGTCGTGCAAACCATTTCAATATTATGTAGGTACAGTCGATGTTGAACTTTTTTAAGTTAACCTTAAGAATAATCTTCCCAATCTATGAAATCAACAGATTGTAAACTTTTAATATCCACCTTTCCTAAATTTGAGTTTTGAACGGCTGCTTCGAAATCATTAAAATCGCACAGATTACCCCCGTGTTTTTTCATACTACGTTCAAACTGGAAGATACTTGAGCTCATAAATGTGTGTCCACTTTGTTTTGACCTGAGTATACGTAAAATCTTAAAAATACTTTTTATAATTAACTTCCTACATACTCACTATTACCTGGCGAACATACATATCGCGTACCTAAAGATGGTCAATAATATTATTATTATTACACCTATATTTTTGCCAGTAAATTATGAAAATATGAAATTTGTTGTCTTGTGTTTGATCTTGTAAGTACACGTTAAATACACTGAATTGACTTTGCGGTTGGATTCTTGTAAAACATCGTTCAATATTTCAAATATAAGGAAAATTTGCTTTAAATGTTCCAAAAATATTTTTTTCTACTCCCATATATGTAAATTTGCTGTTTTCTGTACAGTCTGTAGAATGATAAGTAGGCAATTCCAGTTAACTGAACGGATATATTCCATATACTATCTAGGATGGATATAAAACCGGCCAATCACAGTTCGTGTATTAAGTACATAGGCAACTATTCGTTTTTAAAAATTCAAGTTAGTGCGTAAGCTGTCAAAATAATTGTCAGTGTGTATTATGGCATCTGCACGTGACGTCACATTTCTTATGATTTACAAGTATTACCGTAGCTATTATTAAAATTTCTGCCTGGCTCCTGTACTTTCAACCAAAATCCAATTCAACGTAATGTTTATAAAGTTTCAAATATTTTGTCACAATAAAATAAGACACATTTTGTAGGTTAGGAATCTAACCTATAATTAGTAGTCTATTTTTATTCATCAACAATACTGAAAAATTATTTGCGTGAATTTTTAAACATATGCTTGGAGCCAATATGACTCCAAGCTAAAAATGCGTATACAAACATTAAAACTTGAGTGGATTGCGATATGGGTATTATATCTACTCGTGTTGCACAAACTACTATATTAAAACTATACACATGTTTAGGATTCTTAGGCCTTTGCCAAGAGTAAGTACAGATAATCAGTGGTGCAGCCAGAAAATTCAAATTGTGTTCGTAACTTATGGACTGCTATTACATTTGATACTGTAAAAGTGTTTTATATCTTAAACCTTTCAATATTTTTCATTTATTCTGTAAATGAAAGACACACATGCTAAACAAGAATATTAATTTATAATATGATACTGCTTCTTCTATACTATATTATTAAGAACTAACCAAAAAGCTGCTTCTTTTCCTACACAACTGCGATGTAAGAATGGTCAGTAGTAGCCAAAAAGGCACTACTACGCATACTCCAGATAGGTTGCCGCCTTCTGGCTCATTTACTCATTGCAGCCTTTTTGCTTCTTTAATTGATGACGTCAACTTAACGTCTATTTTACTTTAGCTTTTTATTATTTCCCTTTATTTTACGTTTTTTATACTTCGTATTTATATGCAGAAAAGTGGTATCTGCATAAAGCTTCAAAAAACAGAAAATCCTAAAAAAATTTATGTTACGGCCTTTTTGTTACTGATGTCAGTAATGGGCTCAGGCTTCTAGAATGAGACAGTCAAGACCCTCGACTGACCCTACCGTAAAGTGGCTGCTTGGACTCGATAGAGAACAATTGAGATGGATGGTAGGCCTGATAACCGGAGATTCACCTCTGAATAAGTACGTGCATACAGTGAGGTTAAGGGATGATCCTACTTGTCGGATTTGTGGAGTGAAGGATGAAACCATCACTCTATGCTATTGTGTACCAGTAAGATTGTCAAGATATAGGTATATTGGAAGACAGTTTCTACAGACGGAGAAACTACTGGATCTACCTTGGAAAGGATTGTTCTCCTTCGTGGAGAATAGTGGTCTTTTCTGAGGAATCCTAAATGGCGCGATTGTACAATAGGCCGATAGGATTGAGTACTGCGGATCTTTGGATCTGCTCACGTTTTTAATAATAATTCCTGCCAGGAGTCTTATGATTATTTCAATTCTACGACATGTGTATCGACATACATTTTGCAAGCATCGACTTTACTGACAATTTATTTATGCACGTTTTATATTAATTTGGCTTTGTGATAGAGTGCTGTTAACCTCAGTTTGAAAATTCCGAAATGCGATTATTTATAGATAAGAATTATTCACTTTTGACCTGCAACAGACTGATAAAAAAATATTGTTTAACTTGACATAAGAATACCCATAATTTTTAACCAAATTATTTACATAGTAAATATAAAATAAATGTGATTTATGCTTCAATGGTGTAACTCAGATTTATTAGTCTCGGTAAGACGAATACTCAATGTGGGGTTGCCTGAAACTATGCAAAATATATTGCATCGGACTAATGTTACAAAATAACGTATTTGAGCTGTGACGATATACCGTCATGTTACACGTAATTTTCACGTCATATGTAACGTTACATTGGTGAGAAAGGTGGCAAAATTGACGTTAAAATGATGTGACCATGTTGCCTGGGGCAAAGTGATTCATGCAGAATAGGGTTCTCATCAATAATGTAGACTCAGAAATTATTTGGACAGAACTTTTTCGAAAAGATGCATGTTGTTCCTTGGATATGAGATCCAACTCCAGCAGATGTAGTGTAGGGAGTTGGAGGTTGTTGTCTCTTTTTCATCTGACCACTATGGGCTATTTTTGAAACTTAATGGCAATATTAAACAAATCTCTAAGGTGTTACAGAAGAGAATATTCACAAATCACGGTTACGAAGAACGAAATCTTTAAACGAAGCAAATTGGAATATTTTACAGAGACAGAGTTATTATTAAAGAAAGGGCCTCATTTAACAGTAGTACTTACCAATATGTCTCTTTAAAAAACCAAACTTCAAACAATCTTCTAGTTAGACACAGTGTACCCCAAAGCTCTGTCCTGAGGCCTGTTTTTTTTATTTACCTTTTTCCTGACCCTTGTCTATTATTCGAGGATGATGCAACCTTAATTTGTAGTTATAGAGATTTAAGTAACCTAAACACTTTAACTTTAAACAATGAAACTAAAGCCGAGAAATGGTTACCTTCTTTCTTAAATTCAAATACTACCAAGACACAGCGGCTCACCTTCTCCACTACTTCTCAAAATATCGGAACGCAGATGTGGGGCTTTTCGGGGCAAACCTCTTATGTAAGCCACGTAAACCACTTGTGTAAGAAATTAGCTAATAAACTTTTTGCTAAGGCAATTAAAAAAGTTTTAAATTCTAAGGTGTTAATAACTTCTTACTGCTAATTTTGTTGTCACACTTATGGTCTAAGTTTGTGGGGTAACTCGCTATAAAAATATTTATATTGCAAAACAAGCTGTAGGAATATTAGGTGCGGGATCCAGAGAAGATTGTAAACTCTTAATTAAAGAATTGGACATTATGACACTTCCTTCACTTTACACCTTCCAACATATCTTTGAAATTAATAGGAACAAATCATCTCCCACAATAAATTCAGATTCGCATAACTAGAGGTGCTAACCTCATCAAAAGTACAGATTGAGTCAGAATTCGTTACATGTTAGTTTTTATATAATCTATCAAACAATATTAAGCAACTAAATTTCAACCATTTTAAAAAGTTACCAAATATTTTTTACTTTTCCATTATCTTTATTCTGTTGTTGAATTTATGGACAGCCCCTCTTAATTTCGACATCTTACCATATTTCAACTCTGATACTGCTGTCAGGTAAGCTTTTAATTGTCTGTCTATTTTATGTTACATTTTATAAGTCTCATAATTTTAAATATTTTTATTTTATAAATTTTAATTTTTTTTGGCTTGCTACAACTGCATACAGCTATGTAAAGAGGTAAGAAAAAGTTAGAGGAGTTTAAGTAATATTTAAGGTTTGTGCAAAACTTCTTCTATAAGTGTCTAAGTAGCGCGCAATATTTTTCTTTAATTACTAAATCACACCCATCAAACTATATCGGAAACACAAACCAGCACCTACTAAGTCATTAATATTTGAGGTGATATTTTGGGTCACCGCATATACGAATATTCTTGGTAACGCATAATTGCTATCAAATTAAAAAATAGGTCAACTTATAAATATCTAGACAATTAATTTGCTTTTATAATGATTTCCCTAATGAAATGATTACGAAATATCGCAATTAATACATGTCATGATGTTTAAAATTAATGCTATGCTATCTGTGAAAAATATTGTCAACTAAGTAGTTAAAATAAATGCGATAGAAGAGCCAGAACTTGCAACATTTGCGTAAAAGTGATTTCTGTTTATAGATTCAAAAAGGCCAATTTTATGCCGGCTCCACATGTTGGGTCATACTTTGGCCGAACATTGCCAAAATATATATTTTTTTGTGTTGGCGTCATCGACTGCTGAGGTCATTAGTCGCATCCTTAGTATCAATCTGCCTATCTGTTTAGATGGTGTACTTAATTATTATCTTATAACAGTCATATTACGACAACAATTAGAAGATAAAAAGAGCTTCCACGTTACAGTTTATGAAAGAGGCCAGCATCTGGGCTAAGGTACCTCTGACTTCATATCTTCTTCTGGCATTCCTCAAGCATGTGTTTTATAGGTGTATTACAGTGATTACACTGCGGGGCATCCTCCCCTCTTAGCAGATGTGATGAAGTTACGAATGAGTGTCCTATTCTTAGACGGGTGAGTACGACACGTTCTTTCCTTGTGAGAGAAAGAGGAGGCTTCCAGGGTGCAACAGATGGTTTAATAGGTCTCAGTTTTGAAGTTGTGTGATTCCACTCCTGTTGCCAATCATCAAGAATGCGTGTTTTTAGATACTTTTTTACATCGTCAGGCCTCATGCGATGAAAGTCAATAACGGCCAGGTCGCTGGTAGCTTGCCGCGCTGCTGTGTCAGCTATTTAATTGCCTTCTATACCTATATGACTTGGAACCCATAGAAAAGTCACTAGTTTGTTTTGATATTGGAGACTGTGTAAGCTGGCAAGTATATACTGGACAAGAGGATCACTAGAAAATGTATGACGAATACCTAGGATAACACTAAGCGAGTCACATATAATAAAAAATTTCGATTCAATATTTAAGACGTGGAAGTAGCACAGAGACTGCCATATCGCATACAGTTCGGCTGTGTATATTGACTGTGATATTGTCTGAGGTGGAAGAGCCTACGAGTGAATTTCTTCACTACTTCCAACGAAGGAACTTCCGACTCCGGTCTCTGTCTTGGATCCGTCTGTATAAATTACGACAGCATCCTGATATTCACTCATAATTTCCAAAAACATGGTTCTGTACAGTGACGAAGGAGTGTCCTGTTTGCTCATGGAAGCCAACTCTAAACGGCAGTATGGCTGATTAATAGTCTCACACCAGCCAAGTTTGAGCATCTGAGGGAATTGATATTGCAATCGATCAAGAATTTCATGGGCGCGCATTCTAGATGGTCACGTTATGGTTGGACGTTGATCATACCTGCTTCTGTCTTTGATCGTAAGATCATGATTACTGTGGTTAGCTTGGGCTGTTACAGTCACCATATATGATAGGATCATACGTTCTCGCCTTAGTCTGAGAGGTGGTGTACCTGATTAACTGCATATAATGCTTATCGGACTGGTTCGGAAAGCTCCAGTGGCATATCTAATACCTGCGTGGTGGATAGTGTCTAGCTGTTGTAGAACTGATTTTCTAGCTGAAGAGTAGACTACACATCCATAGTCGATTTTTGCTAATACCAGGGACTTGTACATTCTCAGTACAACTTCCACATCTGCGCCCCATTTAGTGTGAGCTACGCACTTAATGGCATTTAAGGCTTTTTTACATCTAGATGCCAGGTCCTCTATGTGATGCATCCAATTAAGTTTGCTGTCGAAAATTAGGCCTAAAAATCTGACAGTGGGGTTGCATACTATTTGGGTACCGTTGAGAGACAAACGTGGTTCATAGTGGGGTCGGCGCAATCTGTAAAAGTGCACACATGAGGTTTTCAATGGAGAAAACTTAAATCCTATCCTCTTTGCATTGGCGTCTATCTGGTCAATTGCCCTTTGTAGTGTAGTATTAATAAATGGCATGGTTTTTCCTGAGAGAAAGATTGCTAAATCGTCAACATATAGACACTTGCCCACAGAGGGTTCTATAGATGAGGCGATATTATTTACAGCAATTGCAAAGAGAGTTACACTCGTTTTGCCTTGCGGGAGACCATTTTCAAACGACCGTAATGGTGAAAGACAGTCACCTATCCGGACCCGAAATCTACGTTCTACAAGGAAGGAACTTATAAAGACAGGGAGCTTACCACGAAAACCCCAAATATGAAGGTTACTTAGTATGCCATGTCTCCATGTCATATCATAGACCCTCTCCAGGTCGAAAAAGAAAGCAACGAGGTGTTCTCGGTTTCGGAAGCTTTCTTGAATAGCATCCTCAAGGTGGACAAGGTTATCTGTCGTAGAATGGTATCTACTAAATCCTGCCTGATATGAGGTTCCAAGTTTCTAGACACCACACTAACCTATTATTTATCATACTTTCCAATACTTTACTGAGACAGCATGTAAGACTAATAGGCCTATAACTGGAGGGCAACCGAGGGTCTTTGCCATCTTTCAGTACTGGTATAACGATTGCTTCTCTCCACTGGTCAGGGTAGTGGCTATCTAACCATATTTTGTTGTATAAATCAAGTAGTGTCTGCTTGTAATCGTGAGGCAAATGTTCAATGAAGAGGTAAGGTATTCGATCAGGTCCAGGTGATGAGTTCTTGACATTGTTCTAACATCGTGAAAGGTGCATTATATTCCAGATTTTCAGGCGTGGAAAGTTCCAGTGGAAGTTCTCGATGGCTTTGCCAATTAGGAAGTCGGGATCATAATTTTGAGAACTACTTGTTGCTCCATAGTGAGATGCAAATGCTTCAGCTAAGTTTGGAGGTTCGGTAATTATAGTCTCATTTATAAGAAGAGATGAGGGCAGTGGTGGTTGCCAACGGCCACTGATTGACCGAATTTTGTTCCATACCTCCGTTGTTGATGCACTACTTGTCATAGATGAGACGTATCCATTCCAGGAGGCACGTTTACTTTCCAGAATAGAGCGTCGAGCCCGAGCGCGAAGTTTTTTAAATTCAATCAGATTTTCTTGCGTGGGGATCTTCGGAAGCGATCAAATGCTTGTTTCTTTTTGATGACAGCGTCTTTAACTTGGTTATTCCATCAAGGTACGGGCCTTTTTAACGGAAGTCCGGAGCTTACTGAGATGGCGTTTTCAGCTGCTTCTACGATATTTTTGGAGATGTTCTCTACCTCATTCTCAATGTCACCAATAAGGGTTGCTGGATTTAGATTTCTTTTAAAACTATCCCAGTCTGCGCGATCAAGTTGCCATTTTCGGATCCGTGAGATATTCTCCGTTGTAGTATCTGTTAGAATGGATATAGGAAAATGATCACTACCGTAGAGGTGATCCATGGGTTGCCACTCAAACCGCGCTGCAAGCTGTGAAGATGAAATAGATAGGTCTATGGCGGAAAAGTCGATCTGGCATTGAAGAGGGTGGGAAGGCCAGAATTTAGTAGGAGTTGCTCTATGAGAAGACCCCCGAGCATCCCTGTGAGAGGAAGGGGTTATGGGCATTAAAGTCCCCGAGAAGCAGAAATGGTGTTGGCAGCTGATCAATTAACTGCACAAGGTTATTGATTTGCCAGACGAACCGTGGGCAGTGGGGGGTATAGACTACAGATCGTCATTTCTATTGGCGAGGATATGCGGATTGCCACTGCTTGTAATGTTGTATTTAATTCGATGCTGGTGGGATAAATATCATGTCTCATGAGGATAGCAACTCCTCTCCTAGCTCTCATATCTGGTGGATCATCTTTTCTGAATACACGATAGTCTCGAAGGGCGTACGGTTGGTGTGGTGTGAAATGTGTTTCTTGAAGACAAACACAGAATGGTGTTACATCAGATAGTATCATTTTAAGCTCGCAAAAATGATGAACGAATCCATCGCAATTCCATTGAACGATTTTACTCATTATGTGTTAGTTAGAAGTGTTCTTTCGCTGTTTACCTTTCGGCCATCCCGGTTTTTTCTTGTTTTTTTTCTGATGTCAGCTACTAAGGAACTTAGAGAGGTTTCATCCCCAGAGGAGTCTCCTCTTTTACGTTTATCAGAGGTGGTTGCCTCTTTTTCTTTTTCTGTGACAGGTTTATTAAGAACCGGAAATAAGGCAGCAATAATTTTCGGTACCAGTTGTTCAATAAGTGTCGAATAGTCTGTTTTCGCTAATGTCGTTACAGCTGCAGCATAAGTAACGTTAGGAGTTGGTGTTTTCACAACTACTTTCCTCTTAGCCTCATTGTAAGATATACTTTCTTTAGTTTTAATTTCTTGTATAGCAGCTTCCTGTTTATATATTTGACAATCCCGTGATCGTGCCGAATGCGGCCCGCCGCAATTAACACATGTCATAGTCTCTTCACATGATTTACCCACATGCAGAGGTTTACCGCATACATATACTTGTTCTACAGTGCTACAGCGAAGGGAAGTATGGCCAAACTTTTGGCACCTAAAGCAGCGCATTGGAGCTGGAATGTACATTCTAACCTGGAGAGAATAAAAAGCAGCTTGGACTCGCTTGGGCAACGTAGGAGTGTTAAAAATTAATACATGGTTAGGTGAATCCACCAAATTTCCGTCTCTGTTACTTTTGATACGTCTGACTTCTGTAACTCCCTGATCTTTTAGTTCTTCAAGTATGTCATCCGTTGAACAATTTAAAAGGTCTGGACAGTAAACAACGCCCTTTGATGTATTAAGGTTTTGGTGCGGAACAACCTCCACTGAAAATTCACCGAGCTTTTTGACATCTATTAGCCGTCTTGATTGTGCAACCGATGAGGTTTCTACTAATAATCCATCCCTAATTTTCCTAATATTCTTAGGACTACCAATCAGACTGTATAAACTTTTCTGAATAATGAAGGGATTCACCTTACTGAAATCCCCTTCACTTCTCTTTACGACCAGGAACCGAGGATAAACCCTCGTCTCCTGGTTCGTCTTATTACTTGGGGTTTTTTGTAGTGGACCCACATCCACATCCATGTTTTCTGAGGTGGACGCCTCTTGTGAGTTTTGTTTTTGATTTGAATCATATGTGATCCCACGAGTAGTCGGGAACGGACAGTCGCTTACAACAGAGCCCGAGTGCTGCAAGAAGGCTACTTAAAATCGGAGGTCTCCTGGTATCCGAAGTTCATCGTTAATGACTAATTCAGGCATACCCATTCATCTCCTCAGTACGGTAGTTCACACTTTGAGATTACCGATTTAGTTACGAGGTTTACTCCCTAAATTTCCCCTTTTTCGCAGGGGACACACGGGCTCAGGTACCTCGGGTTAGCCATACCCATACTTACTACCATATGGTAGTAAGCCGAGGGAGCCAAAATATTTGTCAAAGCATTTGTCTACAAATGTGCTACCCATACATTGGCCAAAGTAGCACTGCTCGCTACCTAGGCAGTAGACTGACGTCACTGTGACGTTATTTTTCGGTCACTTGAGACGTCCTTTTTACCTCTTGTGAACTTTGGAACTAATAAGCAGTCCCTAATTTATTTCGTATTTATCCCATTATTTGAGGAATAAATTGACACTAGGAAAAAATCTTGATGACTTAGAGCTATTTTATCATCAGATTCAGTGCACCAAAATACATATAAAATGATATGTATCAGTTCAGATTTTTTTTTTGTGTGTGCCGGTGTTATAATTTATTACTATTGTTATTTCTGTAGGAACTTTTTCCATATTTTTGCAAAAACTATCACCACCTTAGCGACGGGAATTTCTTTATCTACACACTATCTGCGAATAAATTCACATAACAAAGCCGCTAGTAAATGTAACTTCTAAATTTTCCGATTAATATGCGCTAGGTCCACTACATTTAGATTAGGTATAATTTAAAAATATGATTGTTTTCGTTAAGAAAATAAAAAAAATTAAACCGACTTCAAGAAAGGTCGACAAAAATTCCGAAAAAAAATATTACCGTCGCCCAGTTAATTGAACTATATTACCTAATATCGATATTGATTATTTTATGATTATTATCCCAATTGTATTTACTAGAAAAAGATTACAGTATTCAAAATGGAATTTTCCGCCCCAGGGATACACACAGTTGTATTAATATCACCGGCGACATAGTATAATCTGAACCGTGAAAAATAATAGTAATGATATGAGCTATAATGGTACTCAATGCCAGGAAAGTCTTTGACACTATAAACCACTCACTTTTGCTAACAAATTTAGAGTTATATGATTTAAGTGCCAACTGCTGTTAATTACCCAAGTTATGTTTCCTTATATTATACAAAGTGATGCTAGACTCTGCTGTATTAAGGAGAGTACAGGACAGGACATGACTCGATTTAACTAAATTCAAAAAGGATTTCTGTAGTTATGTATCATAAAATGTGCTGTAAAGGTATTTCCAAATAAAAATCAATGGACAAAATCTGCCCCACGTTTACACATATTTAATATTTATTAATGTCATGTTGGGGGTCAACCACAAATGATACCACGCAAATTTCTGAAATTACTCAAATAACTCGAATTAATCAAAGGTCAAAGGACAATGTTAAAAATAAAGGTATTTTTTTCCCCCACATAAAGACGCATACGACACAAAATAAAATGATAGAAAATGTTGGTTAATGCTAGGCATATACTCTAGAAGGCCCAGAATAGTGGAGAAACAATGCCACCCCTGTATGGCAGCAACCCCGTTTGGCGGTGATACTATTACATGTTATTTGATGAATAATTTATTTACGGTCAAAATATTATAGCCCAGGAATTTTAGCGTTTGACCCGGAATTAATTATTGTAAAGCTGAAAATTCCCCCCGTCGCCACAGTGGTCCAGATGATATATCCAGCGCGAAAAAATTATTAACTTTTTTCAGGTTTATTTTTTTTTTGTTTTAATAAGTTTATAAGGATATAATTGCAATAAAAAATGAGAATCAAGCATAATTAATAAATTATATTTATATAAAAAATCAAATGAACCAAATATTTGTGACATTAAATAAATGAAAATCTGGTATATTGAAATAATCTACAAATTATACTTCAAATCAAATTTAAAAATTATTCCGAATCGGAAGAATCACTGTATTTACTTTGTGAAACAGTATCTGGCTCCTTGAGCAATTTCAGCACTTCGCTGTTAATGGGTTTTTTAGTATTTAATTGTTTCTTGCGAGCCATATGAGATATTATCGGATCAGATGATATTAATAAGTAGTTAATGAGGTCTTCATTTGTGGAAACACGAGATTTTTTTCTCGTATGGTGTTCTCTCATAAATTTAAAATCTTTGTTCTTTGCTTCCTGTGCCTCTTCACTCAATTGTCCTATTGGGAGTATTGCGTGTTTGATCACTTCACTTCCATGAATAAGCACCTTGTGGAGGCTCGGTGGCATATAATACCACTTGTATTCTTTTATAAATAATGCAGCTGTATCTTTGGCGTATTGCTCAAATTTTGCTGGATCTATATTATATCCACTCGAGAGTGTTTTCAATATTACACTAAAGCGTTTAATTAAATTTTCGTTCAATCCCGTTATTGAGGACGTCAACTTAGGATCACGGAAAAAGGTTCTGGCAGTATTGCCATCATTTGTTGATCCGTAACCAGGTTTAGGTTGATCTACAAGAATTCCTAATTGTTGCCTCAATTTGTCGATGATTTCTCTTTTCTTATTTTTTACAACTTCTTTATGTGCTCCTTTTGCTTGATATTTTTTAACATCCAGTCGGTAAGGGATGTGCAAGCAGCATTCCATGAACCTTATCCAGGAGTGTAGTATAGATAGGCCAAACGTGTAGTGCTGCGTTATTGGTGTCTTTGAATATATTTTGTCTAAGTTGTTCATTTCTGTTGGTTTAGCATGACAAATGTAACAAATTTGTGTCGAACTATTATTGGTCAGTGAGTTGCAAATTTTGCCGTCGACCATTGTAAGTACTAACTCGTAGGTAATAAAAATATCATCAGATATAAAAGTCGGAAAAAGTTCACTAATTTGCTTTTGAATTAATGAAGTCTCTCTTTCTATTACTTCGTCTGATTCCTTGGTGAAAATAAATTTAATCGCTCTACAGAATCTCGTGGATGATGGGGCTGGATTTTGCCACACTATGATTTTTTCTTCAGTTGATGATACTGTGCAATGTAACTGAAGAGGCACAAATGAAAGAACAAATACTGAAGAGTCATTCTGGCTCTCCTTCGAAAAACGTTGTTTATAATTACTTTGGCCGCTGCTACCGTCACAACCCCATTTGCAGATCAGCTTGAATGCTTTATTTTCCTTTGGCAAAGCTTGCAGCACACTTTCTTGATGGTAACAAATACGCCGTGCTGTTAAGTCTAAAAGTGCTTGTAGTTTTACTTCCGCAGAATTTTCTGTTACAACTATAGATGCTGGTTCCGGAAGGCACGTTGTCTTTGCTTTTAAAATTTTATTCCATGAAGGATAAATGTTAGCATTGCGCGACTTTGCTTCCGATCTTATTAAATGTTATTGCTGCTTACTAAGTTTTGCATTGATAATTAAAGACAATGCTTCTTCTTCGGAATATTTAATTGGGCGATTGTCTTCTCTTTTCCAAAGATTATAGGCTCGTCTATATTTTTTCGCTCGTTTTGGAGTTGTAGAAGTAACATCGTGCAGTACAGAAGCAGCTGTACGTTTACCAGATTTCCTAAGATGGCTTTCAATGGCAAAAGATAATTCTTCCACTGATGTTTCACCAAATAATTTCTTAGTTCGGATTTGCTTCCCTCGTACTCCACACTCCTCAAATTTTTTCGATGGGCGGCCAGCTTTTTTCGATGTACTTGGGGAATCTCTATGACTGTGCTCTAAAATTTTTAATTCTGCGCCCAACCATACACTGTTTCTAGATTTAAAATATTCTATATTACGACTGCACATTTTCCATCGCACATCGATGCTTTTTATAAATTTTATTAATGCTTCTTCAAGCAATTCCTCTTTGATATCTTGTTTTGACAGAATAAATTGCTTAAGATGAAAAATCAATTTAGTCCTCTTTAAACTTTTATACTTATACCATTCGACAAATAAATCTGAGTGCTTGATAGCGCGCGGTGCCCGCGGTAGTGCCTCTGAAAAAAATATGATAACTTAATAAATCGCGCCGATTATCTGTTTATATTTAATATACAAAATCTTGGATAACTATTAATGAGAACTAAGCTAACACGAAGTTTTGGAATCGCTTGCAATTTTTTATAAGGCTACTTAATCCTGATTAATAGATTTTTACATATAAAAGTATTACTACATTAAAGCGAAATCAAAATTTATTTTAAATATAGTGCAGAAAAATAATAACATACCTTGTGGAAGGCCAGCCATTAAAAAAAAAACAAATAACACACTGCTTGTCGATAGACACACTTGACACAAAAAGAGTTCAACAGCGACTGATTAAAGAATAAACCCTATACATTGCGGCATGTCGGCTGTTTCAAAGGATATATTTACGTCATAAAGTAATTTTTTGCCCTTTGGAATGTTTACTTGAAGCCTGTACTTCCCAGAGCGTTGTACAATAATCTTAAAAATGTCATTATATTCGCGCTAGATAGGCAAATTGGACCACTGTGGCGCGTCGGCTTCCCTGTTTTTTCGAAGCAACAAGGGCCTAAATCGCAAAAATTGCAGAGCTGGCTATAAAGTACAACAGAAAGGTCGTTACTGGTCCGATTTGCGTTGAAGTGATCGTAAAAGATTAGGAGAAGCATATCCGTTCATATTTCAGATGTTCCATGCATATTTTCGTTCATAATTTTCCGTTCTAGTTCTTTCAACATTTCAAAAATTTAAAAAAATCTGATGTTCAATAAACATTTCTTTTCATACTTTGAGCTTTCCATATGTCTACCTTCTTTGTAGCGTCATCCGTTACGGAGTTACGCCATACTGGGTGTCGCAACGGCGGACATTCAAGTGCTTTCATTGTTGCATCTATCCAATCTAGTCTAAACCATCAAGAAGGCGAAAGACGAATTATAACCTTAGTTCGTTAACTTTGACAGTTCTCTAAGTGTATGCGTTGGTGAGGTAAAATTGAGTGATCTTAGTTAAGCCATGTAGCGCGGAAATTTTAGTTTTTGACTTTGAATTAATTATTGTAAAGCTGAAAATTTGCAGAATTGTAGTTTTGGTCCAGGACAATACGTACCAAAAAGTCCTCTACTCTCCCCTGTTGGATTCCCTGCTTTTGCGGAGCAACAAGGGCCTAAGTCGCAGAGTTGGATATAAAGTGCAGCAAATAGGTTGTTACTGGTCCGATTTGGGTCGAAATGATCATAAAAGCTTCGGAGAAGCATAATCGTTCGTATTTCACATGTTCCATGCATATTTCGTTCATAATTTTCCGTTCTAGGGCTGTCAAAACTTCGAAGTGGCTCCATTGCGGATAAACGAAGAGTCGGAGGGGAAAACGTATCCGAATAAACATTTCTCTTCATACTTTGGACTTTCGCATCACCCGTTGCGGAGCTACGCCACTTTGGGTGTCACCGCGTGGCGGCCGCTCCCATCATGTGTCCGGTGAATCTGCCCCGGCTGCGCTGATGAGACCAGTTGCGAATTCCTGTTTATATATTATTGGTGTTTTATAAGATTTATTGAATGAAATTTAAATTCTCACACTCAGAAAGTGACTTTATTCGGCTAGACAATTGACATTATTGATCTACTGGGAAGTAAGGTCGTCCGGATCATCATCCATATCCACGACTGACCGTTTGTGCAACTAGATCCTCTACAGCTTCGGCACATGATGCTGCAGTTCAGACCAGAGTTTCTGCACTCGCACCGGGCACGCAGTCCGCCTTGCAGGGACAGGAAATTAGCCATAGCTGGCTGCTTTGTGGTAGGAACAGGAATGGGAACCAGTCCTGATTTCCACCACCAGTCGTCTAGATGAGGAGAGGAGAGGAGTTATGGAGAATACTGTGAGGATTTAATCTCTCGAAAAGCTTCCAGCACTCAACTAATGTGCATGTTCCTACCAAAAGGCAGCCAGCTCGTGATAGCCAGCTACCGCTAATTTCCTGTACCTGCAAGGCGGACTGCGGTGCCTGGTGCGAGTGCAGGAATTCTGGTCTTAACTGCAGCATCATGTGCCGAAGCTGTAGAAGATCCAGCTGCAAAAACAAAAAGTCGTGGATATGGATGATGATCCGGATAAACCCACTTCCCAGTAGATCAATTGTCTAGCCGAATAAACTCATTTTCTGAGTCTGACATGTTAAATTCCATTCGATAAATCTTATAAAACACCAATAATATATAAACAGGAATTCACACTGGGTCTCATCAACGCAGCCAGGGCAGTTCCACCGGGCACATGATGGGCGCGGCCACCACGCGGTCACACTCAAAGTGGCGTAGCTCCGTAACGGGTGACGCTACAGAGAAGGTAGATACACCAATGGAAAGCCCAAAGTATGAAGAGAAATGTCTATTCGCGTACGTTTTCCCCTCCGGGTATTCATTTATCCGCAATGGAGCCATTTCGAAATTTTTTCAAGTTTTGACAGCACTAAAACAGAAAATTATGAACGAAGTATGCATAGAACGTGTGAAATACGAACGGATATGCTTCTCTGATGCTTTCACGATCGTTTAGACCCAAATCGGACCAGTAATAACCTTTTTGCTGCACGTTATAGCCAGCTCTGCAATTATTGCGACATTGGCCCTTGTTGCTCCGCAAAAGCAGGGAAGCCGACGGGTGAGAGTAGAGGACTTTTTGGTACGTATTGTCCTGGACCAAAACTACAATCCTGCAAATTTTCAGCTTTACAATAATTAATTCAAAGTCAAAAACTAGAATTCCTGTGCTACATGGCTTAACTAAGATCACTCAATTTTGCCGCACCAATGAACCAATGCATACACTTAGAGAACTGTCAAAGTTAACAAACTCAGGTTATAACTCGTCTTTCGCCTTCTTGATGGTTTGGACTAGGATATATGCAACAACTCCGTAAGGGATGACGCTACAAAGAAGGTAGACATACCAATGGAAAGCCCAAAATATGAAGAGAAATGTTTATTGGGATACGTTTTGCCCTCCGAGTCTTCATGTATCCACAATGGCGCCATATCAGAATTTTTTAAAGTTTTTTTTAAATTTTTTAAGTTTTTTAAATTTTTTAAATGTTGAAAGAACTAGAACGGAAAATTATGAACGAAAATATGCATGGAACATCCGAAATATGAACGGATATGCTTCTCCTAATCTTTTGTGACCATTTCGACCCAAATCGGACTAGTAACAACCTTTCTGTTGCACTTTATAGCTAGCTCTGCAATTTTTGCGATTTAGGCCCTTGTTGCCCCGAAAAAATAGGGAAGCCGACGGGGGAGAGTAGAGGACTTTTTGGTACATGTTGTTCTAGACCAAAACTACAATCCTGCAAATTTTCAGCTTTACAATAATTAATTCCGGGTACAAGCGATATTTTGACTAAAATTCCTGCGCTATTATACCACCACCACATGGCAGCCCATAGATAACTACTTTTCTAAAATTCGCCCCCCTCCTTTGACTGTGTGTGGATACTTCCACTCTCAGGTAGATTCGATACGTTTTTCAGATGTTTGATTGACGAGAAAGGTAAAAGTTGTACTTACAGTGGATTGCTAACTGCTATATCTCCAAGACTGGCTCTCTTATGCTGCGCTGAGCTTAAATTATAACACTATAACGGATCTTTTCACTTCCAGATATCTTAATTACTTTTTTAGGATCCTCTCTTAAGCTTTCGCGAGAGGTTAGACTTAAAGTTAATCATTCAGTCAGTTGAAACAATACAATTTATTGGTTTAATTCAAAATTGTACAAGAATATGCAATAGCCTATTTTTATAATATTTGTAAGAATTCGCCTCCCCAAACAGGGCGAGGACGAGCGCCTCCTTTAGATGACGAGTATCTCAACCACCATAAAATGAAGAGCGCGTAGTAACAATCGACTTGGCATAAAAGATCTACAACTTCTTAGAAGTGGATGAAAACACTTTGGCTTTGGACTGACGGGTATAATATAAAAATATTTGACTAAAAATTTGAAGTGCACTTGTGGGTAGCTTTAGCTCCAATAGTAATTATATCATTCACAAGAACTTGTCATTTGAAAATGCACGAAAATGCGTATTACAGCAGTATATAAGTAACATGGTGTTTCTGTTCCCTTGCGGCAATGTACTGACGCGACGGCACGTAACCTGATGAGTGTTTAGAACTATGCCACAACTTTGGTTCTAAACGACCCTTATGGAGATGCCCGCATGTACCTTTTTATGTGCCTATAGGGTTTTCCCCTTAATTTCGTTAAATTTAAAGACCTGCCTTTGGATATGTGACTATCTTTTTCTGATGACCCTCCGGTGCTCATGTCCAATGGTCGAGCTGCCGGATAGATTGAAATTCTTTTGATGTGAAAAAGCAGCCTTGGCACTTTTCGTCTTTTTTATCCCCTAAACCCATTTAGACCATTCACGCCTTTACCACTTTTTCCACTTTGCCACTTAATACTTTGCCAACACCAAAAATTTTATATTTTCCTACAATAGGTCCTTATAAGTCCCTATTTATAGTATAGCATAATTCGGCCAGGTGTCGTAAAGTGACCAAAAAATTAATATTAATTCGCCGCAAGTTCGAAGTTTTTACTTTTGGTACCCCACGTCTCTGCGAATGTATAAAAGTCTTTTTTTCTACAACTGTCAAAAAAAGGCTACGTTTGCGCATTAATGGCAGTGTCTAAAATGAGACATTTTTTCATTGACTTTATTTTTTTTGCGTTAAGAATTAAACAAACATCTAGTTCAAAAATATTTATTGTTCTATCAAATAAATCAACTGAAAGCAGAATTTTTTAAATTATTTTATTTTAAAAACAGTATGGTTTTAGTTTAATCAAATGAAAGTTGTAGAAAAAATATTGTTTGCATCTCGAGTGCAAAATTCTTTGGTCATTTCGAACAATTTTTTGACTCGGCTGCGCCTCGTCAAAAAACTTTCGTTCTCGATCACCAAAGTAGTATTTTGCACTCTAGATACAAAAATAACTATTAACCGACTTCATAAAATTTAAAAAAGGAGGAGGTTCTTAATTTGATCCGTATGCATGTTTTTTTTTCTTTCGTATTTGTTCAAGCATTACTTCGCTTAAGCAATTCTATGAAATCTTCTCAAATTGTGACGTATGTCTCGGTGGTGGTCTCTTATTAATTTTATCATGCTACGTCTAGTATAAGGTGAGCAAAAACTGGAAACAATTTTTTTTTAGTGGAGAATATTCGAGAATATGGCGGAGTCGCTGGTCGCAATATAATAATGCGATAAAAAATTAAAATTTCATCGGAATTACAACATTAAAATTGGTAATTAGGTGTTTTAGAAGTAGCTGATAACGAATCTGATTTCAAAAATTAATAATGCAAGATGGCTGCGTTAATTCCAATATTCTTGCAGATTTTTATGAAATTTGATACATAGTGATTTCAGATAAAAAGCCTAATGCTAAGGGTTAAGAAGTCATAATGACGGACATTTTAATCTGTAAAAAATAGATATAGAGGCCACTAAAAAGGGTGAACAAAAATTTTCGAAAAACAAACCGCCTTCAAAAAATATATAGGCCAGGAAACGAAGACATTAATTCGGAAATAAATAGTGCTCAACGAATTATTATTTTAAATTGTAGGGTTGACTCTTAGTAACATACCAAAAGTCCCCAGCCGGGGGCCTCGTGCGTTAGGCGGGAGGGGGGTGGAAAGGGTCGGTTTGTAGATTTTTCGTTATTATCTCGAAAACTAAGCATCCTAGCGAAAAGGTCATTCTATACAAAATGAAAGTAAATTAAGTTGTCTACAAAAAAGATTCTATTCATTTTTTCGCTAGGGGCAGTAGTTAAGTACGTGAGTTTGAAAATGAGAATAGCTGGAAAAACTGTGTATTGAGGGAGGTAATGCTTAACAAGTAGAAAATTTTATAATATTACAAGTATTTACAAGGCCATATTAAGTAATTGGTCGAGGTCATCGTCAAGATCATCATCGTCGTCGCCGTTGATGCTGACGATTGGAGGGCCGTTGGTAAACGAAGCGCGGCAACTGCTTCACACAAGCGAGCAGGGTATGCCTGATTTGCGGCACCTGCAACGGCCCCCGCCACCAGTTGTGCACCCGCAAAATATATTATGTAGGACGGATTCTGGCGCAACTGGGTCCGTGCTTGTGACAGGAAGCCATCCGACCACCTCATCCATCGCTAAGCAGTTGGCTTCTGCTGCTGATCTCCATACACCCAATGCTGATCTCCATACAGCCATTGCTGAATCTGCAAACAATAATTCGTCCTTTGTAGTTAAAATAAAATGTGACACAATCTTGTCTAAGCACAATACAAAACATAAGTTAATGTAAACAAGCATATATTGATACAAACCTGCAAAGGAACTCTAAGGGAATGTTGGTGAGCAGCCGCTCTGGTGGGTGGAAGTGCCGCAAAATCAGGCTTTGGCTTTATCAAGGCTTTAACAAAGGCCTGGTGTCGTACCCAGTTCAGGTCTGTTCCTTGTGGGGCCTGGTACAATGCCAAAAAAAGCTGCAGTCCTGCATGTCCTGTGTTGTTGAGGGATCACAGAAGACTTTGTAGATGTCTGTGACCTGCTCCTCGGCCTTAAAAAATACTTTCACCACACCTCCCTTGCTCTTGTTGTGAATAGCGGAGGTAGTATCACAACCTCTGAACGAATGGAGCAACAGAATGGTCTTCGCAAATGGCTCCATAAGTGTGATCCCTCAGCAACACAGGACATGGTAGCTGATGCAGAACAGCAGCGTTTTTTGGCATTGTACTAGGCCCCACAAAGAGCAGACCTGAAACGGATACGACACCATGCCTTTGTTAAAGCCTTGACAAAACCAAAGCCTGATTTTGCGGCACTTCCACGCACCAGAGCGGCTGTTCGCCAACACTCACTTAGAGTTCATTTGCAGGTTTGTATCAATATATGCTTGTTTACATTAACTTATGTTTTGTATTGTGCTTAGACAAGATTGTGTCACATTTTTTTTAACTACAAAGGACGAATTATTGTTTGCAGATTCAGCAATGGCTGAATAGAGATCAGCAGCAGGAGCCAACTGCTTGGGGATGGATGAGGGGGTCGGATGGCTTCCACAAGCACGGACCCAGTTGCGCCAGAATCCGTCCTACATAACATATTTTGCGGGTGCACAACTGGGTGCGGGGGCCGTTGCGGGTGCCGCAAAGCAGGCATACCCTGCTCGCTTGTGTGCAGCAGTTACCGCGCTTCGTGTATCAACAGCCCTCCAATCATCACCATCAACGGCGACGACGATGATGATGATATTGACGATGAACTCGACCAATTACTTAATATGGCCTTGTAAATACTTGTAATATTATGAAATTTTCTACTTGTTAAGCATAACCTCCCACAATACACAGTTTTTCCAGCTATTCGCATTTTCAAACTCTTATACCCTTAACTACTGCCCCTAGCGAAAAAATGAATAGAATCTTTCTTGTAGACAATTTAATTTACTTTCATTTTGTATAAAATGATCTTTTCGCTAGGATGCTTAGTTTTCGAGATAATAACGAAAAATCTACAAACCGACCCTTTCCACCCCCCTCCCTCCTAACGCATGAGGCCCACGGCTGGGGACTTTTGGTATGTTACTCCTAGGGGTCAACCCTACAACTTAAAATAATAGTCCGTTGAGCACTATTTATTTCCGAATTGGGGGATTTTTCGGTCTTCGTTTTCTGTACTATTATCTAAAAATAAAAAATAAAGATTCACTCAATTTTGCAAATATCTGTCTACATATCAATGGAAAGTAGTAGTATGGCGGCAAACACAGTAAAAACCCTTAGAAAACGGCTATTACTGAAACAGTTTTGTAATTTGGTATACTGATTTCTGTCATTAAAACGTATATTTTTCCGAGCAGCGCCAAATCAAAATGGCTTCCGGTTTCAAAATGGCGGTTATTTTAGAAAATTGAAAAGATCGACGTTTCTAGCTAAACTATTGATTTCATGAAAAAAAGTGATTAAGCAAAATTGTTCCGCATTGAATTTTGAGTAAGAAAGTTCGTATAAGTTTTCTTCTAAAACTAAAAATTTAGGATCTACGGGGTAAAATATCACAAAGTGAGTTTCTTCTGATATTTTACAAAATACGCAAGGTATTGTTCTATACTTGTCATAATAATTATCCTTTAACCATATACCGTGTGTGTAATCGCGGGCTAGGCATGGGGAGTAAGAATTACAACATCGCGTGTGCCAGCTGGCTGAAATGAAATAACAGAGCTGGGATGCTCCACCGACGGACGAATTTACGGCTGCCGGTGTTGTCAGATCTCTCGCGCTACGTGAATGTACATGCCTAATGGGAAATTACACGCACGGTAGTAACAATCAGAGTGGAATTATAGAATAAATTAAAAGACTAGGAGGCATAATATTTTAAAACTCGGTCCTGTAAGCGAATCGCGTAGACAAAATATACCTTATTAATGAAAATGAGAAATATTACGGCTGCCTAATTAAGGACGTTTCCGCTTTAGTCCAGCTACTTTTGCTTAAAGGAGTTTGGAAATTTGAAGAATATTCAGAAAAAGTTTTTCAGGCGCATATTAAACATAATATTGTCAAATTAAAAGCTAAACGTGTCGACATAGTATGGGATGTGAATAAAATGGACAGTTTAAAGTCATACGAGAGAAACTATAGGAGTTGAAATAAGAAGACAATTCCGTAGTAAATATGCTACCAAAGAATTGGTCAGAATTTCTGAAAAACGCTGAAAATAAAACAGAATTATTTTGTTTATTGGCAAATGATATAACAACATCCAATAACTTTAATTCTGTCGAAATTCTGTCAACTGTTGGCAGAGAAATTGCGAAAAATAGTTATTGCAATACTGCTCTAAAATCCTGTAACCAAGAAGAAGCAGATACAAGACTAATATTGCATATTAATCACTGTGTTCAATAAGGTTGGAAGGACATTTACATTAGAACTGTCGACACATGTATTGACTGTTTCATTTTTTTTACTGTTTATATAAAGAAGGGCTAAATAGTTTAAATATACAGTTTGGGGCTAATAAATATTTTAGAGTATTAAAGGTGCATGAGATAGCACAAAAACTAGGCGAAAGCAAGTGTGATGCATTATGAGGTTTCCACTTCCTAACAGAATGTGATACCGTTTCCTTTTCTTCTGGAAAAGGAAAAGTGACTGCTTGGAAGACATGAACGATATATCCAGAAGTAACAGAAGCTTCACGTTCATTTCGAAACCTCAAGAAAATATTCCTGATAAAATTTTATAATTATTCCAACGGTTTGTTGTTTTAATATACTGCAATACTTCTGCCTGCACTGAAGTAAATCAGGCACGAAAGGAATTGTTTACTTCCAAGAACATGACAACGTGTAACATCCCCCTTCAAAGGATGCCTTGGAGCCACACATTTTATGGGCTAGCTTCCAAAATGAGCACATTTGAGGATAGTCTCTGACATCAAATTTGATTTTGCCTAATCTTGAAAAATGAGGGATGGTGCCTGTCCGAAAATGTTTGGATGCCAAACTGGTCAACACTAGGTATCTAAAGCCCTTAGGCAATTAATTCAATGTAGTTGCAAAAAAACGATGCATTGAAACCAAATGTGGTTGTAAGAAAGCCGGCTTGTAATGTACATTACTTTGCACAAATTACAAAGGAATATTCAATACGAACATTATAATTATTGCATTAGATTGTAATAGTATATTACGTAATGAGAATTGTAAGAAGCATATTACGCACGAATGGAAAAGTTACGCACGATGCCGCGTAGCGGCGAGTGCGTATTTCCATGAGTGCGTAATTGCCTTACAACTCGAATTATGTACTATACTTTACCTACGATCATATTTATTTATTTATTTAGTAAAATCTGAATTTAGTTTACTAGTCAACAATGTCATTCAACAAATATTATGTCAGTTTTGACAGCGTTTGAAAATTACGTAGGCGTATTTGTTTTTTTAAACCCCGCGTCAGCGGGTGTCCCGTGCGTTTTGTTTACCGTGCGATTTGTTTACAGTGCGTTTTGTTTACAATACGTAAAATTCAACTTACATGGATGGCAGGTAGTGTGTTTTTTACTATTTACAGTAGTGATCGTAGGTAAAATATACATAAAATCATTTTCTAGTATTTCTCCGTGTAGCGGCTTTATTTTTAGTGTTAGGTAAACATATTGTATAAAGTTTTTTTTATTCAAATTTTAATATAGAATATTTTTCTTAATAATTTTTTTCTGTAACAATAATTATTTAGTTCAAAAACTTGTAAACTTTTAAATTATAAATAAGAAGTAACTTCTTTATATTTTTCTATGTATCGACTCTATTTTTAGCTTTAGGTAAAAAGTTGTGTTAAACTTTTTTATTCAGAATTTAATTTGGAACAATTTTTCTTAACAACTTTTTTTGTAATATTAATAGTTCAGATAGAAAACTCGTTCTTTCAAATTTTCTAAATCGGCCGCCATTTTGAAACCGGAAGCCATTTTGATTTGGCGCTGCTCGGAAAAATATCGTTTTAATGACAGAAATCAGTATACCAAATTGCAATATTGTTTCACTAATAGCCGCTTCTTTCCGGGTTACCGCTGTACTATAGCAAGGAACTGGTTAGGCCAGGCTAGATAAGTGCCAGAATTAAAAAAATAATAATAATAATCCGTTACAGCAAATTGATAGCAGAATATTTTAGAACACATCACAACTGAAGAAGGCAAAATAATCCGAACCACTTGCGATTATCTGGGGTGAAATGGGGTGGGTTTTAGGGGTGAAAAACGGTTTTTTGCGATTTCTGGCTTAACTACGCATCCTATCGAAAAAAGTTAAATATAAAAGTTGTAAGTAATAAAGAGATCTACTACTTTTGTGGAAAGCATTTTTATCCTAACCTCAAAATTTTTCGAGATACACGCAAAAAACCCTTTTTTCGGTTTTTTATTTTTTTCTTCCACAAAAATAATTTGATTTAGCTCAAACTTGGTGTCCCACATAAGCACTATTTTTTTTGGAGCAGAATATTTAGCTGTTGTTGTTTAATTCAATTAAAAAAAAAAAGTGAAATTTTCAACTGCGATTCCTCATAAAAATACTTATTCGATAGAGTTCGGACAGGGCTCATTTTTTTTGTTTTTACTTCTACTTTCAATAAATAAAAATATATATATATATATAGTGCAATGGAAAAAATTGCCGGAAAATCGAAAATTCTGAAAAAATGCCCTTTTTCGTTGTATGTTTTTTAATTATTGTAAAAAATTTGTTATTATTTATTACAATTAATATAATTTTGTAATATCAATGTATGCTACAAACAATAAGTAAAATAATTAATAATTAATTACATTACTCAACCACGTTTGAATTATTAAACAAACAAAAAAGTATGATCTTGATTTCTATGCCTTCTATTGTAACGGTATTGGTACAGCGTATAAGTGACCGCATTTTTATTTATTTGATAATCTAAATACTTTTAATTTTGATTGTTAATAACTTTTAAATTTTAAAAATTGATAAAAATTGCTTTGTTAATTTTAATTATTGAACATAATATAAATATTTTTTTTTTAATAATAAATGTACTTTTTAATAGGTACATGATTCTAATATATTTACATTTTGTAGTAAACATACAATTAATAATAATAATGATAAAATAATAATAATAATAAGCTAGTAGTATTAATCATAAGATCCCTCGGTGGGGTGAGGCATACACTGCTTTCAGAATTGAAGACGATACCGGCATGCCGAAACTCGGCAGAAACTTAGTCGGAAGAATGCAGAAGGCCGTTATCCTTGGCTCGTTATGCCTGCTCAGAGCACACGATTCGCGGACCCAGTGACCACTGACACCACGGCGTAGGGAGTGGTCTCTGGTATTACCAGCGTACCCTCTCTGGTATCGGAGACAGAGAGAAGGGCGACTGGCTTCACAAAAAATAATAATAATAATAATAATAAAATGGCTTTATTTATAATTAAATTTACAGCATATTTCTAAACTAAGGCGAAGTCTAACTTAATAGCTACTCAACTTAACCTTTTACATAATAATTTATGTGTGTAGAGTTTATGTCAATTAGGGCCAGTTGTATGAGCTAAGTTGAGCCAAGTTCAGCTTGAACTAAAATCAAAAGTCAACGTTACGATTGTTACAATAATCGTAACCATGACTTTTGATCTTTGATCAAGCTGAACTTGGCTCAACTTGGTTCGTACAACTGGCCCTAAATATATGGGTATATTATTAAAAAAAAAAAAAGGTCAAATAACATTTTTATATTTAAATTTTAATTGTTTGGGAGCCAAGCGAATTTTTGGGTTGAATTTAAGTCCACAATTTTTGAAAATGAGAATAGATATCAATGTTCGGTTTTCAGGATTTAAGAGATAAATTATTTGTGAAGCAGACAGTTTTGCCTGTTTCTTTTATTTTAAAGAACGTTACTATCTACAGGGTGTGAAAGAAAGTGTTTATTTATAAAAATGTATAACTTAAGAGATTCCACAAAAATTATTTTATATTTTTTTGATGCGTATTTTTTTAGTCACTGGTTTATGAGGAAAATGCAATTTCTCAATTATCCCTCTTATTTTATAATATACCGATTTTTTTCTAAAAACTTATACCTAATTTTTCCCATTTTTTTTTTTTTTTAGTTAGGACTTATTGCGTTTTGCTTATTATTTACGATGTCAATTAAAGAAAAAGGAAGAACCAAACTTTTTTACTATTAATGAAGCAATAAAAATAAAATGGGAAACAGCAAGAACATAGTAGTTTGTGCAACAAATGTGGATATGATATCCATATCACACGGTGAAGAAGCACGACCCCGTAGGCGGCGTGCTCAATTTTTCGAGTGCGATATGGATAATCCACTCGAGTTGTACAGTATACTTTTTCTACGACCAGTTTAAGAAAAAACTACAAATTTTTGAAACATTTACCAAACATTGATGAGGGTATGTGCATCATATAGCTAACATAACCTCAAATTTTAAGATTTTTAAGTTTATTTTTATTTCTAATGTTTGTATACGCATTTTTAACTTGGAGCCATACTGGCTCCAAAACGTAATAATGACGAATTTAATGTACGGCATTATGACGTACAAATGCAAACGTCATTTAGACGTCACTTTTTGGTAACGTGACGTCGCCGATGAATAGTTACCAAAAAATTACGTCAAAATGACGTGACCGTGTTGCCTGGGGCCTATGTAATTATTACACGAACTGTGATTGGTCAGTTTCATATTCATTCTAGATAGTATATGAAATTTATCCGTTCAGTTAACTGGAATTGCCTACTTATCCATCCTATAGACTGTACAGAAAACAGCAAATTTACATAAGGGAGTAGAAAAAAGATATTTATTCACCATGAACTGAAAGTACAAAAAATATATAGTTGAAGTAATCGCATTTGTGAGTGACTTTGAGAGGCAAGAAGAGGTGCAGAAAGCACTGCTATGAATTGGTAGCAAAACTTACTAAAATTATTTTCAAAAACACATTACCAAATAAAGAAATATAAAGTAATTATCGAACTATATTTTCACAACGACAGTATAAGCTCGACTGCGATGTCCTAACTGCGGTCCTGGGTTAAACAACACACTCATACGTTTACACCTACAAACCCACGTCAGATAGCTGGCATCGAATGGCCGCTATCTTCTCTCTCACTTAATGTAAAAGTGAAGTAAAGACGGAAGATGAGTTGTAGCCTTTTTTATTCCCCTTGCCTCTCACTACGCTTCTCACTAATACGATTACTTCAAGTATACTTATTTTTATTACTATTTTAGAGGAGCCGTCGTAAGGTTTTATAATAACCTACAATGATCTGCGCTTACGAAAGCCAAAAATGCTTAACGGCGAAACATGAGGAACTTGATAGATTTTTAGAAGAAAATGATATCTTATAAAATAAGAAAAATGTGAGAAATTGCTCTATAAACCGGTGACTAAAATAATGCGCATTAAAAAAATATAACATAATTTTTGTGGAAGTTATAAAGTTTGGTTAAAAAAAACAGCTTTCTCTCACACCCTGTAGCTAGTAACGTGCTTCGAAATAAAAGAATCGGGCAAATCTTGCTGCTTCACAAGCAAATTTTGTCTTAAATCCTGAAAAACGCACTTTGATATCTATTCTCATTCTCAAGGAATGTAAAATTAAATTCAACCCAAAAATTCGCTTGGTCCGTTTCAGTCCGTTTATAGCCCAGTTTAGTTTTTTTCGAGACGGTTGCCGCAAAAATAGTGCACGAGACTCATTCGGAAAGTGTTACTTCTGGACTCGTCCAGAAAAATATCACTTTCCGGAATTCCTACGTAAATAACTATTTCAATAATAATCCAGTAACCTTGTCATCAAAAAAGGGGTTAGCTGACGTTAAATCAGGTATCAGGTATTTTTTAATATGTTGTATAGGTTCAAAAATTAATGTTAAATCCAAGTTTACGACCTCGGCAGACCTCCGGACCTTGGTCAAAAATCCAAAAAACTGGCAAGATTTTTGTATTTTTTTCAATTTTTGTTGATTTTAACACCTAAGGCCTACTTATTTAGTAAAAATAATTTTGTATTTTTTAAAAGTAGACTAAATTTGTTATAAACTGGTGCTAGAGCGGACTCTGTAGATTAAATAGTATCCGAGATACAGCTGTTCAAGGTTTTGCAAAATTTACACTTTTCGACATATTTAACAATTTTCAACTTAAAAATCTGTGAAATACGTACTACTACTACTATGACTAGGTTCAGAAAATGACCGGGAGGCTTGCCTTAACTGACCGGCCTACGAGGGGAAAACCTCCATAAAAGATCCGACAGCGAAGTCGCTAAAACCTGCGGATACCGGGCGACCTCCGCAGTATATAGTCTTGCCTCCGGGATGAGCGTCACCTGGGTTGACCGAACATCGACCCGACTCGTGGGACAAATAATGCAGAAACTAAACAAAGCAGATGAGAACAGACCTTCTACGGTAACTCTGAAAGTGGTGAATACTAAACCAAAAGACGATACAGCATTCCTGGGAGAGAACCAGATCAAAGAGCAAAAAAAAGCTGCTGGCTCAGAAAATAAAGAGACCGATCCCTTCAGGAGACGTGACAGCATTGCCAGGTCCCCACCAAGGGAATCGGGAGACCGAAACATGACCATGGCAATGGACGAGGTAAAAGCAACGGGAGGGAAAACCTCAGCGGAAGGAATTCAATCTTAACTTATGATAGGCAGGATACAGGTAATTAGTAAATTGCAGAGGAGCAACTCAGTCGGGGAGGAGAGTAGAAAGCGCAAGGTGCATGATACCTCCCTCTGGAGTACGGACCTAGAGCCGTACAAAAGAAAGGAGAGCCCACTGGCCTTCGCTTTAACTGAGGCCCTAAATGCGATCACGCAGCATACAAAGAGGTTAGAGAAAATGATGGAAGAAAACCCGAATACTAAAAGGGAAATAAAAGAACTGGCAAAGAGGCTGAAAAGGTCAGTGGACGTCATTAATAGAGACCCCATAAGACAATGGCTGAAGGACAACAAGTGGGAGGGAGTCGAAAAACAAATGTTTGACGCAGACATGCAAACAGATACCTGCTCTAGAAGCAAGGCAAACTCAGTAATTGCCACGACGCAAACCGTCCCTACAGGGAAGTGGCACAAGGAGGAGGAAACGAGGAAAAAGACAGAGGCAATAATTAAGGCAACCAAGGAAACCACAGATTATGAGGAGTGGCTGGAGACTGCTAATCAGGACTGGCCGGAGGAAGCTTTCCTACAAATCGAGCTAGAGGAAGGAACTCCCAATTGGGGTGGAGACGAGGAAGATATTCTACTAATAGTAGATGCCGATGACAAGGGGGAAAAGGAATACTGAGAAGAGCGAGGGAATCCTGTCCAATCGCCAGGGAGATACTCAGTACTCAGCTAACGGCAGGGCAAATAGTATACGGAGCTTCTAATACACGACTAGAAATTAGCAGGGATGGGACCCAGAAGGAAGGTAAACGGTATACCTTTTTGCTACCTCGCAGTCCTACGGGAGAGGCAGGATACTCGAGAAACGTATCAAATGCTACAGGAGTGTGCACAATTTGTAATGGAGTTGGAAACGAAGAAGCTGTGCATCATAGCGCAAGAAGGAGTAGATAGAGTATTGTTAAGGAAGATAACTGAATTTGTCTTTTAAAGGCCAGGACAGGGAGATAAGAGTGCTATTCCCCCCAGGAAGGATGCCAAAAAAGAAGAATGATACGGAGAAAGGAAATACCTGGGCAAATATGGCGGCCACTCCAAATGAGGGAAGCTCTAGAACGGACACGATCCAACAACAGGCTCGTACCGGTGGAAGAAGGAGAGGAGGTGAAAGGGAAATTCTCTTCCTCAAGGAAGAGGGAGTCTCGTATAAGGACCTTCTCACGAAGATTAAGAAGGTTGATATAAAGACTATAGGAGTAGAGGTAGCAAGTCTCAGAAAGACTAAAAGAGGAGAGATGCTTATAGAAGTCGTGGGGGGCAGAGGAGCATCGGACCCATTGAAGGAGGTTATTGGTAAACTCGGCAAAATTGATGTGAGGGCTAAAAAGGATATGGTCATTACAATTAGGGATCTGGACGCTGCGACCACCGAGGAGGAGATCAGACATGTAATAGCGACGGAGGCAGGCGTCAGAGATGGGGAGATCGCAATCGGTTAACCGGTTATTTACATTTTTATTTACCGATTTACCGATTACTAAAACTTACGGTAAATTGCAATCCCTATTACCGATGCGGTTACTAGAGCTTGCAACGAGTCAATGCCCAGGAAGGGAAGCAGAAAGACCAGGAGGGAGGTCTATTGGTCGACGGAGGAGATCGCAGCTCTCAGAATGGAATGTATTGCGATTCGTCGGCAGGGTATAAGGCAGAATAGGAGAGCAGGACTTGGGGAGGACCCATCTCTCCAGGAGTACCGGAATTCCAGGAAAAACCTTAGAGAGGCAATTAATAGATCAAAGAGAGAGACGTGTGGGGAATTATGCGACACTGTGGATGGAGATGTCTGGGGAGATGGCTACAAGATAGCGACTCGACAGATCAGAAATCCCCAGAAAGGGATATAGTCAGATGGAGGGCGGTAGAAGTGGATGTGGTCCACCCACTCACGGAGGAGGAGCTGGAAGCAGCATGTGCCAGACTTAAAAGTGGAAAGGCTTCAGGTTTAGACGAAATTCCGCCTGAAATAGTCAAGCTAGTTGCGGAAGAATACCCGGGAGACATCTTGAAAGTAATGAATCGTGCCCTAGAGAGTGGGGATTTCCCTACCGATCAGATGGAGGAAGACCAGAGTCATCCTGATCCGGAAAGGGAACAAGCCGCCGGAGGACCCGTCATCCCACCGATCGCTATATTTACTTGACGCGATGGGCAAGCTCCTCGAGTATCTAATACTGGGGAGATTAGAGAAGGAAATAGCCGAGAAGGGTGGCTTATCTGAAAGCCAGTTCGGTTTTCGGAAAGGACGATCAACGGTAGGAGCCATAAGACTACTAAAGGAGACGGCAGGGGAAGCCCTAGCTACCAATTTGTAACAAATTTAGTTTACTTTTAAAAAATTCTAAATTATTTTTACCAAACAAGTAGCCTTTAGGCATCAAAATCGACAAAAACAAAAAAACAAAAATCTCCTAGTTTTTTTGGATTTTTGACCAAGACCTGGAGGTCTGCCGAGGTTGTAAACATGGATTTAACATTACTTTTTAATCCTAAACAACACAACACAAAAGCATAGATACCTGATTTGAAGGACGTATAAAGTTACTGTGTTATAACTAATAAATTAATTTATATAATTTCAGTACAATCAAGTTCAAAGTTTTAAAAAAACGCATACTATGCATATTCATCTCTTATGCAGATACAAATGCAGATTCCATTTATCATCTTAATCATTAACTTCAAGTCATGACTTTTAATGTGCAAGAGGCTACGACTTTTACAGAAGTGTGATTTATTAACACTGAATAAGCTTCGACAGAGAGATGAACAGGTAATACCTGCTAAGTTGGAAAAATTTGTTGAGTAGATTGGACTGAATCAACACAAGAAGCCCCACAGGCTCAATTAGTGCAGCCTTATTTACTATTCTCTCGTATTGCTGTTATCCATTTAATCTACTGCATTTCCTTTGAAAAATAATGGACAAATGAACAACAGGCGAAGGTGGAAGGGAAGTATAATTTTACATAAAATTTTCAAAGCACATGGACAAAAATTTCCACTTTCATCTCAGATTAATCAAAATACCCCGTTGGATATACAGGGTGTTCCTTAATGACGTATACGTAATATTTCAGGGAGTAATTCCTTAGGTCATTTTATGAGGAAAAGTTCATATGAACATATATCCGCAAGGGTTTAAATTTTTTGTTGAATTTTTTCTTTAAATCGTTATTCTTTAATATCTTAGAAACTACTTTAGATATTATTTTCAATTTTGGTATGTGTTAATAGGACATAAAACCACATATTTTAGTTAGAAAAGTTATTTTATCACTGTACCAGTGGCGTCCATGCAAACATGTAATCTGATATTTTTTACCAAAAAAGTGGTACGCCACTGACATTTTCCATGTGAATATTTTTTCTGATTAGCCTGGCCAATTCTACATGAAAATGGTCTCCTGCGTTTTTCTCGTCAGATTAAAGTAATTAAATTCAAATTGCTTAATTTAGCAGTATTGACTAATAATTTTTCAACACATAAATATAAGAATACCCTGACTGACTGATCTATCAACGCACAGCTCAAACCGCTGGGTCTAGAAACTTTAAATTTTGCATAGAGGTTCCTTGAATGACGTAGGCAACCACTAAGAAGGGATTTTTCGAAATTCGACCTCTGAGGGGGTGAAAGAGGGGGTTGAAATTTTAGGTTTTCTCGGAAACTGTTAGATCTAGATGCGTGAAATTTGGCAAAAATATTTTTTGTTGAAATCTATTGGATACGTGTAAGACGAAATTTCGATTTTCACTTTTTGAAGGGGCGAAAACGGGGGTGGAAGATGGTTTAAAGGGCACCCGTATTCAGAAACGTGATTATTCGAGCGATGGACTCTTCTGAGGAAATAAGAAGACACGTATTCAAAAAGAACCCTCCGAAAGGGTGAACGGAGAGGGGGAGACTGTTAAGCTTTTCGGAAACGGTTAGACCTAGAAGCGTAAAATTTGGCAGAAATACTATTTATTGTAATCTATTAGACACGAGTAAAACGAAATTTCGATTTTCACTTTTTGAAGGGGTGAAAACGGGGGTAGTAGATGGTCTAAAGGATACCGTATCTCTGAAATCGCGTAAGTCAGAAACGTGATATTGCAGCGATGGGCTCTTCTGACACACGTATTCGACGGTTTTCAAAGAGATCCCCACCCCCGAACAGGCGAACAGGGAGAGGGAAGTTTTTAAGCATGAAATTTGACACATACCCGCCCATGTGCTCTATTGTCGGTTAAAATAATAATTTTTTCGTTTATCTCGCTCTATAACACAAAAATAGACAAATTGCGATGCGCAGTGGGTCTCCCCGAGTAATAAGAATGCGCAGTGGGTTTTCTCGAGCACTATGGATGCGCAGAGGGTTGCCTCGGGTACTATGGATGCGCAGTGGGTTTCCCCGAGTACTATGGATGCGCAGTGGGTGTTCTCAAGTACTATGGATGCGCAGTAGGCCTCCTAGAGCACTATGGATGCGCAGTGAGTTTCCCCGAGCACTATGCATGCTCAGTGGGTTTCTTCGGGTACTATAAATGCGCAGTGGGTCTCCTCGAGTACTATAGATGCGATAGATGCGCGGTGGATTTTCCCGAGCACTATGGATGCTCAGAGGGTTTATTTAAATGCAATGAATATGCAGTAGGTTAGTATGCCAATGTTCCTAATTCCACGCGGATGAAGTTCCACGCGGACGAAGTCGCGGGCATCAGCTAGTCCTGGAATAAATGACGTTTTTGCAAACATCATTTTCAAAGCAGTATTTATTAACATAAAGTAAGTTGTTGGTGTTCAAAATCATCTCATCGTATTATTTCTTCGATTTTTGGTGTTTCATTGAATTTATTTTATTTTTTCGCTGTTTTTATTAGAGTATGTAACGGTCATTTTTATTTATAGTCATAAAAGCCCTTAAATTACGTTATTTTATATTTTTCGTGCATAAATTACCTATTTTGTTACCTTTTAAAAAATAAATTACCGCCGCTACTGTAGGATATTTGTTAATCTTATTTTAACCGCCATGGAGGATGATGTCATGCCATAGCGCGACGTCTGCTTAAGTGTAAGGTAGCATTTTGAAAACTGGACAGATGATTGGTCCTTTCAAATGTTATGCTATGTCATAATGTTGCTCCCCACCCACCTATTATAAATACCGAGCCGGGCGGTAGCCATAACACTTTTCCACGGCCGCTTTAAGCGAGCCCACAGTCAATCTTTTAACCAAATTTGAGTGAAGATATTAAAAGTTCCAGAATTTAAATGGTTTAGTTAAACCATAAAAATTATAAATTAATTATTTATTTAGTCTCTTTCCTTCGTTTAAGCTGGTTAAGGAATTTGACAGCCAGATTATGTGTGCTTTTGCGAGCTGTATGTTCGAAATAAGTCTTGTATGTGTAATATCCACCTAAAAGTGGCTAAATAATAGTGCGTTCAATCTACGTTTTCAACTTTAAATAGGATTGCAGTTTTATTGGTAATGTCCAAAGTGAACTTATGTAAGTACCTATCGGAACTTTATATTTTCCTGTTTATGCACGAGTCATCAATTTGGGAAGATTTGAGCCAGTAGTTTATCAAGTTGATCACAGTGTAGTGCGTGTTCGTTACCTTTACGTTTTCGTGAACACTGCAAGCAAGCTTAATTTGTACTTGCTAATTTTTTATCTCGACTAAACACTCAAATTTACTTTTGGAGTGCTATATGTTTAATATTAAAATTTATCTTTACGTATTTCGTTCGAGGAATTATGTAAATTTTTGTGGGTGTATAAATACTCCCATTTGTACCTTTTAGTTAAGTCTTCTAGCTTGTTTTTGCATTTAAACTTAAATAAATATTTAATTGCTCATTCTTGGATAATTTGCTCGGAAAATAATTCTGATAAGTGAATGAACAATCATTTATTTATTATTAATAGTTTTTTTCTTGCGGAATTGGCCAATCTCCCTTGATTACGCTTTATCTATTTATCTTTTGTATTTTATACCATTATGTCTGTCTCTCCGTATATCTGTGAATTTGTTTGATTATTTGTTTGTACTTCTTTATTCGTTAGCACAAATTTATTCGCCCATACCCTGTAGTGTTATTCTCATTTGCTCTACCACTTTGTTAATAAATTAGTTTATTGTTAATTTCGTATTTTTATTTATTTAGAATTCATTTTAAATAACCCCAAGAGAGACAGGGCGTTATAAGTATCTTAGTAAATCTGGTGAATTATACGAATGCGAAAATGCATTACGTACATAGTCTCGCAGATGGTAATGCAACAAAAGCCAGAAGTATGTATCAGGAAAGATATCCTATTCGTGCCTTGCCAGAGAGCCGATTCTTCTCGACTAAAAGGTACTGCGGAAGGTAGAACTCGAACTGTCAAAACACTCGAAATTGAGGAAACGGTGCTGCAGGACATCGATGAACATCCTGAGACGAGTATGAGGAAGATTGCTAGAGCTCTGAATTTCAAATTGTTTAGCGAATTTTGGTTGATTTTTTGTTGTATCCGTACCATATTCAAGGAATACAAGCATTATGTTTGAACTTCACGTCCAACATTAGGTTTTAGCGATTTTATATAGTTATATATAGAGAGACTGAGCAGTCTTACCTTTATCTTCTCGTTCGGGCCGGATGGTTATTAGATCGGATGTTCTTGATCTGGCCAGATTACTCTACTCGAAGTCCCATCAAATATATAACACACAACACATAAAAAATAGCGAAAGTAGCGAATTGCTTAGTATATAATAGCGAAAAAAGCGAAACGAAATGTATGTATCGAAAGCCTTGATGCGAATCCCCTTGGCGGGTTATTTTCTGTTTCTCGCGCAGGAAGGCTGACTTACTAGCGCTCTCTATATATTTCACGCGAAATCTTAGAATACCATACAATGACACCTATTTATTATTGCTAATCAAAGAAAATTAATAAAACAATTACTATAATATAAACAAACAAAAAAAAACTATATTAAGGACGAAACACATTACTTCTCAGGGATTTTTTACAGCGTGTGAAATTCTGTCAGCGGTACCTTCAAAACCACTAAATCCGCAGTTTAAATTTTCTTCACAGATAAAACAAGTTTTTCTAGGAATGCTATTCAAAATTTCCATAACAATCATGTGTGGGCTGAAAAAAAACCCCATGCCATAACCGAAACCCATTTCCAAGAGAAATTTTCGGTCAATGTATTGGTAGGAATTATTGGTAATAATCTTATAGGACCTTTCTTTCTGGCAAGACGCCTTAATGGATAATATTACCTGCATTTTATCCAAGAAGAACTACCTGTGTTACTTGAAGGTATACCAATTGTGTTAAGGAATCAAAAGTGGTACATGCACGATGGAGCTCCTGTTCATTTCAGTGTAATTGTTCGCGACTATTTACATGTGGTTTATCCTAATCGTTGAATGGGTCGTGAAGGACCTCAGCAATGGCCAGCAAGATTCCCGATCTCTATAGATAGGATTTCATTTTGTGGGGTCATCTTAAAACCCTGGTGTATAAAACTTCTATTAACACTTTAGAAGATTTAAGAAGACGGGCGAAAGCATTCCTATTAAATGAAGGTGGCCATTTTCAACAATTTTTATAAAACAAAATTTATCATTTATCAATGTTAATAACAAAATTAGTTTCAATTTGAATTTAATTGTTTTAATCAAGAACTGTGCGTCTGATGAGAAAAACAAAACAGACCGTTTTCATGTAGAATTGACCAGTTTAATCAGAAAAATATACACATGAAAAAATGTCAGTGGCATGCCACTTTTTTAGTAAAAAATATCCGAGGGTATGTTTGCATGGATGCCACTGGTGGAGCGCTAAAATAACTTTTCTAATTAAAATATGTGGTTTTATATCCTATTATCATATACCAAAATTGAAAATAATATCTAAAATACTTTCTGAGATAATAAAAAATTCAGATTAAAAAAAAAATTCAACACCCTTGTAGCAAAAAATATAATATGAACTTTTCTTCAAAAAATGACCTGAAATATTGGCACGTCATTAAGGAACCTCCCTGTATAATATTTGTTGTACCCACCCGGTATGTCTATTATCTAGCGTTTATCATTTTTTTTGTTTTATCTTACTTGTGAAAAGTAGTAGATGTGTTGCTTACTATACTGAATAGAGGGAAATCTTATCAGGAATTTTATCTTCCATACTTAATCTTTATGTGACGTGTGATACTTAACTGCACATAAATGTCTACTAGTATAAATAGATTTACAGGTTGTTCATAAAAAAATAATCTATATATTTAAATTACAAATAGTTTTTCTTCTCCGAACTTGTCTTCTCACACTGGACCGATTTTGATGATTCATTTTCAAAATCAAAGCTCTCTATTCCCAGCTGTGTTATCACTGATTTTCTTTTTTTTATTATTATTATTTTTATATGTAAAAACGTAATACAAATTCAAATAAATAAATCATTAACTGTTTCGCACTATATGCGTTCCATATTTATGGCGCCCCCTACATCAATCTCTGCATGTTCGCTAGGAACTAAATATTATGTGGGCATAGTTTAACTTAAAACCTGAGCGTATGTAAGTTAGTGGACGGATGCTATCGATAGTTTTCGATTGTTTTGGTGATCGCTATCGATAGTATCGATAGTACCTACTATCGGTAGTGAATAAAGCATTATTTGAGAAGAATAATCGACAGAAATCAAAATACATTGTTATAAAAACAAACTTCATTCGTAACATTCGTATTTTGCAAACGCAGAGAGTCTAATTAAAATGTCTACAACAGCCGGAAAAGAGGAAGAGATTCAGATTTAGTAATGCGCGCTCATTCGGCATAATGGAGCACAAATACCAGCTTGGAAAAGTGTTTTGGTATGAATACGCCGCTATCGATATACCATTTGTTAATTATCGATAGTTTTCGATAGTCATAAACTATTCGGTGAGTTAAGCCAAAATAATTTAAAAACTGAATTAATGGTTTTCACCACTAGTGAGCTAGAAAAAAGCCTATTAGTAAAAATGGATCATTCCACCATCCAGCAAACGAGCGTGACTAAATTTCTTCTCAGATTAATTCTAAACTATCTTGGAGCTATTAGATAGAAATGATAAACTTACCACATATTGTTTTGTCCTACGGCAGCTTAGAACTAAAGTAAGTCTGAGCATATTGAAATTGTACCACTTTGAATATATTCATTCCTGTTTAAATTATGGTACCATTTGTTCGAATTAATGATATATTAGTCATGCAAAAGAAAATCATACGAACTATTACAGCAATTTTTATTTTACACTGTGTTGTTTTTTAAACACGAATCCTGACAAATTTGTTAAAAAACGGGATGACTCTGAGCACTGCAGTTTAAGAATAAATAATAATATAAACTTACCACAACATCGCATAACCATGGTTACCAACCTTTTGTTATGTCCATAAAGCTATTTAATAAACTTCCAACTTCCGTTAAAGAAATGACGAGCATTTATTCATTTAAGAAAGCCGTAGAAAATTATAATGTATTTTATTCTGTGTCAGAGTATCTTGATTGCTCAGATTTTTAGTGGACGTTTTATTGCAATAGTTTTATTATGATATTTCATACATATATGTGTTTTTATACCTAAATTTTTAAAAATTGTGTCGCTGTTTTTCTTTTATTTTTCTTTTTTTCAGTTTCTTTCTGTAGTTTTTAGATATTTACAATATTCTGTACAAGTCCTATTGATAATAAAGTTATATTGTGTTGTGTTGTATTGTATTGTAAGTATAATGAAAATTCTTTCAATTTCGTTAGTCTGTGCGTATGCCTATAGTGTTGTCTGTATATTAACGTCATTTTTAAAAACCTATATTTGATGGATACAAATAATATTTGACAGGTTACTCATGTTATTGTCAAGGAAGAGACCTGACAACTTTTAATGAAGAGTATACACAGGTTAGATACCTTTAAAAAATTAAATAAGAAATAATAATAATAAATAACAAATTGGTTATTTACATAAATTATATAGGCTACTACACAATACATAATAATTTGATACATTAACATATATTACAAGGTTACTTACAGCTTCTTCTTAAAAGAAGAGACCACAAAAAAATCTTGCAAATGGAAATTATTTCTTAGTTCATTAACACTCCAAACACTATATTATTTCAAAATATCTAAACAATAACATACATACACATACATACACAAAAAACATCTAAAGACAACGATCCTGATTCTCTAATCTTAATGCTACTAAATACACTACTATAATACTAAATACATATTTTAACCTATTTTATCCTCTGTTAATAATTTGTATACCTCGTCCCTTCTCATATTGAGTACAAACTGTTTAGTCCTAGCCTTAAGTTAACTTAAGAAACGTAAATCCCTTATATCAGTTGGAAACACATTATAAAATCTAGGAGCTAAGAAAGCTAAGCTTCTTTGACCAACTGATATTTCAGCAGCAGGCGCTTTCGCTTGGCCCTGTATTTCATTCCTAATTTTATATGTATGGTCGATTAAAACTAATTGATGTTTGTATTTCCACTGGGGAACAGTTTTTAAAAAGCACATTTGCCTCAAGTCCAAAATTTTTGCCTCATCTTATACAGTGAATTTGAAAGGTATTATTTTTTTGATATATTATTTTTAAAAATTTCTTTTGTAAAATTTCTAATTTTCTAATTTATTTAGGTAACTAAACTGCTGACCAATTGAAATGGACCAAGTGCATTTTTAAGTTGAATTTAAATCCACATTTTTTTCGATAAGCGGTTTTCAGAATTCAAAATATAATTTATTTGTGAAACAGCGTGTTTCGCCAGATTCTTTTATTTTGAAGCACATTATTAACTACAGGGTGTGAAAGAAAGGTGTGTTTTTTATCAAACTTTATGACTCCCGAGATTCCACAAAAATTATTTTATATTTTTTTCATGCGTATTATTTTAGTCGTTGGTTTATCAAATCTCGACGGAATTAGTCTAGTTGTAATAAAAACCTAACGCAATTATTTTAATGAGATTTAATGATAAATAATGTTCAAAGAGCACAAGTATTTGACAGCTGACTCCCACTGAAACCTGTCACCCATGGTGGCCGTCAGTGTCTGTAGGTAGCTTAAAGTTGTTAAAAGCATGCGCAGTTATCACTAAAATATACGAGAAGCGGGTAAAAAGTATATTATTCATTCATATTATAGTAAATTGTTTAATTACATACCAAATATTATCGTCCCCCATCACATTCTTTTCATTGAGTATTTGTTTAGTCAGTTCACCTTGTATATTTTTCACTAAAAGTACATGAGGTTTTTTCTTGGCTCTGCCAAATATTCTTCTCCGTGGAATAGTTTTTAAAACATAGTGCCAACGGACAGAAAGACTGGCAGAACTGAAAGGTCTTAATTTCCGCAATCTACCTAATCTTAAAAGTGAAATCCAAAGAACTCACAGATACTGGTTTTTCATGATTACAATACTTCCCTTCGATACACGATGGAAATAAATACGATCAAAAATTTAATTTAATAGGAATCAATTTTCGACCATTCCATAAATACATCTCATTAGATTGACTATAAATATCTCATTAGCAAATTTGATATATTTTATTTTGCATAAACCACTCAGTAACTATCTTAACATTTTCTTTATCAGTGAATATATAGATTAATATTTATTATATTTGCCTAAATGGTTATGTTTGTGTAGTGTTGATGACCTGTACAATATGTGCTTAACTAATTTGCATCGATAATGTAATTAGCAACGGTCGTAAATCACCCAAAAAGATCTTTATTAAGAGCGGTAGCAAGAGACATTTGGAAGGCTTTGAGTAATTACTGAAAATTTGGTCATTGCAGGTAGTACATAATTATTTCATTAAGAAACTGAAATGGCGGATATTTTAAAGAGAATTTTTCTAACTTTACATCTCATTATGACAGCGTGTGAATAAGTCTTTTGAATTTTTCAAATCAAAAAACTATTATAGCGTTTTGGAACTTTAGAAGCATTCAGAGCTACCTGGTAGTTAACTGCAATTGAACTCAGATATTTATAGGAGGTAATTGTCAATACACCGGTATTGTTTTGAGTGTCCACTTTTCAAATTACTGCGTAAAGGTAGTTAAACTACTAATGTAATTTTAACCACTGAAGTAAAAACTTTCGTATTATTAAATACAGCGTGATCTACCAAGAAATGCGGAAAATAAAGTGGTGTGCTAGCCTTCAATGTGGGAAAGCCCCTGCAAAATTTTAGAGGATTCTGAGGTAATTTAGTATTTTAAATTATTAGTCAATTTGCGAAGATACACTACTGATGTTGTGTAAGTCCTGGCCTAATTCTGAAGAGGTCGACGAACTTACTGGTGAAAGAACGTATTCGAGTTGTTTACATTTCCTTAATTGGCATAGAAAGTGAAGCCGGCCGGCGAGATCAAAAACGATCCAGCGCCAGGTAGTCAACATTGTTGGTACGCTTTGAAGATAATTGGAATTCCAGCGGACCAATTCACTTTTACGAATGAGTTCAAAGCATGCCGACAAGGCTGGCTCCGTGCCGCTGGATCGTGTGTAGACCCCTAGAGAGCCGCGTTTTTTGTTTTCGGTCGAACAATAGTTACACGGCCGTGTCATTGACCGGTTTAACTAAATATCTCGTATATCTGCTTGCCATTTCAGCATGAGATCAATGTCTTCGATTTATTTCGATTTATTTCGGTATTTTTGTAGTGTGATTTGAATAAAACCAAAAGCTCACTTCTATCTTATTATCCAGCTTTGCTGTCAGTAGTGTCAATCCCAAGTCTGATAAAGTGATATGGTTGTACCGCGTTATGTTAGATTAGTTGAAGTCATTGGCGGCGCATTCCTATAAAAAAATAAGGTAATTTTTTTTATCATTTTTTAAAAATTTTTCATTTTTTTTACTCCTTTTGGTGGGGACAACCTACTGTTAAATTTTCCGCATGTCCTGGTAGATCACGTTGTATAATGACTAAATAAATAGTGGATTGTGTGAGTCGGAAAAGACCCGAAAAACCCGATTATTGTCTGATGCAACCAAAGTAGTTCTTCCCCCCGTTTTCGAGGATGCTGAACACCGTGGTGGTGGTGGCAGAATTTCTATTTGGGGTGACCCACCCACCCCCGCAAACGGCCAAAAGCCATCCCCAAACGGGGGTTAACGGATATTATAATTGTTTGACTTGGTGATCCCCCGTTTTCGAAGATGCTGAACACAGTGGTGGTGGCAGAATTTGTCGTTGAACCACCCCCGCAAACGGCCAAAAACCATCCCCAAATGGGGATGCGTATTATAATAATTTGAGGGACTCTTACTTGGCGATCTCCGTTTTCTAGAATGCCGAACACCGTGGTGGTGGCAGAATTTCTCGCAAACGGCTAAAAGCCATTACCAAATGGAGTAAAACGCGTATTGATCATGTTTCACGGAATATAACTTACTGATCTCCCGTTTTCAAACACACCAATTATGAGGAGGACCCTGGGACGCGTGCCTGACACCTGCCCACCTCCTCGACGGCCAATAACCACCCTCCAAGGGAGAGAGCGCTGTCATCATACCACTGGACAAAAAGGTTTCCCTCCCTCAATGGCAAAAAAGTACCCCTTCGCATTTTCATAATGAGTGTAACTGCACAGGTTCAAAGAACGTAAAAAATAAATTTAAAATAAAAGAAATAAATATATATATTTTTTTATAGTCACAGTATTTTATAATGTAAGTAAAGCCAGCGTAACAATATATGCAGTAATTGTTTGCGTCAATAAAAATATTTTATATAGTATATTGTAATTAAATAAATCAGTTATTATATAAACCTATTTTCCCAAAAAATATGTACAAAAAATATACATTCATCTTTTTGCAGCTCCATAGTAAATGAAGATGATTACTTTGTTGACGAGATCGAGGTGACATCTTAATGTTTTTTCCTGTTTAGCATCCCCAGAAACAGGGGGAGGGCGGATAACTTTGCCCGGAGGTATGCTGAGAACGCACTGTCATCCCTTTGGAGGGTTGTTATTGGCCATTTACGGGAGTGGGTCACCCGAGGAAGAATTTCACCATCACCACGGTGTTCAGCATTCTCGAAAACGGAGGATCATCAAGTAAGAGTCCCTCAAACAATTATAATGTGCGTTAGCCCCCGTTTGGGGATGGTTTTTGGCCGTTTACCCAACGAGAAATTCTGTTCAGCATCCTCAAAAACGTGGGGGAGAACTAATTTGGTTGCATCAGGCAATAGTCGGGTTTTCGTCCGACTCACCCACTAAACAAAATATATATCCGTAATATTACGCAATATTAAACTGAAGTAACATATTAATGTTTTCTTGCAATATGATATTTATATTAAAATAACCTAACTTTGGTATAGCTGAGAAATGTTAAATTGCAAAATATTGAAGAAACATTTAGTTAATATTAGCTCGAAAATATTTCCGTAATATAAACAATTATATTTAACAAATGTATGTCACATATTATAATCAATGTATCTTTAATGTTGCCATTAAAATAAGCATATTATATTACAAGAATGTAACTTGTAATATTACACGAAAATATTTCACATATATAACTGTAAATGTGTTACGAATGAATCTCATAAATTATGAATAATATGCATTTGATCATACATTAACATTATTTGCAACGTTTATTCTATGTAACTACCATGAACTTCTATGAAAACTCGCCTATTCTCGCCTAAAATAGTATGAACATAACCTTAAAATCTTCGATATCTTGTGAGTAAGTGTGTTGCGCCTTAATGCCCTTATTTTCAGAAATGGGTGATAAAAGCGAGAATAAGGTAAGTAGATAATTACAGTAATGTAGAAATTCGTGGAAACTTTTAGCAACAAAATAAAAATAAACTTTAAATTTTATTTAGTTACCTTAAATTTGCGGTATTTTTACACCTGTGTTATTTGTCGAAGCACACTAATTGCATTTTATTGATAAACATATAACATTAAAATATTATTCTTGTTTCAACCTGCTTATTTTAGGTCAGTTATTTATTGCTTTACTCATCGGAGTTGCATATGTGGTCCTAATCACGGGGATAAAAAAAAATAAAAATTTGATATTAGGCCACCGATAAGTAAATCAATTGTCCCTGTTTTAAGTTGGCTGCTCGACCAACGTAATAGCTAGGGAGGTGGTGGCAGAATTTTTTATATGATTTTATCGTGTGACTGAAGTCGAAAAGTATAAAGATCTCATAATAACAAGCCGGAAAAACCATTTCAGTCATTACGGCGTTGCTGATTTTTTAATTAACAGTTATTTAAAAGTGCAAAAAAAATATACGCTCCTATATGATTTTATTGTATCAGCCAGTTGTTTTAAACGTTGCCTGTCAATATGACATTGATATAAATGCAGTTGGCTGAAATCTATGTGTCTGCGTTTTTTTTGTAATTTAACTTTTTTAATTAATTTATGATATACTAAAAATTAAGTGATTTTATTGTCGCTGTACCATATATCAAAAGTTTCGCAAAGCGGTAAGAAACAATAAAACAAACTTCAGTCACCTGTGTACTGCTGCATTTAAAGGAGGTGAATTTTCAAAAATGCGAAAAAAAACGCTTCTATATTATTTTATTGTTTCAACCACTTTGCAGGAAGCTTTGTTTGTAAAGCACATAAAAAAACAGTGGCTGAAATTTACAATGCTGATTTCTCATTGGCTGACGTTTCTTATTAATAATTAAGAAGTGAAAAAAAATACGTTTTTTCGAAATAATTTAGCAATGCTCGATCCTACGAGAAGAATGTTCAAGACAAAGTTGAAGAGGACAAAATTGCATACATTTTTTGTATATACATTTTTATTGTAAGTCTAATAGGTAACGAGCCCAGCGGTGGGAAAATGAAGTTTAACGATTTTTTTTTTCAAAAAATGCTCAAACTTCATTGTTGCGCGAACGGTCCTACCTTTAATACGTACAGGCTTAGAGAGCAGTGTTTTTGATTTGATAATAATTGTGTAAATGTGTGTAAGGATTTTGTAAGGGATTTAAAATTTTGTAGCCAATAGTCAGGACATAAAATTTTATAATTTGAAGTTTCCTTAAAAAATGTTGGATTCTTATCTAAAAATTACAAAAAGAGTATAAAAGCAAGTACGGACTCTTTGCCAATTTTTCTGAATACCCATCATTAAAATTAATAACTCTTGTTTCCTATTTTCGAGGAATGATGTAAACCACTGTAATACTATCCCGTCAATTTAATATTTTTTTTTAGTTTCAATACAAGTATTATAATATATCTTTATTATAATAATACAAATATTATAAAGTATGTTGTTATAAACATGCATTATATAATAAAAACAAATTTTCTTCTTAAATTCATTTGTCTAACGCTGTATCTCTTTAAAAATTAGACTTACAATAAAAATGTATATACAAAAAATGTAGGAAATTTTGTCCTCTTCAACTTTGTCTTCAACGTTTTTCCCCCACCTCCAAGGTTGAAAACTAGTTTTTTATCATGGCCTCGACTTAAACAACATATATCAAAATCATTACTACTTCACTTTTTGCAGGGCAAAATTCCCGACTGATTGTCTTACTTTGACATTTTTTGGAGTAAATTGAGAATATTTCTGAAAATTAGCAACGTACACGTCAGCCAATGTTTTTCTCTGCTAATGGATATAAAAACTAACAAATTACCAAACACCATTCGAGGTTTCTATTTTGAATAGCATACATTTTTATTTGCACTTAAGCTTGGTTGCCATTTTGATAATATAACTCGATAACTGAAAGACACTAGTCCTATGGTCTCGTGTTTTTGTACCATAATAAAGATAATGATTAACTATGTTATGTCAGTAACTACGATACTTCTATACTGTATTCTCGATAAGATATTAATATATTCCATTTTTTAACAGAGGCTGTCAAAATTACCTTCTCAGCCACCACAGCAAAACAATTCGAAGATGTGGTAGCTGAATGGCTGCGTTTCGCCAAACAAAGGAAACAGCGAGAGAGGCAAGGAATAATATGGATTTTTTTTACAACACTTGTTGAGAATTTGCATTTTTATTTTTATTTATTTTTATACATTGTATATTTTTATGTAAATTTTTAACAAAATATATTTTTGATTAAATGTTTTCTTTTTATTTTAGGTTTAGGTGATTATTTATTAAATACTATAGATGCCTCAACTGATGCAAGTTAGTGCTGAAGGATTATGGACAGCCTATCGAATAATGTGTCCCCCACTCATTTGTACAGTACATCTTACAATTTCCTATGAGTAGAAACACATAATTTGACACAATATTTCTGTCCGTAATCCTCTAATACTAACTGGCACTGGGACAACTATAGTATTCAACCAAGGTTGTTACTTTGGGTCAATATTAATTCAGAACTAAATTAATGTTGCCTTAATATTTACATTTATCTTGATACTACATTGCCTTACTAGTATTCGAATCAAGTGCGGGTCTAGAAATTTCAATAATTTTTTTCTCGTCTGTGGCGCATGGGACCCATACGAAATATGGGAAATAACATCTCGAGAAGCACTTTTGTAACGACTCCAAAAAAAATTGGAAAAAGCGGGGGGCAACCGAATTTTGAAAAAATTTTTTAGGGATCGTTAGAGAAGTGCTTCTCGAGATGTTATTTCCCATATTTCGTATGGGTCCCATGCGCCACAGACGAGAAAAAAATTATTGAAATTTCTAGATCCGCGCGTGATTCGAATATTAAGCATACATTGCAGCAATGATTTTCATGGTGAGATATAAATAAGTATGTAATGTAACACGTTAAATAAGTATGTAATATGACAAGTTATATTGATAAATTATTACGTCAATATGTTATGAACATTAAGTAATATTTTCACAATGTTACCTTTTTAACAATGTAACAGAGTAACATTTAATAGTATGACAAATTACTTTGTAGTAACATTACGACACTGTTCATGATCTGTTTTACATAACATTACATGTAACTTTGTAATATTGAAGTTCTATTAAAGTAATAATGCATTGTTTAGTGGGCACACAATACACTTAAATTAAAACGTTTCAAATGACAATGTGTAAATATACTGTAGGGCTATCAGGGCTGTATAAATGTACAGTTTGCTTGCACACCGATGTAGAAAAGCATTTTGTGACTTTTTGTCACATATTGGCATAATCATTTTACAAATTATGCAGGGTGCATTATGGTTAGTGACCTACTAGACGTTTTAGAAAAACTACAAATACTACATACAAACCGGAAGTTGACATCAACTGCTTTATTTTAAATAACATGCCTGTTTAAATATATTCGACTCTCCGGTTATAACATGCAATTAAAGACACTCCTTCAAATTCAAAGTACTGAAGCTTCTGCCTACCATGCATTTTTGACAGATACTCAGTAGTTAGTAGTTAACTACTATTTCAAAAGTAGTTTTGCAACTCCGGAAGTATCATTATATAACTTCAATGTGACTTTATGATACACGCAAATCTACATTAGATGCGCTTTTCATCAGCTAATTCGGAAAGATCTTGAGATCGGTATAACCAAAGTAAACGTCAACAAGTATTGACCATTTGCCACCTGTAACAAATATTGATTTACTTAAATTACATAATTAACGACAAATATTTCTAAGAGACAGTAGATTTACTTATGAAAAATAGTGAGAGTCAAATTACCCCCCTCTGGTATGTGCACTTTTTAACGGACTTCAAAAAATTTAAGGAGGATTTTTCAAGTTATTGTCCTTGTTTCTTCTCTCATTACTCTTCAGTGATTTCTAGGAATTTTTAGCAAGTTGTAGGTTGGTGGTGGTCCCATAACTGTTTCATTAACTTACGACTAGTGCAAGATGAGCAAAAATCGGAAATACAAGATTTTTATATTATCAGCAAATTCTAAAATATGGCGAATGCGTTGGTGATAATGAAAAACTATTTATAATAATAATTTGGTACATATTATAGAGTTTTATTGCTCGACAGTGGTGCCATTGTAGTTTCTTCATTAAGCTACCTCCAGTACATAGTGGGCTAGACTCTTAGAATATGAACAAAATCAAAAGGTCTAGCCGGTTAAATATGTGGTCCCTGTCTCAGCGGCATCGTCGCAAAAAGACATATATGACAATGTCCAGTGAGTCTATCGAATTTTCCAGAACTTAGCGATGATAACTTAAAGATTCTGTTTACAGGAACATATCAATTATCCCAGGCAATATGTTGCCTTGCTGAGCTAATGAAGGATAAATATTTGCAAGAAACAATATAATAAGAAGGAAGGTTCCCTTCAGGGATATTAACAGCAAAACCTATCAATCTTCATTGAATATATACCTAATGTCAACATTTATAAAGGTACAGACAGATACGCATGCGACTGTCCAAATGGCAATAGAACAGTGGGCTGCTGCTTATATGTAGCCGCAGTTATTTATTACTTATCGTTACGGATCAAAAATTGTAAGACCTGGAGAAATTATAAGCAATATATTTGATACAACTGGCATTATCACATCAACTGACAGTGTCAGTGATGACGATTAATTAATTACGGCTAGAATATACAGAATTAATAAACTAATGATATACCGTGCGTGTAATTTCCCATTAGGCATGTACATTCACGTAGCGCGAGAGATCTGACAACATAGCTGCCGTAAATTCTTCCGTCGGGCGGAGCATCCCAGCTCTGTTATTTCATTTCAGCCAGCTGGCACGCGCGATGTTGTAATTTTACTCCCTATGCCTAGCGTCTGTTACACGCACGGTATTTTTATAATATTTGAATTAGAATCGTAGATTTTTTACTTCCACGTCCAGTGGAAGTATAGTAACAAAAAAAAAATTAAAAATTTGTATTGTCCAAATAGGCTTAAAATGTCATGAAACGTCGAGATTTTAAGTTTGAGCAAAAAAAAATTTCTGTCTGTCTGTCGGTCTGTCTGTCTGTAACTTTTTTTTGTGCGCACGTTTACTCTGGAAACGTTTAAGATATTGACTTGAAATTTGGTACACATGTGTACTTTAACGAGATCTAGAACTAGATTATATTTTCATCTTGTTCCGTCGAAGAGGTGGGGGGTAAATTGGGTAAATAAAGCAGGTAAGAGTCCATGAAATTGGTATTTAGTATATACAAGAGAAGCTAAGGTCTCAAAAAAATTTTTGGCATTAGTCACCCCCCATTACCACCCCCACCTCTTTATTAAAGGGGATGAAAAAAAAATGTGATTTAGTGTATGTTCAGGAACCAGAAACCTCAAAATATTTTTTTACTTCATCCACCCCCCACTACCACCCCCCTATCACCACCCCCACCCCACTACCGATGTGGGGTATCGTTTTATGGGTTTTTGGGGTAGAGGATTTCAAATATTATATTATTAAAGTTCCATAAACAATTATTTTCACATACAAAGTTTTTTCGTTGTGAGTGACTTGGATAGAGAATCTGGATGTGGAAGTAGTGATTCCTTGGGCAGCGGTTTTATAACAATACTAGAATCCTATATTTTAACAGAAACAATAAGTTATTGTTGATTAGTTGAGTTTTTATTTATTTTAACCATGTTCACACATTAGTTAGTTATGTAATTGGTGAATAGCACTGATTTGTTCGGTAGGTGTCACTCGAAGGGTAAGCATAAAAAATGCACCCTCAAAAATTTAAATAATTATTTAATATCTCTAATGATGTAACAAAAATGTGAAAAAAAAACATAAAGCTAATTGTATACGGACAGTTTACGTTGAGTTCACTCAATTATCTTTAATAGTTTAGGGAGAAAAATAATTTTGCAGTTTTGCAAATCTCTGATATTATTGGGGCGGGAAATTTGAAATCTATTTATATGAGCATTTATAGCCAGAAGTAACTTTTATGCAAAAATGTTACCTAAAAAGCCGTTGGGCCAGGGTCCATATACTTAACCCGATAGACCTTTTCGTAGAAAGTTCATTAAAATTAGTAGTGGGGTATTTTCAAATTAGCTGATACCGAATCTGATGTCAAAAGTTAAAAATTCAAAATGAATCTAATTCGGCTGCCATAGTTTTTGCAGATTTATATAAAATTTAGTACATGAGAATTTGAATTGTTCGCTTCCATTGCGTCCATCATTAACGGTAGTAATTAATATTCATTAATTATTGTATATTGTCCATTTACATAAATGCATAACAGCAATTAACTTCAGTGATTGAAGAAGTCCATTTTTCTTGGAATTTACAGAAAAGGGGGCTAAATTCGCAGTCTACTGTACATAATAATTGATAAAGATCAATAAAAACTTCATTCAACAGCTAAGTTAAGTAATTCACATGATTCAATAAAAAGTAAGTTTAAGTCGATTTAAAGTACGTCTTTTTTGGATGTGACCATTAAAGCATGCGTTTGGGGATTTTAGATAGTAATCTTGAGTCTCTGCGGCCTGTATCTACATCATGCAGCAGACAACTCTGTAATAATAGATATTATAACAATTCTTTTTACCTGCGTCAGTAGCGTAACATTAGAGCCTAATAAATAGATGTAAAGTGTATTGAAAATAAGTGTTAGTATTGTAAACGTCGTTTTTTAAATTGTAAGATCTGTACTGGGAGGACATTATCCAAATCATTAAATTAATTGTTAATATTTATTCATTAGCTGCTTCCCATGTAATTTAGTTAAGCTAAATTGTGCTTCTCTCTGAGTGGTTCAAGAAATAAATGAAGTAATAAAAAATGAAGAAGTTAATTTAACAAAAACTCAAGGAAAATGACTATATTACTACTAAAACAGGAAAACTTCGAAGACAATACAAAACTTTAACAATATGCCATTGACATATGTACTAAAAGTAAAATTGATTATTAACTTTTCCTTTTAGAAAAATAGCAATAGTTGGTATATGCTACGGACTGTTGCTTTAGAATAGTGACTAATTACCATCAAGAGAGATTCAGAGAAAACCTCATTGCAAGGAATGGTCAACATTTTGAACAACTATTGTAATTTTTTGTGTTTCTTTTTGTAATTTACAGCCATATTAAATTGGAATAAAGTAGATTGTTTCATTCTCTTTTAATTATCATTTTGATTAGTCCCACATTTAAGACATATGAGTATATTTCTTATTAACGATAGTATCAAATAATACCTTGGTATCAATATGGTTCCATTTGAAAAAAATTGAGTTTCATCCAAAAAAACCAAAGATTTTTGTTTACTCACAAATCACACAATTTACTATTTTCGATATAATTTTTAGCATTACATGAGTTGATTGGAATAAATCGGAACAGTCAATGCATACTTAAATTAAGACATAAAAATTGAATTAAAAGAAGTGTGACATTTGAAATGTTACTTATGTAGTATCATTGTATACAAAAAATCGCTGACCTGGAAATAGAGAAAAAATAATTTATGTATTAGAAAGTGGCGTCTATCAAATACAGACGACTTATCAAGTTTGAACAATGTTTCTTTAAAAATAAGGAAAATATTGGGATAAAACATGCTATATAACGTGCTATATCCGGTATGGTTTTAGCGCATCGACGGTTTATAGATGTATTTTGCAATGATATTATTTTTTTTTTTTCATATGTTCATAATTTTCGAAATTGTAGTTATAAGCAAATTCAAATAACTATGAATTTTTTTTTCAAACCAAAAACGATAAAAAGACCAATTCGGTTTCCTTGCAATGCAATTATTGGGCCGGAGATAATAAGGAGAATAGCATAAAATTTTAACGTCGCACATAAATCGTTTAAATTTTATATTAAGGAATCTAAAACTTCTCATTGCACTGGTTATCACACCTAAAATAAATTAAAACGATAATATCACTGCAGCAAGACAATTGTTTTTGGAGTTTTTTTAAGCTTAATTTGACTCCACTATTACTGCATCGTGCAAATAAATGTTATCTCTGTGTAATTATTATTATATTAATTATTATGTATATTATTATACACGAAAACATTATGTGGACTCGGAACATAAAGTTTCGAGTAAAAACCTAAAATATCATGAACCCATGAACAAACAATGCCAACGGGGGTCAGTCTGTCATCTGACCTGACCCATGAATAATTTATACAAGGAATTTTTTGTTTATATACTGTAAGGGAGGTTACCACAATCATTAATTAATATTTTCGACAAAAATATCTTTGCTATGTTGAAAAAATGACAGTCAAAATAAGTTTTTCTCAATTATTTCATTTCCTGTTAGTTCTATCCTGAAATTGGGTATTGCCATTATTATAGGAAATGAAGAGAGCTACAAGTTTTATTTAAACTATTTTTCTCTATTGCTATTATCTTACAGTTTACAGCCGTCAGAATGGTAAAAATTTGTTGTTCACTGCAGATTTTTGTAATTATCTCTGTGCCCGTTGCTCCTAGCAATTAGCTATTATCAATATTGTAGATTATTAAATTTCTTAAAACTTGTGTTTAAAAATTACAGCAGCTCGAAACTTGAAAAAGTTTCTTGAACTTCGGAAAATAGACCTCTTGAAAAAATTTTATTTTAATATTTTTAGAATCTTAAATCTACTTAAACCGAAACAGTGTGTAAAGGATTTTTTCTTATTTTTTTTTTTTACAAACGGTATTCAACATTAAACGCGCAAACAACGCGTGACGTCATGTAACAGGAGACGCTACAGCGCTAGCCAGGGCCCCCACAAGAGGGGTCAGATGGTACCGTGGTACCCGAACCGGCCATTTTAGGGGCCCGGTTAGACTAGTAAACGCCATCCTAGCTCATTAATTATGAGACCAGGGCAAAAATTTTCTTTTCAAATTTCTCCCCCCCTCCTGCTCATCAATTATTAAGCCCGGGGGCCCGCCAGAGAGATTTTGATAATTTTTTTATCAAATTTCTCCCCCCGCTCATCAAGTATGGAGCGCAGGGGCCCACCTGTGAATTTGGTACCAGGGCCCCATGATTCGATGTGGGGGGGCCTGGCGCTAGCGTACATTTTAAATTAATTTCATTCATGGATGTTACCCTTGTACTAGCTTGATAGTGGAGCGAAATAGACCATAACAATCTCTCCGTTCTCGAGAAAAAAAATCGGCATAGAACCAGACCAGGCCTTATAGTTTTTATAAAGTAAACAATTCTACACAAGGAATGGCTATTTACGATATATTTTTTTGTGGTACAGATATTTTCTATTTCGAAGAAACTTGAGAAATTGATTGATTACGAAAATCGTGTTTTTAACATTTACACCGCCATATATCTTCAAATCTAATCGAGCTATCGATCTGATATATTTTTTTTAAATTCAGGTACACAAACAAGCGCTTCCGATAGTCCTTGTGTTTCTATCGATTGTTTTTATTATTTTCTTTAAATAACAGTGAACTTATTCGCTAAGAATGTCCTCATATTTTGACTAAGCGATAAACTTTTTCATTTTTACAAATTTTCATGTACATGCAGCGAAGCGATTGAAGCCAAAATATAGGAGAAGTTTTTGAAAAGAAATTTTCATCTAGGACTTATAGATTTTTATTTATGAATATTTTTGCGACGCACTAGCATATGATACACCCGGCAGGTGTAGTGTGTAAATTATCCGATTGACCTTTGAAATAACCTTTTTCAGTCATGTTTAAAACCCTTTTAAATATGGTACACTTAAATGCACACTCAGAGACCGAATACAACTAAATAATTTGAGGAAATAACCGCAAACTGACGAATTATATATCCCAATCATTGCACTCGCAAAGATGTACTATTGGATGACGTGACGTCCAATATGAGTGTGTTCTCAGATACGCCCCTTCTCCCGGATATTTGTCGGCGATTTAAATACTTTCCAGTTAGAAATTATGAAAACACATTTGATAATTGCTAATGTTTAGTAACACTTTATTAATATATAGATTAATTTAAAATATATGGCCTATTCTCTGACCTGTTGTTCAGACGTTATTTATACTCATTATTAATTTTGCATAATCAATAAAATTGATTTACAGTTAGTTGCGTTATTTCTTTAAAAAAATTAATTTTAATCCGAATTATTCGAGTATAACAATTCTTCTCTATTGCTAATACTTTACGATTTACATTCGCTCAAACACAGACAATGTATGGTTCACTGCAGGTTTTTTCAATTATCTCTCTCCTCATTACTCCCACGTAGTGATCAGCTATTATTAATATTGTAGATTATAATATTATATAAAATTTTTGTTTAAACAATCTGCAGCAAAACACAGATTTTCACTATTCGAACACCTGTAAATCGTAAAATGTTAACAATAGAGAGTATAAACAAAAGTTGTAGATTTTTCTTATTTTCTACAATATTGATAATACCTAATTTTGGGGTAGAGCTTACAGGAAAGGAGATAAAGGACTTGTTGCATATGCCGTATATTTTAAATTAATTTATATATATATTAATATAGTGTTATTAAACACTTACCAAATCTGTTTTCATAATTACTAACTGGAAAGTCTTTAAATCACTGACTAATATCCGGGAGAAGGGGCAAATCTGAGAACACACTCATATTGGACTTGACGTCATCTAATATCTCCGCGAGTCCAATGATACGGACATAACTCAGCATTTTGCGGTTATTTCCTAAAATTATTTAGTTGTATTCGGTCTGTGATATTAAATTATAGTATGTATTTAAGTGTACCATATTTAAAAGGATTTAAATTGCTATTTCAAAGGTTAATCAGATAATTTACCCGGTACGCCTGCCGGGTGTATGCCAAATAATTATACAAAAAAAAAATCAGGATAACACAATATAAAATAAGTAGTAGTCATAAAAACTTGTACCTCAAGTAGAGGAAATAGCGTAAAATATAAAATTGTTGGAAACCAAAAGAAAACAGTTAATGCAAAAATGCTAAAATATAGCATTAAATATCATGATCTAATTAGACAAACGATAAATTAGGCAAGAGCCAAAATTGTCAAAGTATTCGTCATATGAGTAGAAGGCATTCTGTAAGAGGATGTTTTTTATTTTTAGCTTAAACGTGTTTACACTCATATCAAGATTTTGTAAATCTTTAGGAAACACATTAAAAAATTTTATTGATAGATATAGGTAGGAATTTTGAGATTTACTTAGTCCATATTTGGGCAATCTTAAATTTGTTTTTGTCCTAGTGTCATGGTTATGTATGTCCTCCTGCTTGGTAATTTTGCTACTTTTTAATTTTTTAATATGACACAAGCATTCATATAAATAACATGACGGCAGTGTTAAATATGGATACTTTTAAAAAGGGTACTTTTAAAAAGTGGTCATCATATTTAACTTAAGTCATTATTCTTATAACTTTTTTCTGTCATTTAAAAATTTTGCTCGAATGACATGATGACCCCATACTATCACTCCGTACGTCATTATGCTGTGAAAAATGGAAAAATAAGCTACTCTTAAACAATCTGCTGTAATTTTGTTGCTGAGTTGTTTTATTATATAAATACAAACAACCGTTTTGATAAGCTGTATATTTGGAACGGAAAGTTTAATGAAATATCCAAATGCACACCGAGTAGTTTAATAGGTTCGTTATTTATTTCTCTTTTTTCACTACAAAATTTAGAGTTTTTGTTTTATCATTACTTATGGTAAGATAATTACTCCTTGATCAGTTTTTATTAAATTATCAGCTTCTTTTTCCTTAGTGCATAGGCTGGAAAACAGCTCGTTGCTTAGCAAAATTGTCATGACATCAGGATACATTATTGGAGACATTTCATTGGCACAATTGAATGATACATCATTAATGTATATTATAAACAACACAGGACCCAGAACTGACCCCTGTGGCACTCTATAATCAACACTAGAAAGTTTTGATACTCCATCATTAAATTTAACACACTGTTTACGGTCCGCAAGATAAGAAATAAATAGATTTAAGGTTTTTCGTCTGATCCCATATTATTCCAATTTTTGTATTAGAACACCATATCGTAAAATTTTGCAATGTATAGTTCACATTTCTCAAAAGCTTCTATAATGTTTCCGTACATTTCACAGATTACGTCAATAGTGGATCTCTTCTGTCTATAGCCGAGTTGGGCATCAGTTAGTAAATTGTTTTTTTCGAAGTATTCTAGTAGTCTATTTTTAAGAACAATCTCAAATATTTTTGAGATAATAGGTAAAATGGAGATAGATCTATAACTGTCTGTATAAATAAAAAAGTTTGTCGCTTAGTCAAAATATGAGTACATTTTTAGCGAAGTAATACTCGAGTAAAAGTTCACTGTTCCCAAGCAGCATTCAAAGTGATGGGAACTGGCATCTGAGGCATCGGAATTTTAATATAGTAGGAATGACATATAACTGTTACTAATTTTGCGAGTTCAGGGTAATATTCACTTTGTGGTATGCATTTGTAGTGACAATTATGTAGATTCTACTGAATTTAGGCATTGTATAGTTATAACACTTTCAAGTAACTGCTGGAGAATCTGCAACGTCGCGGATACTACTCTACATTACTTTGAAGCATCCTCAACTGCAAAGTGAAAATTGATAGTAATGCCGACTGCACAGCTTCACTAAAGGATCACTTCAAAGTAACGATAACTTCAAGTGTGCAATTTTAAGCCCCCGGTACGTTGTTGGGAAATTTTCTGGAACTTTAAAGTTGTCTGACTTATTAGTGACATCTCGAGTAAAAATGAGGTTATTTCTACGAGCATAGGGGCTTTGAAGTTATTTTTACTACTCCCCACTAATTGGAAATGACTTAAAAGTTACAAATACCTTTAAATCTACTATAAAGTAATATTAACTTTTAAGACAATTTATATAATTATTGGCATTGAATAAAATGGCGGTATCTGAAATGCTCAGTAAAAGGGAAATAAAGTTTATCGGCACTCATCCACGTTTTATAGAAAACTGAAAAAACAGTTAAACAGTAGTAGAGAAATAGTGATTCTTCAGAATATGATGCAAACATGAAAGATTATTTCGCCACAGCAAAACCATCATCTTTGGCAACAAGTGCAAAAGTGTTCCCATCAACACAAAGAGAAAAGTAATCGAAAACTATAACAGTCTGCAGTGATATTAGTGATACTGTGTACTGCACGAAAGTTACAACTTGTCTTTAAAACACAGATTGACCCATAGTTCAGTTAGTGATCCACTGAGCATATTAAATGAATTTGCCTATTAAAAACTCCAAATTTAATAAATATTGTGTCGATGGGGAACGGACATCGGTATAAACGGCATAAGACATTGTTTGTGTACAATAAATTGAACTGAATATATATACAAAAAAATACCAAAAAAACTATATTTCTTTTCTAGAATATCTCAAAAGTGTGACGACAAAAATAACAGTTTACAACACCATTATCCGACCTCATGTCGATTACTGTGCGAGTCTATTATATTCCTTCGATTTAAATAAAATAACTTCCCTTCAAAAACTACAGAATACACAAATGAGAGTGATTTTGAAATGCAGCCGATATACCTCAATCCAACATATGCTTCCTTCTCTTCAGTGGTTGTCTGTAAAAGATAGATTGCTTTCCATGGCTATGGTATTTAGTTTCAAAATTTTAAATAACTTAATACTCAAGTATTTAAATAAGTTTATATTTTATGCAAACCAAATACATCAACACCACACAAGAAATAACAACAAATTTTATATACCAAGGCAAAATCTAAGTCAAACTTGGAAAATTATATTATATAAAGGCCTCGATCAATATAACAAGTTGCCAGAGGATGAAAGGAATCTATCTCTCTACCTGTATTCAAACGTAAAATTGTAAGCTATATAAAGTCGATTGATTAACTCCACTTGTTTCATATAGGTATTTTTTCCTCGTTATTTTTACTTCCACGTCCAGTAACGACAAAAAAAATTTTAAAAATTTTTATTGTCCAAATAGGCTTAAAATGTCATGAAATATCGAGATTTTAAGTTTGAGAGAAAAAAAAAATTGGTCTGTCTGTCTGTCGGTCTGTCTGTCGGTCTGTCTGTAACTTTTTTTTGTGCGCACGTTTACTCTGGAACCGTTTAAGATATTGACTTGAAATTTGGTACACATATGTACTTTTAACGAGATCTAGAACTAGATTATATTTTCATCTTGTTCCGTCGAATGGTTGGGGGTAAATTGGGGTAAATTTGGGGTAAATAGGTCAATCAAGCAGGTAAAAGTCCATAAAATTGGTATTTAGTATATACAAGAGAAGCTAAGGTCTCAAAAAAAATTTTGGCATTAGCCACCCCCATTACCACCCCCCACCCCAAAGGGGATGAAAAAAAAATTGTGATTTAGTGTACCTAGAAACCAGAAACCTCAAAATATTTATTTACTTCATCCACCCCCACAACCACCCCCCTATCACCACCCCCCACCCCACTACCGATGTGGGGTATCGTTTTATGGGTTTTTGGGGTAGAGGATTTCAAATATTATATTATTAAAGTTCCATGAACAATTATTTTCACAAAGTTTTTTTCGTTGTGAGTGACTTGGATAGAGAATCTGGATGTGGAAGTAGTGATTCCTTGGGCAGCGGTTTTTAATTTATTTGTATATGTATTAGTCTGAGTGTGTAAGTGCGTGTATTATTTATTTATGTATAAATTATGATTTTTTGTAATTGCAATAGAAAAGTGAATTTGTATATTAGGATTTTCCTATTCAAACAAATACTTACTTACTATTTTTTGAATAAAATTAAATGTAAACTGATCACTAAAATATGAAAACTCATGTATTTTTTACATTATTATTATTACACACCTTACGTTAATAAATATATTTACAAGACATACATTGTACATCGTTTTCAGTAAAAAACAAATATTTTATTTGCACAAATTTATTAACAACTTAATTAATATCAGAAAATAAAAAGTACTTGGTAAAAATATAATAATTGTTATTTTTAATCCACATTCGTGTCCTTGTCCACATCACACGCAGTGACACTTTAACAGTTATTACCGTGTTGCCAAAAAAAAAAAAATTACCTTTCTCGTATCTGCCAATTGTACCAACATGAAAATAAGTTGATAGCAATAGTTACCAAGATCTTATATGGTCATTGGTCATTGGTCCCATTTGCTACATCTAGGTAAATATAACTACACAGTGAAATTGTTGTAGTTCCCGTCACCACTTTTAAAGTAGCAACAACTATAACGTTGGTGGCATCTGCTACTTTATGGGAAATGTAACTTGTAGGGAAATAATTTTGGTTTTTGCAACCTCTAAGTTACTGCAATTAAAATCGCCATTTTTCTGTTGTTGAATGAAGACGCCATATTGACACAAATAAAAATATAATTCAATAAAAAATTTCTTTTATTATGGTCATTTTCAAATATGTTTTATAAATAGATTATTACTTTATAATATATAAAATTTAAAAAAAAACGTAAAAAATTTTGCGGTTTTGCTTGTACACATAATTTTTGCAAAAAATTTTTTTTCCGAAAAAAACATTTTCTCGAGTGGGCGTCTTTTTTATGGAACCATCATGATAACATTTTACAGAAAACAAGTGGTGGTTTTAATATCCACACCCAGGGTAAATGCAAAACATCATGATTTATAATATATGCTTATGCATGTTGTATATAATCACCTTAACTTGGACCTTGGACATATCATGTGCTCAAACTCAATAAGTTATTAATTTGCTATTCGAATAACAGAGAGCCAAATATATAGTTTGCGCTCTCATTTCGGTCAGCTGAGCTGTAGTCATTTCTACTACTTGGTTACATCCCGTTTACGTAATAACCTAGTCCTCGACACGGTAACGGTAGAAGTACCGGAATAGTAACTTGCTACGTAATTATTATTCCCCATTTTGGTGAATGCTTAGTAGAAGGATGGTTCCCATTACGTAACAATCCTTAGTTCCGAAAACCTTTAAAGTTCCACTAATGGTAACTACTACGTAGAAATTAATAAAATTGCTGCTTGGGTTGTTTAAAGAAAATAATAAACAATTATCGATAGAAACAAAAAGACCATTGGAAGCGCTTATTTATGTACTCGAATTTAAAAAAAAAATCAGATCGATAGCTCAATTAGATTTGAAGATATGGCAGTGTAAATGTTAAAAAAACAAGATTTTTATATTCAATCACTTTCTCAAGTCTTTTTTCGAAATAAAAAATATCTGTACCACAAAAAAATATCGTAGATAGCCGTTTCTTATGTAGAATTGTTCACTTTATAAAAACTATGAGGTCTGGTTCTACGCTGATTTTTTTTTTTTTTTGAAAACGGAGATACTTTTATGATCCATTTTGCTCTACTAGCAAGCTATTACAAGGGCAACGTCCATAAATGGGATTAATTGGTGTGGCGGCTCGTGTTAGATGTTGTCACGTGTTGTTTGCGCGCTTAATGGATTTAATGTTGAATACCGTCTGTAAAAGAAAAAAATCAGGAAAAATCCTTTACACACTGTATTTTGTATTAAGTAAAGATTCTAAGAATACTAAAATTATATTTTTTGCAATAGGCCTATTGAGAAAAACATGTTTTGACCGTCATCTTTTCAATATGGCAACTGTAGCGACAACGATATTTTTGTGGAAAACGTTAATTTATTATTAAATAAATTAATTAATTGAAATTAAAATTAAAATTCCTCTTAGGAATTATTGCGCGCTAGAGACTGTATTATATCAGGGTGGATGCTTTACAGCAACTCTCCTATCGCGTAGTGTGTGCAAGCTTTAAGCGTACTAGTGTCAGTTCCGAGCTCGGGATCAGGTTTCGGCGTTTTGACTTTTTATTGCAACACCCCAGAGCTGGCTCTAACACGGCAAGTTCAGTTGGATATTCAACTCTACAAAGCGAGGTACATCACAAACTAGACTTAAGCTGTATATGCACGCGCATAATTTTAAATGAAAATGATAATACTCGAGTAAACACATTCTGTATCTTTTGGTTATTTATATAAAAATTATCAGTGATAATTATTAGTATTAGGTTTATTGATGAAAAGTAAATACAGACATGTGAAGTAAAATAATTTCGTATGTAATATTTCGCGGGTTTTTCAAGGATTTAAATAATGTGTTCAGTATATTTAAGTAATATTTTGTGATTCGTGCTAAAATAGTTTGTGATAATTTTAAATTAAAAACTATGTATAACCGTTTTTTAATTCTGGTAGTGTTTGTAATATTTATCAATTTGGGTTCTTCAATTCGTCAGGTAAGACATTAGTTAATTTAAAGAATATACACACAACTTATACAAGACAAGATATTGCACAAGTTTTTAGTAAAATAATACCAATACTATATACTCAAAAGGCGAATTTCGAGATCCATTGTGTCATTGATACTAGATTTGTCGGTAATTAGGGATTCTTCTTTAATCAGTCCTGACCTACGGTATATCATGTATAACAAGTCGGTTAAAGCCAAAATAAACACCAGTTTGACCTTCAACTATTAAAAATATAAAACATTTCTCAATTGCTTCGCAAGCCAAAAATACCTACGTCGTCCTCCATTGTATTTGAAAAGTTTACAAGATATATTAATACAAATGTGTTGGACTATGCCTTTCGTATATAGGTAAATTTCTGGGTAATCGTTTATTTAATATGTATATTTAAGTGTAAAAGATATTACATTTCCAAACAATATAATAACATTTAGAACTAAAATGCAAGTCATTAGTTTTTTTATACGTTTGACGAAATCAATTAAGTGTATTACATGATATTTTTTTAGGGCCACGTAAAAAATGCCTGGCTCCCATATCCGTTTTGGAACGTTTATGAAATTTAAATATTTGGGAAAAATTGTCTCTATGTGAGTCTGTACATATTTGTCTTACATCAGTTCCTGTAAGAGCAATAATTGTTACACTTGATGAGGGCTAGTATAATTTCGTATAGTGGAGTTGTTCTTACTTGAATGTTTTAAGTAAAATATGTTTTGTAAGAACTTTGAGGAAATTATTTTTTACAGGAAAAAAATACCTGGTATAGAAAATGTATTTTGATGATGTACAAGGATCTAAAATAGTGTCAAAATTTGTCATATTAGAATAAAATTGCAGTGAAGTAGGTATTTGTAGTTGGTGAATTTTTTAATAGTTGGTAGAGTCAATGACCGCGCCTATAAATTTAATAATTGCAATATTGCAAAATATTTCTAATACGTTGCTTGAAGTATATTGACATTGACATTGACATATCTTATTATTATTATACATATTTGATTTATTCCAAAGCATTTTATACCCGAACAAAAATTTTTAATAGTAGTGGAGTAAAAACGAGAATAAACATATTTGTTCAGATCGCAGCTTTTTAACACGCTTCTATTAGCTTTACCTGCAATATTGTGAGCATATTTTACAACCCACTTTTCACCCACTTCTAATTCTCGCATCGATTTGAAACTTATGGAAATAATACGGTAGGTACGGTTTTTAAAGGATCCCGTACGTAATGCTCGGCGGATTTGGTTAAAACTGAAATATGTTATTTATGAAATCATCCTGAATAAAAGTCTCTATGGGAGCAAGGCCGAAAAATTAATAGTTTTTAAGTTATGGAGCTTTGAAGGTTTATATCCGTGGTATACAAATTCGGAACGAATTATGATGTGGCTGAAGAACAGCTCGAGTTTGACATGAATTTTCAAAATTAGAAATCCAACAAACTAATTAACCTCCTCCTAGATATGGACCACAGTACGAACCGGAAGCACGAACCGGAAGTTACAAGATTAAGTCTATTTTTTAGGGTGAAAACTTTTTCAGTTTCAGTATAAACCTGCGTATTAAGTACGTTTAAAGAGTAAATAAATGGCAGGCCTCATTGCTAGATATGGACCACATTAACACAGGGCTGAAGTCCGAACTGAAAGTTGCATAATTAAGTCCATTTTTAAGTGAAACTTTTTCAGCGTAATAATTACATATTCAGGGTAAATGGACGAGTTTCAGGCATCCACGCTAGATATGGAGCACAATAACACTGTGCAGAAGTGCGAACGGGAAGTTATTACCCAGGTCTATATAAAGACTGCATATGTTCTCACCCTTCAAAATGGACTTAATCATGCAGCTTCCGGTTCGCACTTCTGCGCTGTATTATTGTGGCCCATATCTAGCGTGGAGGCCAATTGAATACGTAATTATTACGCAGGTCTGTACATACGCTGAAAAAGTTTCCACCCTTAAAATGAACTTAATTATGCAACTTCCGGTTCGGACTTCAGCCCTGTGTTAGTGTGGTCCATACCTAGCAAGGAGGTCTGAAATCCTTACCCTTTATATGTACTTAATACGCAGGTCTGTACTGAGACTGAAAAAGTTTTCACCCTAGAAAATGGACTTAATCATGCAACTTCCGGTTTGTATTGTGGTCCACATCTAGGGAGGAGGCTAATTAGTTTATTGGATTTCTAATTTTGAAAATTCGTCTCAAACTCGAGCTGTTCTTCAGCCACATCATAATTTGTTCCGAATTTGATATACCACGGACAGACAACTTCAAAGCTCTATAACTTAAAAACTATTAATTTTTCGGCCTTGCTCCCATGAAGACTCTTATTCAGGATGATTTCATAAATAACATATTTCAATTTTAACCAAATCCGCCGGGCATTATTTTACATAAGAAACGTGCGGGGACCTTTAAAGATTAAATATGTATTACCACTACTGTACCGTTAATTTAATTTTTGTTGTTGTTTTGAGTATTTTATCTGTGTGGCTTTAGTTACATATTGTGACCGAGAGGGAGGTGATTATTGGAACTTTATTGGTTTTAGACTTTTAAGTAAGGTCGACACAATGAATATATAAATAAATTTAAAATAAGTTTTAAAAAACAATAGTTTTATTTTAAAACTGAATTGCACTAAAGAATAGAAAATAATTGTTAACTTTGTAAATATAAAACCATTGGGTACTCATAAAATATTACTTCGTCTAATCATTTTGATTTACGTTTACATTTTATGAGAGCCTATTAGTTTTCTATTTAAGTTAAAAATTATTATTTCTTTTTGGTGCAATTTGGTTTTAAAATAAAACCAATGTTTCTTTAAAAGTTTTTTGTTTCATGCATTTGCGAGTTTATTTATTTTTAACTTTTTAGTCTTCGTCACGTAGCTTATCGTATTCTACTCGTCAAACCCTTTCAATGTATGACGAAAAAAAAAGATAAACCGCCATCTTGGGTTTTGAATGGCGTCACGTAGCTTATCGTATTCTACTCATCAATCCCTTTCATTTGATACCCATGTCAAGGGGCTTGTGAAGAAAAAAGTAATCCGCCATCTTAGAGCGTCCGCCATATTGGATTTAAAATGGCGTCACGTAGCTTATTGTATGCTACTCGTCAAACTTTTTCTTTCAATACCCATGTTAAGGGGGTTATGAGGAAAAAGATAAGCCGCCATCTTGGAGAGTCCGCCATATTGAATTTGGAACGATTAGATATACTAGATTGTATAGTCATCAGAACCGATCTAGTAACGGAAGTGGAAGTGAAATTTCAATCACTAAATTTGATACATACATAATATTATGTAATATATACATACAGATTTCCAAACATGATAAAACTATTGAAAAACTAAAAAATAGTAAAATAAATTATAGTTTAAAAATCTACATGCTTTTATGAGTAGCGCACTAAAAAGTTAAAATAATCGTTTATGTAATTAAATTTAAAAGCCTAGGGCGCACTTATATAGGTAGGTAGGTAATTACATTTTGTTCATTAGGCCTAGACTGCTATATAAGTGCGCCCCATACTTTTAAATTTAATTACCTAATCATTATTTTTAACTTTTTAGTGCGCTACTCATAAAAGCGTGTTTTTTAATATTTTAGACTATAATTTTAAACATGATAGCTTAAATCTTTATTTTAAATTTGATAGATATATAAAAGAGTATGGTAAAATTCTCCTTATTCAAATTGGGACATGTCTGTCATACAGGATGATCACCAGAAGCGTGTAAACTGCCATCCTTTAAATAAACTGTTTCTTGATACAATTTTAGAACAAAATGTTACTAAAGTTTTTTATTAAACACGCAAAAGTACGAAGATGTAAAACGTACCTAAACTATAATATGCAGTGTATCTCCCAGGTTCCAACGAACTTTACGTGGATCAGGATATATCAATTTTATTTTAAAATGTTTTAAGGCATTTTTAACAAGACGAAACATCTAAGCTCCCATAGCAAAAAGGTACCCCTCGAACACCTCAAATTTGAAAGGTGAAAATGGTTGGAAAACATGTAATAAACATGTTACGCCCGGCAGACTAGTAAAAATGAGTTAACTGCTATTTTTAATCAATTTCTGAAATTAGCTTAAAAAAATGAATTTACTTTTCAAAACACCTGCTTGAAATTTACACAATTTATGGTAAATAATGTATCATTTTTGAAAAAAATTATCTGTATTTTTTTCATGAAAGTACACTTCATAATACCTCCTTGATATTTGTTTTAAAATAAAGTTTGAGATTTCCCTTATCTATTAAAACCTGTCTGGCTGGAAATTTTTGTTAACTACCTTGTCAGATTTGATTCTGAATGCACAGCAGGCCTGCAGCTAGGGGGGGGGGGGGTAGGACGGTCTATGCCCGTCCTGGAATAATTTTCGCCCGACCTACGGTGATTGCAAGGGGGGCAATTTTAATTACCTTTGCAAAATTTTTTTTTAGCTCACCAAAAAATTTTTCGGATAAAAGAAATTCGTAGGGCGAGCCCCCCTGAAAAATGATTTGCCCGACCTTAAAGCACTTTCTAGCTACAGGCCTGATGCACAGCATCCATGAATGATATAGATGTCAGACTGAACCGCTGGCATCTCATAACACGTCCTTTATTTTTGTTTTTAAATGAAGTTTAAGATCTCCTCTATGCATAAAAATTGATCTGTCATCGAAAAAATGTTTTTTATTATGTCAGATTTAATTTATAAGCGCCGTACCGTTTTTCTTTTTTTTTTTTAATGAGCTTCTGCGACGCCCGCGTCAAAACACCATATTCATTTTTTACTGAAATTAAATTTGAGATCTCTTTTATGCATAGAAATTGATCTGTCAGCGAAAAAATGTTTTTTGCTATGACAAACTTAATTCTTTAAGCGCCGCGACCACGTTTTTTAATTAAAAAATGTGGTATGACTGTTGTCAACTAAAAAAATATATTTTTTCTAAATCTAAATTAATGTCCAAGATCCATTTTATGTACTAAAATAGGTTTTTTTTAATGTTTTTTATGATGACAGACTTAATTTAAAAAAATGAGGTATGACCGTTGTCAAGTGATTTTTTTAACTTTGAAACTACTGTAGGTATTAAAATAAGTCTGTCATCAAAAATGAAGGTTTCATTATGTCATACTCAATTTCTTCAAGTCAGTGCTGAGGTATCACCTCAGTCGTATGCTAGTATTGTGGTGAAGAAAAAAAAATCAGGAAATATAATGAACGAAAATATTGAACTGATAATAAAATTTGTTTCATATAAAATTTTACAAACTTGTTCAATATTTTTTTTTATTTACTCACATGTCAAAAAAATACTTTAATAGCAGCACACTTGACAAAAATTAAGGAACATTCATAACTATAATTATTTGAAATTAATCAAATTTAAGTTTATATTTTCATATTACAGTACAGCATCATTCAATTCTGATAAAATTTTATATGAGGTGTATTATAGAAAAATTCTTCTAATTTTGTAATTTTTTTTTAACGTATACTTAGAACGTCATGAAACGTCGAGATTTTAAGTTTGAGAGAAAAAACTCTGACTGTCGGTCTGTCAGTCCATCTGTCAGTCCATCTGTCTGTAACTTTTTCTTGTGCATACGATTACTCTGGAACTGTGTATTCTGACATGCCAATTTTCATATTAAAAAATGTTTTTATGGCTTCGGTCAATTATTTCAAAACACTTGAAAAATATTGAAATTAATGATACTTACCTTTTTTTTTTTTTTTAGTTTTATATACTTCTCGATATTTTTCTAGTAACACCATTACTTTTCTATAACATTCTATATGGTATCCCATAGTTGTACAACGATCATCTGTTAAAACAATATCACTCTATTTATGATTTTTGAACTGACGAAAAGCAATCATGTTAGTCACATTCTTGAACGATTCGACGGTAAAGGCAATGACTTTTGTTCTTTTCCGCCACCGAAAACAATGCAGGCCCTTCATTTTCTAATAGGTTGTAGAAAATGTGATGAATTCAATAAAAATGTTATAAATTCAACAAAAAGTACAGAAAAGAACTGTTTTAGATTTTTTTTCTACTTTGTCCTTGAACGAAAACTAAATATATACTAAACGTAAATAGACTAGTGGATTCTGCTCACGTGGATACTGCACTCAAAGAAATAGTATGGGTAAATTCAACCAAAAAAAAATGGTTAACTAACAATATCGTTAATTTTGTTAAACTAAGCTATATTGATGGTATTTTTAAACAAGAGGTGATTGTTATTTTAAATAATAAAAAATTGTCGTACAACAAAACAAACATTAACTTAAAAAATAGATGAATAAGACTATTATTTTTTTCGTCTGACTATTATTTTGTTGAATTCTGTCAAATTAAACTAGATAATAGTATATTTTATTTTTAACTATTATCGAATTGTAATTCTAACCCAGCATTAGTTCGCTGTATTATTGTACTTGGTAGACAAACCAATATTATTGTCGTCTTTTAGAAGTTCTAAAAGAATTACCATAAAATTTGCTTGCTTTCCACGTAGTCTATTACAGAAATTATTCCCAGATGACGCCACATACAAATCACTGACAATAATCAATTATCTTATACTCTTATGAATTTATAGAAAATTAATAACATGATTGCAATGTTCAAATTCTCACAGGGATCATCGATATATTTGGATGGATCTTATAAACGATCTCTAATCTTTGGTTTGGGTGGTCTGATGTCTCAATACTGAGATTTTGGCTAACCAAAAAAAAACTTCATCGTACAATAAAGTGTAGATCAACCTAAAAATTAGTTGGTGAACAAAAAACAAAGTCGTTGTACTATTTAATTGTAGACCAAATTGAAAATGGTTAGTGAACATAAAAAAATGTCATTGTACTATTTAATTTGTTACAAGAAGATACGATTATTAAACTACTATTTGTTTACGAGCAAATAAAGTTGTATGACTATTCTTTTCTGATTGATTTAACTATGAAACTAGATAGGCGCGATTTCATATGCTCTTTTTGGTTGAATTTACCTATCATTTTCTTTGAGTGTGAATTAAGTCTGACAGAAGAAATAACATTTTTTCGATGACAAACCAATTTTTATGCATAAAAGGGGTCTCAAACTTTATTTAAAAAAAAACAAAGGAGATGTTATGAAATGTACTTTTATTAAAAATAATAATATATAAAAAAAGGTCTGTCAGATGTTAATTAACAAAAATTTCCAGCCATACAAGTTTTAATTGATAGGGGAGATCTCAAACTTCATTTTAAAATGAAACCCAAGGAGGTGTTATGAAGTGTACTTTCATGAAAAAAATAATTTATGATAAAAGGTCTGTCAGATATTAATTAACAAAAATTATCAGACAGACAACTTTTTTCAAAAATGATACATTATTTACTATAAATTAGGTGTTTTGAAAAGTAAATTCATTTTTTTTAGCTAATTTCAAAGATTAATTAAAAATAGCAGTTAACACATTTTTACTAGTCTGCCGGGCGTAACATGTTTATTACATGTTTTCCAACCATTTTCACCGTTTATATTTGAGGTTGTTCGATGGGGTACCTTTTTGTGCTATGGGAGCTTAGACTAGAGTAACAGCCTCAGTCTGGCGTCGACTGCGAATACCTATTTTGAAAAAAAAAGTAAGAAAGATTTGGCTATGTAGTTAATCTCAGTGATACCATATAAAAGTGAATTGTGAATTGTATTTGACAAAAAAATACATAAAGTAGAAATTCGCAATCGTATTTTCACAATCAACTATAACCTGTTTGACACCATATTTTTGCTATTAAATTCTTGTGAATATAAATTCTTTCACCTCATACCGATTTTGGTATAACACAAACACAATAAAATGCGGTTCTGTACATATTTATTTAAAATGTTGATAATGGATAACCATTCTTTAAATTTCCTAGTTATAGTTATAAGATTTGCACAAATGTAAATAATGACAAATATTTGTTAAAACCGGTTAGATTTGAATTAAGAAAATTACGTCGCGGTGATTGCTGCTTAATATAATATCTATTAAAAAATTCATCATTTAACCAATTTACATATTTACATTTTACATACTATCACCACTTTTGATGTAATCAGTGAGGCACAAAATTTAGAGAACGTTAATGGTTTAGAAAATAATTAAAGTGGTAAAATAACAAGACGAACTTTATACATTATTATTAATTTTCTAACTTGCTTTTAAAATTTCATACTCAAAGGTGAAAAATAGGACCCTTATAGGATGATTCGTTTGTTCGTTCTTCTGTCAGTCTGAATGTCACATCGGTTTATCTCCGAAACTATAATAATAATAATATTTTATTTCCGCATTTAAAATGTAAACAGATATACAACAAAATGTAGAATACGTCAGTTCTTGAAACCAATGCGTAAAGGTAAACGTAAAAATAGCAAAAAATATTACAATGCGCAAAACTAGAAACTCGTAAATAACTAAATAACATGAAGCTTGTAAAAAGTAATAAGATGTAATCTAAACATTCATCTAGGGTACAGCGAACTCCGTTTACTGTTTTGCTCTAAAAATCTTGAAAATGATTTAATTTCATCTATTAAAATAGATAAATCGAAGCAGCAGAAAACAAAGTCTTAAGATCATATGCTTTTGAATAAGATCTTGCTTTTGGTCACGGTTAAATGGATCACCATGTATATTTCAAAATATTTTAAAACTGTGCACCGTTGTGCCCTAAACCATACTTTTTTTGGGAAATTTTCGATATCTTCTATAAGAAAGCCAGGACATTTGTACGGTGCGAGGCTGAGACACCCTGCAGACAGTTTTTTTTTCTTTCGATTAATTCTGCCTATATCGACCTAAAAGCCTAAAGTTAGCTTAAAAGTTATTTTTAGAGACTGTAAAAGCTGTAAGCTTTTGATATTGCAGTAAACTCCAGATAACATGCGAAAAAGATACCTCAGATTCGGATTCAGCGCGTCAAAATACGTGGGGTATGATGATCCGGTTTCTGGTACAAAATACTTTTTTTTTTGTATGGTCGTGAATTTATTTTTATCCGTCCACTTAGTCATCGTATAATTTTCTACGACTGTTAAAGAAACTGTAATTTTTTAAATTATTTTTAGCGCCTAAAACTTGTGTTTTTGCTAATAGTGGAAAAAAGTAATAAGCTTGAAATAAAGTAACATTATTTACTACAGCCGAATCCACGAGTGCATTGAAAACAATGGAAGCTCTCTCACGATTTTCGCTTTAGAAACAACAAATCATGAAATTGTTTGTACGTTTCAGCTAATTTTGAAATTTATTTGTTTAAATATGAAAATTGAGGGCTATCGTAGAAAAAAATATTGTGTGAAAGTCATGCATAAAACACCTTTTTTTTACTCATGGGATTACCGCACTCGGTGGCGCAGTGCTTAGGGTGTTAGGCTTGCAACCACAGGGTCCCGGGTTCGAATCCTGGCTAGGGTATGGATGCGTAGAGGCGTTTTTCACGTGTTGCCGAGACGGTAGTAGTGGGCTAGACTGTGGTTGTGTGAGAGACAACACGGTCTAGTCGCTCTCCTCTCCTGAGTTCGAGTCTCAGCTGCGCCAGATGGCATTGCAGCAGGGAATGGGTGTTGTGATGTTGTCTATGTGTGTGTCCGTCCTGGTTGAGTGGTAGAATAGCCTACGGCTAAACTCCGCCAGGACGTTAATATAAATAAGGAGTTAAAAAAATAAGTATTTTATTCAAATACAGAATTAAATCGTTTACAAAACACATAAAGAGAGGGGCCCAAGTATAGATCTCTGCGGAACGCCCTGTTTTACCTCTAAAATATTTCTGGATGCACCATTAGGAACTTGTACAATTTGTTTCTTTAGGTATGAGGACAACAAATCTAAAGGAGTGCCTCTTACTCCTCACAAAACTTAAAAACATGAAATTTTACATGTAGTTAGAGTTTGGTGCTTCGCAGGCTACTCAAGACAGTCTATACCGCCAAAACCTATTTTTTTAATTTTTCTCGACATTCACTAAAAATGTTCATTTTTGCTGTACTCTGTACCCCTACTAGTCCCTTGAGGTAAACGAGAAAAGGCGAATAGCCCAAAAGTTCTGAGACTGGACCGCAAGACATCTACATTTTTTTCAAAATGGCGAAAAACCCCTGTCGCGCAACGTACCGACAATTCGCCAATACCTTCACCGATGACTCCCATACCAAGCTCAAAAACTCGTTGACGTCACATGACTGTCGACCTTTACCTTAGTGATTTCATATATACTGATTGGAGTATTTGCCTCACTTTCCCAAAATATTCCCTCTCCCTTCCCTACCACTCTTCCAACCCTTGCCCTACCTTCGACCACAAGCAGCCTATCCTCTAAGTTGGAAAAATTTCCGCATGTACAAACTTTATCAAAATATGCAGAGCTGTTTTCGTTATAGTGTAACAAATAAACATTCAAACAGACGAACGAATGGATGGACGGACATTCCATTCTCCCTCCTCTCCAGTTGTACCCAATCCAATTATATTAAATCTTATCCTATAATTCCCATTCTATAATCTATTATATTTTATTCTACTGTATTATATTATATTAAGAAATTCTACACAGTGGTAAATTTTGGCTCAATTTTATTGAAAATGATTCAAGTACCTATCGAAAACATTTACTTAGCCATTTTTAAGTTGGAACAATAAACCTGACAAATGTTGTGCGTCACAAAATATCTAGTTGAGAAATAAGCATACCTTCACACATACAGACAGTTATTTTTACTTTATTTGTGAAACAGATTACTGTGCAAATTCCATTTTCCAACACTTAAATAAATGATCCCAATATATTACAATGATTACTTGGGTACAATATTTATTTGAGGAATTCATCGAAAAGCGAAGTCAATAATACTATAAAAACAAAAAAAAAATTAAGTATTTTTAAATAGTGCTTTCTAAATTTTTAACTGCCAAATTCTATTTAGGTACAGTTTTATGTTAGAAAAGCAACTAATTTTATAGCGAATATTCAGAATAGAATAAATAAAACAATTAGTGTTTTTTATGAGTTCTGGAAACATTAAACTTTCATGTAATGAAATTATATTGAAATCTGAAGTGACTGTACAATCTGCATACGAAGTTACATACAAGGATACATTGCAAGTATAGGAGATATAAGTCCTTTTAAATTATTCCTATAATTCTCGTTATTTCTCTGACTGCATAATATATAGTTTTTTAAATTTTTGCTTACGGTGAAATTAAATGATCAAAGTAAATTATCATAACTTCAAGAAATTGGTTAGTTATTAGTTATTGATTAGTTAATTATTCTTTCCAACCAATTAAATAAGTAACTTAATCATTGACGAAAGCATTATCGACCAGCCAAAGAAACAGAACACTATAGAGGTTCTGCTTATTTTGATGAGAGGAATCACCCTTCAAAGTTTGTCGTGACATCATAGAAACACTATGTATATTGAGAACATGTGAAACACGCGCCGACCGAGGCTCAACCCCCTAGTTTGATCACTCATTGCTCAAAAACTATTGTGTCTATCGGGAACGTACAGGACCTTATTTTAAACAGAATATTATCAATAGATATGAATACTCTGAGTTACCAATAATTTCGCAGACAAATGCGAAAAACCGCGGCGGGGCGTGGTTTTAAAGGGTGAAGCGTCCACCGCACCATGGGAACTCTTGCTGATTATCTGAAGTAAGTGTTTGAATTTGTCATATACAAGTAAATTAATATAAAATGGCTGAAAAATATTCAAAAGTTGAAAAAGTTGACATGTTGATTACTTATGGAGTCTCACAGTAATGCAACTAGAGCACAAACTCTGTATGGAGAGAGATATCCAGAAAGAAGACAATCTCCGAGAAACTATTTCGCCCGGTTGGAGCATTAGCCCTGTCAATGAACGTTCAATAAGGGGGTCTAGAGGGAAATGCCGAGATCACAATTTTTGACTTGAGGGCTGTGTTTGGACTATTTAGGAGGTAAACATATGAAAAGTCCCCGAATGTAGGAGGCCCGGTTTTTGTTTTTTCGCTCATATCTCGAAAACGGTTAGCCATAATCAAAAAGTGGCTATATGCAAAATTAAAGCTGACTAAATTTTCCACAATAATGTTTCTATTAATTTTTTTCGTATCTGTTATGGTTCAGTAATGAATTGTATATCTTTTGACTGTATTCTAACTTTATTATAAATTAATTAAAACAAAAAATTAATAATCGTAGAAAAAATTTCTTGTACAGATATCCGTTTCACAGCAGACTGAACTCAAATATCGAATAAAAAATGTCTTTGCGTTTGTAAGTGTGTGTGTACGTTTATTTGTACATGTACGTGTATACCGTTTCTTGTAAACACGATAACTTCTGTTAGACTTAAAATATTTAATTACAATTTGGAACATATGTAAAACAGCATATTACAATAATCCCTATTGGGCCATATCTGTAATACATGGTGATAACCAGAGTCCTACAAACTCTACGTACAATAGGTTTTATTTTAATTTCAGAGCAAAATATTACAAAGCATACGAAAATAAAAAGATGTATAAGATTTATAAACCGCAATATACCGGGTGTATGTTAGGCAAACCAACTTTATTTAAATTAGATGGTATATCAATATTATCCTAAAATATGTAACATGGTATTTCTAATAAGATTATTATGAAGTGAAAGTTTGTAGGCCTCTGGTTATCACCATGTATTACAAATATTACCCAATTTTAATAGGAATTATTGTAATATGCTGTTTTACATAGAAACCGTTCATTGATAGGACTATATCAATTCAGAACTGAACCTGATATAGAAAACTCTGCGTCGCGACGCTTTTCGGGAAATAGCGCCGTTGTAGTGAGTTCTATCGAAAAAAAGTTCAAATGAAATATGTAGAGAACAAAATTGTGCACAATTTGATAATAAAAAAATGCCCATATCGGATTTGCTACATTTGGTCGCGCTTCAAAAAATCATATCTTTTATTATATACGACCAAATGTATCAAATCGGGGATCTGCAGACTCAGAAAACATAACCCTTTCAGAAAAAAAAAATTACAGAATTGTTTGATAGCGATCTTCGTCTTAATCCGCGATGAAATTCTGATTTTGTAGAAAAATTGAAAATCAACCCCCAAATTTGGCGAGCCGTAGAGCGGAAACTATTGGTCGTAGACGAAAACTACAAAGACAAAATTGTGCCTACATATTTCATTTGAACTTTTTTTCGATAGCATTTACCACAACGGCGCTATTTCCCGAAAAGCGTCGCGACGCATAGTTTTCGTCCCCCACCCCTCGAGCGGCAACCCCCCGAGGTCGTAAACTGAGGTGTACTATCAGGGGACCTATGTCTACCACCCCACCAAATTTCATTTCTTTCCGACCTTTTGCGAATAGAACCCCTTTTTTGTAACCACTGCTTGGCCTGCTACCAGTGATCTCGCTAAAGCTCTGGTTTAGTGGCCCAATTTTCCTTTGACTTTGTCTTGGGTGTTGACTACCCATAACAGCATTCTTGAACGTTAATCTTTTTATCTATATTGTGTTGCATTGATATGTCTCAATAACCTCTATTTTTAAATCATTCTCATGTATGAAATGACTTATTTAGATGGCTACGTTAATAACAAAAGATAATATAACTTATCCACAGTAAACATGCTTAACTTATTCTTTTTAGATTTTATGTACTTTACAACTGCATTTGTGTACATAATCAATTTACGGTATCGAACATCAATATACAATTGCTTACATTTTGCAACAAGTATTTTTAGTTTGTCATATAAATTTGCATTGTTATCTTAAAATTTATCAATACGAGGTAAATATGTATGTTTCAGAATGTGTAACAGACAATAAATTATAACACAATAAGCTATGGCGTCTATCGTCTATGAGTATATAAATAGTATAAATAATAAACTATTGAAATAAAAATACTAACAGTGCTACATTCAGGTGATTATGGGAAATGGTTCACTTATTTACAATGATCTGAATTTAAGTTTAATTTCAGTAGCGCACATAGGTATATAAAATTTTACATCAAAAAATTAAATGTATGTTTGTTCGTTCTTACAAAATAAATCGAAATTAAATGTAATACGAACGTACCTTATGAGTTTTTTCATTTATTTTGGCATAATAGAATACATGTATACATATGTACAACTAAAAATATATGCATATTTTAATAAATCCTTGTAACGACGCATCTGAAAAAACCGCTGCCCAAGGAATCACTACTTCCACATCCAGATTCTGTATCCAAGTCACTCACAACGAAAAAACTTTGTATGTGAAAATAATTGTTTATGGAACTTTAATAATATAATATTTGAAATCCTCTACCCCAAAAACCCATAAAACGATACCCCACATCGGTAGTGGGGTGGGGGTGGTGATAGGGGGGTGGTAGTGGGGGGTGGATGAAGTAAAAAAATATTTTGAGGTTTCTGGTTCCTGTACATACACTAAATCACAATTTTTTTTCATCCCCTTTAATAAGGAGGTGGGGGTGGTAATGGGAGTGGCTAATGCCAAAAATTTTTTTGAGACCTTAGCTTCTCTTGTATATACTAAATACCAATTTCATGGACTCTTGCCTGCTTGATTTACCCATTTACCCCAAATTTACCCCCCAACCCTTCGACGGAACAAGATGAAAATATAATCTAGTTCTAGATCTCATTAAAGTACATATGTGTACCAAATTTCAAGTCAATATCTTAAACGGTTCCAGAGTAAACGTGCGCACAAAAAAAAGTTACAGATAGACAGACCGACAGACAGACCGACAGACAGACAGAAATTTTTTTCGCTCAAACTTAAAATCTCGACGTTTCATGACATTTTAAGTCTATTTGGACAATAAAAATTTTAAAAAATTTTTTTGTCGTTACTATACTTCCACTGGACGTGGAAGTAATTAAACCCAAGTTCCGATCACTGCTTATTTATGAGTCAATTAAATGAGATTTATGGAGAATAATGTTTCATAAAATGCAGATTTCTTGTATTGGTCGTCGTTTCTCGTCTTGTCTTAAATTACTTCCACATCCAGTGGAAGTATAGTAACGACAAAAAAATTTTTAAAAATTTTTATTGTTCAAATAGGCTTAGAATGTTATGAAACGTCGAGATTTTAAGTTTGAGCGAAAAAAAAATTTCTGTCTGTCGGTCTGTCGGTCTGTAACTTTTTTTTGTGCGCACGTTTACTCTGAAACCGTTTAAGATATTGACTTGAAATTTGGTACACGTATGTATTTTAACATGATCTGGAACTAGATTATATTTTCATCTTGTTCCATTGAAGGGTTGGGGGTAAATTGGGGTAAATTTGGGGTAAATGGGTAAATTAAGCAGGTAGGAGTCCAGAAAATTGGTATTTAGTATATTAAAGAGAAGCTAAGGTCTCAAAAATAATTTTGGCATTAGCCACCCCCATTACCACCCCCACCCCATTATTAAAGGGGATGAAAAAAATGTGATTTAGTGTGTGTACAAGAACCAGAAACCTCCAAATATTTTTTTACTTCATCCACCTCCACTACCACCCCCCATCACCACCCCCACCCCACTACCGATGTGGGGTATCGTTTTATAGGTTTTTGGGGTAGAGGATTTCAAATATTATATTATTAACGTTCCATAAACAATTATTTCCACATATAAATTTTTTTCGTTGTGAGTGACTTGGATAGAAAATCTGGATGTGGAAGTAGTGATTCCTTGGGCAGCGGTTTTTTATATTGTTTTGGTTTTCCTCGTCAAAAAATTTTTGCCTTGATATTGCTGGATCATGATATTTAGTACTGCAGGTTCATACATTCAAAACGAGTATTTTGAAACCTATGTCTCGGAGTAAGGCTTTTTTCACCAAATTTATGTTTTTCCTCTATAGCCTGATGTAGATATGAACATATATTAATAAAAGATACACAAATTAGAGAAGAATTCGAAGATGATTTATATTTAATTACGATATGAAGAAAGTTGAAGGCGAAGGCGAGTTTTCAGGATCATGGAAAAGGAGTTAAATTAGTAATATCAAAGTTTGAAAACTAGAGAGAGGACATATTCATGTGTGTCAAAAACGGTTAGAGTTTTTCTTAATAATTATGAGTACGTCCGAAACGCTGTTTTTAAAATCCTCTGAAACTACCAGAAGTCTCCGTAATCATTTCAATAACGAATAATTTAAGGTTCTTCTGAAATCTAGGAAGCTGATAAATTATTTGGTAAAGAAATGAATACCCACTGAACAATTTTTGTTGTTTAAAGAGCTTCTCGAAATATCATGTCACCAAATTATAATACTTTTGATACCTATATAAATTGTTGAAAGCGATGTTTTAGTTACCCATTAAAGTGTTTAAATGGTGGACTCTATAAGAATTACCGTTGCCACTGCTTGATAATTTTATATAACTCTAAGTATTATAACAAGTGATAGAGATATAACTGTTACTTTTTTAATACTTCTAATATGGCTTATGCGTTTTTTGATCAAGTAACGAGAATGTTTCCGCGACCTTTATGAATATTCTTTAGGTAACCAAATCACTTTATTAGATATCCTGCTTACTCTTTTGCTCTTAGCACGATCCTTTATATGTTTCTCTTTAGGTGTTGGAGGTAAACTATTAACCGATAGCATAGTCTCCCTCAACGGAAAAAATTGTATGTGGAAATAACTGTTTATGGAACTTTAATAATATAATATTTGAAATCGTTCACCCCAAAATCCATAAAACGATATCCCACATCGGTAGTGGGGTGGAAGTGGATGAAATAAAAAATATTTTGAGATTTTTTATTCTTATATCCACACTAAATCACAATTTTCTTCACCCCCTTTAATGAGGGGGTGTGGGTGGTAATGGGGGTAGCTAATACCAACACATTTTTTGAGACCTTCTAGCTTCTCTTGTATATACTAAATACCAATTTTATGGACTTGATGGTTGATTTATCTATGTACACCCATTTGTACCTCCCAAGAAAATATAATTGAGTTCTACATCACGTTAAAATACATATGTGTACCAAATTTTAAGTCAATATCTTGAACAGTTCCAGAGTAATCGTGCGCACAAAAAAAAGTTAGACAGACAGACCGACAGACAATTTTTTTCCACTCAAACTTAAAATCTCGACATTTCATGACATTCTAAGCCTATTTGAACAATAGAAATTTTCAAAATTTTTTTGTCGTTACTATACTTCCACTGGATGTGGAAATAATTTACCGATATTAATGAGACTCTTGAACATTTGAACAAACCAAAATTTCACTGCAATACTTTTTGGATTGTATAATGTTCACTTTTACTTTTAAAAAATTAGAGCGACCACCAATCTAACAAATATTTTAGATTTTCAGTAAAAAAATATTTTAGCCTGTTTCTGAAAATTATCACTTTTTCATAAAAAACAATGCATACAGAATGATGAGACATGATTCTTGAGAAAAAATCTACTAATATGCTGTGGACATTGCATTTTGAATCTTTTATTCTACATTTTCTCAACAATACGAAATGATGTCCAAAGATGCATAAAAAATATGGGGGATATATTTAAAAGAGCCAAGCGGATACTATAAAACCATTATGTAATTTTTAGTGTGTTTACAAATACTCCGAAACCTCCATATATATTTGAGGAATATTACTACGCAAAGGTGCTGTTATATAACTTTTTAGAATGTCTACAGTGACCAGAAGTGTGGTCGGAACTGAACACTATTGCTTTTATAAATTGATAACTTCAACTATTATAAAAACTCATTATATAACATAGAATAACCGTTACTATAAATGATATAATCTGGTGATGGAAACGTCTCTGTTACCACTTTATAAAATCTAAAGCTCTTTAAGTTTTTATTAATTTTATATACTCAATATAAAATATTGCAACCAATTAGTGACCTTGTAAACCTGGAATATAAACTCGCAACCTTAGTAAAACCCTTATAAAGACTAGCAGTTACTTAAGGTAATAAAAATTGTTCATAGAGTACGCATGCCAAATTTGAACAAAATTGAGGCATCAACAGACGAGGAACTACAGATGACAGACGACAAATGATATGCCACAGAGTTACATCAAAAACTCAAAATAAAAAGCTCAATCACAATACTTTCCTTATATACTTCGTGTTTGAGAAAGTTAAAGTCAATTTTCGACCAAATTTTCGATCAATTATTATGAGCCTTACTATGTACAACATAGTAAGGCTGATATTAATTGATTGTTGGGTAGCTACTTATGAAATAGTTCTTACAAACACTAGGTATTTTTTTTTAGTCATATCACGATAAAAAAATACTACTTTAAAATAAAAATGACAAATAATTCCTTTCCGGTTCCTAATCTCGTAATTTATTTGAGTGTAGGAACAAAAACGATACTTTGAACTTTGGTTTTATACTTTTTAATTCATTGTAACGTTTTGGTTACTTGTGATATCAGAAAAGCGTAAAACCCTTTTCGATGAATCTTTGATATGGTAGATACTTTGACGATTTAGTAAGATATGATTTACATGTTTCAGAAAGTTTTGCTATAAAAACCATTTCTATATCTATAAATTACTTTTAAGAAATATGAAATAACCTTAAAATTTGAACCATTTATGTGTATTGTCCCATAATGATTGTATTTTTCAATTTCTAGGTAAGTAATTGAACTTGGATTAACCTAGACGTTTTTCTAATTCTGATTCTGTGTTGTCGATAGGTTTTATCCATTAATAAAAAGTAAACACGCTACTCTATTTCTAAACAGAATGGTCAATGGCCACTTTTTATTGTTTTTCCGAGTTTGTAGCAATGACAATGACCCTACCTCTACTCTAAAAATATCATAGATGTGCAATCCGCCAGGCATGTTTAATGTTGCCAAATCGATGAATGTATCGCAAACTGGACTAATTATTAAAATATAGTTTATACGGTTAGATATTTTGCTTTAGCTAAAGTATATTTCAATATTAGAATAATCTCAAGTTAAAAGGAAAATAATAATGAAAAGTATATACAGTGTGTTCGAAAATTCTCTCCTCAGCGAAAACATACCAATATTTCAAAAAAGTATTCCTAAAGAAGTTCTGACCGAATCTTACAACTTAAATATATTTCCAGTACTGTAAATAAAAATGAGTATACTTTCTTACAAAACATATTAAAATAAAAGTCGCACGGACTAAGCAAAGCTCAGCCGATAAGGCAACAGAATGGAACAGAGGACCAAAAGTTATAGTCTGAGTTGAGGCAGATACCATTTTAGCAGTACCCACGAATACTAGGTATAACTTTAATAAAAAATTTCAAATCAAAATACTAGACAGAGAAAACTGGAAAAACGGTCCTCCAATGTTGGCACAAATGGTCTAGTCTAGTATTCGCGCAGCTCCAAGAGAGAACAGGGAGTCGGAAATGGAATTTACGGGATAAGATTGAAAACAGAAATCCCAGTAAGAGTAAAAAGACTCGTCACAGTATTTCAGGCTGAAGCGACCACAATACAGTGATGTGGAAAGAACATAATAAGACTAGAGCTGCGCGGTAATTTCCATATATCAATAAATATATTGATAATTATTGATATATCAAAAGTCGATAATTCGGGGAAAAAAATATCGATAAATTATCGTTTACCGATAAATTATTGTTTATCGATAATTTGTCATTTATTGATATGGAGATAAGTTATTGCTTATAGGAAATATAATCAAATTCAACCACATACAAAGAACAGTATTATTGGTATCGTATCGGAAATCATTATTACAATTCATTTAGTATTATTATATGAGCATGAGGTATTATTAGTATTTCGGTACGAAATCCTTATTTAAAGACAAAAAAAATTACACAACTTAGTAAATCGAAATGAAGCCGGGTCAAGGCATCCGGAGAAATTCCAAACCGTGCCTACTCCTTTAGTAATCGTACGTTCCCGGTAGTAATCGACGTTGGAATAAATATCATATACATATCAACAATAAATATCGATAGCACAGGCCCACAAAAAAAAGTGGTCTGTGCTGGGATACTGACCACACCTATCCCTTGTATTTCGAGCCGCTGAATACGAATCTAACCTTATTTTTGCCCCATTACGTCAGATTTTTTTTAACACAAAAAAATGTGTTGGATCGTAATATTACTCATTTAAATCATACTCCAAAAGTGACTTTATACTTTAAAGCTTCAACCTAGTAACATTGTGGCACTTCAGTATTGACCGCATAACTTAAGGAAACCATAAAATCCCATAACTCCTTAAAATCATAACTCTGGGAATCCGATAAAAAAACAATGGGGAATCTTGATTGGGGAGTTAATGAGATTATGATTTTGTACTTGAGTAGCACACCCCATGATCACATAACCCCATAACATACAATGAATTAACTCTGAAGATCCAACGAAAAAAATGGAGATTCTAAGTACGGAAATTCATGCCATTGTGTCATTAAGATCTTGGAATCAAGCACCCTATGGTGCCAGTGCTCTTCAACGGCAAACCCTCTAACCTCATAACCCCACAACTCTGAGGATTCAATGAAAAAATAGGAAACGCTCGATTGGGAAATAAATTACAGCAAACCCTTCTATTACATAAACCAATAACCCCGTAAACCCATAACCACATAACTCTGGCGATACAATGGAAAAATGTGAAGATTCGGAGAACACAATCTCATGAATTCCTTTGTTCAGATTCTTCACGTTCTTCTATTATATCTATGGGTTATGGGTTTACGATGTTACTGGGTTATGTAGTTTAAGGGTTTGCTGCTGGAGCGCTATAGGCTTACTTGGTAACAAGGTTCTGAAGGCACAATCTAATTGATTTCCTAATCGAGAGCCTCCTATTTTTTTCATAGAATTCTCAGGGTTACGGGGTTACGAAGTCAGAGGATTGCCGTTGAAGAGCTCTGGTGCCATAGAGTGCTTCATTCCAAGATTCTAATGTCACAATGACAGGAATTCCCCTACTTAGAATCTCCATTTCTTCCGCTGAATCTTCGGAGCTATGAGATGCTGAAGTTATGGGATCATGGGGTGTTAATGTATGATACTCAAGTACGAGGATCCGAGGTCACAATCTCATTAACTCTCCAATCAAGGTTCCCCCGCAGGGTTATGGGGTTGAAGGTTGAAGTTTTAAACCTGAATCATTTTTGGAGTCTGAATTAAATGAGCAATATTACGATCCAACAGACTTTTTTTGGTGTTTAAAAAAATCCTGACGTGATGGGGCAAAACGAAGGTCAGATTTGTGAATACAAGGGATAGGTATGTTTAGTACTCCAGCACACACCACTTTTTTTTTTGGGGCCTCTGTAATTATTGTTGTATCGGTAATGATTGATGTATCAATACCTAATTAATAATTTTATCGATTAATCGGTCGTTATCGATATTTTTTCATTATCGATAACAAATTTCACTTATCTGTCAATCACATTTTTTTCAGTAGCCTGAACAATCGAGTCCATGCAGGTCGATTCGAGACTAATGCGGGATTGCTTTAAAGCTGTTAAAGACCTAGGAAATCAAAATAAAATGGCTGTGGTGTAGGTACGAGGAGATACAGGAGAAATTAAAGGGCTGACGAACGGACCAACGAGGACGTGTCTGAGGCCTTAGCAGGACCTTAACCCTTTTGCGGTGTGGCTAAGCATCCATTAATAAAGGAATACAATGAAATAGGGGAAGACCCGCCACAGAGACAGTCTAAGGAGTTCATTAAATAACGATCGACCAAAGGACGCCGCAAGGTGGCAATGGAAATCTTTTAATTCCTTTCCTTTAAGCCACAGAAATCTCAGAAGATGCTGAGAGAAAACTACATTTTAAGCTCTTTGAAATGCGCCAACAAGAGGCAATTAAATGCAATGCATTGTTAGTAGTAAGTTTAAGTAGTCACAATCGCATATCAATGCATATATATTTGCATTTACACTTGCATTTAAGTGTAAGATCCCTTACAGTTTACATATACCTGCAGTGGCGGATCCAGAATAAATTAACAGGGGGGCAAAACCATTAAAAATTCGCCGCCGCAAGCGAACAAACGTTTTTTTTACTCGTAAACGAAAATTGATGAGCGGGGGAGAGGAAATCACAAACTTTTTTCACTCAGCAATGAAAATTGATGAGCGGGGGGAAAAAATCACATTTTTTTTCCACTGTGTAATGAGAATTAATGAGCGGGGGGGGGGGGTTAAGAAAATAATTAATATTGTACCAAAATAAACGACACGGGGGGGCATATGCCCCTGTGCCCCCTGGATCCGCCACTGTATACCTGAGAGTTTAAATGAAGTAATTACTATGGAATCACATATTCCGATAATGGAAATTGGAATTTGGCTCAAATTCTAGTATGATGTTCCTTTGAGCTTCCTAAACAAAAGTCATAACCTTCTAATTCCTTTTCTCTAAGCTACCGAAACCTCAGTAGATGCTGGGATCTCATAGAGTGAAAACCACGCTTTATGCTCTTTTAAATGCGTCAAGAGGTAATTAAATGCAATTCATTGTTAGTCGTATGTGAAAATAGTCACAATCGCATATCAACGCATATATATTTGCATTTACATTTGCATTTACCTTTAAATACGCATTTACTAGCTAATCTAGTATAATAACGAAGTTATCATTCCTTGAGACCTCAGTATCTTCTGAAGCTTCTGTAGGAAAGGAGTTAGATGGCTATGCCCCCTTTTGTTCGGGAAGGTCAAGGGAATATCATACTAAAATTTGAGCGAAATTGACCTAGAACCATTGTCGGAAAATATAAGATCCCATAGTAATGACGTCATTTAAACTCTCAGGTATATGTAAACTGTAAGGTAAATTACACTTAAATGCAAGTGTAAATGCAAATTTATATCCGTTGAATGTGACTATTTCCACTTACTACGAAAAATATATTGCATTTAATTACCTCTTGACGAATTTCAAAGAGCTTAAAATGTAGTTTTCACTCTATGGGACCCCAGCATTTTCTGAGGTTTCTGTAGCTTAAACGAAAGGAGTTAGAAGGTTATGCCCATAAAGACTTTTGTTCAGGAAGGTCAAGGGAACATCATACTAGAATTTGATCGAAATTAACCAAGAACCAATTTCCCTTGCCACTTTGCGGGGTCCTTTAAGAAGGGGTCTTTCAACTTGACGCTGTCGATGAGTCTAAAAAGTCTGACAGAGGATGTAACATGCAGATTCTGTCAAGACGAAGAGGGAACCTCAGTATATGTGCTGTGCCTGCTGTGAAGGTCAAGCTAGACTGAAGTTCCAACTACTTGGCGAGGAAAGCTATAATAAGGGGCCCTTATCAAGGCCGTGGGATCTGATATAAAGACAATACTAGATAAGGAGCGCAGGTCGCAGTAGCCAAGGCCAATGAGCCAGGTTCTTTTTTCCAATATAATACAAACAGATGGTATCTAGACCATAAAACTATAACAAATATCGAGATAAGTCTTGTGGAAACGGGATGTTTAGCTCCAAAACGAGTCAACGCCAGTTGCCCTGATTCTTGTACAATTGTTGCACGACATTGAAAATAGGTCTTGACACCTTCTTGCACTACTAATTGCAGTATTATAAAAAGATCAAGCAGTACCCATATAACTTTCAATCATTTAAGACTGAGGAGATAATGAGTTGAGCTAAATTACAGCAAAATCAAATAGATTCGGCATTTCTTTAAAGGTATTGTGAACTGATGAGGCTCATTTCAAGAGACAAGAAATATCTAATCACCATACGGGTCGAATTGAGAACCTCCCCTTTTTAATTTTCTTTTTATAGACGGGTAAAAATTAGTTCGTGCTCATAGTGATCGGTATTGATTAAATCATATTTTCTGAGGATACGAGAAAATCTAACGATTCGCCCCGTTGAATTTCATAGAACGCTTTTAAAACAGCTTGAAATAAGCTTTCTTGGCTCGCTATTAAGCAGTTACACTTGTGTCGTGTAAGTAAGTAATGCATTTCTGTTAATGTGTATTATTTTTGGTCGTATGCCTATGGTAATAATACCTTGAACTTGAATGAACCCAGAGTTGTATCTCAGACATGAGACTAGTTTATACACATCAGGAGACATCGCCGTCTTCCACTCCAATGAATGCTAAATTAATTATACTCCACTTTCATTAATTACATGAATAACAATAATTACTACAGATAACCAATAAAGGAACGGAGCCGGGATTCATCGACATGCCGAGGATGTACTTCAATGTTACCACATTAAAATTATTTATTGTTACAAGCTCGAGTAGGCTAAACACATGCAAGATTTAATATTTGTGTAGCCACTACATTAACAACTGTCATCCCACTATTTTCAAGAACTACTTGAACGTAGCTGACCGAGTTTGGTGGAGGGTACATTAACTCTCAAATTGAAACAGTAACTATTATTTATAATACAGGACGAGCAATTAAAAGGCATTTTCCATCTTAATAAAATTTAAATGATTGATTCCTCTTTAGGATTAGAACAATCAATAAGCTTAAGTTATATTTCAATATTTTTTCATTCTTATCAGCTTCTTTCATACGCTTAATAATATCTAACATTCATTGTGAAAAAAAACAGGAAAATAAACCATTCTTTCTATAGCACAACATACGGAAAATTCATTAGTAGGTTGTCCCCACTGAGAGGAGTTAAAGAAATGAAGAAATAAAAAAAACTGACCAAAAAGATTACCTTACTTTTTTGTAGGAATGCGCCGCCTACGGTTTTAACCAATCTGTCGTAACGGGGTCCAACCATATCACTTCCCCTTCCTCTTTATCAGACGTGGGACTGATAGCAAAGCTGGAGAGGGTAGAAGTGACTTTTTGGTTTTAATCATATTACAAGACATTAATCCAATGCCAGTGAACTCTACAACAAGTAGATATAAAAGATATTTACTTAAACCCGTCGATAACACAAAAACACCAAACTTTGGCGGTGCTCTTGTACCTGCCGCAGTGTCCCAATTGTTCGACCGAAAGCAAAAAACGCGGCACTTTGACCGCACGCGCACGCGCCAGCTTAACTTTTTAAGCCAATTAAGAAAATGTAAACATCTCCGTAAGTTCACTGCCCTATCACGGACCACAGACAAATAACAGTAACGTGTATTTGCAAGTTTTAATGTAACAAAAATTACTAAATTACTTCGGATCACTCTAAATTTTTACAGGGACTTTCCCGCATGGAAGACTAGTACACAATTTTATGTTCCCCATGATATGGTAAATCACCTTGTATATACTGTGTATCTGATCATGTTAGTATAGTAATAAGAAATCTCCCTTACGAGACATATTATCGAGTGTCTGGTCCAACTTAGAAGATACTTGATCAGAAATAAGCATGTTAAATACTTGATAAGATACATCGTAAAGGAAATTTCTTATTATTATAATAACATGATCAGGCTTAGATCCACAGTATATAGCGTGTCTCACTTTTAATGTCTCCTCCTCCATATCTCAGTCATTATTAATCCGATTTCAACCAAATGAGACGATATCAAAGACCTATATTGTATCCTTTTTTAATAAAACAAAACTTTAGTCATTGGCGTACATTTTTATTAAGAAGAAAAGTGTAGATATTTTGGAGTCATTTTAGGCATTTTATTTATTGAAAAACTAATGCAACATTATTGATCAGCATACTCTAGTACCCCCACGTTTAAAATTTAATAACATTTTGATGTACGGTTTTCGAATTACGGCCCCCTTAAAATTTCGTTTTTAAATAATCAATAACTTAGAAATGAATTGTTTTTCGGAAAAAAGTCATACCTCATTTTCGCTTTAGATTTACTTTCTCTACCAGCCTATAGTCATAGATACTTTCAAATTCGTTAATTTTTAATGCCAGAATAATTTACAAGGCTGCTGGCTCAAAATTTTTGGTAATTTATCAATGAAAATGCATGGCCTACAAACTTTTAAAATATCAATGAGGTGCTAAAAAACGTAAATTCATCAAAATTTGATCCGTTCTTGAGGGTTTAGAAGATTTAACGATTTTTGCTTGAAATAATAAACTCTCAATACGGTTTAAGTGTAAATTCCCAAGTGGCAGAGAATTCTTTAAGAAGTTCTATTTACTGCCCGCGAGGAGATCTTGTATTTATGTACCCTTCCGAAATCAAAATGAGAAATCTTTATATGTGCTCAACTTTTACGCACTGGGGAAATGTAAACTGGGCATTATATAGGAATTTCAACTTTTGTTAACCCACAGACATCTACTAGAAGTTCTAAAAGGGAATTACCATACAGCTCAATTTTCTATGTATTATAGAAATCAAATAAAGTATTAAAAGGGAAATATTATTGTTATCGCTAATAGAACACCTATAGAAATCGCAAGAAGAAATTCTTTTAATGCATAAAATTTGCTTGCTTACCACTTAGTTTGTTACAGAAATTATTTCTAGATGACGCCACGTACAAACTACTGACGATAATCAGTCATGCATTATCTTATACTCATGAGTTTATAGAACATTAATAACATAACTGCAACGTTCAAATTCTCGCAGGGATCATCGAATTATTTGGATGGATCTTATAACGATCTTTAATCTTTCGTTTGGTTTGGGCCCTGATGTCTCAATACTGAGATTTTGACTAACCAAAATTTCACCAGCTGCCGCTGGCAATAAATAATAATAAAAAGTGTGTGTACATCTAATAGTAATCCTATAAGGATGTTCGTCAGTACCGTTTATATTGGTAAGCGATAAAATACCCGAAAGATTACTACAGGAATTAAATCTGTTTGCAGGGTTGATGCGGTACATCTAATAGAAATCCTATAATGATGTCCTCGGGACCATTTATATTGGCAAGCGATAAGATATCCTAAAGATTACTATGGGAATTCTATAGGTATGCACACAGGATTCTATACTAATAGCTTTTTTCGATTACCATGGGAGGTACTATTTAATACTGATATGCTGACATTTGCCCATCTTAGGGAACTCTCACAGACCTCTAGAAGATATTTACTTATTCCTAAATTTTTAAACTGGTGAGAGGACAGCATAAAACGGTTGATAATTCAGAGAAAACCAGATATCAAGAGGCGAAGAAGGCGCAATGAGCAAGGGACTGATAAGATCATACTTCTAACAAGCAACAGCCACAAATGATGTGACATTATCGAACGTGAGATACAGCAATGTAAGGCCAACTAGAATATTACGTGGATCACAAAACGTCTGTTGAGACGTTGTGAATAAGAAGACTTCAATAGCAGTCAATGTCCAGTGGACATCCACACGAGGTCCTAGTCATCCAGGAACGTTCAGAGTCTCCTATGTCATAGGGCCCTTCAATTTGGTCGCAAATTTTATTTGTCCATTGTGGATGTCATAAAGACATTCTAATGGGACATATATTTTATTATGTTCATTATGGATGTCTTTATAAACATCCTAAAGGTACACAAAATCTATCATGTCCAATGAGAATGTTGTACAGACATCCTATTGGAACATAAATTATCATTAATTTATTATCTCTCTTGTTTATGACGGGACGGTTTTTTTCTTGTACACTGTGAATGTCATATGAGCATTGTAATGGAACTTACATTTATTATTTCTAATGTTTATATCATATAGACGTCCTTATGCGACCTAAAATTTGATATGCCCATTGTGGGTGTCGTGTGGACGACCCTATGGGACGGAAAACTGTCCATTGTGAATGTCGTATGAGATTTACTTTTATTACGCCTCTTGTAGAAGGTTGTCCTGATGGGACGTAATATTTATTATATCGATTATGGATTCCTTATCGATTATGGATGTCCCGGTGTTTACAATAGATGTTTGTAAAGGGATTTGCTTTAAGTCGCTGACTTGGTCCTACCACTAGTCTATGAGTATTCGCCAAGTTATTCGTATTGGTAGTTTAAAATATGAATTCTTCTCTGTGACATCTTCGAGCACTATCTTTCGTGCAATTTGCTTTGCATTCACTGATGATACTGACAATAGCCAACAGCTGGCAATTGGTAGTTGCCGTTGGAAGCAATCATCGTCTCTCTTGTAGTAACTAATTTTGCTCAGTCAACTTTAAATTTAAAAAAAAATCTGGACGAGTTTAGCTACATAAGTGTGGATCAATGTAAAATCACTATGTGCAACGACTCTGTCTCCAGCCTAATTTAGAACTATAGATCAATATTAAATTGAACACACAATTGTACACCATTTAGATATTTTCAGATATTTACGTACATCCATATGATGTTCATAGGATTATATCGGACTACTAAAGAATGTTTATAGAACTACATCCATTGAACGTCCATGGTAGCACATCATGCTACTGGGGAAGAAGTAAAGAGAATAAATAATATAATAATAATGATAACAATAACGGTATATTTACCAAAAAGAAATACAAATACAAATACAAATACAAATTCAAATACAAATGCAAATACAAATGCAAATGCAAATGCAAATGCAAATACAAATATAAATAGATCAATAAACTATTTATGGAAAATATATAACTACAAATGCTAATAAATCAATTAACTATTCTGATTTCCTATTCGTAATCTCCAATAATAACGTATAGTACATGTAATAGTACACAATTGTAAGTACGCCGAAATACTCACTGAAGTATTTACAATACTTGTTGGTGTGGATGTACAAAGTACATTAAAGATCGATGTCATTTTTAAATAAATATTATAATACATGTTAATGGAGAATATTCCGTAAAACTACTGTAATAATGTAAATATAAAGAGAAAAGCAAGTCTAATAAAATATATCATTCAGCAATTTTGTTGACTCATTAAAATTTAAATTAAAAATAAATATACAGGATAATGTCAACGCTAAAAAAAGAACTAAATATTAAAAATGTTTTGATAAGAATAAAATGTTATATCGTCGACAAACTTTGAAAAATATAGTTTTGACTTGTTTGCAAAAGATATCGATCAAAATGCCCTACTAAAATTTTACCATTAATTTTACTCAGTTACTTACTTTTGGCAACCAAATGAAATTTTCTGCCAAAAATAATTTCACGATATCTACATATAAAAAGCAAAAGCCCAATTTTAAACACGCCACTTTATTTGGTGGCATCACTGTGTAATTGTTTTTTATCTAAGATTATTTATTTGATTAAAAGGATTAATAGTCTTGCGTCAATTATAATACAACCATAATTAAACTCGAATTAAGATTAAGTAAATAATTAAATAATAAAGATAGAGAAATGCACGCAATACTAATTCATTCAAAGAAAATTGCCGAACATATCTGAATGAGATATGAGGAAATATGAAATTTTCAGAAAAATTATATTTATTCTATCCATAGGTTGGAAACTATTTGTGGATATTATAATATAGTGATAATAATAACGATAACATATTAAAGTGTGGTTGTTTAATATTCAAAATGCAATAGCCTATCAATATTCCAACAACCAAAATAATTTAACTTGCAAAATAACGCAACAAGAAGTTTTTAAATAATTTTATTGTCCTTGTCAAGTAGCTGTAAATTTATATTACTGAATGTTTAAAGTTGCGACATTATGCAATCACAAACAATAATTGTTAAATATGAATTTTAATGTAAATCTATGAAACGGTTTAGTTTATTTACAAGTGATAAAACATATTTTTTAAATATAGGAGAGGTCTAGTTTCTCTTTGGGCTAACAAAGTGGGTTCGAGCTTTACGTACAGAATTTTCATTCAACAATTTCCCCAAGAAATGGTTAAGGCAGAGTCGGACTGGCTCGATTTGGCCCGCCACACAGAAAAGGCTATTTTAGCGAAGCCACACGCGATATAAGATACTTATAACTTATAACGTAGTTATATATTAGTAGTTTTTTTTTTAAATTGATTGCAATATAATAAAAAACTGAATGAAAATAATATGAATATATTTTTATTAGGCACTAAAAATATTATACATCTATACAAAACAACAAAAAAAGAAAGATAAACAGTAATAATAGTTATTTATGTATCAAAGGAATTAAGTAGATGTTTATACCCCGAGGGCTACGATCTGACAAACCCGAGGGCCTCTGGCCTGAGGGTTTGTAAGTCGCCCGAGGGCATACACATCTATTAATTCCCGCGGTGCATACAAACTTTTATGTCATATTAGTTCGTTATTGCATCCACAATATTATTTAAAAAAATCCGAAAATTCAATTTGATTATAACAACATTTTCATTTTATCATATCGTTGCTAGGGAAATGCTTTATTTATTTGTTGAACAAACAAATTTTGCTAGCTGTCAAACTTAAAAAGTCAAAATGCAGGAATGTTTTTGAAATTCCTGACGAAATTGCAAAAAAGCAGAAAAAGCAACACAAAACTTGCTGCCGAATAAATCGAGAGACGCCTACATCGAGAATATGACAAATTACTAAAATGGATGGCAGAAAACTGTGTAGAACATATTTATGGAACTGTGCTGCTTGCATACTTCGGCGATCTCGCTGAAACATTTTCTTCGACTTCGTTATGGTCCAAATATTCAATGGTAAAGAAGGCTTTAATGGTAAATAAGAATATTAACATCGCTAATTACCATAAGTTAAGCGAATATTTGAAGCAACAGTCAAAAGATACCAGCCAAAAAAGTCTAAAGTTCTGTTTATGGAAAATGTTTTAAAATTTATTCAGAAGGCACCGAATGAGATGCTTTTAATTATCAAAATTGCATTAATATTTGGTGTATTTGGTGGATGTCGACGACAAGAACTTGTGAATATGCTAGTTACTCACGTAGAAGATAGAAAATCAGTTTTTGTGGTAAATGTACCAGAGACAAAAACCGATAAAAAGCGCTTTTTTACCATTGTTGACGAAGACGAAATGAACAGTTTGAAGCTGATAAGAGACTACATATCTTTACGACCACGTGGTTGTTCAGAAAAAAGACTTTTTCTAACCTATAGACAAGGTCGCTGTACTGTACAGCCAGTTGGAAAAAACACATTTGGAAAAAATCCCGTTCATCATTGCGAAATATCTGGGCTTGAGCGATCCTGATAAGTATACAGGACACTGTCTGCATCGAATATCGGAAACTCTTTTGGCAGAGGCTGGAGCCAGTATGACCACGTTGAAGCGCCATGGTGAATGGAAGAGTACGTCGGATGCTGAAGGATATTTAGAGGACAGTATATCTTTAAAAAAATGCTGTTTCAAAGATGCTGGCAGGCATACATTCTGGATCTGGCTTTTCCTTACAGAAACTTGATACCCAGACAATGGAACATGAATCAACATTTGCTGCAGGCAATCTAACTATCACCAGATCCTTCCAAAATTGCCAGTTTAATGTGAATTCGACTAAATAAAGTTAAGTAGATTATTTACATAATACTTTAATTTCATATTTTGTAATTAATAAAGTTTATTAATATGTTAATCAAAAAATGTTTTTTTGTCTTTATACCCGTGCGGGTCGTAAAATGCACTTTATGCCCGCAAGGGTATAAAGTACACTAGTTAGTAACTAAGCAATAAAAACAATAATAAAATAGTGTGACATAAAATATATTTGCAAACATTAATTAGGCAAATAAAGGCTTTAAACAAAACTTTTGTCCTTAACAAAAAACAGGAACTACAAGACCCTTATAAGAATCAAAGGAACTAGAAATCAGTTTAAAAAAAATACACTAACATTTAGTTATGCACTACGTATGACCGTGACATGTTTTAACAGTGAGAAAAACCATTAAAATGCAACTTCTCGTTCAAATCGAATTTTCACTTTTGAAACATAGGTAAATAAAAATGAAAAATATTTCACTAGCAATTTACATACTGGTGGTTTAACATACAAAAAAAGACAATTAACAGGTACTTGAAACTTGAAGACTTTTTTAAAAATAATCCAAAATTCGTTTTTGCTGTATTTCGTTTTATCATTTTGAAATAACTAAAAATAAAATCTACTTGACCCGACATTACACGGTACTGTCGATATTATTTTATGTAAGCCTCCGATTAAAGAACTTATATCTAGATACATAACAGGCTATCTTTTCACTATATACCTTGTTTGCTCCTAACATAGTCACATTATATGTCCATTAAAATGGATAGATGAACATCACATCCCATAGGCAACAGTGGCGTTGTGTGTAGAATGGTAAATATTTTCATTAAAATGAATTATTGCAATTCCTGCATTACCGGCTCTTTATATAACGTGATGTAGGCATACGATATTACAGTAAGATAAATATGTATTGAAAGGATATTAAAATTTACTTGCTATTTACTTTATAACTGTAAACTGAACTTCATCATGTTACGACTATGGAACGATCGATTTTCTTCTTTTCTAAACTGCTTTCTGCAAACGGCAGAGCACTTCACTATTTATTTGCACAAAATATATTGTCACTAAACTGTGTAAATATGAATAGAGAATATTATTTAGGTATTAAGCAAATCACAACTTAAAATAAAATTACTTTTTCACCAGTTTTTGGTCGGAGAACACGAAAAACATTTATTGACATTAATGGCCGAACTGTCAACTGAGATTATGATAATCGAACTGAAACCGATCGTGCACGAGCGGTCGCGAATATGCCGATGGGCCAATCAGCAACTTATGGGAAGAAGTGCCTTAGATTGTGAGTCTTTCAGCGACAAATAAATCAATGCCATTATGTATCTAGATATAAGTTCTTTAATCGGAGATGTAAGCTGTACTCAATAATGTTAATTAGGTGTTTTATCATAAAACATTAGCAATTTTAAATAAATAGCGGCAGAGAAGAACTGAGCAAAGTACATTAACCCTTTCGTCGACGATTACTGAATGTCGAAACGGTCGAAAGTCGAAAGACAATTGATAAATACTTTAAACAGTTCGGTCCCTCCTGCAGGACGACGGCTTGAAGTACAGTTATAGCATAGTGACGTACGTAACCGCGCCTATTTTCAGCCCAAATTGAGACAACCTGTATAAATAAATAAATAAGTAAATAAATAATGTTAGTTTATATTTTATATTACGTATTCATTTCTGCGCCTTAACCTGGCACAAACCCCATTCCACATGTACGAAGACAGATAGTGTTTTGAGGAATCGCCGAGACAGCAAACGCTGAGTAAAAACTACTCTTAACACTCTTGTGTTAACACTTTTAATCTTAAAAATAATAATTAAATTAAATTTTTGAAGATTAATTAAATGAAAGGTTAAACCAAGATTATTGTGCTTGAACCACTACAGTCTTCAGAAAAAACCAAGAAGCCCAGAAACACGTAAACCCATTAACATCAGGGTTCCCAATAAGTGGCAGTCTTTTATAAAAAAAAATACGATTATAATTTTAATTTTGTAAAATTAATAAAAACTTATGTTTTTAAATTTACTTCGAGGTTTGGCCCCAGAGTCTGGTTTAGCCCCGAAGTCTCTAGACTCCTAGTCCTCCTGTCCAGTCCGGCACTGGGTTAAGGCGCATAAAAAGGCTAATGTAGTTTGTTTAGGCCAGGCCCACATGGACGATTTTACTATCGACCGATTCATCAATCGTGTAGTTAAAACTGTACTTTCATATACGGAGAGCGTACATAAAATCACCCGATTTGAAAATCTGTCTGAACACAGATTTTTCGATCCAATCGCGATCGCCCGATTTCATTAGCCCAGTTAATTTTAATCTGCGCGCCCAAACGTATCTGTTCTTAGTCGACTGATTTACTTCTACGTTCTTCACTTGGAATACATGTAAGAACGACGTCTTGAACGTCTTGATATCCTATGTGAGGTGAGACAATAATTGTAAGCAGAACGTATCAAAAAACAGTTGCTCAAATAATCACTACTTCCATATCCAAATTTGCTACCCAAGTTTCTCACAACGAAAAAATTTTGTATGTGGAAATAATTGTTTATGGAACTTTAATAATATAATATTTGAAATCGTCTACCCCAAAAACCCATGAAACGATATCCCACATCGGTAGTGGGGTGGGGGTAGTGATAAGGAGGTGGTAGTGGGGATGGATGAAATAAAAAAAATATTTTGAGGCCTTTGGTTCTTGTACACATGCTAAGTCACAATTTATTTTTCACCCCCTTTTATTATGGGGTGGGGGTAGTAATGCCACAAAAAATGTAGAGAAATTAGCTTCTCTTGTATATACTAAATACCAATTTTATGGACTCTTACCTGCTTGATTTAGCTATTTACCCCCATTTAGCTCAATTTATTACCCCCCAGCCCTTCAACTATAATCTAGTTTACAGATCTCGTTAAAATAGATACGTGTACCAAATTTCAAGTAAATATCTTAAACGGTTCAAGAGTAATCGTGCGCTCAAAAAATTACAGACAGACAGAACGACAGACAAAATTTTTTTTGCTCAAACTTAAAATCTCGACGTTTCGTGACATTCTAAGCCTATCTGAACAAAAATTCTTTTTTGTCGTTACTATGCTTCCACTGGATGTGAAGTAACTCTGTTTGCTCATTCCCGTATAATTGAAAAAATGTTCAGGATGCGATCTCAAATCTTCATATATTTTATAAAACTGTCCTTTCACTAGACGAGTTCTCGAACACAAGGATGTACCCAATATCGCCTTTTTCGCTTCTTTTGGCGAAACCTGATAAGAAGGGCAGAAATACATGCAGCAATCTTTAACAAAATCATTTTACAACTGAACAGAAAACACGGCCGACTGCCAATCTGGTGAGGGAGCTAAGTGGCTTTTTCGGAAACTCATCGTTACAAGCATTTTCTATGCGTTTAATAATTCTATCGAACTTAAATAACGACAAAATATACTTCTGGCATATGTCAGCCCGTCGAGTTGGCCATGGTTCATGATATAAAAATCGGTGAAATTATGCCATCATTACAAGGCTCGTTTTTTTGTGTGTACACATTTTATGTTAAAAAATTAATAAAATGAGATCGCCAGAAAGAGTGGGCCGTCAGAAGGCGCAGCCAGAAAGGTCGAAGTTGTAAAAAAACGGAGTTATATCACGTGATCGTTACAAGCTTTTTTTTTAGACTGAGCATATTTATTTAAATGTTTTCAACACAGAAAAAAAAATCCCAGAAAAAAACCCCTGTCAGTAAGGTTAACCAGAAAGGAAGTGTTTAGAATTTTTGAAGAAAATTTGGCTAGCTGGCTAGCCTTATTGACAGAAGTTTCTTTCCAGTGGCGGCTGGTGAAATTTCAATAATTTTTTCCTCGTCTGTGGCGCATGGGACCCATACAAAATATGGGAATTAACGTCTAGAGAAGCACTTTTCCAACGACCCGTAAAAAATTTTGAAAAAGCAGTTTGCGAAAATTTTTTTCAAAATTCGGTTGCCCCCCCCTAGGTCTAGGGACTCCTGTTTAAAATTATTTTTTTTGTCATATACATTTTACTTTTCATAAATATACAACAACAGGTTTTGGAGCTTATGAAAATATTTTCATTATTAATTGAAATACAATGAACTGAAATTTTGTAATTTATAATTTAACAAATTATAAAATTTCAATTCGTTGTATCTCAGTTAGTAATGAAAATATGTTCATAAACTCCAAAACCTGTTGTTGTATTTTTATGAAAAGTAAAACGTATATGACAAAAAAAAATAATTTTAAACATAAGTCCCTTGACCTAGGGGGGCAACCGAATTTTGAAAAACTTTTTCGCAAACTGCTTTTTCAAAATTTTTTAGAGGTCGTTAGAGGAGTGCTTCTCTAGATGTTAGTTCCCATATTTCGTATGGGTCCCATGCGCCACAGACGAGAAAAAAATTATTAAAATTTCACCAGCCGCCACTGTTTCTTTCTGGGAATTTTTGTCTGTGTTCAAAACATTTAAATACATATGCTCAGCCTAAAAAAAGGCTTGTATCGTGATATAACTCCGTTTTTTTTTTACAACTTTGACCTTTCTGGCTGCGCCAGACGGCCCACACTTTCTGGCGATCTTATTTTATTAATTTTAAACATAAAATGTGTACACACAAAAGCAAAGAGCCTTGTAACGATGACATAATTTCACAGATTTTTAGACAGTGTTCGTGACGTACCTGACAGGAGATGCTCCGCCAGATCGTCATGCACGCGTAGGTATACTGTTATTATTATAAGATGACAGAGATATTTTTTTTGGCGTTTAGAATTTGTGCTACATGTGCTTGAAAAACATTTCTTTTTTTAAATATTTGAGTGATTTTACAAAATTCTCGATTTTTTGCAATTGTTTTTAAAAATACACATTTTAGAAATCTAGGTCATTAAATCTTAATTTAAATTGACAAAATTATCTTGAATTTGCTTCTTGATAAGTCTCTATGTGATATTTCTAATCGAAACTACAATAGGCGTCTGAATTTAAGATGCCAGCGCCGAAGTGGAGAACTCGTGAACTAATTATAGGCTTTTTGTTTGTTTATATGGCGAATACTTATATTGATTTTGTTCTGTTTATTGTGTTTTTGGCGTTAAAAATAATAACATTAATAATATATGACCTAAAGGTGTGCAAGATTTTGTTGTAAGTGATTTGCAAGATGTTAATGGGATTATTCAGCAAAATTAATATTTTTTTAGGTTATCTAGTTTTTCCCTTGAAAAGTACAGTTTCTTCGACATAAACGGTGTTTGGCTAGTTAAATATTAATAAACTTAAATATTTCTCTAAATTTATATACAGTTGTAGTTTAAATCACTTTTTTTTTCAGAAAACATGAGTGACATTTAGGTTAAGCATATTGCAATGTATGGAACATTTGTAAAGCACTAAAAATGTAAAAATTCTAAGTGTGTTTATGAAGGGGAATATGACCTAATTGCAGGACATTATTTTGTGTGGTACAACCCATATTCAACACAAAACTTAAAAATGTGTATGCTCTATGTTTACAAACAAGTGTCTCAGATTCAAATACCCATGAAATTAGTGGTACATTGAATATAACTGAAAAGACATTTATTAATTCTTTGAGTAAAATAAATGAAACAGTATTTTGTAAAACATGAAATAGAAATATTCGGGGGTTAAAACATAATAGTGCATGGTGCAATAGTATATATTACTTTTAAATATACTGGAATTACATATATTTACTTATTTCAAAAATTTCACTTACAATGTGTAATTGTCTAGGACATTATTATTGCTACTCGGGCCACGGTTATTTGCACCAGCTTTTCCCCTCTCAATGCCTGGTTAAAGGTGTCTACATTAAAGAGGATATGCTTTGAACATTGCAGTGCAACTCAACTTTCACGAGTTGTCCCTGCAATCTGCAAAGGATACCGACTAGGTTGGCTCCAGCCAATTGTAGCTCCTTTAAACGCTATTATATTTTTAATAACTTAGCATCTCAGTTTATCATTTACTTATTGTTGATATCATCGTACACTAAAGAGACAATGACAGAAAAGCCCATAATTAGTTTGACTATAGACCACCAGGTGGCGTACTCCTTATTTTCAGACGCCTATTGGAGTTGGGCAAAAAATGGCGTTTTTTTTGTAGAAATATACTATTTTTAACTAACCATCAATATTTTTTTTCAGTCTAAATATCGAAAAATAATCACAAGAGGTACAACATTTAAAACGCATCCTTTAATTACTTCCACGTCCAGTGGAAGTATAGTAACGACAAAAAATTTTTTTAAAATTTTTATTGTCCAAATAGGCTTAAAATGACATGAAACGTCGAGATTTTAAGTTTGAGCGAAAAAAAATTTCTGTCTGTCTGTCGGTCTGTCTGTCTGTCGGTCTGTCGGTCTGTCGGTCTGTCTGTCTGTAACTTTTTTTGTGCGCACGTTTACTCTAGAACCGTTTAAGATATTAACTTCAAATTTGGTACACATACGTACTTTAACGAGATCTAGAACTAGATTATATTTTCATCTTGTTCCGTCGAAGGGTTGTGGGGTAAATTGGGGTAAATTTGGGGTAAATGGGTAAATCAAGCAGGTAAGAGTTCATGAAATTGGTATTTAGTATATACAAGAGAAGCTAAGGTCTCAAAAAAATTTTTGGCCCCCATTACCACCCCCACCTCCTTATTAAAGGGGATGAAAAAAAATTGTGATTTAGTATATGTACAGGAACCAGAAACCTCAAAATATTTTTTCACTTCATCCAACCCCTACTACCACCCCTATACCACCGCCCCCACCCCACTACCGATGTGGGGTATCGTTTTATGGGTTTTTGGGGTAGAGGATTTCAAATATTATATTATTAAAGTTCCATAAACAATTATTTTCACATACAAAGTTTTTTCGTTGTGAGTGACTTGGATAGAGAATCTGGATGTGGAAGTAGTGATTCCTTGGGCAGCGGTTTTTTTCATTTGAATAATACTGAGTGCATTTTCAAGCATGATAAACCTATTCAAACCACACAAGCATTCAATAGACTCGATTTACATGAAAACGGGAGGTTCTGTGTAAAAATTGCTTGTTGCAAAAGCTATATCTCATTTTGTAATTTTTCTGCTTCAAAGTATAGGCCCTTGAAAATCGTTATTTTTTTAATTCATCGATTATTCCATGATTTTAGTGTTAAATTCGGCCATTTTGGATTTGATATAAAATATTTGTTAATACTGTAAATATTGCATGATTTTGGTCTTAAATTCGGCCATATTGAAGCACCATCTTGTTTATTAAATTTTACATACTTAATCAGCGACCTCGAAAACCATTAAGTGTATATTTTCAGACCAAAGTAACAAACATTCTTTGAATTATAAAATTTTCAAAAAAAAATTCATAACAAAATGGGTCTTTTGGAGTTCTAGAAGTTCATGGGTAAATTCTTGCGGGTCCAATCGATTTCCCTATAACTTACATTTTTCGTCTAAAACTAATTTTTTTAGGACCTTATACCCACCTATATGTATAACAATCTTTTCTAAATATTTAAGAAAAATATATTCATTGAAAAATAAAATCTTGCCTTTCCAAAAAAATATATCTAAATTTGCAATTGCAATTGTTCGAATCAGTGGTTTTTGAAAAATATTCTTACCAAAGAGTAAGATTTTTCAATTATTTTAATTTTGCCTTGGGAGGTCAAATCTCGTTTTATTTAATGTTAGTTTACACTATTGGACAAAAATAGCAGCTACTGATAAATTATAAACATTTTTAGAAACGTGTAAAAATAATATTAGATAATTAGTCCTCAAACATGAGTGCTAATGATGATTTTGATGCAACCTTGTGCAGTGTAGTTGTAATGACGTTAATAAAAATTTTAAAAAAAGCCTAGAGTAGGAAATGATCGGAAGGGGTTCCGTAGCTTGTAGAATTAGGTCAAAAATGAAAAAAAAAACAATGTAATTTACCTTTTTTGGCCCCAAATAAGATGTTTTTACTCTTGTGAATTTTTTCTAAAAATGCATATTTTTCGAAAATTCCTAAAAATGGGGGAGGGGAAATGTAAAAAGTTGAAAAAAAATCTGAAAAAATTCAGGTGAATGTATCATCGAAATGCAAAACTTTTTTTATTTGCAACTTTTCTGTAAAGTGCGTTTTCACCGAGTTTTTCCGGAAAAACATGAAAAACTACCCCCATCTTTGACATTGTAGCGCTTTAAAAATATGTAATTTAAAAATTTGAAAAAATTCAGACGTATGCACTAAGGCCTTCTAAGCATCTTTTGTCTTTTGGAATTCTTTTTTTGTATCTTGCTAATGTTCCGAGTTACAGCAGTTTTTCACGACAAATAGTACTACATTTTTTGCACATTAAAAAATACATGAAAATTCGAAAAATGACCGTGAGTTATATACAATATTATCATAAAAAGATATGAAACCTATATAGTTATACCATTTTAAAGGTTCAATATAATTTTCACATTGAAAATGTGATAAAAGTTTTCAGGAAAAATTTATTTTATTTACCGTGAAAAATTGCCTGTAACTCGGAAAATTAGCAAGTTACAAAAAAATTCCAAGAAACGAAAAATTTAAAATGCCTCAATGCATACGTCTGAATTTCTTCAAATTTTTAAATTTTTAAAGCTACAATGTCAAAAATGGGGTAGTTTTTCATGTTTTTCCGGAAAAACTCGGTGAAAACGTACTTTACAGAAATGTTGCAAATAAAGAAGTCTTGTATTTCGCTGATACATTCAACTGAATTTTTTCAGATTTTTTTTCAACTTTTACATTTCCCCTCCCCCATTTTTAGGAATTTTCGGGTGGCCATATCTCGAAAAATGTTCATTTTTCGAAAAAAATCACAAGAGTAAAAACATTTTGTTTGGGCCAAAAAAGGTAATACATCGTTGTTTTTTTTTCCATTTTTGACCTAATTCTACAAGTTACGGAACCTGTGATAAAAGGGGTGTTTTCTATCCTTTCCGATCATTTCCTATTCTAATATTTTTTTAACTTTTTTATTAACGTCATTACAAACACATTGCATAAGGTTTCATTAAAATCCATTAATTAGCACTCAAATTAGAGATTTTGGTCATTTTAGCGCTCCGTTGACTGGAGTAAATATAAATTCAGTAATTCAATTATTTTATACATAACGAAGAGGCTCTGTGATTTTATTTAATAACCTGCAAAATTTTACTTTTTTTTTAATATCCCGTATGTCATTTTCTCAGTTCTTAAAATAACCACTGACCAGAAATAGTGGGTCTATTTCTAGTCAATAGTCTATTTTAAGAACAGAAGAAAGTGAGTGATAAAAGTATATTATTCAGCGAGCGTATAATGATGGCAATTACTCCCGAGGGTGATGTTAAATCATCCGTGCGTGTAATAACTATTATAAGCGAGAAGAACATTATACTTTATCCACGGCTACTTTAACTTTTTAAATCGTTTAAAAGTAAAAAAATAAAAGTAAAACTTTGCTTGAAGTTTTAAACGTCAAATGAAAACATGAACTCTCCCTTGGAAAAAGGTGCGTTATAATGAGATTACGTTCATAATACGTTAGGTTAGAATTATGACTACCATTATTCGTCAGTTGTTTTATGTATTATTCAAGGATTATACGACATAAAATTATTTATTTGTACATCGGGTGACCCAAAATTACATTAACAGGCGATATCTCAGTTATTTTAAAAGATAAAAATATAAATTAAAAAAAAACTGCAAAAGGCGTGAAAGTCTCCGTCTCATAACACCCCTGGAACCATGTTGACTTTTGTAACTCCTTTTCAGGAGACCACTTTTTCTTTTCAAATTGCACCCTGTATATCAAGAGCCCGAAGTCGCGTATACACATCATCCCCACGTCACGTCATACAGTAGTTATGACGTATGGCTTGCTTTGTTTGGAAGATATTATGAATCGGATTCAAGAGGCTTGCCTCAGAGAACGCCAGCTATGCTTAGAGCAACTTGCATATAAGAGTTACTGAGACGTTTGGGAGTTTAAGTGGAGGCCGGAGGTGCCCAGTTTGGACATTCGTTTGAATAATCTCTTAATTTATTAACATGTTACATTTTCATTTTCGTCATGATTTTGCAATAAGTTTTATTTTTAACTGTCGAAGTAACTGATAAACACCTGTAAGATACGAAGTATTATCATTGTGTTCAGAATGAAGTGGGGATGCGATTTCACGCTCTAGCTAAACAGGGTACAATTTAAAAAAATTGGGGGTGGTTTCATAGGTGTTGCAAGAAGCAACGCAGTTTCAGGGATGTTATCAGGCGGTGTCTTTCATGCCTTTTACAGGTTTTTATTTACATTTTATCATCTTTTCAAATAACGGAGATATCGCCTGTTAATGACACTCGGTATATGATAATTATTATAATAAAAAAAAATTAAAATGAGAAGAGTAATTTTTCTTCTTCAAAGCACGCAAATGTAGAAATATAGAAACTTATCTCAGTTTTAAAAAGACTGCAGACTTCCAGATCAAGAACTGGGGAAATAAATTAATAGATAGTGATATACCGACGATAATCGATTTTTATTGCACATCTGCAATAGATGCCTGGGATAGAATTACGTAAAATTTTCACAAGGATATAGAAAATAGATTTATCGTAAAAATAACCTTATTAATAGAAAATGTAAAATGAACTTGCTTGTGATTGCTTAAGCGCTTTCCTTACTCATATTTATTTTTACATAGTTCCGAACAACTGTACCAATAAAACTGTATTGACACAGACAAAGGTGTAGCTGGCCTTTGAGAAAAATTGAAAACCAGTTCGGTATTTGTTACGGGAGAAATCAAGGCAATTTTAGGAATTCCAGAAATCTCATGTACATATTTACACACATAATTAATATCTCCCTTACAGGTAATTTAACTCTACATTATTACTGACTGCAAACATATTATTTAGAGATATTTATTTTAATGGTGAGTTAAATATAATATAAATAAATTATTAACCCAAGTAAACACTTGGCACGTTTAAAACTACTAATTTCACAGAGATATAAAATCGAAATAATCTGTGTTTAACATATTATTCCTTATTGTATTTTAAAAGCAAGTTGTAGATTATTCAAGGGGTCGCTCGGCTCTTTCAGTCCTTTTTCACATCGACCTAAACGAGCTTTTGTGAATTACCCTACAATTAGTTGTTACCTAGGACTCCCAAGTTTTTTTTTACCTAGCTTGTGATTTTTCTGGAAGCTAATTTCCCTGTCTTCAGGCGTTTCATCTTTTTTTTTTTGATACTTTAGCCTAGTGCGGACAAGCATCTTGCATTCGCAAGGAATATGTTCCGCAGTTTCTATTGCATTATGACAGTATCTGCACGTATCGTTGTCTGCCTTGCCCATTTTCATAAGATGATTCTCAAATGGCAATGGCCTGTTAAAAAGCCTTAAATCGGACTTTTCGAGTTCAAGAATCCGTGTGCCATTCTTTGTCGAATAAGTGATGAACTTTTTCGCTTGTCTTTGGCCTGGATGAGTATTCCTCCAGTAGGACTCTTTCTGTTTATTTTCCCATTTTTGGATCTCCTCCATCATGTGCCCCTCAGATAAGCCACATGCCCTGGCACTCACATCAAGGTAACCTTGTTTGTTCTTTGCCAGTTGCTTCAGGGATTGACTGCATTCCCAGGCAATTTTAGACTCTAAGATATAGGATCTGAAAACTTTTAACACTGGCTGGCTGTTTGAAAGTATATAGATCTTTGCCCTTCGAATGCCTTTACTTATACACAGAGCATAGATTTATTCTTGGAAGATGCCAAGGGCTCTTGCCAAGGGCTCTGGGTAGCCTGCAATTAGGCCCCGCTACGCTCATGCCAACCTCTCTAGCCATCCTCGATCCATCTGTGTATCAGATGAGTGACCCCTTCTCCAACTGCAGGACTTCGACTCTGTTCGTCTGATGGCTCTCAATTAGCACATTAAACGGACAGTCAAAGTCCCGATTGATTGACATTGAGTCAGTGGGTTTGGTCATGGATTCCAGGAGAGTACCTGCTGCAGCCTTAGGGCACTGAGTGCTTTAATGCATATGTAGAGGAAGCAGATCTAGCATTGCCTCCATAGCTGCTGTGAGACAGGAGCACATTGCTCCTGTAATCCTTAAGTAAGCAATGCGTTGCAACTTCTGCTACTTTCCTTGTGTTAATTTTTCTTCAGTTTTTGGCCACCACACACATGATGCATAGATGACTAACAGGTCTCACAAACGAGAGGCAAGACCAGTAGATTATTTTCTGTTTTAGATCCTAAGGCTTACCAAACAGCCTGCGGTATGTCCATATAGCCGCAGTGGTTTTGGTAAGTGTTCTTTCTAAATGTGAGTTCCAAGTCTTTGATCCAGAATTAATCCTAGATATTTAACTTCACCGGAAAGCTCCAGCACTGTTCTATTTAGCATAGGAGTTCTTAAAGGGCATAGCAGAATAAGCATGTGTACCCCCGCACCAATCCGGTCGAAATTTTTAGCACAAGTTGATAGTAGTGTTAGATGAAATTTCTCAAAATATTATTTTTGGAAAACCATTTTTACGGGAGTTATGGGGGTAAAAAGAAAAATGGAAAAAAAATTTTTTCTCGAGAACGGATAAACCGATTTTCATGAAAAAAATATATGTTATGGCTTCTGATGGTTCAAATGTGGGAAAAAATTATTGAGTCCATTTGTCGAAAAAAAGTGGTGAAAAAATTTTTTCAAAATAAAAAAAAATTTTTTAGAGGATGTTCTAGAGGCACACCCACCATTTTCTTCCAAATAAATGCTTATATGCCCCTTTAAAACATATCCAATTTTCAAAGCGATCGGAAGGGTACAACATACTCAAAATTGATAATCATTGGCAGACTGCGGGCGGCGCGTAGTCTATGTAATGAAGCATTATAAGACGACTTCTTTGTAAATATTTCGTGCAAAGACGAGATTACCTTCTCCCCCTCGTTTTCGAGGGTGCTGAACACGATGCAAGGGGTGGGAGAAGTTTTTGACCGCCGCAACCTCCTGAAATGGCCATCCATCTTATGGATCCATTTATGTTTTCATATATAAACGGGTTTGGGGAGTGATTTATCAACAAGTTATTCTTGAAATAATATGGAAGGGGGTTATAGAGTAAGTGGAGTCCAGACAGCAGGCCTAGGGGGTTGATTAAACCCTCCCGAGGGGTGTAGTTTTTTTCAAATGATTCGGTTCAAATGCGTATACCCCATTTTCGAGGTCGCTGGTCACGGGAAAAATATTCATTTTTAGCTCCAACCCCCCTCACTCACCGTTTGAGAGATGAAGAGGGGTTGGAGCTAAAAATGAATATTTTTCCAATGATCAGCGACCCCAAAAACGGGGGAAACACGTTTGAACCCGAATTATTTGATAAAAAATGATTTTCCACTCCTCGGAAGAGTTTAATTAACCCCCTGGCCTGCTGCTTCAAATTTTTTCACCACTTTTTTTCGACAAATGAACTCAATAATTTTTTCCCACATCTGCACCATCAAAAGCCATAACATATATTTTTTTCATAAAAATCGGTTTATCCGTTCTCGAGAGAAAATTTTTTTCCATTTTTCTTTTTACCCCCATAACTCCCGTAAAAATGGTTTTCCAAAAATAATATTTTGGGAAATTTCATCTAACACTACTATCAACTTGTGCTAAAAGTTCCGACCCGATTGGTGCGGGGGCACCTAACACATGCTTATCCTGCTATGCCCTTTAGTATTCTCCTATTGGTAAACGGAATAATAACTGTTTTGCTCGGATTGATACTGAGACCTTCTAGCAAGCACCATTTGGATATTATGTTTAAGGCGATTTGCATGAGATTTGAGATCGTAGCCTCATGCCTGCCTCTCACAGTAATAACCAAATCATCAGCATAACTCTGAACGTTGAAGCCAGAATTACTCAGCTTATGGAGGAGGTCATCCACCACCATTGACCACAGCAAGGGCGATAAAACTCTACCTTGCGGACAACCCTTAACAGCAATCACTGTGACGGACTCCTCCCCCTCATCTGTAGTAATTATTCGGATTCTTAGCATGGATTGCATCCATTTGATAGTTGGGGACTGTATTCCCCTTCTTTCTGCGGCTCTTTGTATGGGTTCATATGAGGTGTTATATCTCTGGATGCATACATAACCACTTCATTTGCAGCAATAGCAAGTGTCTTTTTAATGCCTTTAACCAGGCCATGTAGATGTCGATTTGCCAGATTGATAGGCGATTTTTTTTAGGTAAAGCAGGGCCCGTGTAAGGGTTTCACTTCTGACATGTTCGTCTTGTATTTTCTCCATTGTTTTCAGGAAAAAAGAGGTTATGCTAATGAGGCGATAAGATTTAGGTTCTCTGATGGACGCCTGCTTATCTTTAGAATAAACGCCACCTTTACTACTCTCCAAGCTTACTGAATATACGCAAGAGAATAGCTTACTTTAAATATGCTTCTGAAGGATGGGATGAGTTCTTCAATGCCATGTTCAAGCAGGGCAGGAAAGATGTCATCCCTGCCTGTTGATTTAAATGGCTTGAAGCAGGACATCGCCCGTTTAATTTTATTGGAGGTGAAAATTTTGTCTCCTAGGCTTTTTCCTTCTCTGGTGGGGCGTATGCATCCCCTTTCAGATAGGTTTGTGCTAGTTCACCTTCAATAACGCGGAAGTCAGGGAAGTGAGTACCTAAAAGTACACTTACATTTTCCTGTTGACTCTCTGCGTAATTACCGACAGGCTTTTTAAGTAGCTCTATTTTGTTTGAGTGGTCTTTTGCAAGGACTTCTTGTAGACAGACTGCTGGGGCTAATTCATCTATCTCTTTGCAGAACCGTCTCCATAATCTCCTTTTAGGTTTTCTCAATTTTTTGTTGTATTCCGTAAGGGCTTCTTTGTAGCTCCCCCAGTCTCTAGAGTTCTTAGTTCTATTGAAGATTTTCCTAGTCTCAAGTCTAAGAAGTTCCCTATTCCACTAAGGCACGTCTCTCTGGACTGCCTTTTGTTTTATAGGGCAGCTTTTCTCATAACAGGAACTCATGAGATGTTGTAACTGATAAGAGGCTGTATCTATTTCCTCAATGGGTTCATTTAGCATTGTTGTTCTAATTACATTTTTCAAAAGATCTCTTAATTTTAGAGCGAAATACAAAAAACCAGAATATTCTGGAATCTCTATAGGCTGTAAAATGAATCAAGAAAATCGACGCTGCGTAACGGCATTCACTTCTAGTTGCATTTTCATTCCCTTATTTTCGAGACATATATGCTGCATACTCTTGTGTTAAAATACTCCAATAGTCTCCAAATCACCATCTCTGGCAGATTAGATAAATCTGATTTTAAATAGCCGGGTTCTAACAGCGTAAACGCAACTTCGAGACCGACTTTCGAATTGAATGACGTCAGCATTTTGAGCGCGTCGGTTCATGTTTAAAGCAGTATATTTCTGAAACTACTTATCGGGTCGACCTCAAATTTTCAGTGTTATAATTGTCCGACGATTACTTCGCATAAACGTGAAATATGAAATTTGACTAAATGACCCCATTGGGTCGAGTGAGTGATACCTTCGACTTCTGATCTTAAGGGCTCTTTATAAGCACGTCATTCCGTCACTCTAGGCACTCTGCATTTCTCGAGGTTTGTTGGGATTGCCTCCAAGTCAAATCGAATATGTTTAAAATGAAGTTGAAAAATAGTTCCATAAGTCTGCGTATCCTAAAAAAAAACTGTAGAATAGTCTTTATCAAGAAATGCAACTTTTCAGTCTACTCTATGCTAATACATGAAATCAGGCTTTGTATGTATGGGGTAACCTCCGAAATTACTTTTCCGATTTTAATAAAACCTCCATTGTTCAATAATTTGAGGTTTCGAATTATCAAATTCGTGAATCATCACGCTACGTCAAGTAGGGATTAATCAATGACAAGAGGCGAAGAGCCCTCTAAAACATTGTCCTGGTATCATCAAGGAGCTTATGGGGAAAGAGGTCTGATGAAGTCGTAGGCAACAGCGAGAGATGGCGTGGCGTGGCCACACAGCAAAGAGAGGCCTACTCGAATAATGGATCACAAAAATTGTCAAGAATTGTGAATAAGAGGAATAAGACGTAGGCAACCAAATTGATAGTCAATCTGCATCACTAACAAAGGTAATCGTTAGAACGGAGCAGACACAGACATAAGATACTTTTGAAAAACTGAACATAGTTCAAAATTGAAGGTGGAGAAGGATAGCAACGTTAATGGAAAACTTTATATCAGAATAGGGAAGGTCAAGTAATGTAAATTCCATGTGTCACATTAATTTCAACACGCAATGCTCTAGCAAAAAAAGGGACCAGTAATCGCGTCACTATAGACGAAGAAAGTTAAAAATTGAGAATGTGGCTGAAGACAGAAAGGAAATCAGAAATGAGAAACGATTATTTAGAATGGACCAACGAAATAATGCACATGAAGTTAAAATCTTCGTAATTACAGAATTGAAAAGTATTTTCCTATAAAACCAAACATGTATGTTGAAAATGGTTGAGCAGCTAAAGTTATCTAAAGCAAAACACGGATTTTAAGAGGGCGAAACACTGTAAACTGTAAAAATAAGATAACTATAAGACAACTATTGTAAAAAGTTTTTAAGACTTTCATATTTTAGGGTGTGATAGAAAAGAGCATTTCCAATATTGCATAATATTGATTTAATAAAAAACAGAGTTTAAGAGGGTAAATCACCCCAAAAACTATCTAAAAATAATGTAACTATTGCAAAAAAGTTTATAACACTTTCCTATTTTAAGGTATGTTAGAAAAGAGCATTTCCAATATTGCATAATTTTTATTTAACGAAAAACAGGGGATAAGAGGGTGATACACCCCAAAAACTATATAAAAATTGTAAAAATTTTTAACGCTTTCAGATTTTGGAGGGTGATAGATGATAGATTTTCAAGATAGCATAATTGGGATTTAATAAAAAACAGATTTTAAGGGGGTAAAACACACCAAAAACTATCTATAAATAATGTAACTGTTGCAAAAAACTTTCTAACACTTTCCTATTTTAGGGTATGTTAGAAAAGAGCATTTCCAATATTGGATAATGTTTATTTAATAAAAAACAGGGGATAAGAGGGTGGTAAACCCCAATACTCTTTAAAAATAATATAAAAATTGTTAAATTTTTTCACGCTTTTATGCATTGGAGGGTGATAGAAAAGGCTATTTCCAAGATAGCGTAATTGGGATTTAATAAAAAACAAGAGTTTAAGAGGGTAAAACACCCCAAAAACTATCAAAAAATAATGTAACTATTGCAAAAAAGTTTTCAACACTCTCCCATTTTAAGGTATGTTAGAAAAAAGCATTTCCAGTATAGCATTATTTTTATTTAACAAAAAACAGGGGGTGTATCACCCCAAAAACTATTTAAAAATAATATAAAAGTTGTAAAATTTTTTTACGCTTTTAGACATTGGAGGGTGATAGAAAAGACTATTTCCAAGATAGCGTAATTGGTATTTAATAAAAAACAAGCGTTTAAGAGGGTAAAACACCCCAAAAGCTATCTAAAAATAATGTAACTATTGCAAAAAAGTTTTCAACACCCATTTTAGGGTATGTTAGAAAAAAGCATTTCCAATATTGCATTATTTTTTTTTAACGAAAAACAGGGGATAAGGGGGTGATACACCCCAAAAATTATTTGAAAATAATATAAAAATTGTAAAATTTTTGTCCACTCTAAATAATCGTTTCTCATTTCTGTTTTCGTTTCTGTCTTCCGCCACATAATTGAGAAGCCTAATATTGTTTGCAAATTGTTTATTGAGGTCTAAGGAACATTGCTAAAAAGAAAAACCGCTGCCCAAGGAATCACTACTTCCACATCCAGATTCTCTATCCAAGTCACTCACAACGAAAAAACTTTGTATGTGAAAATAATTGTTTATGGAACTTTAATAATATAATATTTGAAATCTTCTACCCCAAAAACCCATAAAACGATACCCCACATCGGTAGTGGGGTGGGGGTGGTGATAGGGGGGCGATAGTGGGGGGTGGATGAAGTAAAAAAATATTTTGAAGTTTCTGGTTCCTGTACATACACTAAATTACAATTTTTTTTCATCCCCTTTAATAAGGGGGTGGCTAATGCCAAAATTTTTTTTGAGACCTTAGCTTCTCTTGTATATACCCATTTACCCCAAATTTACCCCAATTTACACCCCAACCCTTCGACGGAACAAGATGAAAATATAATCTAGTTCTAGATCTCGTTAAAGTACATATGTGTACCAAATTTCAAGTCAATATCTTAAACGGTTCCAGAGTAAACGTGCGCACAAAAAAAAGTTACAGACAGACAGACAGACAGACCGACAGACAGACAGACAGAAATTTTTTTTTCGCTCAAACTTAAAATCTCGACTTTTCATGACATTTTAAGCCTATTTGGACAATAAAAATTTTTTTGTCGTTACTATACTTCCACTGGACGTGGAAGTAAAAGCAGACACGCTGGGCCTTTTTTCATTTTGTTATTAATAAACTAACAATTTTAAGCATTAAACCAATTAAACTGATTACGATTTTGAAGTGAAAATTGAAAAATTCAAGATGACACTAACGAACATGACAAAAAATTAATTCAAATTCAACTGTATAAGCAAATTATTTTAAATTTTATCACTCCATTGATTTGTGATCCGAAATTCTAGGACGAATTAATATTTTCCGTGAAATCGTTACAGAAAGCAAATGGTAGTTTTATTAATATTTACATAATTTATTGTTAAGTACTTAGTTTTATTGAAATATTGTAGCAATTAAATAATACGGAAACTTATGTGGCGGTTAACCGATGGGTAAATATTTACGTTGTCAAATTTTATTATTTATTTATTAACAATAACTGTTGGAGCTGAGTGTATTGACTCATAATAATTGATACAGTACGTTTGGTAAACGAGAGTTTAATGTTGCTACCGTGACTACCGTGGAAACAACCAACATTGATTTTTCGTTATTTCTTTAATGTTAAATTAACATTAACAAAAACAAAGATTTAATTTCAAATTAAGCGAGCCGTTTTAACAGATTATATAATAATATACGAGTTATTAAAATTAGTTTGACTTTACAAGTCCCTTGAACATCAATATATATTTTTCTCTCAGTCAGTTAAAAAATTTAAATGTAATAGACTAGGAGTTCCACCCATGTTTATCGCTACATCTGTTAATTATTACGACTGAAATTTTAAACGTTAAAAATAATACAAAACAGATCCTGCGTTAAATCTATGAGAACCATAATTTTTTCTGTTACTTCTGTTGAATTTGAGAATTTGATATACTTTTTCCATAAATATTACACTTTCATTGGTAGTAACATTTACTCTTTCGAATTACATTTGTATGATTCAACATAATAGTTTTTTTTCCAAATTGCCTGATTTTGATTCCGTTTTGTTCAGAATATGTAGATAACTCAAGTTTAATTTCTCACTAAAATTTGGTTTATTTATCAGCTAGTATTACCTACCTAATTTTACTGTACCTCAAGCAATTGCCCTTTAATAGACATCACATACTTGAAGCCTCCAATTAAAGAACTTATATCTAGATACATAATGGCTACCTTTTCTTCATATACCTTATTTGCTCCTAACATAGTCACATTATATGTCCATTAAAATGGATAGATGAACATCACATCCCATAGGCAACAGAGGCGGCTATGTGTAGAAGGGAAAATGTACAATATTGTACCCATTTTATGTGATAATTATTGGTTAACTTCTAGGAATATTAACGCAGATTGAAAAAATACAATAGGTAAAGATGCTTTATTCAAGGGAAATATACATTGGAAGGATATTATTTAAAATATTATTATTAAAACTATAAACTGAACCTCATCATGTTACGACTATGACCTACTTACTTATGAAACGATCGATTTCTGCAAATGGCACAGCACTGTTGCATGTTGCACTAAATTGTCACTAAACTGTCTAAATATGAACAGAGAATATTATTTAGGTATTAGGCAAATCACAGCTTAAAATAAAAAGACTTCTTCACCACATTTTGATCGAAAAACACGAAAAACACTTATTAACATTAATGACGTATACTGTCAAAACTGCCAAACTGAGATTAGGATAATCGAACTGAAGCCGACCGTGTACGAGCGGCCGCGAATACGCCGATGGGCCAATCAGCAACTTATGGGAAGAAGTGCTTTAGATTGGGAGTCTTTCGGGATCATAAAATTCATGCCATTATGTATCTAGATATAAGTTCTTTAATCGGAGCTTGAAGCAGTAAAAAGTATGATTTTCGGATCCTTACAAATACAAAATAGTAGTCCGCCATATGTTGCACTAGCTGATGCCCGCGACTTCGTTCGCTTGGAAGACTTCGTCCGCATGAAATTAAGAACATTAACATACTAACTTATGCCTATAAGGAAGTACAACATACTCACTGAATACTCCTATAGTACTCAGGAGGTACACTCGAAGGAACGCACTGCGCATCCATAGTACCCGGGGAAACCCATTGCATATTCGTTACACTTAAGGAAAACTTCTGCGCATCCATAGTACTCGGGGAAACCCATTGCATATCGCAATTTGATAACAATTCATTATTCTATTTTTGTGTGAGAGCGCGTTAAACGAAAAAATAATTATTTTAACCGACAATAGAGCACATGGGCGGGTATGCGTCAAACATACTTTAAAAAATCCCTCTCCCTCTTCACCCCATTCTGGGGGGTCTCTTTTGAAAACCGTCATATACGTGTCTCCTTATTACCTCAGAAGAGCTCATCGCTGGAATATCACGTGTCTGAGTTCACGTTTCACTCCTTCAAAAAGTGAAAATCGAAATTTCGTCTTACTCGTGTCTAATAGATTCCAATTAAGAGTACTTCTGCCAAACATGCTTCTAAGTCTAACCGCCTCCGAAAAGCTTAAAAACCTCCCCGTCCCCGTTCACTCGTTTGGGGGTCTCTTTTTGAAAACCGTCGAATGCGTGTCTTCTTATTTCCTCAGAAGAGTCCATCGCTGACTTACGCGAATTCAAAAATACGGGTGGGTTTTAAACCATCTACCACCCTCGTTTTCACCCCTCCAAAATGTGAAAATCGTCTTTCGTCTTACCCTGCCAAACATGCATCTAGATCTAACCTTTTCCAAAAAGTCTAAAATTTCAACACCCCTAGGGGGTTACCTACGTCATTTGAGGAACCTCATGAAAGATTTGAAGTTTTTAGACCCAGCGGTTTGAGCTATGCGTTGATAGATCAGTCAGACAAAGTATTCTTTTATATATAGAAGATAGATACTTAGATAGATGTGCGGACTCCTGGAATACGCAATTTATGAATCCTGAGACTTTTTCTATTTTATTTGCATCCTCAAGTCGCTGTACTTTCCTTATGGGTGATTTTAGGGCAAATGTTTACATAAAGAATTAACTTATTTTACTGTGCCATGTTAAAAGTGAAACTACAGCTTTCGGTTTGTTTTAACTGAATAAAAACAAATATTGCTTAATTCACTGAGAAAAACGAGAAACCTAGATTAATTAAAATCATATGGAGTAAATGGTGTCAATGACTTTCATTTTCTATAAATATTATAACCAAATGTTTAATTCATTGATTTCATCATTGACCTATGACAATTTAAAGAGGAGCAGCAGATGAAACGTTTAATATAAAAATGATTCTTAAATTAATTTGATTTATTTATATGATCCAAAATTCTTTGTTAACAAATATACATCAAAATATAAAACAAATCTACGAAAATTAATTTATTTGGCAGATTATCAAAATCGAAGGTAAAAATTACATTTGGGCTGACACATTCAGGAGAACTCACAATAAATTTGCGAACTTGACTCACTGACAATAATTTTTCTTAATCTCGTTGTGGATAAAAATAACATTTATTTCAGAATTTTTCAAAAGGTGTTTCGAAATTCGAGGTTGATTTTTTTATGAATAATTTTTAAACACAGAATAAGGTTTTTCTATATTATAAAAATGCATTTCAAATGATTCATGAATAGATAGTAAAACTTGAATACAAAATGATTAAATTACTTAAAATCGAAATATTAAAGAACAAGGCAAGCGGAGGCCAATTAGAATAATTTTCATGAATCGCAAAACGTCTGGCATGATAAGAAGAAGAAAGGATTTCTAAAGGGGCCTATTCACATGCGAGTATGTCCAGCGGATCTGTCCGACAGACTGATCTGTCGTGAGCTACACATGGGCGGATTTGTCTGTAGACAGATCCGTTGCTGCTACACATTCACGGACAAATCTCAACAGACGTGCGGGCGGCATCCAGCACGCAAGGAATCTATTTTTTTCTTACAAACTTAACATCTGCCTCAGGGTAAATTTCTTGGCATTTTTCAACTAATACTTCATAGGCGTTATTTTGCAATTGTTTGTTAGCATACTCTTTGTCTTTCACATTCCGCAAAAGCAACGCTTTGACTTATACACCCAAAATGCTTTGTTATCTGAGAAAGCCATTTTAATAATAAAAAATCGGCAGCTACTGGAAGCGGCTGGAACCTCCCCACCCGGTGAATCTTTGAAGCCGAAAAGAGCACTAAACAATATGAACGATCTCATTTAATTATATTTATTAAGTTGAAATATTTTTTTCGTATTAAGTCAGAAAAAGTCTTGCGTTCGGTGGGATTTGAACCTAAGAACTTGAGTGTTAAATTTATAGTCTGCACAACATTAATGTTTTATTTAATGTTTTTAATACAAATATATGCTTCATCGGATCCTAGCCCGGGGCCAGCCAGACAACCACGGTGGAGTAGGTCCGGTTTGGCTTGGAGAAAAATAGAAAACTAGCTCCTGTCTTCTGTAGGCAGGCTTAAAGACTAGGTTAAAATTATAATGTGTCCACATGGACCTAAAATTAATATAAAAATAAACACAATTCTATAAAAACGTTCGTAGGCAAGAGCACTTAATAATTTTGATTATTAATACGGGAAACAACTAAACGAAAAAACCTGTTCGTTGGTAATGGGATGGATGGCAGGGATGGCCATCTTTGGTGGAAAAAACCATATAACTCTTGGTGGACAGCTTCCCTGCCAGATGTAGCCAGGGTAGTGTTCATGGTGGATCGTTTAAGTTTGAGTTGGTATATTTTGTTTTATCTTTTGGCCTCGACCAATTTTTCACTAAATCGGTCGGGGAAGTGATAGCTGTCAAATTTTTGGTTCCAATGTTTCTCTGGGGAATTTGGTTTTTGAAAAATCTTTAGGTTGGTACCAATGTCTTAAATTGGTATCAACCTAATTTTTAGGTTATGTAGTACTATAGAAGTAGCGGAAATAGTTTTTAAAATATAATTTCACTTTCACTTTTAAAGTTTTATTGGAAAAAACTCACCGAAAGCGTTCCGGTGGGGTTTCTTACACTTGTAGGGCTTGTAAGCGGTTCAGGGTGGCCTCTCACACCATCCGTGGGCTTTATAAACGTCGAAAAAACTAATCTCTCGATGCACCTGACACGTCAAAAATACTCAGCATACAGTCTGCACGCTTTAACACACTAGCAGAGAACTTATATCACAAATGGACCCGTAGTATTTTTTGGGAATTTTCCTTTGAGTCCATTTAATAAAATTTGACATTTTTCTGAAAATTTAACATTTTTCTGAAAAGTGATATTTTTCCGAAAATTTGACATTTTTTGAAGTGACATTTCTCCGAAACTGACATTTTCTCGAAAATTTGACATTTTTCTGAAGTGACATTACTCCGAAAATTTGACAATTTTCAAACATTTGACATTTTTCTGAAAGGTGACATTTCTTCTAAAATTTGACGTTTTTTCGAAAATTTGACATTTTCCTGAATTTTTGACATTTTTCTGAAAAGTGACATCTTTCTGAAAATTTGACATTTTTTCGAAAATTTGACATTTTTCTGAAGTGACTACTCCGAAAATTTGACAATTTTCAAACATTTGTCATTTTTCTGAAAGGTGACATTTATTCGAAAATTTGACGTTTTTTCGAAAATTTGACATTTTTCTGAAAAGTTACATTTTTCTGAAAATTTGACAATATTTCTGAAGTGACATTTCCCTGAAAATATTACATTTTTTCGAAAATTTGACATTTTTCTGAAAAGTGACATTTCTCCGAAAATTTGACGTTTTCCTGAAATTTACTTACAGCCTGACAATTTTCAAACATTTGACATTTTTCTGAAAGGTGACGTTTCTTCAAAAATTTGACGTTTTTTCGAAAATTTTACATTTTCCGGAATTTTTGACATTTTTCTGAAAAGTGACATTTCTCTGAAAATTTGACATTTTTTCGAAAATTTGACATTTTTCTGAAGTGACATTACTCCGAAAATTTGACAATTTTCAAACATTTGGCATTTTTCTGAAAGGTGACATTTCTTCGAAAATTTGACGTTTTTTCGAAAATTTGACATTTTTCTAAAAAGTGACATTTTTTCGAAAATTTTACATTTTTCTGAAAAGTGGCATTTCTCCGAAAATTTTATGTTTTCCTGAAAATTTGACGTTTTCCTGAAAATTTGACATTTTCTAAAAATCTGACATTTTTCTTAAAAGTGACATTTCTCCGAAAATTTGATATTTCTTGGAAATTAAAAAAAAAAATTTCGTGACTTGTCTTGTAGAAATATTTTTTTGATATCATCATCAGTTCGCCTGTTATAAGAATTTTATGCTTTTGCGACGTCATCAGAACGTAGGTTTATTTTTAATTCACTCGTATTCCATCCATTTTACAATATTTCCATCTACGTTTCAAACTTTAATTAGATGTTTCCAATAGTTAAGTCGATATCTGCACCAGTTTCTAAGAATTTTTCCTATTTGTGACGTAGGCGTATTATTAATTCACTCGTAATCCGTCCGTCTACAATATTTATACCTACGTTTCAAATTTCAGTTCGATATCTTCAACCGTTCCCGAGTTATCAGCCGAAATCACTGAACACCTCTGTCATTATTAGAATATCACCCTGTACATTGCACTGCTTTGAGGACAAAACAAGTGAAATTTTTATTTTTTAATTTTTTTCACGGAAACCAAATCGAAAAAGTGCAAGTGTGATATATCGTTGAAATCGGAATTTTTATTGCTTTTCAATGGTTCAATTACAAATTGTAAGTAATCATAAAATAAACAACTTGTTGTGCCAAAACGGCACTAAACGTAATCCGATCTCAACCAAAACCTTTTCAGATCTTCTGGAGCACTAAAGAAACCCTCATGCAAAGTTTCATCCAAATCCGTTTAGTAGCTTCGCCGCTATCGTGCTAACATACATACACACACACACACACACATACACACACACACACACACACACACACACACACACACACACACATACACGCACGGTAATGCACTGTGGAGGACCGTCCTGGTACCCAATAGTGGAAGATTTGCTGGTTTTATAAATTTCGGATTGCTCTTAGTTCACTTGTATTGTTACTGTTTTTAATTTTTCTTTACACTCCTTTGTTTAGGAGTTATACAGAAAAAAATATATACTCCACAGTTAATTGACAATCTACCGTGAGTGTTAATCATCGACAGTTAATGTGGCATATGGAAATGTGTTAAGACTCCTCCACACTTTATGTTGAATTACACTCCGTCACAATGATAGTGCAGTTCACACCAACAGAAGCATCTTTCTATGTATGATCTTTGCCTGATAATAAAATATTTACGGATTATTCAGTGTGTCTCCGGATGAGGTATCGCACTCTTATTTTTGATTTGCCGGGAAAAAGGCATTCTTTATAAAAAGTTTTGCTTGTCTTAGGAAGTCATAAACAGTTGTCAAACTTAAGATAAATTATACAGGGTAGTCTAAAAATTAGAAAACATTAAATCGACTTGAACCTTTTTTTAAAGATTTTTATTGAAAATTTTATTTAACAATGTTTTTCAATTATGAAGAAAAACTTAAGTATGGAGTATAGTTGCAAAATAAGGAAATAGCAATTTAAAAAGAAAATAACATTTAATAAAATGTTATTAAAGTTGAAAACTATTCCACATGTAGTGTAGACCTCCTATTAGTACATATTTTTCTAATCTTTTTCTAAATTCTTCAGACAGAATGAGATCACATCTTCCTTTATGGTTGCAACAGCATCCACAATTTCTTCTTTGATTAATCTACGTCGTTTTCGAAATCGTTTGCATATACTTTTGCTTTAAATACTCCCATAAGAAGTAATCCAACGGGGTTAGATCTGGCGAACGGGCAGGCCATGCTGTTTTCCCATGGCGGCCAATACACCTGTCGTGGAAGTGATTGTCTAACTAGAATTGTAGAATTACTGGGCATCCACCTTGCTGTAAATTTATTTTTCTTCTATATTATAAATTTTCATTGTCCAGTTCGAACGAAACAAAATTATTGAAAATTTTTAAATAAGTACCGCTTATTCTGTGATACATTTTGTCGCACCAAACATTTTAAACGTTTGACTATTAGTGGTAATTCGGAAATTAGGATTTTCCTGAGTCTAGTACCTACAATTCTGAGACGAGACTACCCCATTAGTAGTAAAAGTAGGTTCGTCCGTGAATAAAATGTTTCGATGAAAAATGTTCTCACCCATAGTTAAACGAAGAGCATCATCTCCAATTTGAAGTTTGTGAAGAATGTGAATGAATAAAATTTTTTGCCGACTAAAATCCTCTGAATCTGAGATTTGCTACTACCTAAAATTGATCATTTCTTAACGACCATCTTGGGTGTTCTTGTACAGAGTTTAAATCTATAACAGTAGCAGCGTCATCTTCATTTAATTGTTCTTTGGTTCTTTTGATATTTTTTACATCCCCAGTGGAGTCAAATTTATAAGTTAATTTACGTACTGCCATACTGCTTTGCAAGTCACTTTAATATCTGATTACTTCTCATTTTAAACTTCTATTGCCTATTTATAAGAAACATTTCCGATTCCACAGCATTTGACCAAGTAAATTCGTTGTTCCAGGGTTAGCATATCCCACCCCAACAAACATCCCTCGATATCAATTTCCTCACTTAAGGAATCCTGCACCGGGAAAACAAACAAGCTGATAAACTCTATACATTCATTAACACCATCTACAAAAAACATACAGTTTTATCAAATGACAAACAGGCGCGGATCCAAGGGGGGAGCAATGGGTGCAATTGCCCCCCCCCCCTAGGCCTTCCTCGTGCTGTGCGAAAATCTGAAATGTCCGGTCCGGCGGCTCCGCTTTGTCGAAGTCACCCGGCATATGTTTTTTTACACCATTCCCAAGTAGCAAAGTAATTTTATAAAGGTTGTATAAACTACTATAAAATAAATTATTTATTTTGCTACTTGGGTTTTTTTATCAGGTACTTTTCAATATTTGTCAATTTGTGTAAGTGCCCCCCTCTTAGGGAGCTCCTGGATCCGCCCATGATGACAAAGTATTTTAAGTAGATTTTTGTTATTTAATTTCCCTGTATGAATATTCATATCACCGTAACATCCTGTTCTCCTGTTAGTTCAAAGCAAATCCCATATCAAATTATAACTTTATAAATTTTTATAAAGAATAAGTTTTTCTTGGAAAATCAGTACCTATCGCTTCTAACATACAGCACATTATAGTGGAAGTAGATACGTCTTTCTTTTACTAATTCTCTGTTTTCTTTCTTGCTCTCGTTTATCTCAGAATATATAAAACTACATGCCGAATCTGTATATAACTTATACAAGGATGGCCCACATAAGATAGTTCTGTACTTTTTCTCGGAAACTGTAAGAGCTACGACTAAAAGTTTTATACAAATGTTGTTTGATATCAAGCAAATTTTTATTTTATGATATCTTTGTTTATACAGGAGGTGTATATATTAGTTTTTCTTGTGAGGTCAACTTTGTTATTTTAAGTGAAACACCCAGTATATACAAAAACATTGTGAAATAAATGTTTTCTTGTTTTTTACATACAATTTTTTTCATAGCTCTTACAGTTTCCGAGAAAAATATAGACAGAATCATCTTACTTAGGCCAACCTCTGTACCTTCTACAAAAAGCTTCCGCAAAATTTTAAATTTATAAAATGTATCGCACCGTTTTCTAGTAAAACGCAAGAAACGATCCTGATAACTGACTTTTTCAAAAAAGGTGATAAAAAGTTCTCACCTTCAAAAAATTCTATCTCGGTCATTATTTATTGTACAAAGAAACTAAAAATAAAATTATATAAAAAAAATATTTTTAAGAAAAAGCTTTTTTTGCAAAAACTACTGAAAAATAAAAATAATTTTTTTAAAATTCATACACCTGGAAACCAAAAGCTTTGGGGATGGTCATATTGCATTGCTATTGCATAGTTACTTTGCTCAATTCACCGCCCCCAAAGCTTTTGGTTTCCAGGTGTATGAATTTTAAAAAAATTATTTTTACTTTTTAGTAGTTTTTGCAAATAAAAGCTTTTTCTTAAAAATATTTTTTTTATATAATTTTATTTTTTACTTTTTAGTCTACTTATTTTACAGACAGACCGATAAAATCCTTTATTTGCCACCGCCATCCACCTCTTCCCTCTCCCGTCTTATCACCCCCCCAACACTACTTCCCACCCCTTTCCCACCTCTTCCCGTCCATTCCCCCCTTTCCCGCCTCTTCCCACCCCTTCCCTCCCCCTTCCCACCTCTCCCCACCCCATCCCCACCACGTGTGCCAAATTTCAAAGCTCTAGGCTTAATTAGAACTAGTCGAAATTCAGCTTCCAAGATTTGACTTAAACAAACATACATACATACAAACATTGCAAGTTAAATAACAGGTTTTAAAAAGAAAGAAAAGAAATTTCACAACCTTTAAAAAGTAGGTATTTAATTTTTCCGTTAAATTGCATAGTTTTCGAGATATCGACCAAAAGTCAATTTTATGGGCATATGTGACCCATTTACTGGGAAATGCATTTGTCATTTGCTAGGCACTCTTAAAATGTAATTAAATAAGTACACCTTTCCTAAGAAAAAATGCAGCAATAACTTTTTTTGCTTTTAAAAACTAATTTTCCTGAACTAAAAGTGTTTTTTGATTAATATTAAATAGTAAAATAACAATTTATGCTTGCATAAACTGAATTGTCGTGACAATTCAAAATCATGTCAATTGTTGTCTCAAGATTCATTGTGTTCACTCATAAAAACCATGTAAATGTTTGATTATTATGTGCTGTTTTGCAATTCATAAATAAATCCCCTTCTATCTCAAAATAATATAATGTCGAGAAACGCCTGTTTGGCTCAGGAGAGCAGGTACCTTGCCTCCCTGTAAGATTAATTTTAAGCTCTAAATTGCAATTATTGCCACCGAACTGCAGGTGCGTACCGCCAGTTATCAAGCAAAACCTTTGTATTATTGTATTGCACTTTACTCCCTTTATCCTGAATATGGTGATCATTTCTTTCAGATAAATAGGTATACAAATAGGGCTATTTCTTAACTAGGGTGGAATAACATCATTTATATTATAACTATCATAAAAACGTGGCACTCGCTAATATTCTCGTACCCATGCCTTCTTATCGTTTTTCTAATACCTGTATCCACAAACTAACCATAAAATTTCCTTCCCTATACACAATAATTTGTAGATAGATGTTTGTATTATTTCTCACTTTGAACTGTACTTTATAATATAACTATGAATTGAAAATTGACAAAACTTTAATGCATCTGCCCATTTGAACCGTAACTAATTTAAGATAATATAATACAAACATTTATTTATTAGGGGCACTTGTCCCTTTTATAGACTAGAGAATGGGATGATTCTGAAAACAACCTATTTAGCAACGCTGAAGATCCATATACTTTATAACTTTCACCCAATCTGAAGGGCATCTATGATAGTTTTCTAATAAATAAAATCAAGTAGAATGGGTGTGGTAATCAACCCTAATTTAACCCTTTGTTATAATTAAAGTAATTGTACAAATTCAACTAAATATACTAACGTTGAGATACAACGTTACCATATGTAATAATTCATACAAAATAAATAAGGTAATAAATGATATTTTTAAATCATAGTACCTATTAAACTATTTCATAATCTAATATTTAGAATCAAAAGATTGTAAATCAAATGTCATTTATATTTTATGAAACTGATATTTTACGCGCTTGTTGTTTTGAAATACACATTTTTGTGATTTTAACATTTTTTAAGGTATAGTACAGTACCTAGAGGTAAAAAATAAATGTAAAATCTCGGAATAATCTCACAAGTAATGATAATTTTTCTTTATGGGTTATTATTGTAGTAAAAGGTGTCATCTTCAGTTTCTATATGGTCCGGACACTTGCTCTTACCTTCAAGGGGTGAAAACCACCTCTAAAATTTAGATATTTAATACCTATTTGCTGATTTGTTTTTGAAACGTGAAGTTTTTGGGATCGCTAATTACGAATCATTACGAAGTCAAAATTAAAAAATTAAGCAAGTGTTTTAAAGAGACAAAAAAAATGCGTATCTAAGTTATGTTATATGTTAATAAAAAACAGTATTTTTGAGAAAAGAAATGTAATTGCATAATTACAATAACAAAATGGCCGCATTTTGTTTAAAAAAATGTGTTATTTTTTATGATACAGAAACAAACGAAAAATCATTTTAAAGACCGATAAATTATCTTTAATTCTGTTCCTTAGAAATTTTGATGAGTGTGTGTGATATTTTCTAAGATATTCAACATTTAAACTAAATACTTTTTCCGATAAATGTTCAAATGCCATCTTTATACTTAAATATGTACGAAACTATCCTAATAATTTTATTTAAAAAATGTGAAGAAGCACATTGTCTTTTACAATTAATTATTTTTTATTTATTTGCTTTTATCATGATTAGAGAATATTATTTAGGTATTATGCAATAAATAAATAAAAAGTGTGTAAGTTGTGATTTGCATAATACCTAAATAATATTCTCTAATCACATTGTCTTTGTCATAACTTCTATGTTATAGAGTTAATAAAAAATCGTTTGATTAATAGTCTTTCATTTTGGTGGTTAGCATTTTTGACGTAAGTGCCCTAGTCTCTGAGATTTAAACCAAATACCTCATCGCTCAATTTAGTAGCTTTCTTATTTGTCTGTAGCATGTTTTCGCTCAATGTGTTACTTCAAGTTATTTGACGAAAATCGTTTTTAAATACCCTTTCAAGTTAAAATCCTACAACTTAAATACTATTAATTTAGTTGAGTGCCAGAATAGCCTACGGCTAAACTCCGCCAGGACATTAAAATAAATAAGGCGATAAAAAAAATTATATAAAAAGTTGCATATAGAACATTTTCTTCTCCAAATTTGATTATCTTTCAGCTCCAATGTTTTTGTTTGTTTTTTTTTTTTTTTTTAGGTGCCACCCCCTGAAAAGGGTAGTATCCACCCCCTATAAATTAGCAAACACCCTCATAATATAGAAACTTTTACTTGATGCATTTACTATTAAGTTGCCAAAAATGAACGAAATCTAATTCATATGACATTATTCCGAAGTTAAAACCTATAGTTACTGTACTATATTATTAAATATTATTTTTGTACATGCTTTAAAATTAGTCAAACTATCAATAATAGACGTCAGTTACTATCGGTAATGCGCAGAAAGTAGTCATTCCGACAAATTTTAGATTTGTCAAATTATGATAATGTCATGATATTTGAGAATTAATAATTTGTGTATTTTAAATTGTACTGTCTTACAAAAACACCTGTGTTGTTGAAAAAATCATGCGTGTATGATGAGAAAAAAGTACCTTCTCCAATTTCGCATAGCTTATAGCAATTTCTATGCTCATGCGGAGAACCTACTTTCCACTATTACATAAAATAAAAATATCAACTTATTTATAATCACTTAATTCCAAATTTCCAAATATTATAATATGAAACAGTGTAGTACGTTATTCATGAAATATCTGTTACCTACTAGCTGAATAACCCGGCCTTTCTCGGAATTCGAAAGCAATATCTTTCAACCCCTGCATCTCACTCCTGGTTAACAGTTTTTTTCCGTCGTTTTGAGAGTAAAATCTATAAGTGTACTAAAATTCAACGGTCTAGCTCATCGGAAAGTTAGTTTTCATTTTCAGACAAACGTGCATTAAGCTTTAAATGTTATAGATTACCTACCTTATTTTACAGCTACAAACTGTTATAATACGAGAAATTTAAAAAAAATTATATTGTCAAATTCTGAAAAAAGTCAGAGGAGTATTATTTGATCTAGTTCTTTGAAATATTAATTTATTTTTCTTAAATGACAAAAAATATATTTAAAAAGTTTAAAATTTAATATAAAAATCGGAATCTACGTAAAAAATTATTTAGCTTTAAAAAAACCTATAAATACTCCACTTAAACCTCACGCTACTTCAGAATATATAGTACGAAATATATTTTACGTATTGCATGTATTATCAATTATCATTCTCGGTCATATTGGAGGCCAAAATAACTATTTTATTTTTATTTAAAAGTGCATAAGGGCAACAGTGTATCTTAGTAAATAATTGACAGAGGATTTTTTTTATTGTTCCTCTTTCGATATATTATTAGTATATATGAAAATTTTATGTAATAGTGAACAATTTATATATGATTCTTTTTATAAAAAAAATATATAAGGCCGAAAAAAACGGTTAATAATGGTTAAAATGACTTTTGGTATCTAAAATATATAAAAATGATACAGTTTGAAAAATCTTGCATCTATTCCTTTATTGCAACTCAATTTTTAATTTTGTTATTGTTTTTTGGGCGTTCTAATGAATAAATTGAATTGAAACTTGTTATGGAAGAGTAGCCCTATTAGGCATACACTATCAAGTTTTGTCACAATCTAACATTTTCTTTTTTTACAGACTTTTTCTTTTGTACGAAGAAAAGAAATAATGTACATATACATTATTTAGGTCTTACTAAATTTCATACTAATAACAAAATATCTAGTTTCTTTATATTGAGGGAATATGCAAATATAATGGTGTATTCTTTAAAATACAAATTATTGTTAAATGTATTAAAACAACTGCCTATTCTTGCTAATACTAAAAGAAACTGAACTGTATAATAGATTTCACAGAATTATGTAGGAGAAAAATACGGAAATTAGAAAAAAATTAAAAACTTACTAAAACAACTTACACACTGAATAATCAAAAACGAGACCCCAAAATGTTAGCTATGAATTATTTTATACAATTAAATTTCATTTAGTAGCAATTATTAGCATTGTTTTGATGTATTCTACAATCATTTGTATTTTAAAGTGTTTCTACATTTTTTCTTTACCTAATATACTATTATAATTGTGTGTTCAGAAGTTAAGCATCAATATAAATATTTAAAAAACCTAGGTAATTTCTCATTAGTATGGAAGTTACCTTCAGTATTACCTAAATAATGTCTATACAGGGTGATATGTAAGTCGATAAAACCCTTTTAGGAACTTACAGAATAAGTCATTTAGAATATAATTCGCCAGGCTTACCTTGGTACAAAGTGTTACGGTTTTCGAACTATTCGCCAGTTTGAATTTTTTTGAATAAATGTCGTAGATCCATTTTTATAAGCTCATGAGAGCTGCTATGTCTGTTCTTTCAGTTTATTCTCTTGCTCTAATATGTATTTTTTCTGGTCAATACGTTAACGATTATCTAAAGATGAAGTAAAGATTAATAGAAAACTACGCTATTCACAGGGTGTATTTTTGGAAAACAGTGCAAACCTGGAAAAGTCAGGGAATTTGATTTTGGTCAAAGAAATCAGGGAAAAGTCAGGGAATTTATAAATTTATAAAAAAAAGTCAGGGAAAATTTATTAAAACGACTTATCCCTTTCGTTCACCTTGTCCTAGAAATAGTACATTGGATTACATTTATTTTTTATTTTTTAATTAGAACAGGTTTTTGTCGTCGATTTCATTTTACAAGAATCTTTATACATTTTTGAGGCCATTTAGGTGTAGATAGAAAAATGTAGGAAAGCAAACATACGATGGGGTCTGTAGAAATTTTATACCATGTGAGAGTGCAGCAAAACAAATATTTTTATAATACTTGCAATTAACGAATTGTTGTGATTTTTTCTGTATTAGTGAACAAGGACCTATTGTGCAGTGTGAGATTTTTTGTTTGAACTTGTGTGCACATTTTAGACTTTTGTTTATAAATAAAATAGTGTACTAGAATTAGAGCAGCTTGACACAACACCACAAAATTGTCAGGTAAACTTAATCTCACTTTTCAAAAAAAAAATCACAAACTAGCTAAGTTACGATATTTCACAGTTGATGTGACTGGTAAGAAGTATCTAACCAACCAGAAACTATACAAGATTCTCTATCTTGATGAATCAGAAGTGGAATGTCTCTCCGATGAACAAGATGATGGTTGCAAAATTGGCTCTTTTGGCTACCCCATTGGTATTTTTTCAAAATTTATAGCTAAATGTGTTATCATTTAGGGAACCAACAATTAGGAGATAGTGATCCAGAGTATTTGCCAGAAAATGCTGATGAAATTGAAAATACGCAATACGCACTTAGCGAAGAATTGTTTCCTGAAATTCATACCAAATAATAATATTATATTTATTATTATTATTGAAGTAAATTAAAAAATAAACATTTTTTCACAAAAAAATATGTTTTATTGTTTCAGAATTGTTAGCTACATATTTTGTGTGGATTATCCATTGAGTCACGATGTCCTACTTCTAGGACATTTTTTTCAAAAATGGGTGGGGGAAAATTTTTAAAGAAAGTATTAAAAATTATATTAAACAACTTATGTGCAAAATTGAAAAGTCGTGACTGAAAGTTGTTCCCATCTTGCGCCACCCCGCTCGTTAAAAAATGTTTTCCATTTCACTACCCGCTCAATTTTCATTTTTCGAACTGAAAATTCTTCTGGAATTTTTATTGAAAAGTCCTGGTATACCTGGAAAAGTCAGGGAATTTCAAAATTTTGAATTTGTATACACCCTGTATTCAGATACTTAAAAAAATTTAAATGCCATTATTAATCTTTACTTTAACTTTAGATAATCGTTAACGCATTGAACAGAAAAAAATTATGTTAGAGCAAGAGAAAAAACCGCTGCCCAAGGAATCACTACTTCCACATCCAGATTTTCTATCCAAGTCACTCACAACGAAAAAATTTTGTATGTGGAAATAATTGTTTATGGAACTTTAACAATATAATATTTGAAATCCTCTACCACAAAAACCCATAAAATGATACCCCACATCGGTAGTGGGGAAGGGGTGGTGATAGGGGGTGGTTGGTAGTGAGGGTGGATGAAGTAAAAAAATATTTTAAGGCTTCTGGTTCTTGTACACACACTAAATCACAATTTTTTTCATCCCCTTTAATAATGAGCTGGGGGTGGTAATGGGGGTGGCTAATGCCAACATTTTTTTTGAAACTTTAGCTTCTCTTGTATATACTAAATACCAATTTTATGGACTATTACCTGCTTGATTTACCTATTTACCCCAAATTTACCCCAATTTACCCCCCAACCCTTAGGAACGGAACAAGACGAAGATATAATCTAATTCTAGATCTCGTTAAAGTACATATGTGTACCAAATTTCAAGTCAATATCTCGAACGGTTCCAGAGTAAATGTACGCACAAAAGAAAGCTACAGACCGACAGACAGACAGACAGAATTGTTTTTTCGCTCAAACTTCAAATCTCGACGTTTCATGACATTCTAAGCCTATTTGAACAATAAAAAATTTTTAAACTTTTTTTGTCGTTACTATACTTCAACTGGATGTGGAAGTAAAATTCGGATCTACGCGATTTTTCGAAAAAAATCCCAATTGGCGATTAGTTCGGAAACCTTGAGTTTGTACTAAGGCAAGCGTGGCTAAATATGTTCTAAAGTACTTATCGACCTACTCTGTATATTGTCTAAATGAAGATATTTTTTTTTATTACCATTGTAAAATACATGTAAAAACCTGCATTTTGAAAAAAAATATATTCTACGAATCTATGCAATTAAACAATAATAAACGATTAAAATTTCGAAATCTTTTTTTTATTTTTAGTCGTTTAAATAAATATTTTATGCTAAAATTTGGCACAAAGGTTTAGTTCAATAATGGGCATATTTCCACCAACTTTTGTTAAAATGGATGCATTATTACCTTATATTTCTTAAATTGTCAAAAAAGGCAATTTTTGGTGGTTTTTATTTTCTTACAAATTAACAAATTATCAGAAAGTTTTTTCATAGCCTTTTGCTCTTTTTATTTCTGCGATACGATTATTAGAACCGGATATCTCCTTGTTATCATAAGGAAAAGAGCAGAAAATTTCAGTATTGAAAAATAAATTGTTAAAATTTTACAAGAAGCAATGCACCGATTTAGTCGAAAACTTTCCATGGCACTTGTTATTATATCTACAACAAATTAAAATAATAAAATTGCTGCAGCCAGAGAATTTCTTATTCACCTATTTTGTTGCTTAATTTTACTCCACTATATATGATTTAAAATGTGAAAAATTTATGACTGTACATTATAGCAAATTGAGAAACTATTAGTTACACATTTAAAATAACTATGAAAGCCAATGCTGTAGACTCTAGAGCCTGGTCGATTTCCAGATGTTTGTTAGGTATGTACCTTTCTAACAATTCCCGCCAAATCCGTACAGTGGTCAGCAGTCACTTGTTTAGGAAACTACTAGCAATGGTAAAATCTACAATTTAAATCCTTAGAGGTGGTCCGCAATTTTTGATTATTTATTAATTGATTATTCAATTTTTTCTTATCTGATCTGGGAATATTTAGTACGTCTCATTTTTTTATTATGTATTTACGTGTTCGATAATAAAGAATACTTCGCAAGGATATCTTTAAAAAAATTCGCTGAAGCTAGTTTTAGAGTTTAATAAATCAATGATATTCAACCTAAAATTGCTTACTTTAAATAAAAAATATACAGGGTGGTCACCCACAAATGGGAAGGAGAACGATAATATTTCACATTTAGTTATTACAATTGCCAAGTAAGAAACATCTAGAGGTTGGTCATCCTAAAACAGAAATAATGAAAAAGATGTGACGAAGAACAATAATATCTTGCACATAGTTAACACAATTGTCAAGGAAGAAAAATACGAAAATATACAGGGTGGTCACCTAAAAAATAATAATGAAAGAATGTGGGGGAGATATCGTATGTACAGGGTGGTCGCGCGAATGTTAGACCCCCATTTAACTTCGTTATTTTTGGAGTTACGTAAAAAAGTTAAAAATAAAAGTTAAAGAAAATCACTTGTATTTTCCAAAAACATTTCAGAAAAATAATTGAAAGTCGAATTTCGGATATATGAACTTTATTTTGTTTTTTTTTTTAATGGAACACCCTGTATATTTTTACATCATCTGAAAGGCCATAAAAAAACTTTTCAATGATATATGCAACATAGTATTTATCTTAAAAAAATTGTGTCTAATTTACTTTAAATTTACAATTTATCAAAATAACCGTGGGGAACAAAAGTATGTAATTTAATGTGAACAATACATTAGTTCTGTCAAGATATTTGTTGGTAACTACTTTTACTTTGTTTTAAATAAAATGGACAATTTCAGTGATTGATATAAATTTTTCGGACCATCAGAGCTTAATGATAACAAAATGCAATATTTGTAATATTTAATTAAGAAAAATATTATGTTTTATATATCATTAAAAAGCCTCTTTTACGGCCTTTCTGACGGTGTAAAAATATATGGGGTGTTCCGTTTAAAGAAACCAAAGTAAAGTGCATATCTCCGAAATGCGACTTTCAATTATTTTTCTGTAATGATTTCTGGAAAATACATATTATTTTCTATAACTTTTATTTTTGAACTTTTTTACGTAACGAAGTTTAAGGTTCTAACGTTCGCGCGACTATCCTGTAGTTAACATAACTATCATAACTGCTCTCCAAAAGTCAAATTTCAACACTCGTTTTTGGTTATTAACTCAAAAATCGATGAGTCATCAACACAAGACTGACGATTTTGATTGCCTCATAAAAATTTTAATAATTTATGTTGCAATATTAAAATTTTCTGCTATTTTTCTTATTATCTTTGGTTTTCGTATATGGTTAGTTATATTTGTGCTCTAAATTTGCCTTTTAAATAAAGTTTTCTTAAGTCGGACTTTTTATTTATGTTTCGACTCAGGTTGATTCTGGGAGCTTCTACATCTACAACAGCAATTTTGGATGGGCCATGACCCACCCTGGCCCCAACGTAGTTCCGTGCCTCTAATGTATATAAAGTAAATATACTAAAATTGTAATTCTAGAACTTGAGTATCTCCAAAAATAATCGACTTAAATGTAGGTTGTGGGGAGTTCCCTACTAAATCTATATGAAAATTTTTGTTGGGACTGAAAATTCCAACATTCAGTATAAAAAGTATAGTAGTGGTGATATGATAGAAAATAATATTTTTTGCGTTGTGAAAAATTTTCCCTAAAGATTAAAAATAAATTCAAAGTTATTATTAGTGTTTTACTTTTTATGAAAAAAAAAAAATATATAACTATATTTTCTAAATTTAATCAAATGTTGAATTTAAGCTTTTTGTGCAATTCTGTAAAACTTCTATCGGTAAAATTTTACAATAAAAAAATGGCTACGTATTTTTTTTTTATTTTTCCATTTATTCTGATATCGCAGGTAGCTTTGTGTTTGAAGGGGGTGAATGGTATTTTGCCCATAAGTAGTTGTGAAATTAGACAAGTAATTTAATGCACTTCATATTTTTCCTTCTTCTTAAGAGATTGCATTGCAGCGGAAGAACTAATCCCCAATAACTCTATAAAAGTATTTATCACTTCCATTTGTCCAGTCTGCAAATCTATTTTTAGAATCCTCCACATTTTGGGAATAAGCATATCACTAACACACGTACTGCGCATGGTATTAGTTTGGTATCATTTCACATTTCCAACCAAATAAGAATCTATTTTTAGAATCCTCCACATTTTGGGGATAGACATATTATGAACACACGTGTTGATATTATTTGCGTTTTGAATGAAATACTAATCGATTCTTAGAATCCTCCACATTTTGAGAATACGCACATTATTAACACACGTGTGGTGTGAATTTGTTACTTTTCCATTTATACTTTATCTTTACATGCATAGTGGTCCAAAGTTTTAAATTTGGTCATTTATAAGCTTTCTTAAAAAAAGATAGCGACAAACGGTCATCTTCGTATGACTGTTAGGGTAAATGTCGGCAATTTATAAATATTTGACATAATACAGGAACTTTCATAAAGTCATGACACATCAAATATGCATTTTTAAAATAATACAGCCTATATATTTTTGTATTTTTTAATTCTATGAAATTTTGTGTATATAATTTAATTGTTTTCGAGATATTCACAATTGAATATCAGCATTTTGCACATTTTATGAGGCTGTAAAAACAAAACGGTTTAAATAAGAATGAAAGGGCCTGCATATTTCGACTTTAGTTTTTAATAATCTATATAATAATGACAGCTAAGCGGGAAGTGACCCCAGACCAGAAAGATATACTTCCTGCTAAATCGAAAGCAGACATTATTGGATAGAATATTAGAAATTAAGATTTTGTTCCAAATCAAACCGTTTAGATTTTACAGCCTCACAAAGTACGAACAATGCTGATTTCAATTGTTTTTTGAGGTTTTTCAGAATTAAGGCGGGCTTTTTGTGCACTTGAACTATTGTTTAAGTCTTATTTACATTAACGTCCTGGAGGAGTTTAGCTATAGCTATTCCACAACTGAACCAGAATGCGTACACATAGATAATATCTCAACATCTGAATGTACTGAGTGTACATTCAGTATAAAAAGTATAGTAGTAGTAGTGGTTGTCAAAAATTTTTCCTAGAGATTAAAAATTAAATTCAAAGTTATTATTATTCTTTTATTTTTTATGAAATTAATCAAATGTTGATTTTACGCTTTTTGAGCTATTCTGAACAACTTCTATCAGTAAAATTTTACAATAAAAAAATGTCTACGATTTTTTTAAATTTTCCATTTATTTTGGTATCTCAAGTAGCTTTGTGTTTGAAAGGGGTGAATGGTATTGTACCCATAAGTAGTTGCGAAATTAGACAAGTAGTTTTAGTTACCAAATCTTAATGCACTTTATATTTTTCCTTCTTCTTAAGAGATTGCATTAGAACTGAAGAACTAATTCCCAATAACTGTATAAAAGCATTTATCACTTCCTTTTGTCCATTCTGCAAATCTATTTTTAGAATCCTCCACATTTTGGGAATAAGCATATCACTAACACACGTACTGCCCATCGTATTAGTTTGGTATTTTTTACATTTCCCCAACCAAATAAGAATCTATTTTTAGAATCCTCCACATTTTGGGAATAGACATATTATTAACACACTTACGTGTTGATATTTGCGTTTTGAATGGAATAGAAATCTATTCTTAGAATCCTCCACATTTTGAGAATACGCACATTATTACTAACTTACTTTTGGATTTATACTTTATCTTTACATGCATAGTTTTAAATTTGGTCATTTATAAGCTTTTTTGAAAAAGATAGCGAAAAACTGCCATCTTCATATGAATGTTAGGGTAAATTCCGGCAATTTACAAATATTTGAGGTAATACAGGGTCTTTCACAAAGTCATACCACATCAAATATGTATTTTTTATGTACCTTAAGTTTCGAACGTTCACTTGAACGAATTTTATTGGAAAAAGACAAATTAATGAAGCCACACTTCGATTTACCTACGTGTAAAAACTTAAGTATTGTGGATATTATCGCCAACAAATATTATGGCAATGAAGTGTTTACGCCTAAATCGATGTGTGGGTTTTATTAACGTTTCTTTGTCATCTAAAATTCATTCAAGTGAACGTTCGAAACTTCAGGTACATATTTTTTTTAATAATACAGCCTATATATTTTTGCATTTTTGAATTCTATGGTGAACTCTTATGAAATTTTGTGTATATAATTTAATTGTTTTCGAGATATTCACATTTGAATATCAACATTTTACGTATTTTATGAGGCTGTAAAACAAAACGGTTTAAATGAGAACGCTTGCACATTTCTGTTTTAGTTTTGATTAATCTATATATTAATCTATGTAACAATGCTAAACGGGAAGTGACCCAAGACCAGAAAGATATAGGTAGGTACTGCCTGCTAAATCGGAAGCAGCCATTATTGGGTAGAATATTAGAAATCAAGATAGAAATGTGCAACTTCTTTGTTCAAAATCACACCGTTTAGATTTTACAGCCTCGCAAAGTACGAAAAATGCTGATTTCAATTTATTTAAAGATTTTTTTGAGTCTTATTTATATTAACGTCCTGGCGGAGTTTAACTGTAGCTATACTAGCACTGAACCAAGACACGTACACATAGACAATATCTCAACACTAATTTCCTGCGACATTGCCATCTGCCGCAGCTGAGACATGCGGTCTAGCCCAGTGCTACCGTCTCATCAACACGTGAAAGATGCCACTACTCATCCATACTCTAGCCAGGATCCGAACCCGGGACCCCGTGGTCGCAAGCTTAAGATTTTATGCTCTGTGCCACAAAATAACCACAACTATTTTAAACAAGTTTTTATTAAAAAAACGGTTGGTCCTATTATATTTAACAAAGGGGGCCTTTTTTGTGCAAATTTGATTAGGAAATCATATCCCGGTACCAAAATTAAAAAAGGAAACCGAAGAAAAAAAATTGAATTACCTATAAGAGAGATTGAAATTCATATTGGCCAGTATCAAGAAATAATAACTTTTATTGATACTATATAACGTACCGTAAAATTTCATTACTCTAGGACTAAAGGATCCTGAAATATTGAATAAAAAATATATAAAAGTATTTACGCAAAACTTCCCTTTCTATTTAGCATCTTTCTTTTATTCAATATCTTGTCTGTATGATGAATACCCTGTATGTATTTTTTAACTAAAAGTATATCAGGTTTTCTTCCTGGCAATAGTGACAACCACATTCCAAATATTATTATCCTCTGCCTAGAGTGACCACACTGTATATTTTTCACTAAAGCTTGTGATAACTACGTGCGAAATATTATTGCCTTCCGTAAAAATTTGTTCATTATTTCTTTTTAGGTGACCCCCTAGATCTTTCACGCAATTGTATTTACTACATGCGAAATATTAGCGTCTTCTCTCACATTTTTTTCCATTATTTCTTCAGGGTGACCACCCTCTAGATCTTATGTATATAAAAGAATACCATGGCTCGCTGACTGACTGACCGATCTATCAATGCACAGCTCAAACCGTTGGTTCTAGAAACTTCAGATTTTCAATAGGTGTTCCTCAAATATCGTAGGCAACCACTAAGAAGAGATTTTTCGAAATTCGACCCCTAGGAGGGTGAAAGAGAGGGTTAAAAATTTTAGGCTTTTTCGGAAATGTTTAGATCTAGATGCATGGAAATTTGGCAGAACTATTTTTTGTTGAAATATATTAGGTACGTATAATACGAAATTTCGATTTTCACTTTTTGAAGGAGTGAAAACGGGGATGGTAGATGGTTTAAAACGCACACGTATTTCGAAATCGTGTAAGTCAGAAACGTGATTATTCGAGTAATGGACTACTCTGAGGAAATAAGAAGACAAGACACATATTCGACGGTATTCAAACAGAGACCCTCCCCAAACGGGTGAACGATGAGGAGGAGGGAGGGAGGTTTTTAAACTTTTCGGAACCGCCTAGATCTAGAAGCGTGATATTTGGCAGAAATACTCTTTATTGGAACCTATTAGACACGAGTAAGACGAAATTTCGATTTTCACTTTTTGAAGGGGTGAAAACGGGGGTGGTAAATGATCTAAAATGTGTACCTGTGTCTCTGAAATCGCGTAAGTCAGAAACGTGATATTCCAGCGATTAACTCTTCTAAGGAAATAAGGAGACACGTATTCGATGGTTTTAAAAAGGAGACCCTCCGAACAGATGAACAGGAAGAGGGAGTTTTTAAGCATGAAATTTGACACATGCCCTCTCATGTGCTCTATTGTCGATTAAAATAATTATTTTATTAGCACAAAAATAGAATAATGAATTGTTATCAAATTGGTATGCGCAGTGGGTTTCCCCGAGTGCTATGGATACGCAGTGGGTTTCCTAGAGTACAATGTATGGGCAGTTGGTTTCCTGGAGTACAATGGATGCGCAGTGGGTTTCCTCGAGTGCAATGAATGCGCAGTGGGTTTTCTTGAGTACTATGGATGGACAGTGAGTTTCCTCAAGTGCAATAGATGCGTAGTGAGTTTCCCTGATCACTATGGATGTGCAGTGAGTTTCCTCGAATACTATCGATGCACAGTGGATTTCCTCGAATGCAATGGATCCGCAGGATGGAACTAAATTATATTTTGATCTTATTCCGTTGAAGTGTTGAGACGTAAATTAGGGTAAGTGGGGGTAAATAGGTAAATCAAGCAAGTAAGAGTCCATAAAACTGGTATTTACTATATATAAGAGAAGGTCTCAAAACATTTTTAGGAATTAGCCACCACTAATACCACCCCACCCCACTATTAAAGAGGGTGAAAAAAATAAAATTGTAAGTTAGTGTGTGTACAAGAACCAAAGGCCTCAAATTTTTTTTTTACTTCATCCACCCCTACTACTGTGTGTCTAGCTTCTACGATTTTGGATTAGAATACCATGCAACCTGTACGGTGTTTATATATCTTCTATTATTTTTTTGATTCTATAATAACTGGGTTACCTCGAGTAGGATGGATGCGCAATGGGCCTCCTCGAGTACTAATTAATTTGCAGTGGATTTCCTCGAGTACTATTGGTGCGCAGTAGGATACCCCAAGTAGTATGAATGCGCGGAGGTTTCCCTCGAGGAATATGGAAGCGCAGTAGGTTTCCTCAAGTATTAGGAATGCGCAGTAGCTTTCCTCGAGTACCATTGATGAGCAGTAGGTTACCTCAAGTATTATGGATACGCAGTGGGTTTATTCGAGTACAATGGATGCGCAGTAGGTAACCCCAAGTAGGATGGATGTGCTTTAGTTTACCTCGAGTAGTATGGATGCGCAGTGGGTTTCCTCGAATAAAATGGATGCACGTTGGGTTACCTCAAGTAGTATTGATCCACAATGGCTTTCCTCCTTCAGTTAGATGGATGCGCAGTGGGTTACCCAGTGTAGTTTGGAAGCGCAGTAGGTTTCCTCAAGTATTATCGATGCGCAGTGGCTCTTCTCGATTACTATTGATGCGCACTAGGTTGCCTCAAGTAGTATGGATGCGTAGTGGGGTTCCTCGTGTAAAATGGATGCGCAGTGGGTTACCTCTTTTTTGTGAGCACGATTACTCTGGAACTGTTTAAGATATTGACTTGAAATTTGATACACGTCTGTATTTTAACGAGATGTTGGTACTAGATTATATTTTGATCCTATTCTATTGAAGGGTTGAAGAGTAAATTGGGGTAAATAGGGGGGGGGGGGGTAAACAGAAAAAACACGCAAGTAAGAATCGACAAAATTGGTATTTAGTATAAAAGAAGTAAAGGTCTCAAGAAAATTTTTGGCACAAGCCACCTCTATTACCACCCCCACCCCATTATTAAAGGGGGTGTAAAAAAATAAAATTGTGATTTAGTGTGTACACAAGAACCAAAGGCCTTTTTTTCACTTCATCCACCCCCACTACCACACCCTACCACAACCCCAACCCCACTAACGATATGGCATATCGTTTTATGGGTTTTTGAGGGAGACGATTCCAAATATATTATTAAAATTCCATAAACAATTATTTCCACATAATGAAGTGGAAATATAGTATTTTCGTTGTAAGAGACTTGGATGAAAAATCTGGATGTGGAAGTAGTGATTCCTTGGGCAGCGGTTTTTTTCATTTTTTTTTTGTCATTACCTCAACAAACTGAAGGTATGACCAAATTTTCAGAATTTTGACCATCCAAATCCTTATTTTGAACAATTATGTGACATACCGTTGGGTATATTTTTACACATATTTTAACACATTCCTCCACTGTTAATAGATCACCGTAAAAGTATACACACCGATAGGGGGCGCTGAAACCAATAAATTTACATCCTCCACAATTAATGATGAATCAGATTTTCACACACTGACCATAATCCCAAATTCTGGAGGATTTTTTTTTATTGCGTTTCTGTGCAAAGCAGGCATCGAGAATCTCATTGCAGCGATAAAAAATTGTCGATGACTGAGAAATCCTCGACAATTCGGTCATCCTCGACAATTCAGTTCTATTCACAGAGTGTTCCTCCACAGTTAATGTAATGCATACACACACACACACACACACACACACACACACACACACACACACACACACACACACACACACACACATACAGGTGCGGCAATAATTGTGTGGACACTGGACATTTCGCCAAATAATGGGGTCTTTCAAGTTATTACGTAATCAATACTCACCATTTCGAGAGCTTTCTAACTCTATTTTCAAAATTTTCTTACACTCAAAATTAATGTTACTTTTTGCAAAAATATAATTGTGTGGCCAAGCCCCACAATTCTGTGTATATTGTGTGGACAATAATACACACCCTGTAATTCATGTACATGTTTTTCATATTAAAAAATCTGTTAATGTTTATTTATGCACTTTCCGTCGCCTGCCCTTTGCTACTTTAGGATTACACTACTTACGTTATGCTAGAAGGGAAATTTTTTTATTTTAAAATAAATGTCACATAGATTATATATCATATTAGGTATTGCATTATTCTATGATTAGTGTGTAGTAGGATGCCTGTATTTAAATTGTAAAACTTCGGGTATTGATAGATTGTTTATCAAAAAAAATTTAAAATGCTGTGGTTTTTGACAATTCATACTGTTTAAAACTATTGTCACACTAATGTTCGATATTTCTTTCAATTTTACAGTATTCAGGCAAATTACGTTTAAAGATTTATTCCCATTGCTATAAGGCCTTTGTTATACAGGGTGGGGCAAGAGTGTGTCGGACTTCGATATCTCGGGTTCTACGATAGCTAGAAATTAAAAAGAAAATACAAGTAAACTAGATAAAAAAGTCTAAAACCGGAAATTATTTTCGAATATACAGGGCGAGCCAAGACGAAATTACAGGATCAACTGCTTTTTTTTTAATGGAATGCTATGTATATCAGTAAAAATGTTTAAGCCACTTTCTAGACTATTCATTCCTATATTATTATTGACTATCTCCCAACCACTTGGATGTAATGAATTTTTTTGTTGAAATAATGCCATCTGGAAATATATATTGAAAAAATCACCAAAGTCACAATTGTGGGGTTTAAGAGAAACTTATATGAATGCCAGTTACGAGACATCTAATTACTGTTTTTGAATCATTTTTACTTTCTAAAAATGTACAGGGTGGCCAAAAATTATATTTCAATTAAGAACTTTTTAAATTGAATTTTCTCAATTTTTTCAAATAGAACACACCCTGTATATTTTGCTATATGTTGCCCATTTTGATTGACACGTCTTTATGCAATTTTGAAATAAGACCATTTAGTGGGACCATTTCTTCTAATTCATTGAAGTGGGTAAATAGTATTTCACTGGTCCCTTAGAGTAATAGTTTTTTGTAATTCTTTTTGCTCAGTTTGGTATGAATTGTCTTGTGCAAATGAACATTTATCGCACTTATCATTCGTCAGTTATCATTTGTATTAAATTTAAAATATTTCGAGTTTTACAAAATGAATTTTAATAAAGCGGAACTGGTAGGTAGACATGACTTTTGTTTTGGAGTAGTCGGACAGAAATTGTTTGCTTGTTAGTAGAATTTATAAGCAAAGGTATTCTGAAGAAGGATTCCTGATGTTAGCAGCATCCAAAACCTTCTCGATAGATTTCTGGAAACTGAAAATGTAGAATATAAAAAAAGTGAAAGAATAAAACGTGTTGTGAATGAAGAAAATGCGTTTTCTGTGGTACTAGCAACAGTTGAGAATCCTCATATTAGTCAGAGAGAAGTGTGATCGTTAGTAGGAATATCATATTCAAATGCACCAGGAATTATCTGATGACGTTTTTCAAAGGCGTCTACAGTTTTGTAATGGGGCCAGAGAAAAAATGCAAGATGTCACCTTCTTTTATAATGTTTTATTCACTGATGAGGCAACTTTTCATAAAAATGGATTTGTTAATAGGCACAATTTCCATTATTATGCTTCGGAAAATCCTCACTTTTTTAGGCAAGTTGATAACCAGCACAAATGGTCTATAAACGTTTGGAGAGGAATTATTAGAGAACATGTAATAGGGCTACATTTTACCATTTTACATTGACTGGAGCTATTTATCTTCATCTTCTTGAAAACTACCTGCCACAATTATTGGTAAATCTTCCTGAAAGGTTTTGAAATGGGATGTGGTCTCAGCAAGATGGTGCTCCACCACATTATTAAAATTCAGTTAGAGATCACTTAAATAATACTTTTTTTTTGCGGGGGGGGGGGAGAAGGGGAAATCCATCATGGACACCCAGCGCCTTGGATCTATCACGCTGGGTAGTGCTGGACTCTAACCAGCTAAAACCCCTCCGGAGCCCCCTCCCTGTCTTCAGTGTTTCCTCATATCCTGGAACCGCTCTCGCTTACCGTCAGAATATCAGGTCAATCTTAGTGTTAGGTGTTCGAAATAATCTGCCCCTGCAGAGATGTCCTCTTATTACTACATCCTTGAAACAATTAGAGGTTCAAGTTTCTTTCGTCTACTTCCTTGATTTTCATAACTGATGTTATCATGTCCTCCAAGAGTTGCCAGTTTTCCTCTGATTCTAGCATCCTCAGCACTATGTCATCGGGTGTAACTGGGCCGCCTAGCCTGTTTATGACTCGTAGCCTTTCTTCTCTCCACCTGCTACACCAGAACACAGTATGCTCCGCGTCGTCTATCTCCCCGCAGTACATGCATTCTCGGTCTTCAATCTTCCCGATGTCGTAGACGTACTCTGCAAAACATCCATGTCCTGTTAGGGCCTGAGTAAGGTAGAACCCAACCTCCCCGTGTCCTCTCTCCACCCATCTTTTAATATCCGGAATGAGTCTCCTCGTCCATCTTCCCTTACTCGAGATATTCCATCTTTTCTGACACCTCTGATAGAGTCTATCATTGGCCTCCTTCCTGCCACTTCCCTCGTATATCTCCCACCTTTTTTTTGCCAGAAAGTCAATGGGAGGGATCCCTGCCACTATCAGCACTGCCTCGTAGGAGACCGTTCTGTAGGCACTGCAGACTCTCAGTGCTGCACATCGCTGTACCCTGGCCAGTCTTCTTCGCGTTCTTTCCACTGCCATCGCACTTACCCATACCGGGGCCGCGTACAGGAGAATGGAGTGCACCACGCTACACAGCACTCTCCTCTTGCTGGCCTTCGGTCCACTGGTGTTATGCATTAGCCTGCCTATGGCTGTTGCCACCCGCCCAGCTTTTTCTTCCAATTTCGTCACATGCACCCCGTATGTCAATTTCGAATCGAGCCATATGCCCAGGTACTTTATCGCCTGGCTCGGGCCAATTTCCAGCTCCCCTTATTCTCATGATAGGGAGATTCCTCTTTCTGGTTATGATTACCAGCTCGGTTTTTCCAGGGGCAAGTTCGAGCTTCTTGCCCCTTACCCATCTCTCTATTTTTGCAATGGCCGTGTTCGCCGCCTCCTCGATTTCCCTCACCGTTCTGGCCGTGACTGTTACTGCCAGATCGTCGGCATATCCGATCACCTTAACATTCTCCGGTTGGGGTAAGCGTAACGCATCGTCGAACATTATATTCCACAAGGTTGGGCCCAGAACCGATCCCTGCGGAACACCACAAGTCATTTTTCTCCACTGGGTAGTGCCCTCAACCTCCAGCCCTGTCCACCTGTTCTCGAGGTAGCTCTTTACTATCCTGAGCAGGTACGGGGCTATTCTTAATTTTCGCAACTTCTCAACTATCTCGCCCCAATCCGCCGTGTTGAAAGCATTCCGAACATCCAGCGTTACTATCGCACAGATCTTCTTGGCCCTCATAGCCTCCCCGGCTATCTCGGTTATGCGCCTTATCGCTCCTACCGTGGATCTACCTTTCCTAAAACCGAACTGGGTCTCCGATAACCCTCCCTTCTCTTCAATGTCTACCTCTAACCTCCCCCGAAGCAGATATTCCATTAACTTACCCATCGTATCGAGTAGACATACCGGCCTATATGAGGACGGTTCATCTGATGGCTTGTCCCCTTTCTTTATCAACACCAGTCTTGCCTTCTTCCATCTCTCGGGGAAGTTTCCCCTTTCCAGGGCGCGGTTCATAACCCATAGGATTACCCTAGGTTGTTCTTCCACCACCAGCTTTACTATTTCCGGGGGGATTTCATCCGGTCCAGAAGCCTTTCCGCTCTTGAGCCTACCACACGCCTCCGACATTTCCTCCTCGGTAAAACGGGGAACTTCTCCCACCTCCGTTGGTCTCCATATTATTTCGTCCCTTTCTGGGAATAGGGCATTCACGATCTCCACCATCTTTTCGGCTGGTATAGTCGGAGGAGGGGCTTTCATGCGTCTCATCGCAATCTTGAACCCATCCCCCCACACGTCTCTATCTATGTCTTGGCACAACTCTTTCCATTTGTCATTTTTTGACTTCTTGATTGCGTCTCTTAGTCTCTTCTTTGTCTCCCGGTAGTGTTGTAAGGCTGCGTTCACCTCTTGTACTCCTTGTCTCCAGTTTCCCCTAACGTATCTTCTTCTGGCCACAACACACTCCTCTCTGAGATCGGAGATTTCTTCGGTCCACCAATACATCAAGCCGTTTGGTCTTATAACTCTCCTCCTCGGCATTGCTTGATCGCAGGCTCTAGTAACTGCCCTGATTAGGTCTTCCTCTGTTATAGCATTACCACCTGTCACCTGTTCTTTAAGAGCTCTCTTGAAGATACCTCTGTCCAACCGGCCTAACTTCCAGCCTCTTCCCCGTATCACCGGTGTTTCGGTCCGTTGACCCACTTCGTATTCTATATATCGGTGGTCGCTCAATGTTTCCTCCAAGAGAACCCTCCAGTTGCTAATCCTCCTCACTGCGCCTGTTGAGGCCAGCGTTATGTCTGGGATAGAGCCACTATTACCTCTCACGAATGTGAACGTCGCTCCCTCGTTTATGACCTGTAGGTTGATCTGGGCTGACCACTCTACTATTACATTTCCTCGGCGGTCTGTGGACTCCATTCCCCATTCAGGAGCTCTGCCATTAAAATCACCCGCTACGATTACGTCTTTCCTGGTCCTCCTAGTTAGCTCCCTAATCCTATGCCCCATTTCTTCTAGGGCCCCTTCTAGGTCTCCCAGCATGGCGTTGGGTGAGAAGTAGCAGCTGAATATAATCACTTCATTCAGCTCCACCCAGACGAATCCGTGCCCACTCCCACTCCTGTGCACACAGATTTCCCGGCTTAGGATCCCAATGGCAGCATCTCGGTTGCCTTCGACGTACCATCCGGGCCTGTTTTTGCCAACCATCCTTTTGTTAGGTTCGCTAACTAGGAGAACCCCAATTCCCTTCTGCTTTGCAGACGCCCAAAGAAGATCTTGGGCGGCCCGGCACCTATTTAGGTTTATTTGCTTCACAGTGAATGTGTAGCATTTTTCCCCTCCCCTTCTTGCTCAGTCCTCCCCGGAGCTTTCCGGAACAGGGGGCACGCTCTTGAATCCGTCCTATGCCCCCCTTTGTTGCAGACGGGACAGAAAATAAGCCCAGTGCAATCTCTAGCCTGGTGGTTTTCTTTCCCACATTTGAAACAGGCTTTCGAGCGGTCAGTGCCATTACAATTGTCCTTAGTGTGGCCGTACCCCCAGCATCTATAACACTTCATATCTGTCCCAGTGTCTCTTATCCTCTCTGCTATTCTGCACTTGAGCCACCCTATTCTCACCCCTTTTTTTTTTTCACTAACTCCATCGCCTCCTTTTCGGGTAGCCTTACCGAGGCGGTCTGGTTTTCCCCGAAAGATGGCCTTAGCCTCTCCACGACCACTTCCTCCTCCTTGATCTTCATTTCTTCAGCTAGACTTTTGCGTACTTCTTCGCTTGTAATAGCTGCATCGAGATCCTTAATGATAACCACCTTATCAGCTCCTCTAGTCCTTATAGAGACTCCAAGCTTATCAATCTCCTTCCTTAGCGGGGATGCAGCGTCTTTCCCCCCTTTGATCTCAATGAGCATCTCACCCTTTTTAGTCTTCCTTAATGCTGTGATCTCTGTTCCCAAGGCTTTTATATCAACCTTCTTAATTTTGGTAAGAAGCTCCTTATATTCCATCCCCTCCTTGCTCAGGAACAGTACCTGCCTTTCCTTATTCCGCCTAATATGCTCTCTTCCTGTCACCTTCTCGGTCACAGTAGCTTCCTTGTGCAGAGTATCTCCATCTTGCTTCTCCCCCCTTTTCCCTGGTGGAGAGTATCCAATTACTTTGATGTCCGTGTCGGACATTATAAATTCCATCATCTTCTTTACCCTACTCCAGTTACATTCCGTATGAGGTAAAGCTACCCTTGTCCGGCCGTTGTCCACCAGCCATTCTTTCCACTTTAATATATTGCCGTAGGTGTTTTCCTCACTGCTGTCCATCATTATCCTATATAGGAAGCGTTCCTTAACCTCCCTCTTCTTGGTGGCCACTGTTGAACTGGTTTCATACTTAATATGCATAACCCCTTCTTTCTCCGGCGAGTCATTGTCCAACTCAGCTAACTCGGGAAATCTCATCTTAAATTGCTTCCCTATTCCCTTATTCAGCTCTTCATTTCCTTGAATGCAGAGCGCCAGATCGCTTTCCTTCGGCTCCCATAACGGGTTCCCTTCTGCCTCCTCAACTCTTTCGAATACCTGGGGAGGCCAGATCTTTTCCACCAACTCCTTATAGTCATCAAAGCTCTTCCCTTCTTTGATAGCCTTACGTACTTCCTCGGCTAGTTTAGCACTTCTTACCCTCGGTATGGGGATATCTGTCTGCATCGGATCAGTCTGTGTCCCTATTTCTTTCATCTCTGGTGTTACATCTACCACCATGTCCGATTTAGAATCTCCGCACTTAAATAATACCTACCCATTTCAATGGATTGGAAAAAATGGACCCGCTAAATGGCCTGCTGGATCCTCAGATCTTACAAAAATGGATTTCTTTTTATGGGGATATGTGAAGGAAATTGTTTATAAAGACACACCAACAACAGTACAAAATATGAAGGAAACGATAATAACTCCTTTTAGATCTATCACACCGGCAATTTTAGGAGTAGTAGAAACCTCATTTCAAAAGCGCATAGTGTGTCGATCAAAATGAGCAAACTGAGCACTTTTTATAATTTTTCCTAAAGAATTATTTGAAGAACACTCTATTCTTAAAGTTTTTCCCGGATTTTATACTTATTGCTCAATAAAACAAAAATGGTTGCAATTAGCCATAGGAAAGTATTCATAAAAAATGTTCGTTTTTCATTTCTTCATCACATCGTCGAAAAATATACAGGGTGTTCCATTTGAAAAAAATAGATAAAATTCAATTTAAAAAGTTCTTAAATGAAAAATAATTTTTGGCCACCCTGTACATTTTTACGAAGTAACAATGATTCAAAAACACTAATCAGATGTCTCATAACTAGCATTCACATAAGTTTCTCTTAAAACCCATAATTGTGACTGGTGATTTTTTCAATATGCATCTGCAGATGGCATTATTTCAACATAAAAATTCATTACATTCAAGTGGTTGGCAGATACCCAATAATAATATAGGAATGAATGGAGTATAGAATGAGGCTTCAAAAAATGTACTGATATAGGTACATAGCATTCCATTTGAAAAAAGGCACTTGATCCTGTAATTTTGTCTTGGCTCGCCCTGTATATTTCAAAATAATTTCTGGTTTTAGACTTTTTTATCTAGTTTACTTGCATTTTTTTTTAAATTTCTAGCTATCGTAGAACCCGAAATATCGAAGTCCGAAGCACTGTTCCCCACCCTGTATAAGCGAAAGAAATGTATAGAAACAAGTATTTGATTATCACAATTTCTTTATAATATGACTAGTTTAGAAGCTTTATAAGAACTGTATTCTAAATTTTATTACTCTAAGTTATTCAGATAATGACTATTTGCATATTAAGAGCGGAAAGTGGTCTATTGCAGCCAAAGATCGGAGTTAAAATATCTTTGTTCGAAATATACACACCATTTTTTACGATTGCAGCAAAATTGACAAAAGAGCACTACTGATTTTTATTATTATTTTATTATTAAACCTCAAGCACATCGTTTCTAAAGAGAAATTCTTTGGGCTGAGTGGGCAACTTTTGTGCTTAGAGGATGAAAAGTCTATTTTCAATGACAGTCGTAGAAAAAAACGGGATTGTGATGCACCGTTTTACAAGTAATGCCCAGGATAGGCTAATTGAAAAAGAAAATATGTATATAAGAAGCCCATCAAATTTTTGTCCAAAAATCTAACATACTAAGATCAGGTTACCTTAACGCCCTAATTTCCTCCATCTTTTTTCACGCTTCTGAGAGATGGACCGTCATGGATGTAGACATATGGCGTTACTGATGCTTTCGGAATGTGGGTTTAGAGAGCTCGATTCTCTAAGATATACGTTCTCAAAAGCGACATTCCAGCATCGTATTCTCCCGAATCCTTTCATTTTTTTGCCAAGACCTTTTATTGTTTTAAAATATATTTAAATAAAAATTTCGACTTTTTAAAATTTTGATCATCTTTCCAAAACTTGGTATTTGACTTATCTACAGAATTGAGTTTATGTAACATTTCTTATCTTTTTGGAATCATGTAGTTTAAATTTTGCTTTTTATTATGTGAATATTATTTTTTCCATAAGCAAATTTCTAATCCTCTAGCTAATAAAGTTAATATTCTAAAACGTAATATGACAATTTTCCCTCTCCGTTACACAAATCATGAACATACTGTGTATTCACATTTATATTGATATATTATATATTCCTTTTTTTTTCTTCAAATTATTATAAAAAAAAGAAAAAGCTTACCTAGATGAAATGCAGTTAATAAAAGAATAAATAAATAATATCAATAATATTTGATTAAAAAAAGTCCGTTTATACAAATAAAACATGATCTTATTTCATTTACAATAATGTTCTATTAATAGTAGTACGACCTACTAAATACTCACCCACCAATTCAATAAAACTGTTAGGGCCACATAAAAGACATATTTAACACACATCTTGAATACACACGAAGAAATGGAAATAATAGCAGTATAATATATATTTCCGCTGGGGGCAGCACTGTACAAGGCCACACAATTTGGTGAAATTTCTGAGATTATACACACCAAATTTTTACTATACTTGTGTGGCCATTTCTAGAAATCGACAGATATAGGGTGGGGAGGCCACATAGATGCTGTAGAAATAGGTTTTAAATTGTGTGGCCATGTGTATGGCCACACAATTAGCAAAGGCCACACAAGTATGGTTATAGAGTGGTGTGTGTCCACACAATTATTGCAAGACCTACGCGCACACACACACACACACACACACACACACACACACACACACACACACACACACACACACACGCACGCACACACACACACACACACACACACACACACACACACACACACACACACACACACACACACACACACACACACACACACACACACACACACACACACACCCACGCACGCACACACGCACGCACGCACGCACGCACGCACGCACGCACGCACGCACGCACGCACGCACGCACGCACGCACGCACGCACGCACGCACGCACGCACGCACGCACGCACGCACGCACGCACGCACGCACGCACGCACGCACGCACGCACGCACGCACGCACGCACGCACGCACGCACGCACGCACGCACGCACGCACGCACGCACGCACGCACGCACGCACGCACGCACGCACGCACGCACGCCCACGCACGCACGCACGCACGCACGCACGCACGCACGCACGCACGCACGCACGCACGCCCGCGCGCGCGCACACACCCACACACACACACACACACACCCACACACACACACACACACACACACACACACACACACACACACACACACACACACACACACACACACACACACACACACACACACACACACACACACACACACACACACACACACACACACACACACACACACACACACACACACACACACACACACACACACACACACACACACACACACACACACACACACACACACACACACACACACACACACACACACACACACACACACACACACACACACACACACACACACACACACACACACACACACACACACACACACACACACACACACACACACACACACACACACACACACACACACACACACACACACACACACACACACACACACACATACAGGTCTGACCGTATTTGTGACAAACCATCCTCAAATGTATTTGTGGAAGCTTTGCTAATATGGTTGCCTGCCGATCAGGTAAAAATTCTCCTTTTCGTAGATATGTCTCATTTTTCGATACACTCCGTAGTTAAGAAGTTATAAGGTGCATATATTTCTGACGACGTTTGCCACTAATACTATGTACGTGTGTAAAATGTATTCCATAAATCTACTGTGTATCATGTACGCCACATATATATTTAATGAATGTGTGTATGAAATATCAGTAAAAATACGAATTTCCAATATTACAATTATATTTAATAAAGATATAAGTGTATCTGTTTGTCATTCACAACATTCTAGCTAACATTATTTAATTAATAATAACAGATTACGTTATATATTCCTATATAAAATTTGTTACGTATTTAATAATTTGTCATTAGGTCAATCCTTTAGAAAACTTTTATGTACGGTAAATAGATAGGCACACTTATTACAAGCTTTTGTTTAACTTGCTTTGTATGTATGTTAGTTTGTATGTTGTTAGCTTGTATGTTAGTATGTTTAGTTCAAATCTTGCAAGTCAATTTTGAACGACTTAACGACGGTCAATTGAATTTTGCATACACATGTAGTTCTGGTAACCATACCATAATATGGTACTAAAAAGAGTATTTTTACTTCCACATCCAGTGGAAGTATAGTAACGACAAAAAAATGTTTAAAAAATTTTAGTGTTCAAATGGGCTTAGAATGTCATGAAACGTCGAGATTTTAAGTTTGAGCGAAAAAAATTTCTGTCTGTCTGTCGGTCTGTCTCTAACTTTTTTTTGTGCGCACGTTTACTCTGGAACCGTTTGAGATATTGACTTGAAATTTGGTACACATATGTACTTTAACGAGATCTAGAACAAAATTATATTTTCATCTTGTTCCGTCGAAGGATTGGGGGGTAAATTGGTAAATTTGGGGTAAATATGTAAATCAAGCAGGTAAGAGTTCATAAAATTGGTATTTAGCATATACAAGAGAAGCTAAGGTCTCAAAAAAATTTTGGCATTAGCTACACCTATTACCATTATTAAAGGGATGAAAAAAAAAATTGTGATTTAGTGAAACCTCCAAATATTTTTTTACTTTATCCACCCCCACTACCTCTATCACCACCCCCACCCCACTACCGCTGTGTGGTATCGTTTTATGGGTTTTTGGGGTAGAAGATTTCAAATATTATATTATATATTATTAAAGTTCCATAAACAATTATTTTCACACACAAAATTTTTTCGTTGTGAGTGACTTGGATAGGAAATGTGGAAGTAGCGATTCCTTGGGCAGCGGTTTTTTTTCTTTTAAAGTGTAGGTTTTTGCATGTACTTTACGGTGGTGTTTGGAAAGAAAAAAAATTTAAACTTAAACCAATTTTTTGGATTTTAATTGTAATTATGGATATTGCACGTATAAACAATTTTAAATAACTACGTCATTTTTTTGTGAAACCAAAAAACGATAAGTGAATTATGAAAGTATATGAAATAATCAACGTTTAAAAAAAGAATGATGTTCTACTTGCATCTGAATCCGTGATCAAAATGATTTTATTTCTCTGTCTGCTGTTGAAAATTATCCACAACTAAAATTTTTTAAATTACATCGCATAAAGCACCATTGAGGACATAACGCACGTTCGAAAAAAAAATTATCTCCCCACCTCTTAAATATTGTAACTAGGCAACAAACTTAATTAATGGTATACATCACTCCATTTTTTTTTTTAACATTTTTAGTCTTTTTACTTCCACGTCGAGTGTAAGTGTAGTAACGACAAAAAAAAAATTTTAAACTTTTATTGTTCAAATAGGCTTAGAATGTCATGGAACGTCGAGATTTGAGGTTTGAGTGAAAAAAAATTCTGACTGTGTCGGTCTGTCTGTAACTTTTTTGTGCGCACGTTTACTCTGGAACCGGGTAAATAGGTAAATGAAGCAGGTAAGAGTTCATAAAATTGGTTTTTATTATATACAAGAGAAGCTAAGGTCTCAAAAAAATTTTTGGCATTAGCCACCCCCATTACCACCGCCACTCCATTATTAAAGGGGATGAGAAAAGATTAAGATTTAGTGTGTGTACTGTGTACAAGAACCAAAAACCTCAAAACATTTTTTTACTTCATCCACCCTCCACTACCCCCCTATCACCACCCCCACCCCACTACCGATGTGGGGTATCGTTTTATGGGTTTTTGGGGTAGAGGATTTCAAATATTATATTATTAAAGTTCCATAAACAATTATTTCCACATATAAAATTTTTTCGTTGTGAGAGACTTGGATAGAAATTCTGGATGTGGAAGTAGTGATTCTCTGTGCAGCGGTTTTCGGTTTTGAACTATAATTTAATCGTATAATTTATTCATTCACACACTGCATTTTAAATGGCGATCAGGTTTAAATTATAATTTTTATATCGGATAGTGTATTGACTCAGACGTTGAATTCTAAGAAATAGCGAAGGATCCAGTATTATTTTAAGAAAAAACGACGCAATGAATATAAAATATATAAATATTAAAACGTAATACTAAGATGTAACTAAAATTTTGAAATAAAATTAAATGTAATTAAACGTAAAAAAAAATATTATTTAAATGTGCCTAATAAAACGAAAAAAACCGCTGCCCAAGGAATCACTACTTCCACATCCAGATTTTCTATCCAAGTCACTCACAACGAAAAAATTTTGTATGTGGAAATAATTGTTTATGGTACTTTAATAATATAATATTAGAAATCCTCTACTCCAAAAACCCATAAAACGATACCTCACATCGGTATTGGGGTTGTGATAGGGGGTGGTACTGGGGGTGGAAATATTTTAAGGTTTCTGACTCTTGTACACACACTAAATCACATTTTTTTTTCATCCCCTTTAATAATGGGGTGGGGGTGGTAATGGGAGTGGCTAATGCCAATTTTTTTTTGAGACGTTAGCTTCGCTTGTATATACTAAATACTTTATGAACTCTTACCTGCTTGATTTACCTATTTACCCCAAATTTACCCCAATTTACCCCCAGCCTCTCGACGGAACAAGATGAAAATAAAATCTAGTTCTAGTTCTCGTTAAAGTACATACGTGTACCAAATTTCAAGTCAATATCTCAAACGGTTCCAAGAGTAAACGTGCGCACAAAAAAAAGGTACAGACCGACAGACCGACAGACAGAATTTTTTTTTTTTCGCTCAAACTTAAAATCTCGACGTTTCATGACATTCTAAGCCTATCTGAACAATAAAATTTTTAAAAAAATTTTTTGTCGTTATTATACTTCCACTGGATGTGGAAGTAAAATAAGTTATGTTGAATTAATTGTCTTAAAAGCTTGTTATGTGAATAGAAAAAAAAATACTTACCATCTCTGTCAAACTAAATTAATGCCTGTATGAACTTTTCGAGCGCAACATGCTTTTAACACAATGTATTGACCATTTATTATCTTTGTTTATAATTGTAAAAGCTGTATTTAAAGCAATTAATTCAACTTAACTTATTTTTTTCACTCTTGCACCTAAATAATAATAAAAGCTTGTTTTTAAAAAGGTTTTTTTACATTTAATTTTTACTTCCACATCCACGTAGTGGAATGAAAGTGTAGTAACGCAAAAAAAACCTTTTTTTTATTAAAATAGGCTTGGAATGCCATGAAACGAGATTTTAAATTGGAACAAAAAGAAATTTCTGCCTGTCGGTCTGTCTGTACCTTTTTTGTGCCCACGTTTATTCTGGAACCGTTTATAATATTGAGTTGAAATTTTGGTACACGTATGTACTTTAACGGGATCTGGAACTAGATTATATTCTGATCTAATTCATTTGAAGGGCTTGGGGGCAAATGGGGGTAAATAAGGGTGAGTAGGTAAAGCAGACAAGTCCATAAAATTGGGACTTACGGCACGTACGAGAAGCTAAGGTCTCAAAAAATTTTTTTAGCATCAACCACCACCACTATCACCCCCCACACTATTATTAAAGCCGATAAAAAAAAACTGTGACTTAGTATGCATACAAGAACCATACGCCTCATTTATATTAGCACACCTCCATCCTATTATAAAAGGGGGTAAAAAATAAAATTTTGATTTAGTGTGTATACAAAAACCAAGAGCCTTAAAATGATTTTGACATTAGCCATTCACTCTACAACCCCCGTTACCACTCAAACTCCGTTGTTAAATTAAAAAAATAAAATTGTGATTTAGTGTGTGTACAAGAGTCAAAGGCCTCAAAGATTTTTTTTGGTATTAGTCACACCCTCTACCAATACAATCGCCACTCTGGCGCTATTATTAAAGAGGGTAGAAAATAAAATTGTGTATACAAAAATTTTTTGGAGTTAGCCCCTCGACTATCCCAACCACCGTATGACATATCGTTTTTTTATTATTTTATTATTATTTTTTTAATGCCTTATATATTATTAAAGTTCTTTCGTTGTAAGAGACTTGGATAGGAAATCTGGATGATCTGGAAGTAGTGATTCCTTCGGCAGCGGTTTTTAATTTTTATTACTATTAATATTAGTTTTTATTCATATTCTAGTCACGTTTCATTTTAAATTAAATTAGGTATTTCGCGCCATTTGTGCTATCTTATATACAGTATATATGGTCCTATTTTATAGTCCTGTTAAAAGTATTTTGTAAAAATAAAATAATAATTTGTTGATACACTCCGTAGTAAAGAAGTGATAAGGTACATATATTTATGACGACGTTTGCCATTAATACTAAAATTTGTAGGTGTGTAAAATGTATTCCATAAATCTACTGTTTATGATGTACGCCACATATATATTTAATGCATGTGTGTGTGATATATCAGTAGAAATATGAATTTCCCTTAATATAATTATATTTAATAAAAAAATAAGTGTATCTGCTTGTTCATAACATTTTAGCTAAAATTTAGATATAATTTTAAATTAATAATCACAGATTACGTTATACGTATCTGTAGAAAATTTGTTACATATTTGATAATTTGAAATTATGTCAATCTTTTAGAAAACTTTTATTACGGTAAGTAGATACGCCCATTTATTACAAGCTTTTATTTAACTTGCTTTGTATGTATGTTAGTTAGTTTGTATTTTAGTACGTTTGGTTCAAATCCTGCGATTCAATTTTAAACCATAGGCCTCAATTTTTTTTTATATTAGCCACCCCCTCTACCCACCCCCATCCTATTATTAAAGCGAGTAGAAAATAAAATTGGGATTTAGTGTGTATATAAGAACCAAATTTGTTATTGTATTTTAGGCGTTGTTATAAGCATTTCTACTTGAAATTTGATATGACGTTAATTAGTTCCACTAGAAGCACATTTTTTTAAGTTATCTGGTATCGTAACAGAAAACCAGATTGTTGGTTATGAAATTGCGAAGAAAATTGGAACTGTGCCATCTTTTTCGTAAATAACAAAACAATTAAGATCGATCTTTTTTAAACAATTGACGATAACTTAAGTGATAATATATATGATTTAATGAAACTTTCGAAAAATATGATTCTGGGGAAACAAAATACCTAATTTTCAGTCAAAATGTAAATGTTTTTAAACATTTCTGTTAATACCACTAAAAAGTACAAAAGACCCATATTCTAAAAACAATTATGTTGTTCGGCGACTTAATGTACTTAAACAATTACAATTTTTAGGCACTATTATAATTTTTTTTATTTTAAATTAGACATTTATTATTATTATTATTGTTATTTTCGTGAATTGTTTAAGGATGATTGATCGGAATTGTTTTCATTTTCCGCAACTTAACAATTTGAGCAAGAATATTTTAGTTTTGTTCGCAATTTCATAACGAACAATCTGTTTTCAATATATTGCGATTTTTTGTTTAAAACCAGAGATATTTTAGAAGAACTGCGAAAAACACAGTATGACACCTTTTGAAAAAATACTGTATTGTACAATCGGCAAATAAAAATTGCCCAAAGTAGTTCATGTTTTTACGGTTAAAGAAAATAAAGAAATAAAAAAACATTTCTCGAAAAAGGCAGATAGAAAATTGCATTTACTGTAATGTATACATAACTTTGATTGACTTTTATTATAGACTTTTTTCAGTTGGTCTTTGAATATGAATGCGGAGGAAGCAATTATGTTGCCTAATTATTTCTAGCACGACTAATAAAAATATGAAGGGGATCCAATATTTGACATCTTAAGCCAAAAATGTATAAATATTTAAAAACAGCGCCGATACTCGACTGTGCTATCAATATTAAAATATTAAAATTGTGTGTTTTAAATATGGCAGAAAATTTTAAAAGTTGTTAATCTCAAATTAATTTTTAGTATTCAGCGAAGAAAAATGCGCAATTTTGCAGCTTCAAAATAAGCAATTTAGTTTTTATTGCTCCATTCGTTATATAATTAGAAAACATACTTTTAAATGTGGTAATTCTTAACCGAGTAAACCGAAAGTGGATGTATTATAGCGGGTGGCTCTTAGAACCAACTCAACATGTGGCAGGTCATAAAGTCATTATTAGCTCTGCAAGAGGTTTGGGCTTGAAAATGAAAGGCAGGTCATTTTATCCCTGGACAACCTTTAATGAGTCTAAATGCAAAGCAATCGGATTCACAACAAAAAAGATCCTATTATAAGTGAATATGATACTATAAATATATTAAATCGTACCTCTGAAATAAAAGAAGTAGGTGTCAGCTTGAAAAATAATTTTAGCTAATGAGGAGGAGATGTTGGTCAAGTATTCGTAATATAAACATCATTGGTTGTTTATTTTATTATTCACTGAAACGTAAATTGTTGACACAAAAAATCGTACTAGTAATTTCAAAACAATAACTTTTACTACAAGCTGCCATATATTACTTATGTTGCTACAAAATTACCTATGGAAACAAAGAAGAAGTTTTAGGTAAATATATAGGGTGTCTCACTTAAAATTCCTGGTGCCATTTTATTGATAACTAAAAGAGATATTTGAATTCTGTTGGAAGTATTCATCAAAATATATAAATGACTTCAGTTTTTAGTAAAAACGATCTCTCTACAAATTATGATATAGATAACGTTGTGATGCAAAGAAATTTTTAAGGACTTAATGGATTTCCCATAATAATACATTCAACCGTGCAAATAAAAAAATTACATAATTTATATTTATTTGACATAATCTTATTTTAAACTTATCGAAAAGATATTTATTTATTGTATTTCCATAATATCGACGTTATTTTTATAAGTTTGGTTTAATAGTTTATTACATCTTTTGGGTGAAATACTTGAAAATAAATAATTTTTGTAGATCAAAGGAAATAAGTTTAACAATAATGGGTAACCTGAGATCTGTTTTTAATGATACCAAAAACTAATCTTTCATGGAAAGCGTAGAGGAAACGGATCATGCTGTAATTTGGGAATTCCTATCCCGAAATGGATAAGGAAGCGTCGACTAAACGGTATACAAAATCAAAAACTAGATTCTTATGCACAATTTTCTATCGGATTCAAATTTCGACGGTTTATATGGAATTGCAAAAATAGAACAAAAAGTATTTGTCTGCAAAAACCGCAAAAAATATGAAAATATGTATGCAATTATCTTTTTAGTTCTTACTCAATATTGCCATTAAAAATATCAAACGTATATTTCAACAAAACATCATTCAAACTGTTTTTTAGCTGTAGCCAGACTAAAAGTGAACCTTACATGAAGTTTTATAGTAAATATTTAGAGTTGACCTTTCTATTTAATGATTGATTTTAATTGCCTTCAAGTAAATATATCCCATGCACTAAGATTCTTTTACATTGTACGTGTCATTAGTTAGTGCGTTTTACTAGGCTTCTTAAATTATTGTTTCAGACAGCGTCATAGAAAACATAGTTCCAATAATGATGAAAAAAGAACCAAAGCCTGAAAGTTTCAATTTACATTCATTTTGTAAGACTTACAAACTGCTGTAGTTATTATCGTTGTAGTGCAGCAAAACCGCAATGCAAACGAATTTATGTAAACTATTATGAATAATGGCACGTCGTATTTTTGTGTGCTTCTTCAAAAACTTAAATAAAATAAAATTTTGTTCTGAAATTATAATGAAACAGGTCATACAATATGCAGTTAATATAAAACGCCTCTAGCGATCACTCTGTATGATGGATATAGTCCAATTTCAATCAAGTATTCTGCGATTACATCAAATAAGGATCATAATGCATTTGTAGTTTTTCTATAATTTTTTTTTCCTTTGGGCAATAATAAAAATTTAATAATATAGTTAAATTTATGTTGAGAAAAATCATAAAACATTGTTTCTTATTATTTAGTCTCATATAATGTTATTTTTCAATTTGTTCACGACATATAAAATCTTATGTCATTAGCAAACATTTTTGACTTAGTGAAAATTTCACTTTCCTTGAAACCAAAGTGCTACTTAAAATTTCTTTAAGAAAAATGCGTACTTATATTATATATCTGCTTTCTATTTAAAAACCGCTGCCCAAGGAATCACTACTTCCACATCCAGATTCTCTATCCAAGTCACTCACAACGAAAAAACTTTGTATGTGAAAATAATTGTTTATGGAACTTTAATAATATAATATTTGAAATCCTCTACCCCAAAAACCCATAAAACGATACCCCACATCGGTAGAGGGGGTGGGGGGTAGTGATAGGGGGGTGATAGTGGGGGGTGGATGAAGTAAAAAAATATTTTGAGGTTTCTGGTTCCTGTACAAACACTAAATCACAATTTTTTTTCATCCCCTTTAATAAGGGGGTGGGGGTGGTAATGGGGGTGGCTAATGCCAAACATTTTTTTGAGACCTTTGCTTCTCTTGTATATACTAAATACCAATTTTATGGACTCTTACCTGCTTGATTGACCTATTTACTCCAAATTTACCCCAATTTACCCCCAACCCTTCGACGGAACTAGATAAAAATATAATCTAGTTCTAGATCTCGTTAAAGTACATATGTGTACCAAATTTCAAGTCAATATCTTAAACGGTTCCAGAGTAAACGTGTGCACAAAAAAAAGTTACAGACAGACCGACAGACAGACCGACAGACAGACAGAAATTTTTTTTTCGCTGAAACTTAAAATCTCGACGTTTCATGACATTTTAAGCCTATTTGGACAATAAAAATTTTTTAAAAATTTTTTGTCGTTACTATACTTCCACTGGACGTGGAAGTAAAAATAAGTCAGTCTTCAGTTAGTCAAATCTTTCTCGTTATTATTAGACACTTTACGAGTACCTAGGTAAAATTTTATTACGGTCCCTCAGTTATATTCTGTAAAAATAGCGCGAAAATGATAATATCTACAGTTTATTCCCAATGATTCATCTTCAGGTAGTTAGTTTCAAAATTAATGAAAATAGATTATATGCACTTTATATATTATTTTGTATTTGTACATTTTAGCATGTTTTATCAAGTATGCTTTCTTTTCATGTTTGATTTAATAAATACGCACTTAGTTATTGTTAATTTTTTAAATTCTCTTAATATTATACAGTATGTCCACGGATTAAATTCGGAAGAAAGGAAACTTTTTATCTGCAAGTTTTTTTCATGAAAATCAAGAAATTTATAGTAATTATAAGAAAATGGCTCAAATAAAAACTTTTTATTTTCATGCTCATACTAGACTTTCAGAAACAAAAAGATCATAATCCGTAAAAGTAATTATAATCTAGACAACCACACCAAATTTATCCAATATCCAATTCTATCCAATATATGCTTTACTAAAAGATAAATATGAAAGATTTTGAGAAATTACTTAAAAGAAAAAGTGAAAACATAACAGCACCTATTAAAAATTTCACTGGAAGATTATTATACTCTTCGCAACTAGGAAAACGTTGGTGACTGAATTCTGAACGACTTTCAAAATGTCCATCCGTCCGTCCGTCTGTCTGTCGGTCTGTCCGTCCGTCACGTTTATTTTAAGCACGGTAACATAAGAGTGAAAAGTCCGGTTGTATTTAATATTATTTTTCATTATATATATTTTTTGCTGTGCAAATTATGTAAGTATGGAAAACTATTATTAAGACCATAAGCAATATTCGTGATTTTTTTTCGGGCTGAGGCAATGCGATTTGATACCTTTTTGGAGTACTTAAAAATTTAATTTAGCAATTATAGAAAATTAAAGAGTCAGAAAATTTCTTTGAAATTATCAAAGTAAAAATTATATAATTTGACAACAATCCCCAGATTATCGTAATTTTTTCTAAAATTGAATGTTTAAAGCCTTAAAAAACATAGTAAATCTCATTGCCTCGGTCAAAAGAAATGACGAATATTGCTTGTGGTCTCAATAATAGTTTCCCATACATAGTTGCCAAGAAAAGTAGGATAACATACAAAAAAAATGTATTGTTAATTTTTTTGTTAAAACAAAACTTAGAAAATATTTAAAAAAACGATAATTATATCAATTATGTTTCAACGTATATTTTCACGTTTCGGCGAAGCGTTCGTTTTTTTTTTTTCAACTCTAATATACCGGATACCCACGGGATCAGTTACACCACCACATCTTTTATTTTTAAGGAATCACTACTTCCACATCCAAATTTCCCATCCAAGTCTCTTTAAACGAAAACCTCTTGATACTATATTTGCACTCTAGTAAGCGAAACTAATCGCTCATAGAATTTTAATATAATATTTGAAATCGTCGATAATACGTGAAGTCGTTAATTAAGTTAAACCGTTCGAATGAAAATGTGTGCACAAATAAAGTTACAGACAGAAGAACAAATAAATTTTTTTTTCTGTCAAATTTAAGTCTCGACGATTCATTACATTCTAAACTTATTTCAACAAAAAAAAATGTGTTTTTTTACGATCACTATAATAGTAATACTTTTCGATTGACTAGTGCGGGCACTTACTAGGTATTATAAACTTAAATACGACTTTCATTTTTCCTGTGCAACCGTTGAACCGTTCGCATAATGTCTTTCTCAAAAAGAATATCCGAGCCAAAACTTTTGAACTTCATTGCACCTCAGCTTGTGAAAAGTACAATGGTGTAGATTATACTAATTGTAAACCTGCGGAAGATTTAATAGATACTAACGGAACAAATGAAACTTTGGAAGTTGACGAAACAAATTCATTTGATGAGTCTTTACTATAATATAAAATTATGGTTACAATATTTATACTTTAAATAAAATAAGTGTTATACTTGTAACTATATAAACTTATTTCAATCCTTTGAATCAGTTCTCCCACTTTTATCATTACCAAATAAAAACCGCTGCCCAAGGAATCACTACTTCCACATCCAGATTTTTTATCTAAGTCACTCACAACGAAAAAATTTCGTATGTGGAAATAATTGTTTATGGAACTTTAATAATATGATATTTGAAATCCTCTACCCCAAAAACCCATAAAACGATACCCCACATCGGTAGCGGGGTGGGGGTGGATGAAGTAAAAAAACATTTTGAGGTTTCTGGTTCTTGTACACACCCTAAATCACAATTTTTTTTTCATCCACTTTAATAATGGGGTGGGGGTGGTAATGGGGGTGGCTAATGTCAAAATTTTTTTTTGAAACCTTAGCTTCTCTTGTATATACTAAATACCAATTTTACGGACTCTTACCTGCTTGATTTACCTATTTTTCCCAAATTTACCCCAATTTACCCCCCAACCCTTCGACGGAACAAGATGAAAATATAATCTAGTTCTAGATATCGTTAAAGTACATATGTGTACCAAATTTCAAGTCAATATCTCAAACGGTTCCAGAGTAAACGTGCGCACAAAAAAGTTACAGACAGACCGACAGACAGAAATATTTTTTTTGCTCAAACTTAAAATCTCGACGTTTCGTGACATTCTAAGCCTATTTGAACAATATGTGCAAAAAATGTAGTACATTATTTATCGTGAAAAACTGCCTGCAACTCGGAAAATTAGCAAGTTACAAAAACATTCCAAGAGACAAAAAATATTTAGAAGTCCTAAATGCATACGTCTAAATTTTTTCAAATTTTTAAGTTATTTATTTTAGCGCTACAATTTCAAAAAAGAGGGTGGTTTTTCATGTTTTTCCGGAAAAACTCGCTGAAAACCCACTTTACAGGAAATCTGCAAATAAAAAAAGACTTGTATTTCGATGATATATTCACTTGAATTTTTTCAGATTTTTTTTTTCAACTTTTACATTTTCCCTCCTCTACTTTTAAGGATTTTGGAGTGGCCATATCTCGAAAAATATGCATTTTTCGAAAAAATTCAATAGAGTAAAAACATATTATTTTGGGTCAAAAAGGTAAACATATTGTTTTATTACATTTTTGACCTAATTCTACAAGTTACGGAACCCATGACAAAAGGGTGTTTTCTACCCCTTCCGATCATCTCCTACTCTAATCTTTTTTCAACATTTTTATTAACGTCATTACAAACACAACAAGGTTTCATCAAAATCCATTCATTAGCACTCAAATTAGATGTTATGGAATCCAGATATATTTTATACTTTGATATGACAGAAAAAATTACATATATAGAGTATTTTTAATTTTAATTTACTACTTATATTCCTTAAATTAACGAACGGAGCTATAGTTTCCTAAGAATAACCAAATCATTTGTTAAACCCGTTAAATAGTTCAATTGAAACAATTTGTATAAAATTGCATGAAAATAAAATTAATAAAATTCAACATAAATATTTAATAGTTTAAAAACTGTATATTTTGTGCATTTGAGTAATATGAAAAATTGATTTATTTGATTTAATCAAATATTAATTTAGTCAAAAAATCCTTATAATCACACATAATGCTAGAAATCCCGAAATTACATAGAGAAATAAAGGATGAAAGTAAATTTTTTTAAGTGGGACCATATTGGTAACAAGGTATTATAATGCAGTACTACCATTAAGAAGGAAGATATTGATAAGCTAACTTTGCATATCTGACAAGTACAACTGAAATTACCGTCCATATATATTTTTTAATTGAAGGGTAAGATGTAACTAAGGTGGTTTTGAAAACAGTGAAATATTTATCTCATCAAACTGTTAGGTTAGCTTATCGATATTTTCATTGTATTACTTCCTCCACGTAATGGAGGTTTTTGACGAGTGTTGAGACTTAAAGAAAATGACATTTTTGATGATGGCCATAAAAAAGTATTATTTAAATTTTTTGCAGAGATTAATGTAGATATATTTACTAGAAATCGGGCGAAAACGCACTACCGCCTCTACGTTTTCCACCTCCTACGTCCCTCAGGATGGTAATTTACTTAAAACATGTTAACTTCCATCTGTCATTTTTTTTTTTTTTGTTAAATGCTTATCACTGAGATAATAGACATTTTAGACACATAGTACCTTATATGACGATGATGAAAATTTGAAGTAGAATCTAAAACTAAAATAATATACAGGGTGTTCCATTTAAATATACCACTTTATCTTGTCGCTTCGTATAAAAGCATGAACAAAATTTTATGTCAGTAAAAAATAATAGTTAATTTCATTTGGAACAACTTTTACTTTAACATTTGTTACTTTAACATTTTTTTTATTGTTTCCGAAAAATGTATAAATTAATAATGAACATTTAAATATATGGCTAACAATAAGTGTCTGTTGAGCACATTATTAGTATTATATTTATTTTTAGTAAGTATCACTTTTAATTTGATCCACTTAAAAATACCCATTTGTGGCTAACTTGAATCTGTCGGAAGCAGAAACTCCTAAAAGTGCTTGCTGTAAAAAATATAACGTAGGGGGCGCTCTAGCACAGTAAAATAATACACAATCCGTGCATGCCACAAATATTGTAGAAAGTACCACACGTAAAACTATGCATTTCTGGCAACTTTTCACACATTTTGCCTTTTGAGAAAATAGTCAATTAACTTATTCTCTATGATAACGATTATTGTGAACCGTGACGGATAAATGGTCCCCCGAGGGATTTATAATAGATATTCCGCTAAAATATGATGAATCACAGAGTTCTGGTGGATAAAGACTCTGGCATACGCGTGTATGTATGCCACAGTTTTGGAGTATCCCAGAAATGAGTTTGATGCACACACAGGTCTCCATAAATATGACGGCACGTACACACACACACACACACACACACACACACACACACACACACACACACACACACACACACACACACACACACACACACACACACACACACACACACACACACACACACACACACACACACACACACACACACACACACACACACACACACACACACACACACACACACAGACATTTTTCAAAAACAACTTTTTTGGGTTCCTGGGACCTCAAAACGTAAAGATTTGATGTTATCTCAATTTTCGATTTTGGACTAATTGTAGTAACCTCCCACAATTTTATTGTGGGGAGGTTAAAATAAAATCTAATCACACATGCACTTTACGCCCGGAAAACAAGTCCGTTGAAAATGACTACACTGTCTGGCTCGCTGTCGGTGCTCATCATCTTGGACCACGGACGGCGAGCAAGACATGTACGTCGAACGCGTGGATACACATACGTGGATCTGTCCGACGAACACGTCCGTCGGATAGATCCGCTGTACAAAATCGCATGTGAATAGGCCCCTTTAAAGGCCACCTTATTGGTTGGGACGTATTAACAGATTGTTTACATCTTATATTGACGTGATTGGATGGATATGTTACCTAACCTTAAAGTAAGATTTTTGACATTTTTGACATTTTAAATAGTTTTGATGTTAAAGCTACCAACAGACATGTTAGTTTCTTTGCACACGAGGTGTAACCAGAGAACTTACACCACAGAGAAACGACAGCAAGGCTTCCCGCTTTAACCGTTTTCGTATGCGCATGTGCGAGATAGGTTGTGTAGTTGTCATTATATTACATTATTATCATTATTAAATATATTTAATATGTGGTATAGTAACATATTATATCGAATTGCTTTCAGTGTACATCAAACTTTAAAGTTCTCTCAGTGTAAGAGGTTGTGTTTCACTCATGTTCAATGACATTAGAACCGGGCCATAAAATATCAAAGAAACCGCTGATATGGTCGGTTTTCTGTGGTATAAGTTCTCTGGTGTAACTTTGAATTGTACCAACTAAGTTCAGGCCAGGCCAAGTTCAGCTTTATTCAAGATCAATACAATAACCGTAACCATGAATGTTGATCCTGGATCAAGCTGAACTTGCTTGAACTTAGTTGGTACGATTTGCCCTTAATAGTCCAATGTCATTTGCAAGAAAAACTTTTTGAAAAAAAAAAGTGAACCGTCTTCAGAAAAGTCGTTAAAAATTATGAAATATCATGTCGCCTTCTCCCAGTTAATTGAAACTTATTGCCTAATAGACTGGCGGTACATGACCAGTCAGGTGCAACGTTTTTAAAATGCATGCCAATCATATATATGAATGAAATTACCATGAATATGCCAGAAATGCAAATTTTAGGCAGTCGTCGCGTGCACAAGGGGGTGCAAATCGGTTTTTTTTGTGTCTTTTTTTGGGTTTTATTTTTTTATTTTTTTTAATGGATGCCAATAGTGCCAAACGAAAAGCCGTGAAAAAAAATCCAGCGGAAATTCATTGGCATGCAGTTTCCGCGCTCAAAACAACTGTTAATGTGCACATTAAATCGTAAAATTTTTTGGTGTTCTTGATTTTGGATGATTTTGATTTTGGATTTTTTTTAAGGCTTTTCGTTTGGCACTATTGGAATCCATTAAAAAAAATAAAAAAATAAAACCCAAAAAAAAGACACAAAAAAAAACGATTTGCACCCCCTTGTCCACGCGACGACTGCCTAAAATTTGCATTTCTGGCATATTCATGGTAATTTCATTCATATATATGATTGGCATGCATTTTAAAAACGTTGCACCTGACTGGTCATGTACCGCCAGTCTATAACGATATCGAAGTTGGTTAATAATACGTTTGAATTCGTTATTTGTTAATTTTTACACCGACTTCAATATTGATATAAGATAATAAGGTTCAATTAACTGGGCGAGGCGATGGTGAAATTTTATTTCATCATTTTCAATGACCTTTTTTGAAAACGGTTCAATAATTTCTTTTCACTATTTTTAGCTTCTACGCAGTAAAGTATTCGTCGTTTTGACTTTATAATCTTCAATATCTCGTTATCAGAGAATCCTGAAACCGTTATGTATTAAATTTGATATAAATCTGCAGATATATTGCAATTATCGCAGCCATATGCAGCTGCTCCTAAAATACCTAACTACCAATTTTAATGGAATTCTGACGGAATTTGAATTTCTTATCACAAAATTAAATTTAATGAAATTGAATTATCACCAGCGACTTTGCCAAATTCTAAACCCTAAATCTATTCGAGTCGAATTGAGAACCTCCTTCCTTTTTAAATTTTATGAAGACGGTTAAAAATGGCTGTACATGCACTTAGTCTGGGGTCCAACAGTATCGCTCTAAATTCCAAGTAACCTGTTCCGACATGACGTACATTTTTCAACTTCAGATTTGCAAAAAGAGTTATATAGGACACCAGAAATGACTTGTCGGATTCTTATCAGCTCTTGCATAACTTCTTAAATGATAAGAAAAGAGATGAAATGATAATTCCTAAAAAAATGTTTTTTAATACATAACACGTCCTGTAAAAGAAACTATGAGTGCTATCCATCTAATTTTTTTATAGTATACACTAAAGACATAAGCGCTTGGACGAGGCTCGATGGCACTGTTTAAATATGTTTAGTTTTTTGGGAAAAAAATATGAAATCTGTAACTATAAAATATTGTAGTAAGAATTTCAACATACGAGCAAGTAATTCAATTTTAAATATTTTGTGTATAAACTATGCTAACAAACATATCCAATATATTGAAAATGTTTTTAAGACAAGAACTAAGTTGATATGGCATATAGTATTCGAGTTGTGAATTTTTAAAATGGGTGCATGATGCGGCGCATGTAATAAAAGCGACAGCTCTCCTAAAATTCATAAAGCGCATGAAAACAGTTTACAGTGGAATTAGCTGGTATGTTTATGTTTACTAGGCGTATGTACTTATGTATATAGTGTGAAGTTATTTGTCTTAACATTTTAACATTATAAAAACTATTTGTGTTTGATTGTTTAAATCGATTGATTATTGTTTGCGGTTCATATTTATTATTTATTAGCTATGCCCGCGGTTACGTTCGCGTGGAATTTTGAAATTGACTAAAAATCTTCTGTATAAACGACGCGCGACGTTTGAGGTAGAATCACCATTCTGGAATATTTAAGAAAACTCACAAATTTTCTGGAATATTCCAGAATACTCTCGAATTTTCTGGAATATTACAGAAGTTTAATCTTAAAAGTTTATGCCGTGCAAATACGCTTATTGTAGAGATCAAGCTGTATCTCCTGTTCTACTAGACCAATTTTCATAAAACTTGGCTTAGTCTAGGCCGATTTCGATGAAATAAGAACTAAATGTTACTCCAAGCTAAAATGAACCTCATTGGTTCAGTAGTTTCTGCGTGATGCACGTTCAAACAGACAAACAGAGAAAAATTCCAAAATCTGTCTTAATGTATTCCATTACTCATCTTACATCCCCCACCCCACATCAGTTTTTTGCAAATATTTTCAATGTACATACACGTCAACTTTACGAATGTATTATATGTATACGTTTGAAAATTATTAAAAGGTAAAATAATTTAATAAAAGTGATTTACGCTCCCTCCCACCGACGGAAGACGCTTTTCAACAACATGTTGCTAATATTACTTTTTTTTAAACAGTGTTGTGAACCGTCATTCAAATTACCTCTTGCACAAAATTTTGGATGCATAATTGGAAATCGGGAACTGGTACCGATAATGTCGACAAAAAAAAGTTTATCTGAACTTAAATTAAAAAGTGCAACTGTAAAATAAAATGCGACACAAAATGTTCTTGTGAGTGGTATTCAGTTGCGTGCTCGTGTGCTGCTTTTCCTGAAAATTGTTTTAACGGAAAAAGCAATATGCATCATTTTATAATGATAGTGATTCTGACTAAAATGTTAGAATAGTTATACACAAAAATTACATAATATACAACATTAATGTTTTATTTAAAATATCTCCCTTTTCTGCTTTCTATTAAATATGCTAAATACCTAAAATAATATTTCTCACTAATGTTTTATTTCTTAAACAATATAAAAACGAGTAGAAGTTGTACTCGGGCATGACCAATTGCGAATACCTATTTGATTAACATTTTGCTCGAACACACAATTCACTTTGTATCGATTATTATTTTTTTAAATGAGTGGCCGCAATCGGCAACGCCCAACTACTACTTTCATTCGTTTTGTTGTATTATTAACATAAAGTAATTCAAATTTGCAATTATATTGAACAATATAGTGCTTTTTACTGTTACACTGTACCAATTATCGTGTAGACTATTTTTATTTTAATGCTGCCTAATTACGTGCCTCATAAAAAAATCATAAACAAAAAACTGTATACGTTATCGACAGGATCTTTTTTAAAAAAAACTTTTTCAATATATGGACTATATTTGGTAAGCAATTGTATATAAGAATTCCATTAATTTAACATAGTTGTCCGAATATCGAAATTTTTAGAACGTAAATATCAACCTTTTGATTTTAATTATTTTTTTCCAAAAATAATATTCTTTTCAAAAATACCAATAGCTTAGTTAGAATCACGTATATCTTTTGAGTATACATACCAAAAATCAGATCGGTAGGTTACATAGTTTTTGTTTTAACGGAGAATAACCATTGTAAAACATAATTTTGTAATTATCAATCCGCCATCTTTTTTGCGATTTCTGAAGTTGCGCAAGAGCAAAAATTAATCCGACAAGTGTTTTCTAGTGCCCCAGGTAATGCTCTCTTCATTACTTATATCAACATTTGTACGCCATGTCGGAACAGGTCATCTTGATTTTGGAGTGCTTGGACCCCGGACTAACTGCACTTCAGTAATCCACAAGTTCAGCTTATCTTCCCTTCATCAAAGGTAAGGTTGAAGTGGACTGGACATGTGTATGTGTAAATTAAGTAATCTATATTTAGAATAGTGGTAGTAATAATAATAAATAGTAATAAATCGATATTAGTACAAAATTTATTATTTTGCGAGCAGTCAAACTGTGAAGTCTAGCCATGGCTACTTTTACATTTAACATTGCAACAAATATATAAATACAATAATAAAATAAATGGCGTAGAAAATGTATATCAAGTAATATTAATTTTATTCAATGTAATGTGCATTCACTGCTAGTGCAAGAAGATGTCGATACTAAGGGCCAGTTTTACAATATCAGATTAAACCGCGGAGTGCGGATTAAACTACGACCTTGAAAAAACGTCTGTTTTAGAATGTCGTTAATTTTGTTTTTATATGTAATATGATGGATATAATCGAAATATTTGATTAGGTATTATTTATTTATTATTATTTACTGTTTAATGACGACGAAGAAATTATATTACTGTAATAGAAGGTGTTCAAAGTTCTAAGTTTAAACTGCACAGTTTAATCTAACATTATAATACTGGCCCTTAATGATTTTAAATCCGTAGATACTTTGTTGTAATAGAAAACAGTAAAGTGTAAGTAAAACTGCTTCGAAACAAGGCCGTCGAATGAGGCATAGTGGGCATATCTTTTATATAACATTAACAGCATGTATATGTGAACATTGTGAGGGTATATCAACAGTATTACTACTTCTGTGAATTAACAGTTTATGTACAAAAATATTAAAGTGTAAGATTCTTCTATTTAATAATAATATATTAAATATCCCAATTGTAAACCGAGTTGTAAACTCACAAGTTGTACAATTTACAAATGGCGAAATTCATTTTTTTGAGAAAAATGGTTAACTTCTCAAACCAGATCTAAACTTCACGCAAGAATTTTGCACTTTTGGAATCCTACTTCTACAAATGATATCAAAGCAAGGGTCGTAGAGAAAATCACGATTATTAAATAGTGAAGGAACAAGTGACACTAATAAGGTTTTCCTTAAATTAAAATTTAAAACGAATTTGTTTGAATATAATACTTTTAAAGCAGGATATGGCCTCTGTAATCACTTATTACATGATCATGTCATGATATATCATTAAAACCAAATTTTTGAATAATATAAAACTAAAAACAGGTAGCATATTTCCATCGGCGTTAATGCTGATAATATATTATTTTACTTCCACATCGTAGAAGTACAGAAACGGTAGAAAAAAATGAATCTTTTCCTCCTCAAATAGACTTAGAATGTCATGAAAAGTCGAGATTTTAAGTTTGAGCAAAAGCAATTTCTGTCTGTCTGTCGATGTGCCTGTCTTGTGCACGATTACTCTGGAACGGTTTATCATATTGACTTAAAATTCGGTATACCTACGTATTATATTTTGATCTGATTCCGTTGATGGGTTGGGGGGCAAATGAGGGTTAATGGGTAAAGCAAGTAAGTGAATGTTCATAAAATTGGGATTTAGTCTATGTACGAGAAGCCAAGATTTCTTAAATTTTTTTGGCATCAGTACTGCCATTATAGAGCGGGAGCTAGGTGGCTTTTTCGGCAGCTCATCGTTTTATGAACTTTGAGATATTTTTATGGTTTAATGGATGATAACGATTCATAAAATCGACTCCTGTCAGGAGCGTCACGAACACTGTTTAAAAATCAGTGAAATCATGTCATCGTTACAAGGCTCAATTTTTTTTGTGTACACATTTTATGTTTAGAATTAATAAAATATGATCGCCAGAAAGTGTGGGCCGTCAGGAGGCGCAGCCAGAAAGGTAATAATGATATAATACATCTGAGGCACGGTACGGAGTCAAGTTACCCGAAAGTGTTAAATTCCTGTATATTTAAGAGCCTATGGTACTTTTGTTGACACTAAGAACTTTACGGGGAGGCTATTCTATTGTTGAAGGCGCTTATATTTACGTTTTAAAAAGGAGCCAGAACTTGTAACGATGAAATATGCAAAAAAAAATCCAATTTTCTTCAAAAATCCTAAACATGTTCTTTCTGGCTAGCCTTACTAACGGGAGTTTCTTTCTGGGAATTATTTTCTGTGTTCAAATCATTTAAATAAACATGCTCAACCTTAAAAAAGTTTGTAACGATGATGTTATATAACTCCGTTTTTTTACATCTTTGACCTTTCTGGTTGCGCCCCTGATGGCCCACACTTTCTCTCGATCTTATTTTATTCATTCTAAACATAAAATGTGTACACACAAAAAAAATTGGCTTTGTAACGATGATATAATTTCACTGATTTTTATATCTTGAACCATGGCCAACTCGACGGGCTGACATATGCCAGAAGTCTATTTTGTCGTTATTTAAGTTCGATAGAATTAATCAGCGCAAAGAAAATGCTTGTAACGATGAGTGTCTGAAAAAGCCACTTAGCTCCCGCACCATTGCCATCCCTACCATAAAAAAAGCAGGGGTTAAAAAAATAAACTTTTTATTTAGAACCAAAGGCCTCTAGATATCTTTTGGCATCAGCCACTCCCACTACAACCCCCTTTAATATTGGGGTGGGGGTAATAGTAGGGAACTTGGACAGAAAGAGACTTTGATAAGAAATCTGGATGTAGAAGTAGTGATTTCTTAGGTAACTGTTTTTTATTTGGTTAAAATTCTTCCTAGACGTAAAAATCATAATTTTAAATTCATCAGAGTTTATTTTCAAATCATGTTGTTAACTTGTGTTGAAATAATTCGCCAGTGATGACGGTCTGCACTTAATTAATTTATTTAATAGAGAAATATAATATAATTGCATATCATCAACATAAATTTCTATTTTAAAACTAGCCTGGAAAATTAAAAGATTCGGTGTATTAATGTCAACCAAATCTCTATCGTGGACATAATTGGACATTATATTGTCGTGTATTGGAAAAAAAACCGCTGCCCAAGGATCACTACTTCCACATCCAGATTTTCTATCCAAGTCACTCACAACGAAAAATTTTTTTATGTGCAAATAATTGTTTATGGAACTTTAATAATATGATATTTGAAATCCTTTACCCCAAAAACCCATAAAACGATACCCCACATCGGTGGTGAGGTGGAGGTGGTGATAAGGGGGTGGTAGTGGGGGTGGAATAAATAAAAGAATATTTTGAGGTTTCTGGTTCTTATACATACACTAAATCACATTTTTTTTCATCCCCTTTAATAATGGGGTGGGAGGGTAATGGGGTTGGCTAATGCCAAAATTTTTTTTGAGACCTTAGCTTCTCTTGTATATACTAAATACCAATTTTTTGTACTCTTACCTGCTTGATTTACCTATTTACCCCAAATGGACCCCCATTTATCCCACAACTCTTCGACGGAAGAAGATGAAAATATAATCTAGTTCCAGATCTCGTTAAAGTACAAATTTCAAGTCAATATCTTAAACGGTTTCAGAGTAAACATGCGCACACAAAAAAATTTGTTTTCGCTCAAACTTAAAATCTCGACGATTCATGGCATTCTAAGTCTATTTGAACAACAAAAATTTTTAAACATTTTTTTATCGTTACTATACTTCCACTGGATGTGGAAGTAATTATACCAAATGCCTAAGGCTCTGGATTATAGGTGTACGTTTGGCTCAAACGCCGTAGTTTAGAATTTACCTTTAAGAGATTGACCCCAAATTTCGGGACACCCTGTATATGTTTTATTTTGAAAAGACATGCTTGAGCACAAGGTTATTTATAATAGAGTACAGTGTAGACAAAATATTCTTTGTATGACGAGGAGGCCTTTTTTTATTCAATATTGACAGTAACAGCCTTAAATTCATAACAAAGTAATTTTGTAATTTATTTTTAAACTTATGTTCAAATTTTAAATATTCCGCGCACGCCCATGCCATGGCAGTTTCCTGCTTGATTCAAATAAAATATATCCGCCTCAAACCCAGGTTTAAACTCTTCATAAAATCATATTTCTGGTTAAGATATTTTGAAGCGCAAAAACAAACGAATCTCAGTTAAATGAATCTGTTTGACAGGGCAATTAATGTCTGTTTCGTGATGCAGCAAAATTAACTGTTAAGAAGAATTTATTTAGTCTGGGAATAATTTGGAGGGTCAGGGACTGAGGAATATTCAATTTAACATTACTATTTGCTTATCAACCATGAAAAATGCCAATGATTCCATACAGGGTCATTTATATAAGAAGAAATTTAGTTTTAATGTTGATTGAATGGGGATACTTTGTTTTGTTAATATTTATTGTGATTATGACAAATCATCAGTGTTCGAACTGAAGACTGTGACACAATCAATTGTACAGTTTCACCGCATAGATTTTCTTGCCAAGCGTTTGTATGGCTCATATTATGTTTGAATGAGATGACAGTAAACCGTTTCCCCAAAAAACATTAAAAATGTAAAATTTCTGTGTTAAGAGAAAGACATAGAAGATCATGTACATACCTTTTCTGTCAATATCAAAATGTTACGTTTTTAATATTTTTTGGGGACACGACTTCTTTTTGTTTTACGTTTGTATGTAAATATATCTCTATACATTATTTAGGTGTTACTCAAGCGAGACTTCCATAATAATAAGGAATTACCTAATTTTTTAATTCATATTGACGTTCTGCTAAAACAACTTTCACGCTCAGATTAAAAATTAAATATTTAAAAGCGAAACCCCAAAACATTGGCCAAGGTCTTCAATTCTTTTTGAAAATCTTCAGGAAGCCATGTGAATTACATTGATTAATCTATTAATAAACACACACACACACACACAAATTTCTTTTCAGTGAACAGATTAATATTTGATATAACCTATTACAGTCATACGCCTACCTTTTTCTAAACAATATTTTTCTCATTTTATTGCTTGGTATCCATACATTATTTAGGTGTTAAGCAAGCGAAACATTTCACACTATACATAATAAATTATCTAGTTCTTTTTAACCAATTTCATAAAATTTAAAAAAAGGAAATTCTCAATTCGACCTAGTTATAAGTATTTTTTTTATGTGTACAATTACTCTCGATTGGCTTAAGCGATTTCAATGAACTCTTTTTCAAACTGTAAGGTATGTCTTGGCGGTGGTCCCATATTAAGCTGCGTCTAGTATAAGGTAAGTAAAAAATTGGAAACAAGATTTTAACGTTGAAAATGTTTTTAGTTCCCTATATGGGGCCTGAATTCCTGAAAAGAAGTGCTTGTTGTATTTGCGGCATGACGTAGAGACAAGGTTACTAAAGCTATAGGTTGCCTGGTAATGGCTAAAAATCTTCATCATTTTCAATGTCCCTTCCTGGTTGCATCTTTGTGAAAGAGTGTGATTTTTTTTAGTCGGAAATATGGCCAGTCAAAATTTCATTCATAAAATTTAATATTGTGATAAAAATTCCGTCAAAATTGCATTAAAATTGTTAGTTAGGTATTTTAGAAGTAGCTGATAACGAATCTGATGTCAAAAGTTAAGAAAATGACAAAAACAGTATGGCTGCGATAATTGCAATATTTTGTCAGATTTACATAATGATTTCAGGATTTTGTTATAACGAGCCTAATGTTAAAGCTTAAAAAGTCATCACGACGAGTATTTTACTGTGTAGAAGCTAAATAAAGAGCCACCAAAGTGTGAAAAAACATTTTTTGGAGAAAAAATTAAACCCCCTTCAAAAAAGGTACCTAGAAATTATGAAATAAAATTTCATCATCATCACCTAGTTAATTGAACCTTATTACCTAATATAGATGGTCGGTGTAAAAATTAACAAATAGTGAAATCAAATGTATTTTTAACCGACCACAATATCGATATTAGGTAGTACGGTAATTAACTGGGCGACGACGCGACACTATTTCCCATTTTTTAGGCACTTTTATGAAGCTGGTTTAATTTCTTTTTTCAAATGTTTTTTTGTATATACTGATGTTCTACTTCTGAACATGATTAGCATTAATCTTTTATTAATAAACACGTTAAAACGCAAATTATTGTAGATTCTATCACATTAAATAAAAACTGTACTGAACAATAAACCGGCTTATAAATGCGTGTAAGTGTTAAAAATAACAATAAAAACCGCTGCCCAAGGAATCACTACTTCCACATCCAGATTTTCTATTCAAGTCACTCACAACGAAAAAATTTTGAATGGAAATAATTGTTTATGGAACTTCAATAATATAATATTTGAAATCCTCTTCCCCAAAAAACCATAAAACGATACCCCACATCGGTAGTGGGGTGGGGGTGGTGATAGGGGGTGGTAGTGGGGGTGTATGAAGTAAAAAAATTTTTTGAGGTTTCTGTTTCTGGTACACACACTAAATCAAAAAATTTTTTCATCCCCTTTAATGGGGTGGGGGTGGTAATGGGGGTGGCTAATTCCAAAATTTTTTTTGAGACCTTAGTTCCTCTTATATATACTAAATACCAATTTTATGGACTCTTACCTGCTTGATTTACCTATTTACCCCAGTTTTACCCCAATTTACCCCCCAACCCTTCGACGGAACAAGATGAAAATATAATCTAGTTCTAGATCTCGTTAAAGTACATATGGGTACCAAATTTCAAGTCAATATCTCAAACGGTTCCAGAGTAAACGTGCGCACAAAAAAAGTTACAGACAGACAGACCGACAGACAGACAGAAAAAATTTTTTTCGCTCAAACTTAAAATCTCGACGTTTCATGACATTCTAAGCCTATCTGAACAATAAAAATTTTTGAAAATTTTTTTGTCGTTACTATACTTCCACTGGATGTGGAAGTAATTAATAGGCAGCCGCACTATACCATATATCGGTGGTACTCTGAGTTGCTGCAACCAAGTAATAAGGAAAACATGCTGATTTACCACATAATGCACTTCAACAACTAAAAATCTCGTAATATTTTTTATGTAGAGCCTCAAAGTGGGAATATTATAAAAGATTCAACTATTCTCAGAGCAATTAATCCATTTTATAACATAAGTTCTTTGTTAAATAGAATTTTTAATAAAAATGTAAAAAAGATAGTTTGCTTAAAGTCAATCGACTTTAAGTAAACTATCTATTTTTTGAATACCCTGTATAATTTATCTTAAGTTTGACAACTGTTTATGACTTCCGAAGACAAGCAATACTTTTTATAAAGAATGACTTTTTCTCAGCAAATGAATAATAAAAAAGTTTACAAGAATGCGACACAGTGTATGTATAATATCAATAGATTTTCGGAATGACCAGTGCTTTGTGCCTATGCAAGTCATAGTATCACATCGAAGTCATATGTTAATACTTGGAGTTCCAAAACACTAGTATTAATTTTGACGATATAATAATGATAAACTTATTACTAGAATAATAAATGTTACAACTTATATTGTCACGCTGTTACATTGAAATGCAGAGTTAGAAAAGTAATCTTCAAAATATCTGCCATTTCAATTTCTTGATGAAATATTTACGGACTATCTGCAATGACTAAATTTTCAGTCATAGGGCACTCAATACATTACTCAAAGTTTTCCAAATGTTCCTTGCTACCGCTCTCGATAAACATCCATTTTGGATGATTTACGACCATTGCTAATTCACATTATCAATGCAAATTAGCTGAGCACATATTGTACAGGTCATTAACACTGCACAAATATAACCATTTAGGCAAATATAATAAATATTAATCTATATATTCACGGATAAAGAAAATGTTAAAGAGATTTACTGAGCGGATACTCAAAATAAAATAAAATAAATTGGCTAATGGGGCAATTATGACCAATCTAAAGAGATACTACACGTTATAAATGACATTGCAAGGGCTACTGATCGGGGTGATTGTCAGTTTTATTTTGATGAATTTCAGCTGGGCTTTTGATACGATTGATTATGACTTGTTACTTACTATTGTTCAGTATATGGGCCTCTCTGAAAATTCAATTATCCTTATAGAAACTTATCTCAAAAATAAGAAACGATAAGTCTTTATAGATGCGGTAAGCTCTTCTTATTTAATCTTTAACATAGCTCAGAGGTACCACAAGAATCAATTTTAGGTCCCTTGCTTTTTTAAAGGGCATAGCAGGATAAGCATGTGTTAAGTGCCCCCGCATCAATCGGGTCGAGATTTTGAGCACAAGTTGATAGTAGTGTTAGATGAAATTTCCCAAAATATTATTTTTGGAAAATCATTTTTAAGAGAGTTATGGGGGTAAAAAAAAAATGGAAAAAAATTTTTTTCTCAAGAACCGATAAACCGATTTTCATAAAAATAATTTATGTTATAGCCTTTGATGGCACAAACGTATAAAAAAATTATTGAGCTCATTTGTCCGAAAAAAATGTTGAAAAAAATTTTTCAAAATTTTTCAACATTTTTTTTTATGGGATGTTTTCGAGGCACACCCACCATTTCTTTTTGAATAAATATTTAGATACCCTTTGAAAACATCTCCAATTCTCAAAGCGATCGGAAGGGTACAACATATTCAAAAAGTTGATAATCTGCAGCGTACTGCGTAGATCATTACTACATCTTACCAGTGGCGCAGCCAGAAAATGCATGTGGGGGGGGGGGGGGCAATAGAACCGGCCTCCCCAGAGGATGAGGAAAATTTTTCAGAAAATGGTTGAAAACGGATGTGTATGTGGATTCCTCTATTAGATAATATTGGCATTCATTACAAAATATTTGTTTCAAGAGATAATTTAGATACTGCTTTGTACTGCTTCTTTATTTTTTGGCTCATGGAAGACGGCTTGAGGGGGGGGGGGGCTGGCTGCGCCCATGCATCTTACCACGGTCACTGACGGTCATTACACCCTTACCGCTTAAATCAGTATCAAACTTCAAAAAATGTGTTGCAGATATTTTCAAAGTTTTTGACATCAACTGTTGAGTCAAACAAAATCTAGTTTTAAAATATGAACATTTTGCAATGATGACGTCTGTAGTCAGCCTAAAGAAGAACTGTAGTTTCCAAGGTCCATTACGTGGAGATTACAGTACGATTTGGACTTCTTATGTTTATCGTGAGTCCCCTTGCCTCTCACAAATCGGTGTGCTTGTTTACCGTGAGTCCCCTTGCCTCTCACTAGTCGGGATACTTTTCTATTGTGAGTCCTCTTGCCTCTCACAAATCGAGGTGCTTGTTTATCGTGAGTCCCCTTGCCTCTCACAAATCGGGGTGCTTGGTTATCGTGAGTTCCCTTGCCTCTCACAATTCGGGGTGGCTTTGTTGCGTGAGTCCTCTTGCCTTACGAATCAGGTTCCTCTATATTGATGAGACTTTTCTTAGTCTTCATCGCTATCGTCCTCAATTACGGGAATAATATTATTTCGAGTAAAAATATCGCTGAGTATTTCAGCTGTCTTCAGAATTTTCGACAAATGTCTTGCATGGGACAGATACTATACTATTGCAGCAATGTGTGAGCAGCAGCCAATAGTTCTGTTTCCATTGGCGCAATCTCATGCATATTCCAATAAACCTAAGATACCAGCACTATCGGGCTTATATTTAATGATACATTTATATACCTTTCTAGAAATATGGCGTGATTGCACTTGAATTTTTAACACATTGGTCTGATCCTTCACATACTGCATATTTATCTGTCCATATTTGTCAAACATTTCGGCTAGGTATGATACCGCCTGTGAGAGCTGATATGATCCTGTAAAAAATATTTTCAAATCTTTTTCGGAGAGTTCTGGAAAATCCAAGATGTCATTTGATGTAATACTTTGAAAAACAAGGTTTTTACGAAACCAGCCTTTGTCTACTGCTTCAATAGCCAAAGTATTTTCAACATCTTTTCTGGCTTTCATCCTCTCCACAATCTGAGGTAGAATTTCTGCATCGGATTCTAATCTCTTTCCGAATTGATTATTAGGGAATGATGCAATTCGGAAGAAGGTTCCAATTTTCGGAAGGATTTTATTGTCCAGTTTGTGGTCTAAGAGTCTATATTTTTGTTTCAATATTCCGTGAACAACTTCAACTGCCCAACGAATTTTTGTCACGTAACGAGACTGATTCGATTCTTCTGTAGTCAACGTTTCCCTTTCAAGGCAGGCATTAAGACGTTAATTTTTTTTGAGCTCCAAGTCAGCTTTTACGTCTCTGAAGCCGCGATCGAGAATCGCATAATCGTTCTCTCTTAACAATTTGCACAAACCATCTGGATTTTCGATAAGAGTTTTCAAAATCTCTGCATCGTTTAAATTCGCAGGACATGGTCCTAACATATCAACCACAAATCCATCAGTTGTGCAAATTGTGAAAGATTTGCAGAGTGGCACTTTCTTTTGACCTGAATAAGTTTTTCTTTGAAACTCATTTGCACTTTTCTGATGACGTGCAAGTTCCATCACAGATCAGAAGAAGATTTTCACGAATGTTAAACAAACTTTTGGCCATTTCTGTCGTGTGGTTTTCATTTAGATCGTCTCTGCTTGAAGAAGTTAATCCGAAATGAGACGGTAAGACGTCTTCTTCAAATGATTTTACTATTGCTGATGTGTATTCGGAAACATGCTGTTCATATTCGATTTCTACAATAGAAGCTAAAAGTTTGTTCGAATTACCCGTCCGGAGTTTGAAGAGAAACACAACAAGTGCTTGAGTTACGGTTCGAGTCTGTCTGTCCCGCATTGAAGTCGTCATGTCCCTTAACTGTATTATTTCTTCCCATCTCAGGCCTGTGAAGACAAAAAGCTGTTTTTCAGAAAGAGTAAAATCTGCTATATTGTCATATATTGTAGAATCACATTTGATGGCAAGATTCGCCATCATTTCACTCATCTCCGAAACGCTCAGACATGATGAATAGGAGTACACTTTCATCTTCGCCATAAAATCGGTTCTTTATTAAGTGCGTTCTACAACATCGGTTTCCTGCTGGTATGTGGATTTTCCTCTTAATATAGGGTTGTAAGCGGGCTTCTTTGGGGACAACAGTTAGATTTGCTGTCGCAAAACAAACACAACAATATTTGTGGGTGGAAACAGTTCTCGGAATATCAACTTCAAGTCTCTCGATGTTGGATTTATCTGCTGCAGGATTCAGTTGTGTTGAATGTTGGATCATCAGGAGTTGACTGTGAATGACCTTGATCATTTTCAAAAGCCGTGCTTTCTGCGGCATTGTCAAGTCTTTCCTTCTTATATTGAAACACTCGACATTTTGCACACAATATATCGTGAACAGCAATTGTTCTTTGAAGCTTATCAGAAAAATTAGATGCTTCATCCTCAGTTTCAATAACTTTCTTCTTCCCCGATACTTTCTTCACAAACTTATTACACCCAGTACACTTTCAATTTTTTGATGATGAAGACATTTTACCGAAATACCTCACACCAAGTATGAAAAAGATTATTTTTAGCTGAAGAGAGTGTGAAGTACAGATATACAAGTAATAATGAGTACCTACTATGTTTTTCAAGAAATAAACGAACGCAGAAATCAGTGAAATGAAAACTGAAGAATAATTCTCGTGATCTCGGACTGTACACAACAAAAACATAGGAACATGGAGAAATACGATTTGTTCCGAGAACTATAGCCTTTCTTGATATCACGAAAAGAAGTTGTAAGCTCAGAAAGCAAATGATCTATTTTTTCAACAGAAAACAAATTGAATAAAGTGAATATTGCCGAAACAGTTTAAGTGACAAAACAAATGAATGTTCTACGTACTACAGCGAGTGCTATCACGAACGAGTATAGTTTGCTACGTGAGGTGTAACTTCACACGGCACGCTGTAGATTATCAACTTTTTGAATACGTTGTACCCTTCCGATCGCTTTGAGAATTGGAGATGTTTTAAAAGAGTATCTAAATATTTATTCAAAAAGAAATGGTGGGTGTGCCTCGAAAACATCCCATAAAAAAAATGTTGAAAAATTTTGAAACATTTTTTTCAACACTTTTTTCGAACAAATGAGCTCAATAATTTTTTATACGTTTGTGCCATCAAGGGCTATAACATATATTTTTTTCATGAAAATCGGTTTATCGGTTCTTGAGAAAAAATTTTTTTTCCATTTTTCTTTTTACCCCCATAAAAATGGTTTTCCAAAAATAATATTTTGGGAAATTTCATCTAACACTACTATCAACTCGTGCTCAAAATCTCTACCCGATTGGTGCGGGGACACTTAACACATGCTTATCCTGCTATGCCCAATTTACACGTTTATTTTAGTAAAGTGTTTTCAGACTTTTACGCAGATGATACCCAAATATATTACAGCTTTCCCCCTCAAATGTTACTAAAATGCAATTATAGACTATTTGTTTTCATATTTACGAAAAATATAATATTCCAACACAATTTTCATATAAAATAGATAATGAAACCGTTATTAGATGCAGTCAATATAGAGATATCGGAGTCACATTTTATTCAAAATTAATCTTTGTTGCTGACATAAATTGCATTACTTCTAATGCTTACATTTTGAAATCCATAACATGACCATCATATTTCTGACATATAATTAATTTAGAAAAAGCATCCAAGGTGGCATTTTGACCAGGTTATCTAACATAAAACTATAAATCACTTTACATATGTTTGTATAGACAACCGATAATGAAAAAAAATAACTAATTGTAAACCAAATGCAGATATATAAATTTCTTCAAAAGTTCAAAATACAACTTTCGTAAACAGACTAAACACAAATCACCGGAATAGTATTCTTATTTTATAAAATGTAAATATATGCTTAGTTTGTAATTTTCCCTACTACATCATCATTTGACTTAGAATAAGTTATTTCTTTTCGTTTTCATGGTCAAAATACCGCCTTAAAACTGGCGGTATTCTTCCATGTAGGGATACTCCACAATCTGATTTGCTATCTATAATTTGACTTGAACGACGGGTGTTAAAAATAATAAGTCACAAGGCGGCAATTAACGAGACGGACCTGTGCATAATGGTAGGCGGGGTGCAACGGGGTTGCATTCAAAGAAGAGAACAGGTCAAGGGCTGGAGAGACTAAAAACGGGACTTAAGTGATAACCGTAAAGTGCATCACATGTGCAAAGACTAACGTTTAGTTATTGTCAACTTTCTTTTTACCATTTTGCATTTTTATCAGTTGTTAAGTTATTCTATATACAAAGCTTGTTACGAACCAGGGTTTCATTTTAACGACTATAACGTAACGTAGTAATAACGTAATTACTAATACTATAGTGTTTTTTACATTTTGGTGCCGAAACCAGGGAAGCTTTGTTTTGTGTAATTTATAGCGAACTGTTAAATAATCGAGCAAAATGGACCTAACGCTAAGAAAAACGTGTCGTGTACAGTTGACAAAACTAATAAATAACGCTAACGAACTATTAAAGTCTCCGATCATAGACAAAAATGAAGTAAACGTGTTAATTAAACGGATTAAAGCCGCCGATCAAAAACTGAGAAGTGTAAACGAGAAAGTGTTGCCGACTGTAAGTGAGGAACAAATGGAAAGTGAGTGTGTGAGGGTGCTAGAATATGAAGACCAAGCAGTAGCCGCCGTAGCTCGTCTGGAAATCTGGTTATCATCATCAGCGGGCCCGTCCGAGGTGGAGTGCCGCCCTTCTACCCCATCACAGGTTAATGCATCGCAGCAGCATAAAAAGTCGGTGAGATTACCTAAACTAGAATTAATACAATTTAACGGCGATTTAAAAGCATGGACGCCGTTTTGGGAGCAGTATCGCACTTCCAGTCACGAAAACGATGAATTAGACGATCGGGATAAATTTAATTATTTACAAACTTTGTTGACCGGGAAAGCTGCTATAACGATAAGTGGTTTAACGCCTAGTCAAGCATGTTATGGTGATGCAATAAAGATGCTCAAAGAAGAATATGGTAATAATTAACGTATTGTTGACGAATATATGCAGCAATTAATGTCCTTAACGCCGATTAAAAATCGTAATGATGCAGTGTCCTTAAGACAATTATTTAATATAACGTCGGCTACAATTAGATCTCTTTCTGCTCTAGGCGTACCAGCAGACCAGTACAGCATGATGGTGAAATCTATCATTTTAAAGACAATTCCTTATATTATGCGCGTAGAATTTAATAAATGTTGCAAAAAAGAGACAATTTTAGCAGGATCGGAATCGGTTTCATCAGCTGATTCTACGGAGAGCAGTTCAATTTATGCGCGACAAATAAGTACATTGTTGGACTTTATTAAATTGGAATGTGAATCGTTAGAACAGGCACAAAGTGTTTCGTCAGATTATGATAACGCGAGTAATACGAACTATACGAGGCGTAACGAGAAGAAGGAAGTGTTTTTAAAACATAGAGACAATATTTCAACAGCAGCCGGTTTATTAACGAGTGTGAATGAATATTGTTTGTTTTGTAAGTCTACATCACATAAAAGAATAGACTGTAATAGTTCACAGACTTTGTCACAACGTAAAGAGATTTTAAAGCAAAATTCGCGATGTTTTCGATGTACTGGAAAAAACCACAATTCTAAATTTTGCAAAACAAAAGACTTAAAGTGCGCGAAGTGCAACGGGAAGCACCTTACTATTATGTGTGATCCGGACTATATTCGGGATAGACAATTACAAAATACACAAGCGGTTAGTGTACCTGAACAGACTGTGAACCTTTTTAGCAGCAATAAACTGAATACTGTTTATTTACAAACCGCGTTAGGTTATGTAAAGACTAATGAAAAGCGAGTTCTTCTACGAATGGTGATTGACGGAGGAAGCCAACTAACGTTTATAAAAGAGTGCGTTTCCCGAAGCTTAAATTTACCAGTTATAGGAAAGCATAAAATTGCAATAACGCATTTTGGTAGCACTACACAGGCTCCGGCAAGGCTTTGTAATAAGGTGTTGATAAGCCTTTCTGGACAATATAGTAACGATGCTATAGAAATATTTGCTGTTGAAGTTCCAGAAATTTGTTTCGATTCTTTAAGTCTACCACCGGTCAATGACCTTAGAATACAAAATTATCAGTTGGCAGATGTAAAGTTAAACGAGGAACCAATTCAAGGAATTTCTTTGCTTATTGGCGCTGATAATTATTGGAAAGTTATCACTGGCGAATACAAGAATATTTCAGATAATTTGAAAGTGATTAATACTAAATTGGGTTGGACTATCCATGGGCAAGATCAAAGTTCTAACGTAAATTTAACGATGTTTACGACACTGCACGTGCAATTTAAAGAAGAAAATGTAGATTTGAAAAAGGTTTATAGTTTAGAAAAAATCGATGTCAATAATACCGAGGATGTGCAACGTAAAACAGAAAAATATATTAACGAAAAAATAAAAGATAACGGACAGAGATATGAGGTTCAATTACCGTGTGAAAATGAAAATATCAATCTTCGCAGTAACTACATCGGAGCCTTTTATCAACAAAGGGGTTTAACGGAGGAATTAAGAGAAAATTCCAAATTTGAAGCTATGAAATGGAAACCATATGAGTCCACCACTGTAAACAAAATACAGCAATTATCGAAAGAAACTGGGAGATACTGTTCAGTGAAGGAGAATCCTGCTGACCTACTGACAAGAGGTGTGAAATATCAGATTTTGTTTGACTCGAAATTGTGGAAAATTGGTCTTGATTGGCTATCACGAAACGAAAATTTTTGGCCACCTAATGAAAATTATAGAAAAGAAGTCAACGTTTTCAGCATCTTAAAGAACACCTTAAATGGAGTAAAGAAAACCGAACCAATATTTTCTCTACAAAAATTCAGTAATCTAGAAGAAATATACCGAGCTACCGAGTATGTACAAACATTTATATTTCATTCGCGAAATCCAAGGTCAAAGAAAACTGACAGCTTAACGATAAATGAACTGAACAGAGTTGAGTTATATTGGATACGGTATAGCCAAATTCAAGCATACCAGCTAGAAATAACTAATTTAAAGACTGGGAAAAGCTTGGACCCAACATTATCAATTCTGATGCTTAACCTGTTGTTAGATCAACATGGAATAGGACTGTGTGGAGGGTTGAAAGAGTCAGTTTTGCCGTACAACGTAAGACAATCGATCATCTTGCCGAAAAATTCTGAACTGACGAAACTAATTATATGGAGATCCTATGAACAGAAACGACATACTGGTGTAAATGGAACTTTAAATAACGTAAGACAACGATTTTGGAAAGTTAACGGCCGACAAAAAATAGAATCGGTGAATGTGCAGATAATTTATTCTGATAACGCCAAAACTTTTAAACGGGTCAATTTAGAGTTACAAGAACTTATGAAAATTTTACAGACCAACAAGGTTCAAAACATTGCATTAACTCACCGCATTGAGTAGCGATTTATAGCTGAACGTGTTGCTTGGTGGGGTGGCTGGTGGGAACGACAGTAAAATATGGTATTAAATTTACCTTAGGCAAGGCTTCAGTAGATTTCGAAGAAATGGAAACCATTTTAACTGAAATAGAATCCACCGTAAATTCCAGGCCCCTTTCATATGTAGATGGAGATACCAGTGACCTTCTTATCTTAACGCCATCTCATTTTCTGCTTGGAAATAGTTCTAATGGATTGGCCATGGATTTTAGTCGAACTACGAAGAATAACTATCTAGTGTCTCAGTGGAAGCATCGAGAGGCAATTATGAAAAAATTCTGGAAGCGATGGTGCAGTGACTATCTGCAACAACTGAGATCTGCACACTACCTAAAGAGTGTTAGTTCCAAAACGATAAATGTAGGAGATATCGTCCTGTTACATGACCAGAAATCACCAAGATTGTTATGGAAGGTCGTACGAGTGACCAAAACGTTTCCAGGGCGTGATGGAAAAACTAGAGCCTGCGAAGTCGATTGCGGGGGGTTGAAGTTACGACGTCCAATTCAACTTCTCTACCCCTTAGAAATTGAATCTTCTGCCGGCCCGGAGGATGTTAAAAATAATAAGTCACAAGGCGGAAATTAACGAGACGGACCTGTGCATAATGGTAGGCGGGGTGCAACGGGGTTGCATTCAAAGAAGAGAACAGGTCAAGGGCTGGAGAGACTAAAAACGGGACTTAAGTGATAACCGTAAAGTGCATCACATGTGCAAAGACTAACGTTTAGTTATTGTCAACTTTCTTTTTACCATTTTGCATTTTTATCAGTTGTTAAGTTATTCTATATACAAAGCTTGTTACGAACCAGGGTTTCATTTTAACGACTATAACGTAACGTAGTAATAACGTAATTACTAATACTATAGTGTTTTTTACAACGGGTCTGCTTTTCGGTATTGTTTTTCATAAACTTCTAACAAACTAGACTGACTGCCCGAATATTCTCAAATTTATATATTTCAGTATTCCGTCTTTTCAAACTCACTCATACTTCTTATTCTATTTAACCATCCAAATAGAAATATATTAAAATGGTCATCCAGTTGTAGCATGAGTTGAAATTATTTAGAGTATCAGTCAAAACTTGATATTGTTAATGCTAGTGTTAACAATAAAACCAAAGTATTTTGAGTCGTCACTTTTTATATTTAGTACCTAAATAATATACTTTTCACTTATTAACTACTTATTAATTTTCATTTCTTTTTCATCCTGTAATTATTCATTGGTTTACTTCTGGTATATTTTAATAATATGTTTACATTATTTCTGCAATATTTATCATTATTTGTATTGTGTATTATACAGTGTGTGTCACTTTTCACCACTACACCTCAATATCTCGGTCATTTGTTGATCGATTTAGATCAAAATTGGTATACTTCTTTTGTTTCAGATTGTGATTAAAAAGTTATTTAAATTTTTTTTTTTCGAAATTAAATACGCCTACTATGATCAAAAGAAATTGCCAAAATTAGGAATTTATATGGGCGATTGAGATTGAGATAGGGTTTTTGTTTTTACAAAATCTTGTTCGGCATGTATACCAAATTCTTTTGAAAAATATTCATTCCTTTACAAAAAAAATCATATCTAAGATTTCAATAATAATCACCCTACTATTCGAGTTATTTTTTGTCGGATATTTACATAACTTGGTAGTCGTGTAATAATGACGTTAATTAAGCATTAGGACACATTTGTTCTTTAAAGAAAATATCAAATAATTAACCATTTATTTTTGTAAAGTTATTGTAATTTAAACAACACTTAAAATTATTATTTAAACAAAAATATAATTTTAAAAAGTAAATATTAAATATAATCTTTCTCCACTAGTCCTCCATCAATTTTGATGCATTTTTCAATTCTCTTATTATTTTTAACAACTTTTCTTAATTCTCAACTGTTACTTCATTACATGCTTCTCTAATTCTGTCACATAGTTTCGCTCTATTTCGTGGATTATTTTTATAGACTTTACTTTTAAAAATAAAATAAGAATCCATAGGAGATCTAGACGGCCACGCAATTAGTAATGCAACAATTCTTACTTTTACGATTACGATTCCGATTACGATTACGATTCCGATTCCGATTACGATTCCGATTACGATTATCATTAGTGATAATCGCCGATTACGAATATGATTAGGATTATCTTAAAACTTAGTTAAATTTTATAGTATAACGATAAAAAGCAGTTGTTTTTATTAAAACCATTTTATTATTAATTAATATCAAATTAATCAAATACTTATTAGCTTATTAAAAAAAAAGAAACTCAAAGTAGAAACTTTTTATTACACACTTACAAAACTGAATTGGAAATTATTACCACTGTAAGCATGTAACCATATAAAACAAAATCAATGTTCTTGAAATAAAAAAAAAAGTATCGGCCTAGTAGTAAAAATTTATTACAGGCAAATTTTTATTTAAATACATAATAATTGTAAGTTTGTTAAGCCCAACCTATTTCTCCTAGTTTTGTATGAGACCAGCAGTGGAAAACAACCTATCTGACGGAACACTAGAAGCCTTCAATAAAAAATATTTATGTGCCATGTAATTTAAGCGGTTATATTTTTCTGTTCAGCATAGAATGGCATCTTCCATATTAGATGGTGCAGCGTAGAAATTAATAACCACAAATCGTAAATAATCTTCTGCAATAATCGGCGATTACGATTAATCGTAAAATGCCAATAATCGGCGATTACGGTTAATCTTAATCGTAATCGTTGGATACATCTTCTATTAAATGTTCTATTATTTGAACCAACCGTGGTGTAGTGAATCTGTGGATGTTCTGGATGTCTCAAATTGAAGATAATGGCTGCATCTCGATAAGAGTGCACACTGTCACCAACAATTATTATTATTTCAATTTTATCAGCAATACTTAATTGTTGTGTAGCCATGTTAAAATTTAATTTGACATTCAATGCAAATCCATTCCAAAGCACGCCATGCTAACAAAGATATTGGTATGCCGAGTTCTAAGTATTTTAAAAAATAGCCACCAATTTTCAAATATTCATTTTATAATAGTGTTTCGGATAAAAAATGTGTCCTAATGCTTAATTAGCGTCATTATTACACTACTACACGGAAAAAAATCCTAATCTATTTTGAAGAGTTAAACTACTCTTGAAAAAATACTCTCATATCAACTGACACTCCATTTGTATCGAAAAAAAATCTTCCATGCGAGAAAAGCCTAATCTTATTTTCAAAAACATCCTAATTTTGACATCCAAGATAAATCTTATTTTTATTTAATACATCCTAATCTTTGCTCAAAAACAAAGATTAATTACAAATGGAGAATACGGTAAAGTTTATTCTACTGATAAATTCATATTATTTCAAGTAGTTATTATTGTTATCCCAATTACTTCTATGTGCATTGCGATAAATATTGTTTCACTTTTGTAGGATTATATATGTTTTCCGACTTAGAACAGTTATCTTTATAATAATGTCATATAAATTTAAGTAAATCATAGTTGTCTTTTTCTCAAGAACAGTGACTTATTGAAAAGATTTTGCTATACTTGATTTTAGAATAGCCACTATTCATGAAATTACAGTTCCAGTTATAATTAGTATTGTACCCATCTTAATGTAGAGTGGGAGATAAAGTAGGGTAGGGCGAAACTAGCTGACCAGCCGACGCCATTCTGTTTTTTCGCTTGAGGCAAAGTCCGACGCAATTTTTATAGGAATTATATATTATAGTGATAATCAGTTTGTGAAACGTGGCGATATGGAAGAACTGTTAAAGGAATGTCAATTAGAAGAATTGATTCCATTATTCAACCGTAAGTATTATTATTGTTGTTTTATTTCTGCTAATTCTAAACAAAATATATCTGTATAAAAGAGATTAAAATTTTTCCAACAATGGCAACAAGTCGTTGTAACTATACTATTTTTTTTACTATACCTAGTATACTTCAGCAAAAGTGCATTTTTGATAACATTTAAATTGTATGTATATTTGTATTTTGCATATCTAAACGAATATATTATAGCACGTAATATTTTTAAAATTATACCTATATACAGGGTACAGGGTGCTTCTCGGTTAGTCGCCTATTAGGCGTTTTATAGTAACTACAAATAATTTGAATCTGAAAATTTGGAGATGCGGGGGTTTCCGAGGGTGATCTATTTAATGAACATAATGCCATGTATGTGACACTTCCGGTTACACCGGAAGTCCACCACAACCTTATTTTATGGTACACCTATTTTATTTTTTATGTCGGATTCGAATTCTACTCGTTATTTTGAGGTAATTTTCTATATATCTAATTCCCTATACTTACCTCAACGGTTTTTTGAGATATTTCGTTTTTAATAAAATTTTAAGAGGAAACTTATATAGTTGAAAATTAATAATTTGTGCTATAGTACATTTTTTGAACACCCAATTTTTTTACCATAGTATTATGGAGCTTACGTCTGTATAAATTGCAAATGCTCAACAATATACAGGGTGTCTTAAAAAAGCCCTATTCACATTATGTGTACATTGTATAAATAAATGAGAAGCTTTACCTGAATGATGAGATCAGTTTTTTTTTAAATAAAAACAGAAACTAGTTTTAACCATCAACCAGTGCGGAGGTTTACATGTGTGCATGTATATTATTATATAGAGTACATTATATTTTCAATTTCATTCAGATATACGAGTACTTTCAATCAAATATATAACATTTTTCCAGACCTAATCAACTTATCTATTAATTGTTCCTTTTGTCCCTTAAAAATTAAAAATGTTATCAAAAACTTACTAATGCAATTTGTATAATACCCAAAGAACATAATATGTCTTATAAAAGATAATATATTTACTTACTTGACATTCTGATACCATATACTTTTACTCCAGTCACTTTAGACAAAACTACGGCTTCTGATCTAACAAAATATATCCTTCATTTTTTTAAAATCGATTTATTTTGGTGTTTTAATGAAAATATTAAAAATAGAGAACGCCATCACTATGGCACAAAATTTATTCATTAGGTCAAAATTCACAAAAAACGTTTTTTTTGCGAATATCACGCTTTCTATGGCTAATTGAGGTTATTATGAATATGAAACATAATGAAATTCCGCACAAAAATGATCTCTCCGTATTTATTTTATGTACAACGAACGGTTTAGGCAGAAATGTGCTTCGAAGTTTCCGCGCATAATATGCTCCATTTCATATAGTCCATGCATAGAATACGTGCTTTTTCTATGTATAGTATGAAATTGACACTAAATTACCATGCCATTGTTACAGACATTTTTAAATTAGTTTATTACAAAATTTTGGGCATCTTGATATACATATAATACTTTCAAAATGAGAGTTCTAAAAGTATTACGAATATAAAAATTCTCTAATTCTAGTAATATATTACCATTTTTTAGAGTCCTGGTGATGTTGAGACTACCGTTGAAAATTAAAAAGGAAAAGCCTCTAAAAGGAAAATATTCAGTGAAGTTCAGCCGTACCTGATTGTCGTAGGACAAACCGTATCGTACACTTAAAGAATTTTGTACAGAACAGGAACATGCTAGACTAAGTATTACACTGCTATTACATTTTGTGTATTACATTGGTAAATGAACAAAAAAACTTGATCAATACAATATAATACAATTTTGATCTGCTAAGTTTATGTAATTATTTTTATATGTCATGTTTCATAATGAGAATGACTTTAGGACTGTCCGGTAATTATACGTTTTTTTGAGCACAAGTACAGATTTCCAATAATGATCTTGTTTGTTAAAAAGAAAACTTGTTGTTCCTGAAGTACAGTAAGGGTTTCTTTTCACTGATGCCCGCTTTAAGAATATAAACCAGCTGTTTAGCTGAACAAAAGAAGACATCGCTTTACTGTGAAATCACCCATATATATAGTTTTTAGTTTTGTTTTATGTTCGGTTACCATGAAAGGTATTTCGTTACCTTGTGTATTTTATACATTAATAAGTTTTGTTGTTTTATATATATAAAAAAAATAAAACTACATTTTGTTTGCAATTTATTTTGATTTCCTTACCTCTTCACTTTTCACTGATTTGAGAAACCAAACCAACCTTTTAATATGAAGACAAATTATATTAATACATTTAGTAATTTAGTAAGTACAAAATTATCAGCACAAACATTTTTTCAAACATGTTTATACCATTTAAGTATTATATTACTTTAGGTCAGTATAAAGTTCTCAAATTTAATAGTTCGACTGATATACATCCTATATAGTCTAACAGTGTTGGAAAAGAACTGCAAAATTAAAAATGTTGATTAAAAAATCAGACTTTGTACGAGAGTATGTCCTGACAATATGACCTATCATAAAAGGCTCGTTTGAGCTTTTGCCTTTTCGGATAACAAAATTTTAGTTATCCGAAAATGGCAAAAGCTCAAAATAGCTATATTTTACGATAGATCATATTGGCAGGACAACCTCGCTATGCTTTCTATGAGTATAACTATAAACTTAATTCAAATTTTAGAAGCTCTCTATTTGAAAATTACTATACTTCTTTCAAACTTTTACATATTCGGCTCCAGTAAGGAAAGTATTTGATATGAGATAAAAACGATTGTAGATGCAAATTTTACTTCTATTATTTTAAATACACTTACATTTTGCTCAAGAAACAGAAGCAATTGCAGGAAGATTTGCTACAATAAATTTAAATTTATTTAGTCTTGAATGAAAGTAAAGGCTTTTTGGCTTAACAATTGTTATCTTGTATACATGTTTACTTATATTTTGCCTAAGTTTAGCAAAAAATTAACATGAATATTTCTATACTTATTTCAAGTTTATTTACCCTTAAGCTTATGTTCATTTAGTTATTCCTCCAAGGATTACTATAAGTGTTTCAAATTCGCTTTCTCTTGGCCTAAGCTAGACAAAAAAATTAGTTCAAACATAGCTAGACTTTTTTCGAGCTCTCCTGCAGTTAAAAAGCTTATAAGATTGTTGATTGTTTTAACAATAACATATTTTCTGGAACAAGATCTGTTGCTCTTGCGGATATATGAATCTAAGCTTCCATTCAGCCAAGAGTATTACTCTTAGATATAGCAGACATTTTTTTCCGTGTACCTACTTGATCCAATGGACGAACGGCAATGTTGTATTTTTTGGCTCCAAGTTTGGATACATCTGTTTGGATACATTTGGATACATCTTCTATTAAATGTTCTATTATTTGAACCAACCGTGGTGTAGTGAATCTGTGGACGTTCTGGATGTCTCAAATTGAAGATAATGGCTGCATCTCGATAAGAGTGCACACTGTCACCAACAATTATTATTATTTCAATTTTATCAGCAATACTTAATTGTTGTGTAGCCATGTTAAAATTTAATTTGACATTCAATGCAAATCCATTCCAAAGCAGGCCATGCTAACAAAGATATTGGTATGCCGAGTTCTAAGTATTTTAAAAAATAGCCACCGATTTTCAAATATTCATTTCATAATAGTGTTTCGGATAAGAAATGTGTCCTAATGCTTAATTAGCGTCATTATTACACTACTACCAAGTTATGTAAATATCCGACTATGTGAATAGTAGGGTGATTATTATTGAAATCTTAGATATGATTTTTTGTTGTAAAGGAATTAATATTTTTTAACGAAATTTGGTATATAGTGGTTTAGGTCATGCCGAACAAGATTCTGTAAAACAAAAACCCCATCTCAATCGATAATATAAATTCCTAATTTTTGCCAATTTCTCTTGATCGTAGTAGGCGTATTCAATTTTGAAAAAAATACATATACTTTTTAATCATAATCTGAAACAAAAGAAATATACCAAATTTGATCTAAATCGATCAACAAATGGCCGAGGTATTGGGATGTAGTGGTAAAAAGTGAGACACACTGTATATGCACTTACTTGTACATTTCCTGCCCTTTAATTGAAAACTTAACTGTCTGGCAGGCTGTATAATTAATAATTAATGCCTGTCACAGTTTGTAATATTGTAAGAAAAATTATTATTTTGTATGGGTAAAGGCACATAAGGAATGAAGGATAACGAACACGTGGATGATCTAGCCAAAGACAGTATTGAAAATATTTCTGATTATAAATTATGTATGACGGATGTAACCGTCTAGTTATTCACTGATTCACTCCGAATTGCAAAATGAGTTCTGGCATAAAAATTATTACTGTTCAGGAAAATACATTATAACGATTATCCGACTGAAATTTGGCCATGCATGTTAGCCCGCGCATTTGTTTAAACTAAAAATGTACAGCTCTTAAAGTGAAAATAAAGTGAAAATCAAGACTAAAGTAGTTTTTGTTTAATTTGTTATTATGGATTTTCATCAAGTAACGGCCCAATTTAGTCAATATTTACTAAAATATGGCAACATCTCGACACTTTTCAATATGCTTCATCTGTCTTCATCTATCTATGAAGAAAAATATTTTTGACTATATAATGGGTTTCTTGGATGAAAGGAAAAAGGTTAGCTGTGTTCCTTATGTTCTACCTATTTGTGATATATATCCTCCTAACTGTGATCTGACTTTGTGAGTTAAAAAAATGTCCTGAAAGACCCCTGGACGAGAAGTCTGTAATCTTTGTAGTTTTGTGTCTGACATATCTACGTCATGTATTTGATTGTGTAGGCTAGATATAGGATTGTAATTTAATTGATTTTGTAGCCGGCTGTTTCTGGCCTCCATGCAAAATAAATAAGAAAAATTATGAAATTTTTAATCATTTTGTTGAAAATATATTTTTTTTAATTCTCGTAGGAAAATGCGTCTCCTCCCAAAATCATTAATTTTATTACTTATTTTAAAATATGCAGAAATATTTTTCATAAATACCACATGAATTATAATAATTATTGTGTAGTAAATTTGTAACGCCCACTATAAAAAATAATGTCATAATATAAGTACTATCTTAAAGAAAAATCAATGAACCTTAATCCTGAACCCATGTACACACGCTTGTCATCCTCTCGGCAATTTAAAACAATAAAAATCGCATAAAATTTAATTTAATCTGATTAAGATAAGTTTGGTAACCCCGCAAGCATCTCACTACTTGTTTGTTCAGCATTTGTTATTGATGTCGTGTGCCAAGCTTTATTAAATTTAGGAGACCGTTACCAGATTGCAACACGGTACTTAATGTTCTTTATCTTGTCGCATACGTTAAATAAATTCAAAATGTTCGTGAATTTTAAGGTTTTTGAATTAAGTTAACTGATCATACTGAAAAAATTAAACATAAAAAACCTTTTTAAAAACAAGCTTTTAATAACATTTAGGTGTACTAAAACAAAAAACTAATTTATGTTCAACTAATTGTCTTAAAAGCTTGTCACGCGCGAAGTTCATAGAGGCATTAATTTTGTTTGACAGAGTTTGTAAGTACCTAAGTAAGTATATTTTTCTTATTCACGCGACAAGCTTTTACGACAATTAGTTCAACATAACTTATTTTTTTCGGTTTAGTAAACCTAAATAATAAAAGCTTGTTTTTAAAAAGTTTTTTTTAAATTTAATTTAGTTTTTAAATGTTTAGTTACTTAAAATAATACCGGATCTTTCGCCATTTTTTAGAATTCAACGTCTGAGTGGATACACTATCCGATATAAAAATTATAGTTTAAACCGGAACCTTGAATGCAATGTGTGAGTGAATACAGTATAAACAGTTAAAACCAAAAAAACACACTTTTTGGTATCATATTATTGTACTGTCACCAGAACTACATATGTATGCAAAATTTCAGCTCGATTGGATGTCGTCAAGTGGTTCAAAATTGACTTGCAAGATTTGAAATAAATATACTAACATACAACCTAACTACTAATATACGTGTAAAGCAAGTTAAATAAAAGTTTGTAAAAATACATATCTTTGGTGCGGTACGCATGGTGCTTCTTTTAGAAAACTGTTTTTCCGTTTCGTTGGAATGAAAAAATGAATTCAATTGGTGGAAATTGTTCTAAATGTTGGCGTTTAAAAACGGGCAGTTAATGGAAGCGGCTGGATCTTCTTCACCAAATGCTTGCGAAAATTCGTTAATTTAGTTAATAAACGAGGTGACCACCGCTGAGCTATGCGACCAACTTATACTTAATGATCCGCCATCGCGAGATCACTGGGGCAATTGTTTTTTATGGAAAAGAGTGAAGATTGATATACTATTTAAATCAGAAGAACATCTACTATCGATACGACGTAATAGGAGTATCTGAAACTTACTTCTAATGTTATGAGTGAAAGTATATGTATCAATGGATACAATATAGTAAGATGTGATCGCATTAGTAGAGGAGGCGGGGTCTGTATATACACGAAGAAAAATTTAAATTTTACAAAAATTGGGTTCACACAAAATGTCATAGACTTTTTAGAACAGGTATGGGTGCAAATAAAAACTGAAAAAATAACACTAGGATTGGGTGTCGTCTATCGACCACCAAATACAAATATACAACACTTCTTTGATATATTGAAGAAACTGTAGCCACAATTTTTACACAGTGTGATAATGTCGTCTGTGTTGGTGACTTTAATATCAATTTGTTAGATTTAAACTGCAGCAACGAAAAACAATTCCAAACAGTAATGGATGGCATTGATCTGAAACAGGTTATTACGGAACCGACGCGCGTTACCGGTAATACTATGTCTCTGATTGATTTATTAATTTTAGATACATCGGTAATAGTATATTACGTAATGAGTGTTGTAAGAAGCATATTACGCACGAATGGAAAAGTTACGCACGATGCCGCGTAGCGGCGAGTGCGTATTTCCATGAGTGCGTAATTGCTTTACAACTCGAATTATGTACTATACTTTACCTTCGATCATATTTATTTAGTAAAATCTGGATTTAGTTTACTTGTCAACAATATTATTCAACAAATATTAAGTCAGTTTTGACAGCGTTTGAAAATTACGTAGGCGCATTTGTTTTTTTAAACCCCGCGTCAGCGATATAAGCCACCTATAATTGCGTGTCCCGTGCGTTTTGTTTACCGTGCGATTTGTTTACAGTGCGATTTGTTTACAATATGTAAAGTTCAACTTACATAGATGGCAGGTAGTGTGTTTTTTACTATTTACAGTAGTGATCGTAGGTAAACTATAGTAACTGCCTCGTCGAAGATGCTAAAGTGTCGGATCATAATGCAATTGCATGTGATATTCATATTGATACCAAGAAATCGAAACCAACATATCGAACTTACAGGGATTTTTCGAACTTTAGTTCTGAGTTGTTTAATATTGATTTGCAAAGTATTCAGTGGCAACTAATCTATGAGATGCATGACATTGATAGAATGGTAGGTTACTTGAATGAACACAGCGCGCTTTACTAGACCACCAGCCCCTTGGTAGACAAATAATATAAAATTCGTGATGGCTCTTCGAGACAAAGCACTAAAAAAATATAAAAAAAGCTAAGAATATTGAACACTTCAACTATTACAAGCAGCTTCGAAATTATATGAACTTCGCAATTTCTACAAAAAAAAAAAAAAAGATTCATGGAATACAGATTTAAAAATTTAAGCAGTAAACAAATGTGGAAAACTCTGAGATATCAGTTTGGTATAAATAATAAAAAAATAACCTAGAATTAAATTTAAATAAAAATGTAAATGAAATAAACCAATTCTTTTCTAATGTCTGTACTCGTTCAGAACCAGATAAAGATATAATAGCATTTTATGAAAATAATTCAAAAATATCTTTTCAAGAAACCTTAAAATTTAATTGTATTATGGAAGATGATGTCTCTAAGATAATCATGAATATTAAATCGAGAGCATGCGGACTGGATGGCATTAATATAACATTAATTCAACTTTCCTGTCCTTTTCTTGTGCCCTATATAACATTCATAATAAATTTTTGTATACAAAACTTAGTTTTTCCCAGAGATTGGAAAGAAGGTCGTGTTATTCCTGTAGCTAAAATAGACTCCCCTCAAGGACTTAAAGATTTACGACCTATAACGATACTTTTCAAAAATTCTAGAAAGGATCTTGGAAAGTCAATTACGTAACCACCTGATTGTCAATGATATTCTACCAAGCACTCAATCTGGTTTCAGACCCGAGTATAGTTGTGGTACTGCCCTTCTCAACATCACTGATGATGTTATAACAGAAATTGATAACAAGCAGTGTGAAATTCTAATATTACTTGATTATAGTAAAGCCTTCGATATGATTGGCCACGAAATCCTGCTCTCGATTCTGCATTTTATTGGATTGAGTCATCTAGCAATAGATTTAATTAAACATTATTTAGCAGATCGATCACAGAGAGTGATATTGGAGGGAGAAATGTCAAATAGCTGCAGGATTTCTAGAGGTGTTCCGCAAGGGTTCATTTTGGGACCACTCATTTATACAATTTATACACTAAACTTCCCCTCTGTATTGAACACATGTAAGGTTCACATGTACGCTGATGACACCCAAATATATCACTTTTTTGATAAAGGTAACTGTAGAGCAGCTTTGCTGGTATAAATAGGGACATCCATGAGTTGGTTAACCTGTCGAAGAAACATGATCTGTGTATAAATTCATCTGTTCTGCTATTTGGTAGTATCCAACCAAGCACAGTCGAGATTAAATTAGGGGAGCACAGGCTGAATATTGTTTCAAAAGTAAAGAATTTGGGTGTAATTATTGATAAAGATCTTAGATTTTCTGACCACGTCTCCCATATGCTGAAAAAGGCATATGGCAACCTAAAAATGTTATATTCCCATAGACACAATTGAAAACTTTATTATGTAACAGACTGGTCCTCTCCCATTTTAATTATTGTGACTTTATTTACGGACCCTGCCTCACTGTTAGAGATAGCAAACGAATACAAAAAGTGCAAAACTCGTGCTTGCGTCTTATTTATGGTATCCGTAAATATGGTAGAATATCCCACACATTATCAATGGTTAAATATGGAAAATCGAAGGAAACTTCACGCAAATGTTCTGTACCACAAAATATTAATAAAAAAGACTCCTCCTTACCTAAATAATAAGATTAAGTACAGAACGGACATCCATAATGTAAACATTAGAAGGAAGGAACAACTTACAATTCCGCAACATAGAACGGCCATGTTTCAACAATCTTTTACATTCAATATTGCAAAGAATATAAATGCTCTTTCGATTGATATTAGGTCAATGACGCTCCGGAAATTTTATAAATATGTGCAAGATTTATTAATGGTAGAACAAGAGAGAAGGCAGTAACTTTCAGTTATATCCTCCTCTCTGGATAGAGGTATTTTGTATGTGTATATATGTACTTATTCTGTCAATTCTTAATTATTTAGCTCTCTACTCATCGTAATCAGTATATATTATTAAAAATGTTATACACCAATTTAAATTTTAGTTTCCTTGTGAAAGTTAATTCCAAATAATTATAATTTCCCTAAGGTTCAAGAAGAATAGCAGACATTCTAGTCTGAATCTTGCGCCTTTTAATTTAGTATATAACATGTTTGTTGTACTGTTTGGTGTCAAATGCGATTTTAAAATTTGTTTATACATTGTTATATATTTAAATTAATAAAGACATTTATTATTATTATTATTATTAATAGTACAATAACAAGTTAATATCATATCTAAAAATAAGTTGGCAAAGGGCAACAAATGTCATCCTATCTATTTTAATAGATATTAATCTGTATTCTATCGAGCTATTTTACATACAGATTCGGCAAATGTAGTTTTACTTCCACGTCCAGTGGAAGTATAGTAACGACAAAAAAATTTTAAAAAATTTTTATTGTCCAAATAGGCTTAAAATGTCATGAAACGTCGAGATTTTAAGTTTGAGCGAAAAAAAAATTTCTGTCTGTCTGTCGGTCTGTCTGTCTGTCGGTCTGTCTGTCTTTTTTTTTGTGCGCACGTTTACTCTGGAACCGTTTAAGATATTGACTTGAAATTTGGTACACATACGTACTTTAACGAGATCTAGAACTAGATTATATTTTCATCTTGTTCCGTCGAAGGGTTGGGGGGTAAATTGGGGTAAATTTGGAGTAAATGGGTAAATCAAGCAGGTAAGAGTTCATGAAATTGGTATTTAGTATATACAAGAGAAGCTAAGGTCTCAAAAAAATTTTTGGCATTAGCCACCCCCATTACCACCCCCACCTCCTTATTAAAGGGGATGAAAAAAAATTGTGATTTAGTATATGTACAGGAACCAGAAACCTCAAAATATTTTTTACTTCATCCACCTCCCACTACCACCACCCTACCACCACCCCCACCCCACTACCGATGTGGGGTATCGTTTTATGGGTTTTTGGGGTAGAGGATTTCAAATATTATATTATTAAAGTTCCATAAACAATTATTTTCACATACAAAGTTTTTTCGTTGTGAGTGACTTGGATAGAGAATCTGGATGTGGAAGTAGTGATTCCTTGGGCAGCGGTTTTTTATATGCATCCTGAGTTCAACGAGTGCAAGAAAGAAAAAAGAAGAAGAAAAGAAAACAGAGAAGTTAGATGGTTAGTTAGATATTAGCCCAGTGCAATACGCTCGTAGTGAGAAACGATATCGATGCCATGCGTCGATACACGACAAGGCGATAAAAATAAGATTCCACGAAGTGTGGAGTATGCTGGAAGCAGTATAGTTTCTCTTTTTTCTCTCTTGCACTCTTTTATCTCAGGATATATAAAACTACATTTGCCGAATCTGTATGTTTCGAATTTGAAATAAAAATTTAAGTCTAACACAATTTATCGTGTTTGGGTTCAGTGTGATAATTAAAAATTTATTATAATATAAATATCTTATAGTAATATAAGGGTTTGATTAAATCAATCAAATCAATTTATCAATAATACTTATAGAAAGGAATTAGTAGGGACAAATACAAAATAAGAAAGGAAAATCGTGCCATATACCCTAATGAAGAAACAACCAAGCAGCTACTCACACGTGTTTCGGAATTATTGTTTCTCATCAGCGTAACGTAGCATGAAAAAAGGATCTGGAAAAGACAGATAGGAACAACAATTGAAAAGGACCTTCACCGACAGTCGGCATGTAGAGCCCTATGTGGACTGCTCATTTCAACCTGGCGGGTTAAATGAAATAGAAAGGAATTAGTAGGGTCAAATACAAATAAGAAAGGAAAATCGCGCCATATACCCTAATGAAGAAACAACCAAGCAGCTACTCACACGTGTTTCGGAATTATTGTTTCTCATCAGCGTAACGTAGCATGAAAAAAGGATCTGGAAAAGACAGATAGGAACAACAATTGAAAAGGACCTTCACCGACAGTCGGCATGTAGAGCCCTATGTGGACTGCTCATTTCAACCTGGCGGGTTAAATGAAATAGAAAGGAATTAGTAGGGTCAAATACAAATAAGAAAGGAAAATCGCGCCGCCACGCTGATGAGGAACAATAATTCCGAAACACGTGTCCGTAGCTGCTTGGTCGTTTCTTCTTTAGGGTATATGGCGCGATTTTCTTTTCTTATTAATAATACTGATTTAATTTAACTTACCGTTAAAATTTTAACTTAATATATTCAAAACTTTTTGCTGTATTGAAATTTTCTTAATTATTTTTTCCTTTAAAGTATCTAGAAAAATTAATCTTTTAACTCAGTCTCGTATGTCTCTTCTCAATGATATAAATAATATACCAGAAGAGATATATTGCTATTTAAAATTCCAGACTAGCGACCCAACCAGCAAATTTGTTTCATAATTTAAATGTGATACGAATATTTGGTTTTATTGTTATTTTATTAATGCTTTTAATGCTTCTAAAATGCTAATTAATCATATTAGAGTTGCAGAAAACACTATTTGGTTGTCTGCAACTGAACTATTTTATAAATGTATCATTAAAACGTTTTTACAGCAAAATTATAAAATATCTTATAAACCAGTTAAGAAATTATTTTAGAAACGTTTCCGCTATAAAACATTTCAGCTAATAAAACTAAATAATTTTATAGTGCTTTTTTAGTGACGTTCGGCAGTATTTTCTGCACCGTTATAAATATGTATTAAAATTATTTTATAGTTGTTTCCTATTATCTTATAAAAAAATTATATTAAGCACTATTTAGGACAGTTCTGCTACTGACAGTAAATTGTTGTTCCAGAGTCCGCTACATAATTGTTATACAGTATTGCAATCTACTGCAATATGGCAACGGCAATAAAGTAGTTACAAAATAAAATTGTTTGCAATTGATTTTCTGTGTCAGCTGTGTGTTTATATTTCATCTAACTAACTGGGCAGAACCGTATTGGAAGATTTTACTTTACGAGTATAATTTTTCAAATTTTAAATTTCGTTTTTACCTCTGTAATATCTAGCAGTAAATATATTTGCCTGCCTGGCAGAAAGTGTGCACCACGTGGGAAACTTTTTTTTTAGTGAGTTATCAGAAAATTCTATCCTTTATAAAAAGTTCCGCATGAACAAAAAGTAATTCTAATACTACTAAAAACGTTACCGATCCCAAGGTTATTCGCCATATTGATCAACCATTAATTAAAATTCTACATGATTTCTGTCCTCTTTCCTTACCTCTATATTCAAAGGATCAACTCAACCTTTCTATGTAGTACACAGCCTACTAACTAACATAACCTAACCTAATCTAGCTGTCATTCTTAAATTATTTATTTTTTCATTTAATTTAGGAGTGAAATTTTCTTACCGAATCCACCACGTGCTTTAATTAATTACTAGAAATTCTTCAAGCACTAGGGAGATTACTAGTGAAAATTTTCATAAAATGAGCAAGGTTGTTAAAATGAAAACTTACGCAATATAACGGTAATAGTTACAATAAATTACAGTTTTTATCAAAATGTTTGTTCGGGTTATTTTTACAGCTATTTTTCTTCGCTTATAAGTTATAACAAAAATGCAAAATAAGACATTTGTGAAAAGAAATTGTTATATTTTTCATTTAAGATACGGCCCTGTCACAAGACCGTCACCTCTGAGACGCATTATTTTATAGATGTTTTGTAAGAATTGCCTGTAGTTTAATTATCGTAAAAGGCTTGTATTTAACACAAAAGTAGGGGCGAGCGTAGAGGCGACTTCAATGTGAATGTCAGTCGATATTTCGTTGAAGCAACGTCGAGCGCGGTTATAGACTGGCGGTACATGACCAATCAGGTGCAACGTTTTTAAAATGCATGCCAATCATATATATGAATGAAATTACCATAAATATGCCAGAAATGCAAATTTTAGGCAGTCGTCGCATGCACAAGGGGGTGCAAATCGGTTTTTTTTGTGTCTTTTTTTTGGGTTTTATTTTTTTATTTTTTTTAATGGATGCCAATAGTGCCAAACGAAAAGACTTCAAAAAAAATCCAAAATCAAAATCATCCAAAATCAAGAACACCAAAAATTTTACGATTTAATGTGCACATTAACAGTTGTTTTGAGCGCGGAAACTGCATGCCAATGAATTTCTGCTGGATTTTTTTTCACGGCTTTTCGTTTGGCACTATTGGCATCCATTAAAAAAAATAAAAAAATAAAACCCAAAAAAAAGACACAAAAAAAACCGATTTGCACCCCCTTGTGCACGCGACGACTGCCTAAAATTTGCATTTCTGGCATATTCATGGTAATTTCATTAATATATATGATTGGCATGCATTTTAAAAACGTTGCACCTGACTGGTCATGTACCGCCAGTCTATTAGTACTTGGATGGGTGACCTATCTTGGGAAATACAGCGTTCTCGCCCCACCTTCTAGCGGCTTGTATATCAGTGTATACGCGGAAATTACGTAATTTCAGACGAGGCTTACGTAGTGGATATACCATCCTTCGGAGGAGATGTAAAGCAGGCGGTCCCTTGTCTATTAAATGTTAGGCAAGTAAAAGATCCCTACTCTTCTTAAGGGAAGAGGTTCGGCAAAATTTCCAGGTTGGAGGTAGCTCGTCTCCTGGCGTCGGTGATAGGCCCTGGTAGCGGAAATAGGCCGACGTTAAATAAAAAACACAAAAGTATTTTATAGAAGGAGCCATTTCATGAGACCAGCGTTCGAGGTCGCGAATATGACAAGACACAAAAAGTTTAAAAACTACATTTTTATGAATATTTATGGCAATTAACACGTGCTAATTATAAAATTATGATGATTAAAACAAATTGGCATTAAATTCCATTACAAAGAAATTTTAACATGTGAAATCGATTTTTATAAAATTCCAAAAATTACACAGCCCCACAAAAAAAAAGTGGTCTGTCCGGCGGACTAGACCAGTGTATCCTTATATATTTGAACTCGCTGAAACCGAATTCGAAGTTAGAATTGTCAGATTGGCTCGTTTTCACCCTTAACCCCCACAAAATGGTCTGCTCAGCGGACCATACCAATGTATCCTTATGTATTTGGTAAGGATACACTGGTATGGTCCGCCGGACAAACCACTTTTTGTTTTGTTTTGGGGGTGTTTTTTGGGGTTAGTGGTGAAAAACGAGCCAATCTTACAATTCTGACTTCGGATTCGGTTTCAGCGGATTTAAATACATAAGGATACACTGATATGGTCCGCCGGACAGATAATTTTTTTGGGGGGTTGTGTTTTTCGGGGTTGGGGGTGAAAAACGAGCCAATCTGCCAATTCTAACTTAGAATCCAGATTCAGCAGGTCAAAATACATTAAGATACACTGGTATAGTCCGCTGGACAGACCACTTTCTTTTCGCTTTGGAGGTGTTTTTTGAGGTTGGGAGTGAAAAGCGAGCCAATCTTACAATTCTGACATCGGATTCGGTTTCAGCGGATTCAAATACATAAGGATACACTAGTATGGTCCACCCAACAGATCATTTTTTGGAGGGGTGTGTTTTTCGGGGTTAAGGGTGAAAAACGAGCCAATCTGTCAATTCTAACTTCGAATCCAGATTCAGCAGGTCAAAATACATTGGGATACACTGGTATAGTCCGCCGGACAGACCACTTTCTTTTTGTATTGGGGGTGTTTTTTGGGGTTGGGGGTGAAAAACGAGCCACTCTGACAATTATGACTTCAGATTCAGTTTCAGCAGGTCCAAATACATAAGGATACACTGGTCTGGTCCGCCGGACAAACCATTTTTTTTTGGGTGTTTTTTGGGGTTAGGTGTAAAAAACGAACCAATCTGACAATTCTGACTTCGGATTCGGTTTCAGCGGGTCCAAATACATACGGAAGCATTGGTATAGTCCGCCGGACAGACCACTTTTTTTGTGGGGCTGTGTTACTAGAAACCTTCAGTAAACATGAGGGGCACTTAAAATTAATCAAAAACACATGGCATAATTCACAGTAAAATTTCCTTCGCATCAAAAATTGCAGGCTGAATGTGTTAACACGTCTCTAAAATAATTATTAATTTCTTATCCATTATCCAGTAAAATCCCTGAAAGCTTGGTATTATAGAGATCAGCATATTATATATTTGTAAGCATATGTATGCGACTTTTTGAATACATTTAAGAAATCGTTTATTTTATTGGTATTTTCTAGCAATAATGTAGTGCTTTATAACGCAATTAAATAAAGCTTCAATAAAAATAAAATTTGTGTCGGAAACATTTCTGCAGCTTTTATAAAATACCAAATTGCTAGTTGTATATCAAGGTAATTTCTTCCTTTCTAATATATTCCTTTCTTTCTATTATATTCCTTTACAGTGAGATACTTAAACTTGATAATTTTCACGGGGTTAGGTAGACTCCTGTATATGAGGATAAGGAAGTAAAATCACGAAATGTTAAAAATGTTCATAAAAGTCTAATTTGTATTTTATGATCCATTTTGTTTATAAATGGGCAGTTAAAAGTCGTTGCAAAAGTAAACAAGAGCTTAATTTTAACGAGAGTGGCTTCAGTTAATACCCGTAGATATTTAAATTTTAAAAATAACCACAGTAGACAATCAGCAGACTGATGCACATGTGTTTCGTATAGATCTAATCGACTTACTATGAGCCTCTTTATATTTACTAGAATCGGCATGTCAAAAAATAGCGAGTCATTGTTACGTTGGGTATATTCTCTTTGTACAAGAATATGTTTATAGTTAATATAAGGCAATAAAAAACAAGTTCATTAGCATAAAATATTACCAAATGAAAAAATTAAAACATGAATACAAATAAAAGAACTTCTTAAATCATTATTATTTTTGTAAAATAGATAATGTATATTATTTATTTGTTAATCTTGTCGTGTGATTGTGTCTACATAATAGATTTTTTTTATTTATATCTATTATAAATATACAATTGTCATTCAGTTTTTTATTAAATCCTATACTCTTATTTTTATATATATATCGAAAAACCGCTGCCCAAGGAATCACTACTTCCACATCCAGATTTTCTATCCGTCACTCACAACGAAAAAAATTTGTATGTGGAAATAATTGTTTATAGAACTTTAATAATATAATATTTGAAATCCTCTACCCCAAAAACCCATGAAAGGATACCCCACAGCGGGGTTAGGTAGACTGGGGGTGAATGAAGTAAAAAAATATTTTGGTTTTTGTACACACACTAAATCAATTTTTTTTCATCCCTTTTAATATGGGGTGGGGGTGGTAATGGGGGTGGCTAATGCCAAAAATGTTTTTGAGACCTTAGCTTCTCTTGGATATACTAAATACCAATTTTATGGACTCTTACCAGCTTGATTTACGTATTTACCCCAAATTTACCCCAATTTACCCCCCAACAAGATGAAAATATAATCTAGTTCTAGACCTCGTGAAAGTACATATGGGTACCAAATTTCAAGTCAATATCTTAAACGGTTCCAGAGTAAACGTGCGCACAAAAAAGTTACAGACAGACAGAAATTTTTTTTCGCTCAAACTTAAAATCTCGACGTTTCATGGCCTATTTGAACAATAAATTTTTTTTTAAATTTTTTTGTCGTAACTATACTTCCCCTGGATGTGGAAGTAAAACGAGACCCCTGAACTTGACACATGCTACGCAACTCTGAATATAAAAAACCGCTGCCCTAGGAATCACTACTTCCACATCCAGATTCTTTTCCAAGTCACTCACAACGAAAAAATTTTTGTATATGGAAATAATTGTTTATGGAACTTTAATAATATAATATTTGAAATCCTCTACCACAAAAACCCATAAAACGATACCCCACATCGGTAGCGGTGTGGGGGTGGTGATGAGGGGTGGTAGTAGGGGTGGTAGTAGGGGTGGATGAAGTAAAAAAACATTTTGAGGTTTCTGGTTCTTGTACACACACTAAATCACAATTTTTTTTCATCCCCTTTAATAATGGGGTGGGGGTGGTAAGGGGGGTGGCTAATGCCAAAATTTTTTTTGAGACCTTAGCTTCTCTTGTATATACTAAATACCAATTTTATGGACTCTTACCTGCTTGATTTACCTATTTTCCCCAAATTTACCCCAATTTACCCCCCCAACCCTTCGACAGAACAAGATGAAAATATAATCTAGTTCTAGATCTCGTTAAAGTACATATGTGTGCCAAATTTCAAGTCAATATCTCAAACGGTTTCAGAGTAAACGTGCGCACAAAAAAGTTACAGACAGACAGACAGACAGACCGACATACAGAAATTTTTTTTCGCTCAAACTTAAAATCTCGACGTTTCGTGACATTCTAAGCCTAAAAAAATGTCACGAAACGTCGAGATTTTAAGTTTGAGCGAAAAAAATTTCGGTCTGTCGGTCTGTCTGTCTGTAACTTTTTTTTGTGTGCACGTTTACTCTGGAACCGTTTAAGATATTGACTTGAAATTTGGTACACATATGTACTTTAACGAGATCTAGAACTAGATTATATTTTCATCCTGTTCCGTCGAAGGATTGGGGGGTAAATTGGGGTAAATTTGGGGTAAATGGGTAAATCAAGCAGGTAAGAGTTCATGAAATTGGTATTTAGTATATACAAGAGAAGCTAAGGTCTCAAAAAAATTTTTGGCATTAGCCACCCCCATTACCACCCCCACCTTTTTATTAAAGGGGATGAAAAAAAATTGTGATTTAGTATATGTACAGGAACCAGAAACCTCAAAATATTTTTCTACTTCATCCACCCTCCACTACCACCCCCCTACCACCACCCCCACCCCACTACCGATGTGGGGTATCGTTTTATGGGTTTTTGGGGTAGAGGATTTCAAATATTATATTATTAAAGTTCCATAAACAATTATTTTCACATACAAAGTTTTTTCGTTGTGAGTGACTTGGATAGAGAATTTGGATGTGGAAGTAGTGATTCATTGGGCAGCGGTTTTTTATTCTGGGTCCGGCCCTGATATTTTGTAAAGATCCCAAGCATTTAATAGTGAATGACTATTGTAACCAAAGTACAAAATTTCATTGGATTTTGTTTACTCGTTACAGACATATATATAAATATAAAACACCCTGTATTTCGGAAACGGGACCGCTTTAGCCATTACTGAGACTTAAGATCACCTCAAAGTTCTCCTCTATCTTTTGGTAAAGTACGACTCTCTCTTCATGAATCACCCTGTATAATACAGAACCATAATTTACAAGCTACGTTAACTTTAGGCAAAAAGCTAGGGAAATAAGTTATTGAAAAAATTTTAATGTATGACCTATTTGCGAAAAATATTTCACGAAACAAAACATGACATTATGACGTATCAAAAATGGGTCCAATGCAAATTATCGCGATAAATCTGTCGATGCGTCGATAAAGAAAATTACAGCGATAATTTTCCTGTTGGTATTCTCAAAATTCGATCTAGGTTACCATGTTAATGAGTGACATAGTCAAATTTATTCCATTTTTTTTTAGTATAGCTGTTTTCAATTCAAGTTCCTCTATTTTCAATTTTGTCATGTCTTTTTATAAGAAAAAACGTTCTCAGCAATAAAATGAAATTAAACAAACACTGCAATTGTAATTGTGTTCGAAGTTACTTTATTACCTATTATTAAATGGTTAATTTGCACATTATCTTTATTTCTTAATCTTTTATCAGGCATTCATTCATTTGATGGGACAAATTCTGAAATACAAAATGCTACATGACTAATTTATCCGTTTTCTTCCAAAGGACGATAAAGCTGATAAGAATGCAGCTGGTTGAGTGTTTATTTTCTCATATATAAGCTAAATGATTTGACACATATACTTTGGTGACACAAAAATTGGAAGGTTGTCCTCAGGTTCATTGCTCAAGGTTATATCAACAAAAACCAAATTATTTTTAAAATGGAGTAATGTTGAGCACGTAGTCGGGGTTATCTCTATTTTCATCATTATATGCTGATCTTGTAATTATAGTAATGTATATAGGGTGTTCTAACTATAATTCAAATATCTCATCAGGTATTCATTTATAATTAAAAGCCGGGAAAATACAAAATGTGCACGCCCAGGGTCCGTATTATATATATAGGTATATCAAATATAGTACAGTCGCTTGGTGTCAAAAGATACCCAATCTTCGAACTAATTCTATAGCGGCATGGAATTTTTTTTGCGGATTCTTAAACTTTAGGATATCAACTTCAAGTATTAAAAAGGAATATATGTGCTTTTACTTCTAAGATGGTGAACACCGCCCATAAAGTAAAAAAATCAATAATTAACGAAGTACTGAGAATAAATTAATGAGAGTTATATTGTTTATGTTTTTAGGGTAGCTGATTACCAATGTGAAGTCAGAAATTAAAAGTTTGGTGTTGCACCCCCAATATAGCCGATATAAAAGGGGGCAAAATGAATGAGTTAATTATTTTTGGTTGGATTTCCTTAGCAGATTGTTAAATTTTGAGACATAAAACTCATCTCCTAATAAGAAAACTAATTGCTCTTACCCCCAAGAGGGTGAAAACCACCCGGGGTGGGGGTGTGACCGTGCTCCGCATGAAGGCGCCGTACCCCAGGGGGCGGCATGAGAAGAGGACGAAAATGTTTTCTGACTAGAAGGGGCGCCTTTCAAAATTTCACGAAGGAGCTTGGGGAACTAAAGCCGGCCCTGGATGTAGCAAATTATTGAAACAATAATTAATATTTTCCAATTTTAATAACTATATAGTAGACAGGGATCCAGAGACCATTTACTTTCAGTCCTATGCATCTGTTGGAAATACTTTTAAAATTAGTCCTATGTTATGTAAAATTTTCTGCCAAATCCATTTCCGGAGGGCGAATTGCGATACAAGCTTGCGTTCATCCCCTATATTAATTTTTCACCTCTTTTCGGCGATACACGATATTTAACATTTTTCAGATATATCTCGTGTTATCTCGGAAACTATAAAATCTACAAGGATCAAATTTTAGATGGAGATTAATTAATGTATGACGATTACGATAGCTGTACTAAAATGATATTTTGATTATTGATTTTCTAAGAAAAAAATAAAACTGCGGGGATGCTGAAATATTGTAAGGAAAAATGTAGCATCGAGGTACTTTTTCTATGTGTAGAAATATTATATCAGTTATGTGAGCAGTATTGTAGTGGAAACATCATATTTAATTTTAGTGAAAAATTTTTTACAATCGGATCAGTCTGGCGGAAGATATAAATTATTTAGTATCGTAGAACTTAGCACGCGAAATGATCTTCACACAAGAACGTGTGCTGTATGCGGAGAGGAAATCAGTAATGAATGGGTAGTTAGTAGATAACGTGTATTTGTTACAGATAATTATTCAGCCGGTACCTAAATACTAGTGAACTACATTGAAGTGACTGAGTTGTTTTTTATTTGTGTACACTAGAATATAGCGCTTAAGTTTTGTATAAAGAACATGGATTTCTCGAAGTGCATACTTTGTCAGAAAGACGGGAGTGAAACTTTACAAAATGTGACTAGTGTTGGATGCAAAACATTATTGAATGAAAAAGCCGACATACCGGATGCTCTAAAAATGGAATTGTCGAATATTTCAGACTTTATTAATAAAAAAAACCTCTGTGGGACGGTGCATGTAGACGGAAGTTTATTAAGGAAACCTATATATCAAAAAAATTCTGATGATATTGCTGATAAAGAATATTTCAAAATGAAAATCAGGATCAACACTGACAAGTTTATCGCAAAACAAATGTGTTTGTTTTGTAGAAATTAAAGAGATCAAAAAGGTAACAGGCAATTAATACGCGTGAGTACACTCAATAGACAAAATACAATGTACAATAAAGCTAAAGAATTAGACGATCTGGATATGCTTTCCTGTATTCAAGGACTAGGTGACAAGCCAATAGATATGATTGCCAATGACTACAGATATCATAAATTATGCTTTATTAAATATTTTGAGAAAAGCGGGATTGAAATAAAATAATACAGAAGACTTACAATTGATAATTAAACAAGCCATTACCGATATATACATGCCCTTGTTATTAAAAGAAAAGGTTTTTGAAATATCTTATTTACGCAGAGATATTCAAAGTAAAGCCAAAAAAGCTGGTTTGACTATAAACCACAGGTATCCAAAATCAACTAGTATAATCGACGAACTGAAGAAACAGTACTCATTTGATATAATAATTATATATAGACCGGGAAAGCAATCTGCTATTGTGGTTTCTACTGAGAAATTGTTAAAAAAGTTAGAAGGACATTTGAACGAATTTCACTCAGATGATTCTTTTGAAAATGATGTACAGTTAAATATACAAACACCAAGAAAATCCCAAATCTTTCACATAGCAAGTGAGATAACTGCGGAAGTTAAGCGTATTAAACAAGAAATGCAATTCACTTCCGAGGGTGTTATGGATATAAATTTAGAATATGCAAGATCTATCATTCCTAGGTCGCTGTTTAATTTAATTGGATTTATAAATCACTTTATTTATAACAAATTTTTAGAACTTGCCACTAAAATATATGTTTATATGAAGTGTTTGTTAATTGGCGCTTATATATGAGACGAAATATTCTTGATTCAAAACTAATTTTATCCTTGTACACAGACAAATTTATCCCAATGTCACAATTATTTCCTTACATTAAATTTGCAAACGAGCATTTCTGTATACACACGTTTCTATTTGCTATTTCAATCGTATTCAAATATTGCCTTGCGATGTCGAATGATGCGAAGGGCGCGTTCTACCACAGTTTACAACACTTTATGCATGTGCGATCAAAGCGCAGGGTATCGCTCCCGATACTAAATAATTTATATTTTCCGTCAGACTGATCCGATTGTAAAAAATTTTTCACTAAAATTAAATTTGATGTTTCTACTGCAATACTGCTCACATAACTGATATAATATTTCTACACATAGAAAAAGTACCTCGATGCTACATTTTTCCCTACAATATTTCAGCAACCCCTCAGTTTTTTTTTTTTTTTTTTAGGAGATCATTAATCAAAATATCATTTTAGTACAGCTGTCATAATTGCCATACATGATTTAATCTCCGTCTAAAATTTGATCCTTGTAGATTTTATAGTTTCTGAGATAACACGAGATATATCTGAAAAATGTCTGGTGTTGTGCGGATGGCTTTGCAGCCACAGCCATATATTAGGAGTATAGATAGATAGATCTGAAAAATGTTAAATATCGTGTATCGCCGAAAAGAGGTGAAAAATTAATATAGGGGATGAACGCAAGCTTGTATCGCAAATCGCCCTCCGGAAATGGATTCGGCAGAAAATTTTACATAACATAGACCTAATTTTAAAAGTATGTCCAAAAGATGCATATCAATGAAGAAATAAGCGGAATTTAGATTACTGGATCCGTGTCTAATAGAGATTTGAATTAAATTTAATATAATTATTCATCTTCATCAGTGTTTGAGTCATTTTCAACTTTATACATATTTACAAGTTATAATTACAATAATATAGAAAACATGCATGCGATGTCCAACGACTTAAGAAATGTGCATGATTATCAAAAAAGTATAAAAAATATGATTATTCCTTTATAATTGAAAATATTGTGAGATTTTACCGCTAAATGGGCAATATCGTAATTTGCTAAAACGAGGCGTGTTCCTTATTTCGGTCATATCTTATTTGCAAGCTAAAAATCATCCAAAAAATTATTTTGAAGCTCTCTTAATCCTCTTTAAGGTCAGGTGGGTCAAAACAGAGGTTGTCAGTTTTTCTATATTCATCTTAAATGCGTCAATTTAAAAAGAAAACGTTAAGAGTTAACCTCAAACACTTCTATCTCCTAAGCTATTAACTTTATCAAAAAAATAAAAAGGCAACGGTTTCCTTCGTTTATTACTATAGTTTTGTTGTCTCTAGTAACATTCAGCTAAGACGCTTCCCTGCTAAGTTATTTAACCTACAAGTCAAAAAAATTTATTTTCTCAAAAATTCTCAAAATACATTAAGTGTCAAATCTTTTAGATAATGCAACCATCGCGGACAAAAAAAAATTAGGCGTATACATAATAGTCAGAGCTAATAAAAAACACGATTTGGATTTTCTTTTTTTTCAATTTGGAATTTACTGGAACCAAAAAACGGTCACTTTTTTTTGAGTAAAAAATCAAAATTTTGCCTTTATTTTTCTTGTATAATTTTTGATTTTGCTGATATCAAAATTTTACAGAAGAAAATTTTAAGCTACTGTAATAAGCTCTAATTTGGTTCAAGTATGTTAAAAGGTTTTTTTAGACCAAAGTTATGAATGTTTCAGGGCTACGCTCAAATGCACAACATTAACTGTATCTCGGTAATGATGAGCCTAGATAAATTTTTATTTCATGGATTATTTTTGTTATTTCATAAGCTAACTTTTTTGTTATGAAAAACTTTTTCGAAAATGTGATCCTCTGAGTAATTTGCTTAAAACCTTTGAGGAATCAGTGTTTTTTGCTTAAAAATTAAAATTTTCTCCAACCTCTGTAACTCGGTGGGTATTAAAGCCGTAATAATATCATGGGGTAGAATTTGACGATCTACACGTTCTAATAGTCGTCTTTTTTCGAAATCCCTGAGTTGGAGTGAAACTCACCCCCAACGAAAAAGCACTCTTATTCCTTTTTAATATTTCCTATTTGACCTTATTTGAATTAATCTGTCCAAAAATATTTGAATTTAAAACTGCTATAGAATTAATCGGAAGTGATATCACTAAATTACTGTACTAATACACAATTGTAGCAACTAAAAGTGCAAACTGTCTTAAAAATTACTGAAAAATTTCTCAGAACCTGTATATGGAATATATGTACTTTTTTCAATAATTCAAATAGTAACAGCAATAGAAAATTTGTTATAGTTTAGATTAAATTTTCTCATTGCCTTTGACATTTTAGATTTTCTTCAGAATTTCAGATTCAATCATTTCGGAAATAAACGAAGAGGCAATAAATTTGACCCACAAAATTATGTCAGAAAATACTGGCTGTGATTATTTCTTTGGTGATTACTTCAAAACGGTTTGAAATACTGTAATTGTAACTGTATTGAGTGTAGTAGAAACCTGAAATTGCCCCCCCCCCCCCCTCCCCATTTTTATGAAACTTTTAGAAATCCTCCAGCCTTTTCCCCTAATTTCTTTATTTTCAATGTAGACATTAATGTGCACATAGGAAATCACCACCAGATCATATCCTGATAGGCCAGAAGGTAAGAGAGCGGGTTAAAAATATCAAAGCAAGAAAGGATAATAGAAGTCCATAGAGGCCACGAATTACTGGGAAACTGAAAGGACAAAAAAAGACGTGAATAATGGTAATGGCTAGAGCTAGAATAAATACTGCACCTAGAACTGTCAAAATTACAAATGAATTAATGCACCATGAACCAAAAAGACTAAAGCTAAAGCTAACTATAAATTATCGCCAGGGCATAGGTGAAAATTGCACCTCCACTTATATAGTCCAATCATTAGGTAGTTTGTTGAAAACAAATTGTGATTATACAAGTTATGATTTTTTGTTCGTTTATGTTTTTTGGAGAGCCGATTACAAATCTAGGCTTTTTTTTCCTGGAATTTGAGTTAGAGCCAAAAACACTAAAACATTTTTTTAAAGGTTTTTTAATGCAAAAACTATCATTTCTTGATTTCTTGATAAAACATCATCCTATATTAAAGTACTTCGCACAAAATTTTCTATAATTTATATCCTTACAACTTTCTTTACTTACAATAGATCCTTCCATATGGAACCTCGCCACCCTTCCACACACTTGCTTGGTGTTGAGCTTGAGTGTCAAGATAATAAGCTAATTTCAACCCGAGTTTGTGCCTAAACGATACGCGTGGCGAAAAAAGTAGTAAGGACCTAAATTAGAGCTAATTTGTAACTTTTGTGGAGAATATTTTAGTATAGAGTGATGTTTTTTTACCCAAAGTTGATAGTTTTTGAGTTATAAGCAACAAACCGGGAAAAAACTTTTTTATTTGGGTCAATAGGCTCAAGAAAGGTATTCTCGTTGACGTACGCTTGAATGAGCCGTTATCGAGTTATTTTTATTTATTTTATTTTATTTTTATTTTTTTTTTTTTGGGGTATTCATTCCACTAATTTGTATTTCGATGTATAGAAATTCAGATACAAATTTTTGATAAAAGTAGAAAAATAATATTTGTACAAAAGTTCTATTCATCACATGGGAACTATCGAATAAAAATATCTGTGTGTATTTATGTATGTGTGACTTATTTCCTTTAATTCAAACTTTAGTTATATGTAAAATAGCATGCTAAAATCCGATAAACGGTATAGATTTATAGAAGGTAAAAGTGCACAAGATGCTATTACTTGATTAACTTCAGAAATACACAAAATGTTAGATTTAAGCAGACCATCACTGTGCATATTTCTTGATTTAGCAAAGGCTTTCGACACTGTGTGCCATTCACAGTTGTTGAAGGCTTTGCATGATCTGGGCTTTAGAAACAATGCATATAAACTCATGTGTAGCTACTTGCATAATCGGAAACAATATGTGGGAATCAACAAATCACTTAGCACTGAAAGAATAGTAGAGTATGGGGTGCCCCAAGAAACCGTACTAGGCCCTATTCTTTTTATTATATATTTAAATAGTTTACTAAGCCAAAACACTAGTGGGATTATTGTGAGTTTTGCTGATGATACAGCTATTTTCTAAACAGATAATTCTTGGGGTGATCTAAAACAAAAAGTGGAAAATGATATATATAAACTAATAGGCTGGTTTAATTATATCAAACTTACTAACTCAGAAGCAAATATATTGGACATAGGAAAGTTGAACATTTTATGTATATCCATTAAACAGTTTAAGACAAAAAATAATTTATCTTATGTTGGCCATCCATACAAAACCCTATCTATATAAGGTAAAAGATTCGATCAAAACTGGAACTGCATCAAAATCTTTAACGCAACGAAGTTACACTTTTTTAGCACCAAGGGTGTATCTTCCCGATCAAATTAAAAACATAAGAAGTCTAAAACTATTCAAGAAGAAAGTAAAGTAATTTATTTTATATTCTAAACAGGATATTATACATAATTTGACCCCCCAAGCCGTCTTCCATGAGCCAAAAAATAAAGAAGCATAATCTCTCTCAGTACAAAGCAGTATTCAAATTATCCATTGAAATAAATATTTTGTAATGAATGCCAATATTATCTAGTCCTCTGGGGAGGCCGGTCCTATTCCCCCGACGAATTTTCTGGCTGCGCCATTGGTCCCAAAAGTAGTAGTAGTAAAACTAATTAAATCAGTAAATATATCCTTGTATATATCTCTTCATATAGTATTTGGTAATGGTTTTGTGTATATAGTATAGTTGATAAATATCCAGTAGTTATAATTACTTCCACATCCAGAGGAAGTATAGTAACGACAAAAAAAGTTTTGAAAAATTTTATTGTTCAAATGGGCTTAGAATGTCATGAAACGTCGAGTTTTTAAGTTCGAGGGGAAAAAAAATTTCTGTCTGTCGGTCTGTCTGTCGATCTGTAACTTATTTGTGCGCACGATTACTCTGGAACCGTTTAAGATATTGACTTGAAATTTGGTACACGAATATACTTTAACGATCTGGGACAAGATAATATTTTCATCTTATTCCGTCAAAGGGTTGGAGGGTAAAATGGAGTAAAATAAAGAGGTAAATAGGTAAATCAAGCAGGTAAGAGTAAATAAAATTGGTATTTAGTGTATACAAGAGGCTAAGTCTCAAAAAAATGTTTGGCTTTAGCCACCCCCATTACCACACCTACCACATTATCAAAGGGGATGAAAGAAAAAAGTGATTTAGTGTGTATACAAGAATCAAAAGCCTCAAAATATTTTTTTACTAAATCCACCCCCTATCACCACCCCCATCCCACTACCGCGTGGGATATCGTTTTATGGGTTTTTGGGGTAGACGATTTTAAATATTCCACATACAAAATTTTTTCGTTATGAGAGACTTGGATAGAAAATCAAGATGTGGAATTAGTGATTCCTTGAGCAGCGGTTTTTTGATATATTTTTGGTACACATTATTGTCACAAATACATCTACTTAACGTATTATGTATAACGCAGATGTATATAATGTATATGTATATAATGTAATATATATGTATAACGTTTATTACAATTATTGTTATAATTGTGTAAAATATTATTAGTCTGATGCTCTGATGAGCAAATATAAACGATATATCGCAGATTAAAGATCTTTACCTGCTGCTTATTTCCCGAAACTAGACGACTAGATCCACGAGCAGGCTAAGCCTTTGTGGGGTTATTGTGTATTTACATATAATAAATCAAGCGTTCTCTAATCTATGTATGTATATCAATCTAATATTAACATGTAACAACACACCTGTAAATCATATTTTTGTAAATAAATTATTATTATTAAAAAAATATAGGGCGATCGCCAGAGGCGTGTAATCTGCCATGTTTTCATAACGCAATTGTGAACATGGTACACCATATTCGAGCAAAATAGTATTTGCCGTCGGTCACGCCGCTCCGGACTACAAACAACCTCGCTTATATTTTTTCGAGTGCATTTTTTTGTTATGTTACTCAAATTTTTGTTTTTCAAATTAATTTAATATTTTTGTTGGCTATAAATCTTATAAAATGATCGTTGTAAACGAAACATAATGCACACATGGGAATGTATATAAATAGTCTATTTACAAGGTAAATTTTTATATTTCAAGAAATATACACCACATTTAGTTTATAGCCGCGTACAAAATCTTTTTAGATAATATAGAGCCAAATGATTATTAATCATGCTGTGGAAATATAGTTGAAAAGTAATTAATGAGTGTAATTATATACTCTAATTAATTACTACTTTTAGCATGAGCTATAGTCGCAATTAGTTATTTTTTTAGAAATAAGAGATTTATTGGACTTGTGAAACTGATAATTTTATAGCAACTTATTCAGGCTTTCATTAAAGTTAACTGACACGGACATTATATATTTTGATATATTTTGGTTCTTAGTAACATTTTCATTTATTTTTATTTTATTCGTTGAATTCGTTTAATAATTGTTTAATCACAACTTTATGTCTAATCTGTTTAACCAAAAAACTGTGAAAACTCAGATCAAAAACATTTCAAATATTTTTTCATTCTCTCATTTCATCATGAAGAAATTAGTATACAAGCCACGAAATGCAAGTTATAAATTTTTCACCAAAAATATTCCTAAAATTAGTTTTGTTCTTATCTTGTTTTAATATGCACTTTGAATGAAATTAACTCAGTCATTTCTCATTTTAAATATCCCGCATGTACTTAAAATAAATATATATATATATAGTGCCTTATAAGGAAAGAAGTTGATGTTAGATGAGTATTTAAATTATTAATCTCTTTTATAAATTCATATTCGACCAATGTTCGTTTGATGAAATATAGATGTAAATAAGTAGTGCATAGCATTCTTGTTTTTTTAGTGACATGAAATATTTCTCTTATTACTTCTTCTTGCTGTTCTACCATATATCTTAGGTAAATAAGTTGTTCTTCTTTCTGATTGCTTCGAGAGATACAAACCAATAAAGAATGTAAGGAAACTTAGTTGGCTGAGACAGCAGGTGAAAGGAAGCTCGCTATTACTAAGGTTACCTCTCCAGATATAAGATACAATAACAAAAACAAAAAAATCTTGAATCAGATTAAAAAAATGTGTTTTTTGAAATCTGTTTTAACCACCCTCCACGTCGCCTCAATGGCCCTCTTAAGTCTAGGAGATCTATATTTGTCTAAGTGAAGGAGAAGGGGCCCTACAGTTCATAGTGAAATCCGAATCATTTTTTGGAGATAATTTACTATGAAAAATTTTTTCGCTTTGTGGGGATCGAACCCACTTTGCTACGTACGCTCATAGTGTGAGCTAGACGCCAAATTTTGCCAAATTATTTCTTTATTATAACTATTTCATTTAAATATTTACAACTCATTTTATTTATTTGATTTCTTCAGTGAACATTCTCTCATTGCTTACCAGGTTACAAACGCGAAAATTCGCGCGAACCTCGCAGCGGCCAGGTGTTATGGCTAGCGAAATCAGACACTGTATTTGTAAATTTTTGATTAATGATTTTTCCAATGTTGTATCATGTTTTATTTCGACGCGTTTCTCAATTAATTGAATTATGTATCTTGTGCTTTAATATATTAGTGTCTATATAAGAGGCGAACACGAAGGGAAAATATGATAAAAAACCTGCTTCTGTTGTCAAAGGTGTTATTTCACATGGTGACTAAATTTGGAGGAAGTTCTTTCGGCAGGAGATTGGGGGAGGAGTTGAGGGGGTGAAAGTTAAGGATTGTGGTTTGGAGGGCTTGTGTGTTGTATGGTCATGTATTTCGTTATTCGTCTCGTGCAGTTTCGTAAATTGGAAGTCGCTTGTATAATAGTTTATGTATGTTTTAGATAATCGTGTTGTCGAATGATGTTACGTTTGCAGTTAGTTCAGAGTTGGCGGTTAAGGATTCTTGTGAAGTCTCGTCGATGTATGGTCTTATCATTTGCGCCCCGTGACCCTATGCAAGGCCTCGATGGTAATATATCATGGTGAATTTGTTAATAGACACAGCAGTTTATTTTGCGTGCGTTGTACCCTCCTGCACTGCGTATCTGAAACGAAGTTCCAGGCCACGCAGACATAGGTGAGCTAGATTCCTGAGCTACCAACCCCCTTTGATCATAAGAAACTCATTAAACTAGACACTTATTATTCGTGGTGTTTATAAGCTAAATTTTGAACTTAAAAAACAAAAATAGAAAGCGTGTCCATAATGGCTATAAATGACACTAGAAATACTAAATAAGAAGTAGTAACAGGTTGTACTTCAAGGAGCTCTAACAAGCCCAGTATTGTTTATTACCGATGTCAATGATTTATTTAAACATTTCAAGACAGATTCACACAGATAATGAAATTGCTAACATAATATTAATATCCAATCATTGAATACATTTGTATGTTTCCTGTTTGATGAGTTTTCCTTGACAACGATATAATACCTATTTCATAATACATATTATATTCGTTGAAAATAGTGAGAGTATAATTTCAGAAAAATAGCATTCCATTTTTACAGTGCACATAAAAAAGACTGCGAATACTGCCCGTAAAAACGTCAATGTCGGCGTTATTACATGTTGAAAAACACTACAAAGCCATACCATTTTTGTATATTATAATGAACACAATAATACTTCAGATTTAAAAGTAGTCTTTTAGGTAAATAGAAACTTGATACCGTTTCTGATAAACTAGCAAATCTTAGTCTGTTTTGCTTGTGACGAGATAGAGATATCTTATACCGTGCGTGTAATTTCCCATTAGGCATGTACATTCACGTAGCGCGAGAGATATGACAACACCGGCAGCCGTAAATTCGTCCATCGGTGGAGCATCCCAGCTCTGTTATTTCATTTCAGCCAGCTGGCACACGCGATGTTGTAATTCTTACTCCCCATGCCTAGCCCGCGACTACAAACACGGTATATTGGTGGACGCATTGATGAGTTTTGAAAAAGTGCGCGATATTTTCGCTTGCGTAACTTAATTTATGACAGAGACACTGGATGGAGGAGATCAAGTTGATGTCATATACAGGGTGTTTCAGCTAAAAGTCCCCGGGTCATTATCTCGTAAAATAATAAAAATACTTAAAATTTCTAAATCGCTTATAATTGACACCAAAAAGGTCTTAAATAACTGCAGTTAGAATTGTTCCTTCGCAGTGCACAAAGATGGCGCTGCGGTGAGAAATTATTTTTCGATGGCTGGAACCTTGAAGTTACAGAAGTTTTCAAAATTTACAGAGCCAAAAAAATGGATAAAAAAATTCATGTAGCTCCAAAACGGCTGGTATTTACAAAATTTTTTACATAATCAAAATTATTCAAAATTTACTCATTAATAGTATGAATCGTGTTTCAAGGTTTCAGCCATCGAAAAATAATTTCTCACCGCAGCGCCATCTCTGTGCACTACGAAGGAACAATTCTAACTGCAGTTATTTAAGACCTTTTTTTGTGTCAATTATCTGCAATTTACAAATTTTAAGTATCTTTACTATTTTACGAGATAATGACCCGGGGACTTTTAGCTGAAACACCCTGTATACCGACTTTTCTAAAACCTTGATCATGGTATCTTGTTACAAAAACTGTTCAACATTGGCCTTGCGGAAAAATTGAATAACTCTTTTTATTCTTACCTGTCTAACAGGAAACTTACCATACAATACCGTGGTTTCAAATCTGAGAAATAACGACAACGTCTTGTGTTCCAAAGGGATCTGTTCTTGGACCTCCGTTATTTATAATGTTTATAAGTGACATTACCGATGAGCTCAAAAATAGCACCCTGCTGTATGCTGACGACTGTAAGCTTTATTCTGCTATTAATAACTTAGATGACTGCCTTACCTTGCAAAAAGATTTGCAAGAACTTTATACGTGAGTCTTCCTTAAGTTTTGGCAACACGACATGTTCATAACTTCTAAAACAATCCATATAACATATCGAAAAATGAATTCAATGGAGCTAGACCTTCGTCTAGCAAAGCGTCCTTACAATATCACTCATCACATTTTTTAATAACATTTTAATTTTTCTTTCTATTGAACAGTCAACCGGAAATGGCGAGCAATTTTGCCAACACATATTTCAAATATCTACTGAATCATAGAGGACAGTGTATTGTTACCATTACCAATTTTATTTAAAAAAGAGCAAAGTTACCCCTCATGGGTAAAGTAGCCCCGGTACACGGTACTTATAGTTTCTTAGAAGACTTTGTCAAATATGTTGAGGTCCTTGCCTGATATCACTTGCAGTTTAGCAAAGTTGCTCCCTGTTCCTTGCTATTGCGTGATGTAATAGCAAGTGGACTCCTTTTTGATGGCTCAAGTGGTCTCAAATTATAATGACTTTATTCTGATAGATGCTTACTTATTTTTTGTATTAGTCTATATAAAATAATTGTATAGACGGTTAGCACTACATACTAACACTTAAATCTAAACAGGGCCCCGGCCTTGAAAGGGTTGACTTTCAAATAAAGTAGAATAAGAAGTACATTTCAACTAGATGATACGAAAATTATTTCAACAAACAATTAATATTATGCAACTACAGCCAAGTGCCTATTGGGAGTGGACACACTTTTACTACAGACCATTTTATGATTCCATTTGCAGTCTTTATCGACACAACTTGCACGATACTATCACTTGCTGGATGAGGTTCAACTATACGCCCAATGTGCCACTTGGAAGGTGGAAAGTTGTCATCTTTTATCAGACCTACAGATCCAATACGGAAATTTCCATGCTTGTTCTTCCATTTAACACGTTCTTGCAGTTGAGATATATATTCTTTGGACCATCTTGCTCAAAAATGCTGCCTAAGTTGCTGTAGATGTTGGAACTGAGAAAATTGTCCAATGGGTATGTTACGTAGATCGGGATGAGGTAGTTAATTGACACAATAGGGAAATGCACAGGAGTGAGTACCTCAAGGTCATATGGATCAGTTGCTAAGAGAGTCAAAGTTCGCTGCTTTTTTTAAGAAGAAATTCTAGTATGCTCGGATATTGGGTGTGTGTCCATTGTATTTAAATGTGTAGCATCCTTCTACAGGGGTCTCTTCTGAAATGCAGGGATCGGCCCTATTGCCTGTTTTGATTAATTTAAAGTACGAATTTAGATAAAACGTGGATAATGATATTGTTTATTGAGAATATAAATATCAGAAACAATGTAATAATTTATCTTTATTGCTGTCGTATTATTTTCCTTTTGTAGAAATTACCAGTAAAATGTAGGTACTTTCTCCTCATATGCCAATATTCTTGGCTTGGGATGGTAGATGTTGAGCCAAATTTAACAGCTCTCTAAATCTGCTCCCCCATAGCGTTTAGACGCGAATAAATGTAGGTATGTTTTTCAGTTCGTTCAAATTCACTTCACACCAATAACGTTGGGCCGATGTTCTCGTGGGGAACAACATTAATGAGGCCAGGCGCCTAACATGCAACCGCAGTAGACGTGATGCTGCCAGACATGCTATACAACAAGCGGATGCCAGCTAGGATAATATACGGATCACAAAACAACTGGCACGACGTTGTAAATAATAAGGACTTCGAAAGGGAAGAAAAGTATAAAATAACATTTTTCAAACATCGTTATTTCTGAATATTTCGACTCTGTTAAAATATTATAACCACTTATTTGCACATCACTTTTGCAAACCATTACAACAAGAAACTGAAACTTAAATAATGTTATTTAACTTAAGAAGACGCCAATTTGGGAAATGAATGAAGTGAAACATTGATTATGTAATCTATTATGCACAAATCATTAACAAATTTTTTTTTTGGGAATATCGAAAATTCGCCGAGCGAGAATTAAATTTTTAAAACTAGTTTTTTAAAACAAGTTTTTCTCTACCATCAACATACTTACTCCGAACTATTTGTTGAGCTCACCTTCCCACACAGCACAAGATATCCTTAGGATGTCCTAATTAGATCCTGTTATCCCAGTTGAGGACTATCGTTCTTAGTACATCCTCAGGATTTTTCAAAATTATGATTTGGTCCTCAGAGCATTCCAAGTTAGGATATTCCAGACAAGTCCTGAACGAATGTCCTTGAAATATATGTTGGAGATATCATGATCCTGAAAATGTCTCAGTAGACGATATCCGAGGCAACTCATATAATGATATCCTAAATCTATCGAGGACATCAATCCCAGAAAATACATAAACGTCGGCCAAACTGCGGTTTAATGTTGGAAACGTTGGGGGAAGAATATCATCAAATGCCAATTATGTAACAACGTCGCTGCAACGGAGACAATTAGTTATGTTACGTTATGCAAACATCGGCCCGATATTAAAACTTAAATCGAAGTGAAACATCTAGAATGAATCCAATATATTCATTTGACTTATACGTTTTTGAGCCCTTTCCAAGTTCACAGTAGAAGGATCTGCTTACAAGTCGCTAACTTAGTCCTACCACTGGTCTATGAGAGTATTCGCCCGGAAATTTGTATGGGCAATTAAAATATAAATACTCCAATGCAATATCATCAGAACCTTTCATGCAAACTTTTTTGCTTGGGGAAGGGGAAATCCATCATGGACACCCAGCGCCTTGGATCTATTACGCTGGGTAGTGCTGGACTCTAACCGAGCTAAAATCCCTCCGGAAAAGTGGCCCCTCCCTGGTCTTCAGTGTTTTCTTATATCCTGGAACCGCTCTCGCTTACCGTCAGAATATCAGGTCAATCTTAGTGTTAGGTGCTCGAAATGATCTGCCTCCGCAGAGATGTCCTCTCATTACTTCCCTACTTCGTTGAAACGATTAGAAGTTCAAGATTCTTTCGTCTACTTCCTTGATTGATGTTATCATGTCCTGATGATGTTATCATGTTATCATGTCCTCCAAGAGTTGGCAGCTTTCCTCTGATTCTAGCATCCTCGATACCATGTCATCGAGTGTAACTGGGCCGCCTAGCCTATTTATAACTCGTAGCCTTTCTTCTCCCCACCTGCTACACCGGAACACGGTATGCTCCGCGTCGTCTATCTCTCTGCAGTACATGCATTCTCGATCTTCAATCTTCCCGATGTCGTAGACGTACTCTGCAAAGCATCCGTGCCCTTTAGGGCCTGAGTAAGGCCCTGGAATGAGTTTCCTCGTCTATCTTCCCTTACTCGATATTCCATCTCTCCTGCCACCTCTGATAGGGTCTATCGTTGGCCTCCTTCTTGCCAATTCCCTGGTATATCTCCTACCTTTCCTTTGCTAGAAGGGCAATGGGGGGATCCCTGCCACTATTAGCACTGCCTCGTAGGAGACCGTTCTGTAGGCACTGCAGACTCAGTGCTGCACATCGCTGTACCCTGACTAGTCTTCTTCGCGTTCTTTCCACTGCCATCGCACTTATGCATACCGGGGCCTCGTACAGGAGAATGGAGTGCACCACGCTACACAGCGCCCTTCTCTTGCTGGCCTTCGGTCGGCTGGTGTTATGCATCAGTCTGCCTATGGCCGTTGCCACTCGCCCAGCTTTTTCCTCCATTTCCGTCACATGCACCCCGTATGTCAATTTCGAATCCAGCCATATGCCCAGGTACTTTATCGCTTGGCTCGGGCCAATTTCCAGCTCCCCTACCTTTATTCTCACGACAGGGAGATTCCTCTTTCTGGTTATCATTACCAGTTCGGTTTTTCCAGAGGCAAGTTCGAGCTTCTTGCCCCTTACCCATCTCTCTATTTTTACAATGGACGTGTTCGCCGCCTCCTCGATTTCCCTCACCGTTCTGGCCGTGACTGTTACTGCCAGATCGTCGGCATATCCGATCACTTTAACGTTCTCCGGTTGGGGTAAGCGTAATGCATCGTCGAACATTACATTCCACAAGGTTGGGCCCAGGACCGATCCCTGCGGAACACCACACGTCATTTTCCTCCACTGGATAGCGCTCTCATCCTCCAGCCCTGTCCATCTGTTCTCGAGGTAGCTCTTTACTATCCTGAGCAGGTACGGGGCTATTCTTAACTTTCGCAACTTCTCAACTATCTCGCCCCAATCCGCAGTGTTGAAAGCGTTCCGAACATCCAGCGTTACTATTTCACAGATCTTCTTGGCCCTTAGCCTCCCCAGCTGTCTAGGTTATGCGCCTTATCGCTCCTACCGTGGATCTTCCTTGTCCGATAACCCTCCCTTCTCTTTAGTGTCTATATGAGGACGGTTCGTCTGGTGGCTTGTCCCCTTTCTTTATCAACACCAGTCTTGCCTTCTTCCATCTCTCGGGGAAGTTTCCCCTTTCCAAAGCGCGGATTCATAACCCATAGGATAACCCTAGGTTGTTCTTCCGCCACCAGCTTTACTATTTCCGGGGGGGATTTCATCCGGTCCTGAAGCCTTTCCGCTCTTGAGCCTACCACACGCCTCCGACATTTCCTCCGCGGTAAAACGGGGAACTTCTCCCACCTGCGTTGGTCTCCATATTATTTCGTCCCTTTCTAGGGATAGGGCATTCACGATCTCCACCATCTTTTCGGCTGGTATAGTCGGAGCAGGAGCTTTCATGCGTCTTGTCGCAATCTTGAACCCATCCCCCACACGTCCCTATCTATGTCTTGGCACAACTCTTTCCATTTGTCATTTTTTGACTTCTTGATTGCGTCTCTTAACCTCTTCTTTGTCTTCCGGTAGTGTTGTATGGCCGCGTTCTCCTCTTGCACTCCTTGTCTCCTGTTTCCCCTAACGTATCTCCTTCTGGCCGCAACACACTCCCCTCTGAGATCGAAGATTTCTTTGGTCCAATATACCAAGCCGTTTGGTCTTATAACTCTCCTCCTCGACATTGCTTGATCGCAGGCTCTAGTAACTCCCCTGATTAGGTCCTCCTCTGTTGCAGCGTTACCACCTGTCACCTGTTCTTTAAGAGCTCTCTTGACGATACCTCTGTCCAACCGGCCTAACTTCCAGCGTTTTCCCTTTATCACCGATGTCTGTTGACCCATTTCGTATTCTATATATCGATGGCCGCTCAATGTTTCTTCCAAGAGAACCATCCAGTTGCTAATCCTCCTCACTGCGCCTGTTGAGGCCAGCGTTATGTCTGGAATATAGCTCACGAATGTGAACGTCGCTCCCTCGTTTATGACCTGTAGGCTGATCTGGGCTGACCACTCTACTATTATATTTCCTCGGCGGTCTGTGGACTCCATTCCCCATTCAGGGGAAATAGGAAAAATAATTTTTGCTATTAGCTACCACTACCGAGAATTTTCGCAGAGAGAAAAGTTGGGCATCTCGTCAAAACGAAGCTACTCACGAAAATTCAGCCTGTTACTATTCATTAAAAAAAAGGGGGCGATGTACTGTGGACTATAACCTATTACGTTATTTAAGAAAAATGGGTCAGTATAAAATTATCTGCATATTAGAGATGCAAATTAAAATTGTTCCCTATGCACAATGATTAAATTATCACGATGTGTGCAATGGATTATAATTAGTGAAGTGTCCCAGATTCCTAGGTCTAATTATAACTAAATATTTGTACCTATTATAAGCTAGTGACATAATATGCATAGCCGATTAAAATATAACACTTCATTTAAAATACAAAATACCTATACACACTTTATATCTGTCAACCGTTTCGTGTATAAACGAAAGCAATCTCTAAAAATAGACCTCTATTTTGACTTTAGTATTTGTAAGTACATGCAGTATGTTTCCTCTTTAAATGGAATCATATGAGACATGATGCGGATTCACAAGAGCCGGTTTATATAACCTGTACATACTTTGTAAAATCCAGTCTTATTCTTAAAAAAAAAAATTGAAAAAAAAATTGAACCGCCTTAAAAATGATAGCAAAAAATTATGAAATGAAATTTCATCGTCACCGAGTTAACTGAACCTTATTACCTAATATCGATATTAAAGTCGATTAAAAATACGTTTGAATTCATTATTTTTTAATTTTTACACCGACTTAATATCGATATTAGGTAATAAGGTTCAATTAACTGGGCGACATGACGGTGAAATCTTATTTCATAATTTTTAGCGACCTTTTTTAAGGAGGTACAATTTTTTTCATTTTTTTTTCTACCCTTTTTATTGGTCTCTTTATTTACCTCCCACTTACTAAAATATTCGTCGTTGTTACTTTTCAAACTTTACCATTAGACCCGTTATCAGAGAAACCTGAAATTACTTTGTATCAAACTTTACGCAGATCTGCAAAAATATTGCAATTATTGCAGCCATATTGGATTCGACATTTTAAATTACTAACTTTTGATATCAAATTCGTTATCAGCTACTCCTAAAATACCTAATTATGACCTAATTATCAATTTTAAATCGACCGAATGTGAATTTTTTATCACAAAATTAGATTTAATGAAATTAGATACCACTAGTAGTCGGGGAACCCTCCCTAGCTGTACGTTAGACCAACCTAAAAAAAAAAAATCTTGTCATATTTTATGTCTCACCCTGAAAAAATGTTTCTTTTTATGTAAAAGAAGAAATGCTTCTTTGATTAAAAAAAAAAATGAATTTTAAAAGGTGCTACCACGCTCTAAAGTACGATATTTCAATCATTTTACGTTATCTACAAAAATTAGGCTGCGGGCTTCATCTAATATATGATTTTTAGTGCCAAAGTGGTTTTTCACTTTAAATATTATATAAATAATTGAAAATTATCGAGTAAAATTTTTTTGTAAGAAACCCGACAAAAAAAAACTACTTTAAAATGTTAAAAAATGGACAAAGAGAAAATCTCATATAAATCTGCTTTAGGCCTGCCGAAAATACTTTTTCAATATATTCCAAAACATATCTAAACCAAAATTTACTATAATTACTTGCAAGCGAGCAGAAACTAGAGTGCGAAAATTAAAGTTTTATTTCACAATTTTACTAATAAAAGCACCAAAAATATATATGTGTGTGGAAAAAATGTATGCATAAATTTTAAAGTTGTCAATGATTCTGCTGAATGTCAAATTGCGTTGACTTCTCGATTTAATAATGTTATTACAATAGATGAAGAACAAAAACAAGCTTTACTGTTAACCCAAAGTGCAGAAACAAAGAAATGTGCAAAAACAAAAAAAATATATAATAAATTAAAAAATTATTATTAATAATAATAATTTACAATGGTGAATAACTTAAACAAATTCGAGCCTATCCTTAAAAACCAGGGCCTCAAAAAACAATATTTTCTATATTTAATATAATTTTCCAAAAAAAAAAATATTATTTAAGTAACTTCATTAGTTATTTACAATTTTAATGATATATGTTTGGTGCTTTTATTAGTAAAATTGTGAAATACACCCTGAAAACTTTAATTTTCGCCCTCTAGTTTCTACTCGCTTGCAAGTAATTATAGTAAATTTTGGTTCAGATATGTTTTGGAACATATTGAAAAAGTATTTTCGGCAGGCCTAAAGCAGATTTATTTGAGATTTTCCTTTTGTCCATCTTTTAGCATTTTAAAGTAGATTTTTTTATCGGGTTTCTTACAAAAAAATTTTACTCGATAATTTTCAATTATTTATATAATATTTAAAGTGAAAAACCACTTTGGCACTAAAAACATATATTAGATGAAGCCCGCAGCCTAATTTTTGTAGATAACTCAAAATTATTGAAATAGCGTACTTTAAAGCGTGGTAGCACATTTTAAAATTCATTTTTTTTTTTTAATCAAAAGAGCATTTTTTCTTTTACATAAAAAGGAACATTTTTACAGGGTGAGACATAAAATATGACAAGATTTATTTTTTTTGGGTTGGTCTACTGTACGTGCATCCCCCCCCCCCCCCCATCCCCCGACCCTTGGAGGTAATGTTTTTCATAAAGATTACAGCCTAAGGAACAATTTAAGACTTGTCCTAAATAAAAAAAAACTGACTGTACTTTCAAAATGGCGGCCATACGTTAAAAAAGCTGTTGCCAATGTTGTTTTTGTCATTTAACACAAAAACTTAAAAAGATGGACAAAAACGTGCATAAAATGTTCTACAATTTTGTTCCTATACAATATTTTGATAGGAGTTACCATTTTCCAGATAAATGAGTCCAAAATTAAAAAAACATGGAAATTCATATATCAGTAAATCATTTAGAGGAAATAACTTTGACAATCACTGTAAGGCATATAATATAACTTTATATTATTAACATAACACAAAATAAAATAAACTGAAAAAAAATTAATAATAATAATAATAGTATTATAATTTGCAGACATTTATCTCGAAAATGGTAACAATGGGTTATGAATAGTTAAAAGTGTTGATAGTGACATCTTTTGAATTCTGCTGGCTCATTCCAATAAAATTAAATGTATATTACTCTTTGATACCGGATTTGGCAATAAAAGAAGGCTTATTGACACATCAGCATTAGCAGAAGAGTATGGACCTCAAAAATGTTCGGCATTACTGGGCCTTCATTCATTTACTAATTGCCATTAGGCAGAAATGTGGTTACAAATATTTGTATTTATCAATTGAAACTAAAGTTGTTTTTTCTTCGATTCCACCATCAAGAACTTGTCTTATCGAGCATATTAAAAGGAGTGTTTACCAAACGCGTATTTGGCGATTAGCCGATGAAGGTATTCACAATATTCCAAAGCCTTGGAATGATTATGGATGGCAAGAAAATGGAGAACCTCTTTGGTGTTCGGCAGATAAAATACTGCCTCAATCGCTTACTGAAATTCTTCAAGAGATGATTCCAAATCAAATCATAACACGGGTCTACAAAAAAAAAAAAAAAATTCTGCTCCAAGGACTAAACCTATCATGCCTTAAGTATTTTTGTATGCTGACTCCGAATTTTCAATTAAAAAAATTTTTTACCGCGTAGATTTTGAGTAAATCCCGGTCTTTATTGACAAAAAACCGTATGTTGACGATAAAAACAGGAATTTATTCGAAATCTATGCGGTAAAAAAATTTTTAGATTGAAAATTCGGATTCAGCACACAAAAATACATAAGTAGTGATAGGTTTAGTTCTTGGAACAGATTTTTTTTTGTAGACCTGTGCACAGATCCACAAAAAAAAAAATTTAAACTAATCATGAGCGTTCCAAAATTCTAAGTAAAATATTTTAATATTATTTCATGTCAGACACAAAACCCAAAAATGCTTTTATCAATTTCTAGGGAAGTTGTGTGAATCTGTGAATCTTTTTTACCAAATCGATTCCTATCGAATCGATTGCTGTCCTCTCTATTGTATGGTAGCATCAAAAGCTCTCTAGAAGAGGTGGTGACGGCGATTCTATTCAAATTATATAATTTATTAAGTAGAATATTGCATAATTTTAATGTACTTATACCTAATCAGCAGTGATCGGAATTTTGGGTTTAACTTCAAGTGCGTCGTTACAGGGATTTATTAAAATATGCATACATTTTCAGGTGTACATATAGAGACATGTATTCTATTATGCCAAAATAAATTAGAAACTCATAAGGTAAGTTCGCATTACATTTAATTTCGATTTATTTTGTAAGAAAGAACAAACATACATTTAATTTCTTGGTGTAAAATTGTATATACCTATGTGCGCCACTGGAATTAAACCCAAATTCCAATCATTGCTAATCAGTAAATTGTATTATTTGAACGATTCCATTTTATTGATTGAATGAATGACTTGTTACAAGTCTTATCTCTTCATTCAAATAGCTCGAGAGGGATTTTTCTATGAAGACAATTCAGAGATAAAATCCATTAAAACGCTAGGTAAATAAGAAAAAGTGCATCGAGAGAAAAACCATTTTCTGGAGAAAGCGTCGTTAGTAATCTGCGGTAAGTGCAGCCTTGGACTTTCTTAGCTATCAAATATCTCATACATCTTATTGAACCCACCTGAGAGTGGAAGACCACACACGAACAAGAGAGAACGCGACTGGTGCTCTTAATATATAAGTTGGTGTCGCGTCACTCAGACGCTGTGTGGTAGGTCCTTTTACAGGACCACCGCCGAGACATACCTTGCAATTTGAGAAGAGTTCATAGAAATCGCTTATGTCAATTCCAAATAATATTTGCACAAATATAAAAAAAAACACAAGTCGGTTAAAAATAAATCCATAATGAATGTTGTGAACTTTCAAAACTATAATACAATCACATATAGTAGGAGAGCTGGCAAACATTATGGTGAACGATAAGATTCAAAATTTTCACTGATGGCAGTCTATTCTTTGGTCTTTGGATATGTCAAAACCGATCGTCTGCCGTTCCAAAGTGGCAGCATTAACTTGGGGGGGTGTATTCAAAAAGGTTTTAGTGAACCATATTGTTCAAGAAAAATTCTTGCAGGGGTGACTAATATAGTTAGTCTAGATGGCATTTCTACCCAGGCAGACGATTTTTCTGGTAGCATTATCATAGCAGACGCAACTCAAAATGGCAAAAAATCACATTTCGGTGAACTATTTTGTTCAAAAATAATTTTTGCGTCCTTCGATTTGTCTACTTATGGTTTAATAAATAACGAATCGGCAGACGACAAAATCGGTAGCATTGCCCTAGCAGACGCTGTCAAAGTGACAGATCCGGTTTTGATGAACGACATTTATCAAGAAAAATTGTGTAAGGAATGATAAATACAACAACTCAAGATTATATTCTCGCCCAGGCAGTCAATTTTTTTCGTAGCTATGTGTATGGCAGACGCCTGTCAAAGTGGCAAAAATCACGTTTCGGTGAACTATAGTGGTCAAAAATAATTTTTGCGTCCTTCGATTCGTCTATCTATGATACAATAAATAACGAATCAGCAGACGAAAAAATCGGTAGCATTTTCCTAGCAGACGCTGTCAAAGTGAAAAATTTTAATTTTTTTTTCTATATAAATAGGTTTAGAATGTTGCGACGAAATTTTAAGTTTGAATAACAAAAATCTGCCTGTAGGTCGGTTATCTATTATAAAGTCATACAAGTTGTCCGCCAGAATTTTGATACTTCAAACTATCAGGATGGAAATATATTTAATATCCCGAAGGGTCCATCGATTTTGGGAAACTTTAAAGATGTATTCCCCTCGGATTCCATAATTAGTTTCTATGGTACAGGAGCAAAAGCATATTCCATGCAATCTGTAGGTAGCGAGTTAAAAAAAGACCATCTTTTTGTTACTTTTCAAATAATATTTATTTGTTTATTGCGATATTACCATATTGTGATACTACCTTGTAGGTATATAGGCATTTTTATATATCAGAGTTTATGTTTTTTGTTAAGTAAGGATGTTGATTTTTTTTAAAATGAATATTTAAGGTATAAGTTGCTTGTGATATCGTATTTAATCTTCCTTTTGGTAATATAAGTTACTGTTATCAATAAGTCGTTTGTATGTTCCTTACGGTATAGCCATATATGATAGATTGATATTCTTATGGCTATACATATTATTTGTTACTTTTAGATTATTATGTTCTGAAAATAATGTATTCTAGGCTTTTTGTTATGTTATTTTTTATTTGTATAGAAGTAATAAATCTATTGTTTAAAGTCAGATTTTTATTTTATTCGCACAGGAAATATAACGAACGAACTGTCACCGATTTTTTGTATGCAGAAAAATTCTTTGTTTGAAAACTGCTGTCTAAGGAATCGCTATTTCCACATACCATCAAAGAGGGTAATTTGATGATGGGACGAAAGTAACGGGGTGGCCGTGGCGGTGGTCGATGGCAAAATGTTTTGATAATTTTGCTTCTCGTACACACCCTTGATCACAATTTTATTTCTTTAGCCAATTTAATATGGGGTGGGGTAGCGGCAGTGGCTGATGTCAAAAAAAAATTGAGACCTTTGGTTCATTTAAATAGTAGGGTGGGGATGGCTGATGCCAACAAATTTTTAAGACCTTGGTTTCTCGTACATACACTAAATCCCAATTTTATTAATTCTTACTTGTTTGCTTTGCCTATTTAACCCTATTTGCCCCCAACCCTTCGACAATATAATCTAGTTCCAGATCTCGTTACAGTACATAGATACACCATAAATCAATATCTTAAACAGTTCCAGAGTAATTGTGCGCACAAAAAAGATTACAGACAGACCTACAGACAAATTTTTGTTGTTCAAACTTAAAATTTCGTCGCAACATTCCAAACTTTTTATATAAGAAAAAAAAATTACAATTTTTCACTTTGACAGCGTCTGCTAGGTAAATGCTACCGATTTCTTCCTCTGCCGATTCGTTATTTATTGTATCATAGATAGACGAATCGAAAGACGCAAAAATTATTTTTGATCACTACATCAGTTCACCGAAACGTGATTTTTGCTACTTTGACAGGCGTCTGCCATACACATAGCTACGAAAAAAAATCGTCTGCCCGGACGAGAATGTAATCTTGACTTGTTGTATTTATCATTCCTTACATAATTTTGCTTGATAAATGTCGTTCATTAAAACCGGATCTGTCACTTTGACAGCGTCTGCTAGGGCGATGCTACCGATTTTTTCATCTGCCGATTCGTTATTTATTAAACCATAAGTAGACAAATATAAGGACGCGAAAATTATTTTTGAACAATATAGTTCACCGAAATGTGATTTTTTGCCATTTTGAGTTGCGTCTGCTATGATAATGCTACCAGAAAAATCGTCTGCCTAGGTAGAAATGCCGTCTAGACTAACGATATTAATCACTCCTACAAAAATTTTTCTTGAACAATATGGTTCACTAGAACTTAAAATCACCCCCTTTTGAATACACCCCCCAAGTTAATGCTGCCACTTTGAAACAGCAGACGATCGGTTTTAACATACCCAAAGACCAAAGAATGGACTGCCATCAGTGAAAATTTTGAATCTTATCGTTCACCATAATGTTTGCCAGCTCTCCTACTAATATTTGTTTATAATTGTACCTACCTCATGAATCTAATTGAATAAGTTAGCAATTATATTCGTAATTATGTATAATGATTACAAGCAATATATAGACAAGGTAAAATAAAAATAGCATTTAGCTTTGAACTTGGCATTGTTTCCGGTCTAAAACGAAATAACTAAATTAGACGCAGTATATAAATAGAAAACTATTTCCTCCTTCAGCAAAAGTTGGGTATTCAAAATCAAGTAGCATCTGCAGCAAATAAATACTTTGAATAAACAGTTCCCAGAAGACAGTGAACAATATTTATTTAAAAAAACTACCAAGTACATCTAAAGCAAATATAAAATATGTTGTATGACAACCATGGACTCAAGCATCTTTTGTTTTGTTTATAGAATAAGAATCATTATATACATTGAAATCTATTTTTACATGCAAATTATCGTGCGAAATATTTGCCAAACGTCCCATCATGAGAGATTCACAGCGATGGGTATTAACTTGAAATAAAAATGTAAATTTCAACTGCAGGCAATTCGTTTCCCCTTTGAATATGAGAAAGGATATATATCTTTTCTCGGTAAAGATAAATAATAGTGTAGGCAAGATCTGACGAAATCACCATAAATCATATTCATTAATTATTTAAAGCTTTACGACAGCTTTATTTTCTTCGGTATGCATGTAGGAAAGTCATATATTAAAATCAATTATTATAATACTTGCCAATATATATATGTTAAAATAACAATGCGTTTTGTAGGCAAATAACACCAGTGCCCATGTTAGATGAAATATGCAGAATGTTTGTAAAATATCATCCAACTAATAGTTTTAGTTCAAATAATGAAAGTGTGCCAAGTTAATAATCATACCAACAGTTATTGGTATCGTTATTAAAATGGATTTACTTCTCAAAATATAATAAAGATTAATAACAAATAGATAGATTCTATTGGTCATGAAATGCACCGTGGTGATTTGACATATGTCAATCGTTTGAGTAAATGTAACAAAAACAATTTGTAAAACCGCTACCCAAGGAATCACTACTTCCACATCCAGATTCTCTATCCAAGTCACTCACAACGAAAAAACATTGTATGTGGAAATAATTGTTTATGGAACTTTAATAATATAATATTTGAAATCATTTACCCCAAAAACCCACAAAACGATAGCCCACATCGGTACTGGGGTGGGGGTGGTAACAGGGGGGTGGTAGTGGAAGTGGATGAAGTAAAAAAATATTTTGAGGTTTCTGGTTCTGGTTCTAAATCACAATATTTTTTTATCCCCTTTAATAAGGGGGTGGGGTGGTAATAGGGGTGGCTAATGCCAAAAATTTTTTTGAGACGTTAGCTTCTCTTGTATATACTAAATACCAATTTTATGGACTCTTACCTGCTTTATTTACCCATTTACCCCAAATTTACCCCAATTTACCCCCCAACCTTTCGTCGGAACAACATGAAAATATAATCTAGTTCCAGATCTCGTTAAAGTACATATGTGTACCAAACAAGTCAATATCTTAAATGGTTCCAGAGTAAAAGTGCACACAAAAAAAGTTACAGACAGACCGACAGACAGACCGACAGACACAAATTTTTTTTCGCTCAAACTTAAAATCTCGACGTTTCATGACATTTTAAGCCTATTTGAACAATAAAATTTTTTTTGTCGTTACTACACTTCCACTGGATGTGGAAGTAAAACTTACAATTTTACATAAAAATGTATATAACAAACACAACACAATATTGAAAATTTAACTAATACCATGAAATAATAACCTTTATTGATATTTAATGACGTACCGCATCTCATCGCTGTATCACAGAAGCTACTGTAGAGTTTCACCTTCGAAAGGCCATAGCTTTATATGAGCTTTTTTTCACATTTTTGTATGTAGAATCTGCACCAGATGTTTGTCATTGATATTTCCGGGAACCCTGTATAATTTATAATTGCTCTCTTTTGAATAGTAAGAACTTGTTGGGCATGATTAGAGGTACTCTAGCTGATTAGACCATACATCATTAAACAATGAAATTAAATTTTAGTTTGCGTTATGCCATGTATTTTTTTTTTACAATAATTTGGTTGACAGTATGCCAATACAGCATAGGCAAGCGTTTGATTAGGTACAGTAATAAGAGCAAGCGAGAGCGAAGCAACTAGGCTATTCTTTTTTATCGTATAACACATCCTTCTCGTGCCACTTGCTTTCCCCACCACATGTGCGTGGGCAGCTCTGTCTGCGGGAAATGTAAAGAATTATTTGACTCGTTTTGAAAGTAAAACGGGTCAAATAATTTCAGTTATTAAAGCACGTAATAATATTACATATGCTGGACAGAGCCAACTACATCCGTCTTTTGAATAAATGGTACTGAAATTTTTAATAGCAATTTTCTTGATGCGCATGTCACTATTTGCCCCTCTTCTAGAGCATTGGTAGACGCCTTTAATGTGGGCGGTCAGTTAAGTCGTTGAAACTATGCAATACCTAATCCAGGACCTTCCGATACTGTATACGAACGCCATATCCCTCCAAGACAATATGCATGACCTTTTTTATTCTACGTTTTGCAACAATTTTCTTTGTTTTTTCTTTATGAGTTTATCTATGATTGATGTGTCATAGCCATTGTTGGTAGCTATTACTTTAAGTGTTCTGACTTCCTTTTCAAAGTTGGCTTTATTTAATTTTAAAGATAATAACCTGTGGACATAGCTATGGAAAGGTGACATTTTTATCTTCCAAGACTGATTACAATTTGCGTGTGTGAGAGTGTCAGTAAAAGTGGGTTTTCTATAGATATCGAGTTCTAAACCATGATCCATACGTGTCAATGAGATATCTAAAAAGTTTAATGAACATTGTTTCTCCATTTTTACAATGTACCCAATAGAAAAAATGAAAGGTGGCATAGTATATACTATGTAAAAGGTATTAGCAATTCTATTTGTAATAGATTAAATAAATTAGAAATTAATACAATATCGTCAAACAAAAATAACTTAGGTCGTTTATTAGTTAATAATAAAGAAAAAACAGAAGATATAGAAAAATCGGGGGTATATGAAATAAAGTGTGACGATTGCGATGCCCTATATATAGGCCAGAGTGGTCGAAGCATAGAAGTAAGGGTCAAGGAACATAAAAAGTCAATTTTAGATAACGTAAAATCCACGGGGTTTGCAGAACATTGTATTCAACAAAATCATTTCTTTAGCAATAGTAATGTTAAACTTTTACATAAGGTCAATAAAGGAGATAATCTAGATATGCTTGAAATTTTGGAAATAAAGAGGGCCCTAAAAAACCACAAAAATGTTACAAATACACAAATTATATTTGCAAATACTCCCGTACTAGACACTGTATTAAAATTATAATTAAGTAAGTTCCTAGTAAGATAATTAAGTTCCTAGTACCAGGTAGGATTAAATTTAATCAATTGCAATAAATGTAAATTAGCTATCATCCCATTCCAAGCTTATTGTAGGTAACAATGTGCATATATATTGTAAGCGGTCACTTTTAGGTTAGTTATTAAGACTCTTTGATAATGGTCGTGAGACCGAAACATATGTCAGAAAAATCTGAATAAAAACCAGGGAAACAAAATACCAAGTGTTTAGACACTGTAATACTTTATAAATCTGACACATCATGGAAAAATTAGAAAACCAAGCAGAAAACGATTTTAACAATATAAAAAAATGGTTAGACTACAATTTACTAAAATAAATTATAGTAAAACAAATTACTTACCATTCACAAGCTATTCAAATCACTTACCAAATTTTGGCCCTCTAAAAATTAAAGACACCTCAGAAATACCAGAAGTTACTTCTTTTAAATACCTAGAATTAAAATAGATCGACGCTTAAGATGGGATTTGCATGTTAATAATTTGACCAAAAAATTAAGAGGTTTATTATCCACATTATCAATTAGAAAGATAAAACCGGCACACACCAACGCTATGAAATATCAAGAAAAATGTCCATTATACTATTAGGAGACTTCAATGCACATATACTCCACACATGGCCTAACGAAAATGGAAACGCGCTGAAAAACCTGGCACACATGTTTGACTTAACAATAAGAAATACATGGAGCAAAAGTCAAACCTGCATTGACATCTGGAGTAATGGAAGCTCAATCACACAAATAGATCATATCCTGGTAAGCAGAGAGATAAGGGCAAGGATCAAGAAGGTTAAAGCAAAAAGGACAGCCGAAGAAAGCGCTAACACTGAACAGCAGCAAACTAAATATAGGGAGACCATGTTACAAGTAGAAAATAACAATCGAGAGGATCATAAAAAAAAACTAGGAAAGAAAAGGGAGGAAAAAAAAACATGCGTCATGTGGCTCTCGCTGCTGACAACAAGCATCACTCAAATCCAACCCAGCATCGTAAACCGAAGAATCAGAAGACTCAGTAACAGAAGATTTGAAGAAGCAGAAACAAAAAAAGGAGCATAAACACTCCATATCAAGACACAGCACATATTTCACACGAAGATTCAGAAGAGGCAGATGCCCAGAACCAAAAACGCAACAAAGGGAGCTTAAACGACACAATGCGGTAACGCATCTCATAAATACCTACACCTCCCATCACATATTCCTTTACCATGCGCCATGTGGCTCTCGCTGCTGGCAACAAGCATGACCTTAGTCCAACCCAGCGTGGACGTAGCAGGCCCAGCTGTATAACCCTGGGAGTGGCAGCAATGCCTACCGCACACTGGTAAATCAATCACATTCTCGTGTTGCGCGAATGGCTTTGCAACCACAGCCATATACTACGAGTATAGATAGACAGATTATCCACATTCAAATACTTAAGAACTTATCTAGATGTTGCCCACTTGCATTGGTTCAATCTCTACTGTCTTATGGCTTATGGTATTATTAAAACAATTACTATCCAAGAATGTATAATGCGAATTATTTACGTGAAAAACCTGGTGCATCGGGTAACTTTCCGAATTGCCCGTACATAGCTACGCCTCTGGTCTAAATGTTGGTTTTGGCATTTTCCTCATTTCTCTTTTTCTTAGGCCGTAGCTCCACGAGGCGTCTCGTCATAGACGCATACAAGAAATGAATACGCTACACTGCTGCTTCGTAAGATGATATGCATTTGAAAACACAGGGTGCTGCATATAAGCGTACAGCATAGGCGTAATTCGGAGTGAACAATGGTAGACCCACCCAATATTTTGAAAGAGCATTAAATTGTTTAAGGCAAATCTGGCGAATTCCGAAATTCTTCCGGAAAAAATAATAAGTATGACAATTACACCAATTAAGTCAAACGTTTTCAATACAATTAGGCAGGGGCGGATTTCCTGTCTATGGTTTAACTTTTTGCAGCATTCGCTTTCCCTCAGTCATTTGGGTTTATAGGGTTATCGTTTAGGAATTACAGGGTTCGCATTGCTTCCATCTATTGGGTTATCTGTGAAAAATCCCTGCCTACCCAATAAAAATGCTGAAACTACGCCAATGGTGTACAGCTTATGATGTTGCGTCTAATACCGTCTATGACGAGATGCGTCGTGGAGCGACGGCCTTACTGGCACTTTGTGCCACATGTATTTTCTTCACGTTCGTGAATATACAGATTCGGAAAGTGTTGGTTTTGGTATTGCACTAGTTTCAACGACCGCTCACAATAAAGGTGTCTACCAGTACTCCAGCAGAGGGGCAAAGAGTGACACGCCCCACCAAGAGAATCATGTACATCATTGTGATTACGATGTTTTACACGATAAAAAAGAATAGCGCAGTTTCTTCGCTTTCGCTTGCTCTTATTGTCATACCAAAACCAACACTTTCCGAATCTGTATTTCAGTATTGGCCATTTAACAAGTATACATCCGATATAAATGTAGATACATAGTTTATTTACGCATGCAGTTAATCCTAAGAAATCCATCAGTACTATATTAGTGCATTTCGATATTTAAATATCGTTTAGATCGGGAAAATATATTATTAATAGTTATTACACATTATTGTTACTATCAGCTGTAAAAGAAAAAATTGAATTTCTTTATTTATCGCTTTATTACTTATTGATATTACTTTTCATCATCAAATAGTAATTTATTGCCAATAGTATCGTTAAATTGTCAAATAAAATTTATTATTAATGTTTGAATTGCAAGTGTTAATTTCCATATTTTTAATCTCATCTCATGGAGAGACATACACGAGGCATTTCGTATACTGCATAATACACATACTTTTTGGGGAGAGGAAATTGTTTTTCTTCCGAAAATTGTTCAATTAGACACATCTCAATGGACAAATGTCAATAGGCCTGTTATTAGCCTTAATACTGGTTTGCTGAGATCGAGTAACTCTTTTACTCTCTTTTAGGAATTGGTTATACAGTTTTTCGCTAGTCTTTAACCTGAAGTTAGACTCCAGTAGGGGGGATTGTTTCGTCCTCTAATTTTTTGTTTTTTTTTCGGGGAGGGGAAACCCACACGGGCTGCCCATCCCAGCTTGGAAAGGGTTTGAGTGTCAGCCTCTGACTGACTAACACCTCTCCTCCTAGGGCTCGTCTGTAAAGAATGCTTCGAGGACACTCCTGGGCTTGTTGTGCTCTCCCTGTCTTTGTTTACACTGTCCATTTTAATATTCATTGTCACTGCCACTGACAAGGTGATACAGGTCTGAAAATGGGCGAGTTTTAATGGTTTTCGGATCTGTTTGTATTTGCCCGTAGAAATTATATCTTCTGCGGTCCAGCACCTCGCAGTCATGTATAATATGTCCTACAGTTTCTGGTACCTTACCACCCAGTCTGCAGTTAAGGTTGCCAGTAAACTTTCCGATTAAGTGCAGGTACTTCTTAACGGGAAAGTGCCCCGTCAAAAGACCTGTTATGGTTCTCAACTGGATTCTGTTCTTTGTGAGCAGTTCTTCAGTTTGTCTTGAACATGGTCCATTAATAAATATTTTCCCATGTCGATTTCCTGGAATATCTCTCCAGTAATGGTTATGTTTACTCTTGACCCAGCCTTTAATTACCCTTCTGGCTAGGCCTTTTGTGATGCCCAGCGTGGGTTCTGGACCATAGAATATGTCGGCTGTTCCTTGTCTAGCAAGTTCATCGGCTTTTTCGTTGCCCTCAATACTGGTATGTCCCGGCACCCAGAGTAGTCTTACTCTGTTCCGCTCACCCAGAATTTTAGGCTCTTCATGGCAGTTCCAAACCAGTCTGGAAGACACTTTGTTAGAGGCTAGTGCCTTAAGTGCCGCCTGACTGTCTGATGCAATTGAGATCTTGTGACGTATACTCTCCGGTGAGGCCGGAAAGTGGTCACTTTTGACACCTTAGCAACGGTTCGGTTGCTCGGGCGCCACCTTTACAATTTTTTACGTGGGGCAAAGGTCCCACACTAGCCTCTTAGCACAGCCTGTTGCAGTAGGGCTGGGGTAGCTACAGTGGAGAAAAACAGGAAATTCCAGTGGGTCAATTGGGATGTATCAAACTTTCACACACACACACACAGTAAAACGCATAATTCGGTAAATAATATCTATTAATTTCCTATAACCTACAATATCAACTTTAAATTAGTCTAAAGCTACTAATATATACCAGACAGTACCCAGGCTATGATATGACTATCGTGCAGTTACGGTGCGGTTACAGCGATGTTACTTATGGCAGGCGGGTTATGGTTAACGGCGCGAAAATGACAAGGTGACGGGTTACGATGCAGGTGACGAAAAGCGGTTAGGTTATGTACAGTCGTCGGATACCAGGAAGGAGCAAGCAAACAATAACTAATGCAACAATAAGAAAAATGGCTACTCTAGGTGTCAGGCTTGGCTAATACCAAGAACCCTAAAGCTGAAAAGAGATGTATGATTAGTTAAGACAAGACGGCGTTCTGCAGCTCCTAACCTGAAAACAGTTAAAAAATAATAATTTGGCCACGTCCCGATTTCTCCGCATTAGCAGATCCTACGAAGACCTCGGAGACGCTTTCTCTGTGCCCAAAGGGTAAGCGCACTAGCACATATTACGAATACCCTGGGTACACCGAAGTCAGCCACGCTAGCACGACTGTTGGCACCTGGGTGTGAGCTCGTACCCTGGACCTGAAATTGGGTGAGCGTCTTGCTTTCTCCGCATTAGCAGATACTACGAAGACTCCAAAACGCTCTCTCTATGGACACAGTTTGCGTGCACTAGCAGATATTACACGCACCCTGGGCACACAAGAGTTACCAGACAGCAATTAGAATTAAAGGCCCTGATTTCTCCGCATTAGCAGATACTACGAAGACTCCAGGAACCTCTACTTTATGACCATATTATTCTTACTTATATCCTCTAGTTGCTCCTGGCGCGTCTGGTTGAATACGGGGCGGTACACCGACTGACTTCTGGACTGTCACGTCCACCTGCTTCGGAAGCTCGTGAGGAACTTAACTTTCGGTGCCGCTTTCAATAGCTAGTAGGCTCGTATCCCTTCTCTCGCCCGGTAGTAGGAGAAGTGAATGCGCGTAGGCCATGAGCGGTGTAGAGGGAACTTGTGAAATTTTCGTTACAATGAATTTTTCGGACAGTACAGTTTCGTGAAATGGTAGATTTTAAGAAATATTGACAGAGTCCGAAAAGTTGGACTTGAAATAATTTACGAAAATATTCACTTACGCTTGACGGCTGGTCACGGGTGGGCACCTCTGCTCGCTGCTACTGCTTCGGATCGACTGCCTGATGCCACCTAGAGATGTGTCGTTATCTCAGTAACGCTATTTTGTCGCGGTATTTTTAGGTAACGTACCGTCGCGCTACTAAATGCTAAAATAACCGGTTACTCGGAGCGAACGGTTGGTGCCTGATTGCGCCTGCACATAACGTTGCCTGTCAACGTTACCAGCGACCAACGCTTGTAAACTTTAACCAGCGACAAGCTGAAAAGATGCAATGCCGTACCAGAGTAACGAGCTTAATGTTAAGCTCTTTACTGTGGCCCAACTAAAATAAGATAGGTTTATATATAGTGTTGCCAAGCGTTGTATAGTTATTCAACTTTTGCATCTTTTGACCTGGCTGTGTATAATTTTCTATCCCTAATAAAAGTCTGTAAAATTTGGTAGGTATGTTTTCAGTTTGTCAGAAAAATTAGAAGTTTGTTAAATTTTTATTTAAAATATGTGAGAATTTACTGCACAAATTTTAGGGCCACAGAAATGTGGTATCACTTTTCGAATTTCAAATCGTCGATATACCGGTTGCATATCTAGTGTTTACCATAGATAAAATACCAGTGTTTACTTTTACTGTTTAGTAAGAAAATGTAAAAACCTAATAAACCTATATAACTATAAATTAACAAGCGCTCCCTGTGCAATGTGCATTGGCGAAGCGCGAATAAGCAACTGCATAGGATAGATTACGTTACATTACATATCCTACCCTCCGTTTCTGAGTTTGGAAAATACCACACGTTACACGACAAACGCGATCTCTTCTACTCAGTAGGCGCGATTGATAGAGCGAGCCGGATCATTTTATTTCTGTCGCGTCGTTCCAAAGTAGCGGTATTTTGTCGCGGTATTTCTCTGGAGCGATCGCGATTGTAACGCTACATGAGTGGAACCGCTTTTCCCATCTCTAATGCCACCGTGAGCGCGGATTTTCTCTTCTGTGCAGGTGGGGGTTTAGTGCGGGAATGTAATTTTTACGCGATAATAAATGCGGGGTACTTGTTTGGGCCTCGGAATTTGCTTCATTACAATCTACTGGTTGACATATCGTCGTTTAACATTCTCGCGCACACACTCAAGTATAGCCAGAATTTATGTCTGAAATACAGTGGAATGCTGTCCAAGAGAGACACTTATACTCGCTCTTGGCTTTTCACCATGTATTCCTGCTCGAGCTCCTGATTCCATCCTGGACCTGTCATTGTACCAAGCCAGGCGTTTGCGTAAAGCGTCAGGAGCACCTGTCATCCAATCCTCCTATCTCCAATGGCAACAGTGAAGGGCTTGTTGAGTGTAATTTTTGGAGGCATGTAGTCCGACCTCATACTCAATAGAGGATCCGCTACAATGTTTATTATCCTCATGTGCCCCGAGTTGCCCCCAAGAGGAGACAGGTTCTGAGAATTTTGTAGCCTGTACGCTCCCATTCTGACCTCCCCCTGAATCACAAGACTCAGTGGAGGGAGGTCCAATAGGATCTCCATGGCTGCTGTTGGGGTGCTTTTCATTGCCTTTACTTGCCTCCCCCGTTGTGTGATATTTTGCTATCATCATTTACAATCTCATTCCCATTTATTCCTTCATGCCCTGGTTCCCACACTCATAGTAACCCTGTGCCAGATGTTTTACTGTTTGTAGACATTTCCATAGTCAAACTTAGACTCACCCTCAGCTGTCTGAAAGTATATAAATTCTTGTTCCTTGTGTGCCTTTTTTTTTATTCTCGAGCGCAAAGATCTATGGCGTAAATTTCCGCCTAGAAGATGATGGGAGTGTAATATATACTTTTAACAGCTTACATCTTGAACCATATAGGTACTCCGGCGCCACCTACTTCTTCATTCATCTAAATGGACGTTATATATTTCCTTCCTAAAAAAGATTATTATAGAATACGTTGAACTTACATAACCTAAGCATTAGAAATAATCATGTCTTAGGGCCGTTACTTTCTGTCAACGTTAAACTTTAACCGTCTGCCAAATCATTGAAAGTACAAATGTTTCCATGGTAACTGAATTGGTTTGACCCACCACCGATAATGTTTAATCGGGACTGAAAGTAACGGCCCTTATACTTCAAAACAAGCAAGGGTTAAAGCATAAGATTTCGAAACGAAAGACAGCAAGAACAGAAAAATTGCTCCATACTTGTTTGAAGGTCGAGAAGGTGTACGAGTTCTTCACTTGCTGCCAACTACGGCGGCATCATCTGCAAATAATAAAATAGTACCCATCGCTAGAGAGAAATAGGGAAACATTAAAAAACGCAATATTTGATTTAATGCTCTTTTAATAATTACTATTACAAATAACTCAAATTACTAAAACAAGTTTCTTTGAATAAAAATATAAACTATAACGATTGCATACAGTCCATCTAACTGTATTACTTTGTCCAGGTGCGTGACAGACCACTTTCATTTCTAAAACATGTACTACAAAGTGGTTTAATATTTTTAACGTAATAAATAATAGATTTTCACATCAAAAGAAGATAGGTTTATTTACAGTCATTAATATAAACATTTATAATAAAATCGATCAATATTTTAACACACATCATGTTATTTAAAATTAATGAGCATCGTCTATAATATAACTAAATAATATCCCACGTATCTATACGTGATATTAACCAAGGATGTACAGGGTGTCTCAGAATTTCGTTAACAAGTCCTATCTGGCTTCTTGCAACCCTTAAAAAAAAACTGTTTCCGATTTTTTTTGTTTTTACACTACAATGGAATCCCCCACTTCATTTTAAATATTGTAGTATGACATTTTTAATTTTAATTTAGGTTTTATATATTATTTGTATAATTACAGGTTATTAAAGTTTCAAAAATAGCCTGAAAACTGATCGGCAGATTTCAAATTTCATTAAGACATGATATTTTGTAAAACAGAGTGGTAGTGGGGATGGAAGAAGTAAAAAAAGTTGAGGCCTTCGGTTCTTATATACACTAAATTACAATTTTATTTTTTTCACCCGTTTTAGTAATCGGGTGGGAGTGGTAAGGGGGGTGGCTAATGCTAAAAAAATTTATGAGACCTCAGCTTAATATATACTAAATATCAATTTTACGGACTCTTACTTGCTTGATTTACTTATTTACCCCCTATTTATCCCAATTTACTCAATATACAAAATATAATTTAGTTCCAGATTTCGTTAAAATACATACGTGTACCAAATTTCAAGTCAATATCTTAAACGATTTCAGAGTAATCGTGCGCACCAAAAAAGTTACAGACAGACCGACAGAACGATAGACAGAAATTTTTTTTTTTTGCTCAAATTGCTTGTTTTGCGCTACCACACTTAATAATAATTTATTTTTTTAAAAGAAAATGGAAATGAAAAAGTGGCAGAGAATCCCAGTAAGAAAAACGGAAAAATTAAGAAACACCACAAACAACATATAGACAATAAAATAGCAATTTCTCTTAAATTTTTGCCAAATATTTAGTAAAATTCAGGTCCATGCGTATGTGTTTAAAATATACTTTTCGATTAATTTATAAATCAAGTATATTTTTGAAATCACTTTGATTTTAAACTTAAAACTGTATTACGTAATTTTTCATGTAATGAGGAAAATAAATATTAGGATATATCTAACAATGCTAATAATACAAAGAGTCACTAATTAGACAAAAATGTTCTGTTCTCAATATTACCTTTTGACGCATTTGGCATACACAAAGAAAATATTTTTGATATACAGATTATACTAATTATTCAAATCAAAATAGCCTCTTAACTGAAGATAAACAATTGAATATTATAAGTATACCTGCAACTATTTACTTTTGACTCCAATGTTTATTTAAGTTCAGGTTCAAGTGCAGTGGCAATAAATAAAGTTTCCTGTTTTGGTGTTGCTTTGTACTTCCTCGAGTAGACCGTCCTTCGCAAATGCATTTTGAAGACAAACATTATTAATTTTATAAGTACACAATTACACATTTATATTTATATCAGGGTCAAACCGGACAAAATTTACGTTCAACCACGCACTGTGCTTGGCGCCTCCACGCCCTCCACCAATCTCGTGCAGAGGCATTTTCACTATCAAAAGAAAAATATAATGATAATAGAAGACGTAAATAAATAATTATAAGTAAAAACCTTGTGTTAATGATTTGTGCAATCGGATTTAGGTAAGGTGATGGCACAGGCCAATCTATTCTTTTGATGTAATATGCCCTTTATGAAATGACGAAAGTATGCGATATGTTGCCACATATATCCACAGAAATAAGATACCCGTACGACGTATTCATATATAGTATGTTTTTAATTTATCAGTTCTTGCATCGCGCGTGAAACTTGTGTACTGCACGATATAATACTTCACAATTTTCAGAAAAACTCACAAATTATGAATTGGGATAGACCTTCTCTTGCAGAGGTGGCAGAAGACACAAAATCCTCGATGTACAGTGGGACTACAACTAGCTTGAGAACCTTACCAAAATTCAGAAACTTGCACTGACCCACAAACAGGGTAGCACTTATGGGAAAATATCGCGTAGAGGTAAAAAATTCCATTGGTAAAATATTTGTTAAAATGTACGGTCGAGATAAAAAAAAATAGGCTACTTCCGGTTGGCTTTTCTTTCTTTATTTACGTGACTGACTATTAAAATGATATCAAATCATATTTATATAGAACATTGTCAGTAGTAGTTCAGTAAAAACTTGGTCTGCCTTTGTCCACATCGCCGTAACTCCCGGCACACCACCAAGAATATTTATTTACATTACTAGATGCGAAAGTTTACTTTTAGGTGTGAGGTGATTTTTGAATGGTCGAGGCGAAGCCGAGGCCTTTCAAAAAACACCGAACGCCTAAAAGGACTTTAGCATCGTGTAATGTATTATATTTTTTCTACTAGTGAGAGATATTATGCGATTTAATAATTGTTTCATGAAATTATTTGACGTTTTTAATAAATTTTATAGTTTGGGAGACTGTCTGTAAAAATTGTTTCCATTCCAAAGAAACGTTTACTTCATCGAGGTTTATGTTAAACATTTTATTTTCTGGTGGTTTCAAACTAAAATAAACAAATATGGCGATGAAAATGGGATACAAGAAGCAGCCAATTCCAAGTAACACAAGTAGTTGTATTTTGGTCATCATCATGTTACAGTAGCTAAAATGGATGACTATTTGGTTATAGTGGCGATTATTAAAACTGAATTATTACGTTCTCAAGACGTACTGGTGACGAAAATGGGGAATCATATCTTGGTCATCAAAACGCAACTGAAGCCAAATGACCATAACGCATGTGCGCATGTGTAACTCATTTGGCTCTCTTTTTGATTTTTGTGGCTGCTTTATTACTAGTTATGAAATGGCTCTTATGGCGAAAGGGGTGATGTATCTACTTCACCGTGACTAAATCATGACTTTTAGGCATGAAACAACGAGAACACTGTTATGGCCATCCTTTGACTTTAAGCAGGTGTTGTTAGATAAAATGGACGTATATTTTGTCTATCTTTAAAATTATATGAACATCATAATTGCATATATTGTCAATCAAGACAGTCAAATTTTATCGAATTTTTCTGTAAACTTATATAAAATCTTACTCATAAAAACAAAGGGGCCTCCAGAAGTCTCTAAATTCTAGGTATAATTAAATTCATTCGAAATATATACATATAAACATTTTGTAATTTCAAGAAGCACAATCGATGGTAATGTTATTAAAAGTTATTAAAATAATGAATTAGTAAGTCAAAACTTTATTTTATAGATATAATTAATAAAGTATTGAAAATAAACGCAATGGCCGTCGTTCGAGTTCTCTTGATTGATAGAAAATATGGCGGCAAGTTGTCATCATTTGGCATATTATTTCGCTAATGATGCTAGAAATAAACCAGAATATGACTATAAAAGATATAATAAACTTTTTTCGTCAAATGGCAAATTTAACCTGTCATATTTGCCAAACTATTACCAGAAAATTGGTTGAAATGGGTGGCGAGTTTTCGCATCAAAATACATGACATACCTCTCTTTTTTACGTTTGTTTTGACTGCCTTTGCGTGGAACGGGTTACTTTGTATTTTGACCTTTGTTTCTCCAATGTTTTTACATTTCCTTTCTCCAATCAAATCAAAATTTGTTACTAAAGTTTCTGAAAATGTATTGCGTGGACGAAACCATTAAGGAGCAAATTTGCCTTAGTGCAGTTCCTTCAAGTTGAGTAGGTAGTAAATAGCTAATTATACTGGTCAAATACAAAAGCACACATACATTTTTAACTAATCCGCAATCAAAACCAGACACAAAATACTCCCAGCAACCGTATACAATAAAAAGGAATAATAGTAAAATAACGATGGCTAGAGCCATAGAAAATAGAATATGTCAGTATTGATGCAGAAGATAGGTTGACACTTTCACTTTAATAATCTAAATATTTATACCTATGAATGCATAAGCTTTTGTAGACACAAACGTCAATGAAAACACCCCGTGAAAAGTGTTAAGCCGCTATGTAAGTACCTACTCTTTGAACTTACTTTTAGGCGACATTCTTTTTCCAATAATATGTGGAACTCTGCCTATATTTTCTTTTACATTTCATTCTTATTTTTCTGTTGATATAAAACTTATTTTCGTATGTATAAAGTTTTCAACATTATCAATACTTGTTTTTAGCTTATATTTTTATCTTTCCGTTTTCCGTTTGGCCTCAATTTAGATTTTAATGTGTACAAAATTACTTCTAAAATAGTCATTTAATAAGGATATTTTTTCATTACTGTTTCAGTCATGATGCGGTAATCAACACTATATTAATAACAAAAACCATGTCAACATATTCTAGCCATTTTTATAGCTAGAATGGCAGTATTAGGACTTAACATTGTTGCTATTTAATTACTTCCTCATATATGACCAGTATATAGCTAAAAAGAGGACATCATGACTATTTCGTTTTAAATTATACGCTAAACTACGACTAAAATAAGATGACCAAAATATAACTAAACAAAAGCCGTTGAAACGTTTTAGTGGCTGCAGGCTGCATTTTGGGTATCTCCGCTGAATAGCATATTTGTGCTACTTCTAAAAAAAAATATTACTATAAATCGCTTTTTTTATCGCCAAATATGCTATTAAAAAAAATTGTTTTCAATTTTTGCTCACCTTTCACTAGACGTGGTTTGATGAAATTATAATGGAACCACCGCCGAATCAATCTACAGTTTGAAAAAGAAATTGCTTAAGTAAATTCAGAATAAATTGAACATATATAAAAACTACATACGGGTCGAATTAAGAATCTCCTGCTATTTAATCTTTTTTAAAATCGGCAAAAAAAAACATTCAACCCAAAATAAATGTTTAAAAAAATATCTGGTGATGTGTTAATGTCTTTCAATATTAATAAAGTACACTACATTTCCATCTTATGCGAGTCGAGCGTGCCAGAAGCCTTTAGGTGAGAAATATTACGTAATATTCTAAGTTAATTACCTTATTTTAATAAGGGAAGGTCACATTGGTAATAAATTTAGCTATTGATGAATATATAAAACAATTTTGCATTGCGAACGCCTTGAATGAATTACTAGTTGGTGAATTAGGTCAGAGAATATTGAACCTCATGCCAATTAACGATAATCGTCAAAATACCGGAAATAGACATTTAATTAAATGTAATTCTTTTGTTATACATGTTATTACCTAATGTTTACATTGCAATAAATTTGCATGTCAATTAGATGTCGATAATTTATAGTTTGTTTCCCACATCCATATAAACTCGTCAATTTGCTACCAAATTTAGATTCAACTAGTAGAATGCTTTCATAAAAGGCAGGCACAAAAGCTATCGTGTCTTTGTTTGTAATGAGTGCTTCGTGCTTTATTCCATTTTATGTTAATGCCACACACCTTATTCGTAAATTGTCAGTCGTTAAACCTAATTGAATTATTGCGATTCAGCAGAAAATAAAAAAGCTATAAATGTTTTAAAATATCTTTATGATGTCAGACTATTTGTATTTTTTTATTGTACTAATGACACCGCTGGTTAGAATTAGAAAAGCTTCTTAGTATTCCTCTGACTGCTGATCAATAACTTTTTAAATTTAAAGCATGGAAAATTAATATCTACAGTTAGTGCAAGCAGTACGTACCAAATGCAGTGTCGGACTGGGCAGGGGGACTAGGAGTCCAAAGACTCCGGGGCCAAACTTCGAAATTAATTTAAAAACACAAATTTTTTTTAATTTTACAAAATTAAAATTGTAATCGTATTTTTTATATAAAAGCCTGCCACTCACTGGGAACCCGGGTGTTAAAGGGTTTACTTGTTCCTGGGCTTCTTGTTTTTCTGTAGTGGTTCAAGCACAATAACCTTGGTTTAACTTTTTATTTAGTTAATCTTCGAGAATTTAATTCAATTTTTTTTTAAATTGAAAGAGAACAGAATTTTAAGAGCAGTTTTTACTCAGCCTTTGCTGCACCGGCGATTCCTCAAGACACTCTCTGTCTTCGTACATGCGGAATGGGAATTGTGCCAGGACTGCCAGGTTAAGGCGCAGAAATGAATACGTTAACATAAAATATAAACTATTATTATTTATTTATTTACTTATACAGGTTGCCTCAATTTGGATTGCAAATAGACGTGGTTAAGTACGTCACTATACAATAAATGTACTTCAAGCCGTCCTGTAGGAGGGACCGAACTTCTTAAAGTATTTATCAATTGTCTTTCGACAGTTTCGGCATTCAGTAATGGTCGACGAAAGGGTTAATGTACTTCGCTCAGTCTTTCTCTGCCGCTATTTATTTACGATTTCTATTGTTTTCTGATAAAACTCCTAATTAACATTATCCAACACAGCTTACATAAAATAATATCGACAGTGCTGATGCCGTGTCAATTTGATTTTATTTTTAGTGATTTTAAAATGATAATACGAAATTCCTCAAAAATGAATCTTTTTTTAACTGATTTCTAGCTCCTTTGTTGCTTATAGGGGTTTCGTAGTTCTTATTTTTTTTTTAAGGATAAAGGTTTTGTTTAAAGCTTTTATTTGTCTAATTAACATTTACAACGTATATTTTGTTTCTGTTTATCTTACCTTTTTTGTTGTTTTATGTAGATGTATGATATTTTTTAGTGCCCAATAAAAATATATTCATATTATTTTTATTCAATTTTTTTATTGTATTGTATTGTAACCAACTGTAAATAAAAAGTACTAATATACAGATACATTATAAGTATCTTTTATCGCGTTTGGCGTAGCTAAAATAACTTTTTCTGTGTGGCGGGGTCAAAAAAGTTATACTGAACGCCGCACCGCGCTCCGGGGCCAAATCGAGCCAATTCGACTGTGACCAAATGTTGAGAAAATGTAACCATTTATGCAAAATATGGGCCACTTGGCATTTATGCTCCTCAAGTTAGCATGTGTCGGTTTGTTTTATATAAACACATACCAGCAGATATTTGAATTTTAACTCAAATCAGTCTATGCATGTTAGGAGTGTTATAACATGCTTATATGTTAGGCCAAATAATTTCTTCTAATGATGAAATATTAAACAATGAGAAACGTTTTATAAAAGAGGTTCTTATAAACAACCAATATCTGGAAGCCTTTATTGATAAAATTGTATATATATATAAATATAGAAAATATATAAATATAGAAAATAATAATCGGGTAGGACAAAAACCTGAGCAATGGTACACAGCATTAATTCCTTATGTACAAGAATTATCTGAAAAGCTACGCAGTATTATAGGTGATAGATTTTGTATTAGGACGGTATTTCAAACGGGAAATATTTTGAGATCTATTTTGACAAAACAAAACTTCTAAACCATGAGCAGAGTTCAAAAAACTGCATTGAAGTATTAGGCCAGGCAACGAATGATTATAGAGGGAAATTTTAGGGACAGAAAATTTGACTTCGGAACTTTGTTTGGACTATCCTGGAGATGAACATACCAAAAGTCCCCACTCCTAGGTGGTGAGCGGGGGGAGGGGGCAGTTTAAAAGTCCCATTTTTTGGTTTTTCGCTTATATCTCGGAAACTATGCGTCGTAGCGGCTTGACCACTGTATACAAAATTGAAGCTGACAAATTTTCTACAAGAATCACTACTTACATTTATCGATATGTTGTTTTGTTCTCGAGATATCCGACCTCGAAATTCGGAAATTGCGAAAACAATTTTTTCGCCTCACGTTTATTGCTCTATTTGTTTCTCAAATGTGAGAAAAGAAATTGTAGAGCATTCAATTTTTAAATTTTTTAACGTGAGGCGAAAAAATTGTTTTCCGCAATTTCCGAATTCCGAAGGCGGATATCTCGAGAACAGAACAATATATCGATAAATGTAAGTAGTGATTCTTGTAGCAAATTTTGCCAGCTTCAATTTTCAAGCCGCTACGACACATAGTTTCCGAGATATAAGCAAAAAATGGGAACTTTAATGTGGTAAATTTTAAAAACCAGTTCTGTAAAAAAAATAGTTCAGGAATATTCTAAGAACCGAACGAATATCTCCGTTTATAGTATAATTGTATATACTATATACAATTTTTTAACACTTTTATATTTATTTTGACAGTTCTTATCAATCTTGATGGCTGTCAACTATCAAACTGTCAGTTCTACAATATAAATACATTTAGTAAATAAAAAAAATAATATTTTGTTTAAAAGTATAGAAAAGTGAACTATCTTGTTTATTATATCTTACATAAGCTACATCACACCATTTCTCAGACAGCAGACTGACTTCATTTAGACGTAATTTTTGATCACCTGAGACGTCATTTTGACTTCTGGAATGACGTAACAATGACGTAATCATGACGTGATTATGTCACAGCCTAGCAACGTAATTTTGTGACATCAAATTAACGTCATTTAGCGACATTCATCGAACTATATGTAGGCGATATTTTTGGTTAATTGAAATAAATTAAATTTGAGAAATATAATAAACCAATTTGATGCAAAATGACATGTGAATCTCAAGGGCTCCAGGAGGTCTCCATTTTCCGATGTACGATGGGTAACAGGTTGAGCCACCATGTAGATGAACGGACAATTAGTAGGTTAAGAAGCACCACTCGTTATTATACTATCTCGACCCAGCCACAGAATAATGATGTTTAACCTGACCGTTATAAGGTCCATCCAAATCAATCGACGTTTCCTGAATATATTTCAACATTGCAATTTATATTATTTATTTTCTATACATTTATTAGAGTGTACGAATGAGAGTGACTGGTTATTGTTAGTGGTTTGTATGTGACGCCATCTAGAAATAATTTCTGCAACAAACTACGTGGTAAAGCCTAAAATCGTACAAAATGAAAAATATGACGTTTTTTTTTCGAGGAGGGGAACCCACACGGGCTGCCCATCCCAACTTGGAATGGGTCTGAGTGTCAGCCTCTAACTGACTAAAACCCCTCCTTCTAGGGCTCGTCTGTAAAGAATACTCCGAGGCTTATTGTGCTCTCCCTGTCTTTCTGTCTTAGTTTACACTATCCATTTTAATGTTCCTGTGTCACTGAAAAGGTGATACAGGTCTGAAAATGGGCGAGTTATGATGGTTTCCGGGTCTGTTTGTGTTTACCCGTAGATATTATAACCCACTCTACCCATTTTTCCTGTGCCGTTGGCAGCAGGTCTGAGAAAATGGGCGGAGTGGTAGTTGCCAGGTCCATTGTCTTTCCCCGTTGATATTATATCCTGCAGTCCAGACCCTGCAGTCGTATAATAAATATACTTTGTCAGCAACGGCTTCGCTACGCGGCGTTCCTCACTGGCAACCACCCTAGTCAAGTCCTCGTCGCGCGCGACGTCGCTCTACTTCGGTGCTCTGTTCGGCAACAGCCTCACGCGGTGTTCCTTGATGGCCCATAACCCCGTCAAGTCCTCACCACTCGCGACGCTGCTTCACTTCGCACCCCTGCATCATTTTAGTGAGGACCGCTGTAGCCTCCTCATTGTGATGCAGGTTTATCTGGAATGGACCTATTTTCCCATTCCTTTAACCTTTTGAAGGTTGCTCTTCCTTGATGGTCCGTCACCCCAGTCAAGTTCTCGCCGATTTTGACGTTGCTTCACTTCGCACCCCTGCATCAGTTTAGTAAGGACCGCTGTGGCCTGCTTATGCAGGCTCATCTGCACCCTCAGCTGGAACGGGCCTATTTTTCCCTATTCTTCCTGAGGGTGACCCTCCCCTGGCTCGGGAACCCAGACGAGAGGCTCGGGCGCTTTGGAAGTTCCTTGGTGTTAACCGAGATCACGGACACCCCCGCCCCCAGCTCCTTCACCTCCCGCACTGCGCTCGTGAGCTTTGTGATGGGGGGGTTCTGCACAGAACATGCTGAGGAACCCCCTCCCTCTCTACGGGTAAAGGGGAAAGGATGGTTGCCACGCACGGAGCCCCTTACAAACGTGGTAGGCACTTATACAACGGGGTGCGCCTGTGCCCCGAGGTTTGTCGTTAATGGTCGGGCTCCCTCTCCCGACCATGCATCCCGCGCACACAATACCTTGGGATTGGGGAAGTTTTTATGGTGGTACTTCATCCACGTGGTCTGGGCGGTGAAACCAAGACCCCCGTGCCCCCCGAAGAGACGTATCCCTGACCAGGGTCAGGGGGTCATTGCCACTTCAAGCGGTTTACGGTGTGTGAGCTGATCCACGACGTGGTTTTAGTCGGGGTGTACTGGGTTATTGGCCCTACCCCCCCAGCAGTATGACCACGTTAGCCCTACTCCTCGCGGAGTCTGGCCGTTCTCCTATCCGCCACCTAGAGACGCGCCTGGCAGGTGCTCAACCCCCACCCTCATGAGAGGATGGTACCAGGAAAATATGACATTACCAATAGGTCACATCGACGCCTCAACATGACGTCATTATTTCATCACAATATGACGATACTGAGATGTAATTTTTTTGTCACCTGACGTCGTCGACCGACATTAATACAATAAAAAAAATCTATCTCGCTCAATTTTTATCATAGAAAAACGAAAATAAAACAAAGATATTAGCCGCAAAAAAATCTATACATTTTCTTTAAAATCAGTATTTAAGGAGAAATATACTAAAAAGCGCCCAAAAACGTACCGCCACCCCAATTTTCTCCACCGTCTACATCCCATTAGTGGGTGAATCACTTAAACAATTTTTTTTTCTTGAAATGTACGCCATTAACTATACGAGTGCAAAGTTTTAGCCAGTCTGCATTAATATATTATTACAAAAATGTTTTATTTTATTTTCTGTAGTAGAATACATGATATATTGAACAACTTAATACTTAAGTATGAGTTTTAGTTATTATATTATCGAAATAGGAGAACATGTGAATGTAGCCTTTTAACAAATCAATTTTTACAAAAATGTTGATATAAACATTGATATATGCGCAAAGTGGACGAAGAACATTTTAATTCCACAATGACGAGTTCTATAAATAGTAATAATTTATTATTCAAGCATTGTTCGTCTAAAAAATGTAAACCGGATTAACCCCAAGGATTTTTGAGATTCCAGTGAGGATACCAAGAATATAAAGAAAGGTCGTTTTAAAATAATTTATTTGATTGGCCCGCTACACTCACAATCATATGTATTATAAGCTGCATATTTACATTGTTCGGTAGTGGAATTTCTTTCCCTTCGTTAATCCCATTATCCTGTATTTTCTATTGTGCGCCGACACCGATTATGATAGAGTTATTACTTGTTATATTTATATATAATTTTTTCCTCTCTATTTTTGTAACATTATTTACACTTATATTTTCTAAAGAATTGTTTTATCTTCTCAATAACAAAATAAATGTGGGGAAGATGGAGCTTATTAATGTTAAAATAGTGTCTTCTGAAATGTAGTCGACACATATCATATACTAATTCCGACAAATATACCAGTTGGTAAAGGAGTCAGGCATAGTTGTACCACAAATCCTCTTTAACATCTATAGAGACCATGTGATGCGACGTGGACTCGAGGACTGGCGAGGTGAAGTAGTTATGGATGCAAGTTTGTGACTTGAGATTTGCAGATGATACACTCTTAGTTTCAATAAGTGTAAATGAGCTCATGCACTGCTCAAGGGCCTTTAAACAACAAGCTCTTCAAGTGAAAATTACAACAAAACGGGAATTATGATTGTAGACCGACATAGTGATAACCACCCAATCACAAAAAATAATAATTAGTATGTGGTCGTATTCAAAATGGCACCCCTTCGAACACTTGTTGACAATACCGGTAGCTGCAAGTATTGGGATACAAACAGTCAACTTATCAGTTGAGTATAATTTGATATGGTATCCATATCATCAAACGCAAAAACATCAGACTTGCCAACGTCCTAGTTTTCTCTATCTATCTTTGCGCTTCTAAGACATGGACTGTTAGGGAGGTAGATAGATGGTGTATTGATGCTTTCGAGATGTGGATCTGAAGACATTTGTTATAAATTCTTTAAACAACTGATTGCACCACTAACTCAAATTTCCAAGAGCACCCTTTATAACAATTCTCCTGCATCATATCATTTTTCAGAACAAGCCATATAATAAGAGGAGAAGACGTTGAGCTCATGTTACCAAGAAACTGATGGAAAAGAGTTTTGTTAAAGCCTTAGGTTTAACAAGCAAGCGATGCGGATGGCGTGATGTTGTTAGATATGCCATACAGCAAAGGTAGACCGACTTAAATAATGTATATGGGTCACCGTGTTGTTAATAAGAAGAAGATAAACTATTAAACCGATTTTAATGAAACCTTCGTATTGTTAAATAAGGTATCGAGATTGTGACAGGCTTTGTATGTAAAGTTCACTCCATTTTTATGCTGCACATAAAAAACTCTAAGCTGCCGACTGAGTTGAAATAAGGGCAGACCGGGGCATGCTTTATTTTTCTACACTATATTAAATGATAAATATAATGTATTACTTAGTAGATAAAATATCATTACTCTTATGTAAAGTATGTTCTGGCATGATTAAGATAAGAAATAAACAGAAACACGTCTCTTTTAATTAAGATTACTATTATGTGTTTTTATTAATATATGTCTTGTTTATCTTATTTTTGCATAATCACTGCTACTGTTTGTATATTATAATTAAGTTTTATGTGTCTTATACTGATTTTGTTTTATTGCTTTTATTCTTTTGACATGTCCTATGCCATTGTAACATGGTCTTTTGGAAATAAAAAGTTTATTATTATTATTATTATTATTAACTCTTGTGATATAATTACGGGAATCACCTTTAACTAGAACGGCGCGGCGTTAATCCCAGGGTAACAGATAAACGGAGCCGTACTTTGAATTTATATTATGCATTGCGTTTACCAATGCATAAGATATGTAATAGCTATGTTGAACTCCGCCAGGACTCAAGTATCAATAAAGGCGATTTATTGATAATTGAAATAAAGATATTTCTAACACACTGTTTTTTCTATGACTATTTCTAGTACGATTTTTTATTGGTTTAAGTAAAAGAAATGTCAGTTTTTTCATAGTTTTATTTTTTTATTGTTGCTATTTTCGGCATTATTTAGTTCAAAAAAGCATAAAGAACAATTTATATAAATAAAATATTAATCAACAACCATCTTGTGGTTGACTTTAAGTAGACAATAATTTTTAGGCTAATTTAATAATTGAGTACGGCCTATCTTTTCGCTGCTTTTGTCGCTCTGGTTGCTCCACCCATAGAAAGGAAAAGCAGATCACAGGCCCGCAAAAAAAAGTCTTATAGTTGAAAGGTGAGGTACCATATCGTATGTTTTTTGGTGTGCTGAAAACGGATCCGGAGTCAGAATGGACCCATCACCCACCATTTTTTTGTAAGTAAAATAGCCTAAAAAAACTCATACGGTATGGTACCTCACTTTCCAACTACAAGACTTTCTTGTGGGCCTGTGATAATAGAAGGACTACGGAAGAGACACCTTAAGCACAAAATTTGCACCAACTCAAATTATTATTGTTTAAAGAAATGTTTATACGACGTTATTATTTGTTACAAAATTTTTATTAATTGATTAGAATAAAATTAAAATACAAATTTAAAAAAAAAACCGACACAAAAATATCGACTAAATAACTAATATAAAAAAAATACATTTACACAACTTTAAAAATTATGAAATAATTTTGATTCTATATACGAACTCTTATGATTTATTTAAATCCAGCTTACATTTTCTTTATGTCCTCGAGATTTGCTTTCTTATACGCATGAATATATCGGGAGCTGCTGTTTTGAATATAACTATTTAGTAGTTCGTCTTTACAGCAGCCCCCGACATATTCATGCGTATCAGAAAGCAAATCTCGAGGACATAAAGAAAATGTAAGCTGGATTTAAATAAATCATAAGAGTTCGTATATGGAATCAAAATTATTTCATAATTTTTAAAGTTGTGTTAATTTATTTTTTTTTTATATTAGTTATTTAGTCGATATTTTTGTGTCGGGGGTTTTTCAAATTTGTAATTTAATTTAATTTTATACTTTTTAAACTAAACATATACATACAACATAGCGTATTATTATATCACGAGTCCCACACAGAACTTTTTAACCTTTAAGCCGACGCGGTCCAATTTTGTATTCTACTAGTCGCACACGGTCTACAAGACCGGTTCTATTATAAATATATTTATGTGTTATATTTAATTTTAATAAAAACTGCATCAAAATCGGATCTCCCGTTGAAGACATATAAAGCCACAGACAGACAGACAGACAAACATACAAACATACGAGTCAAACTTATAACCTCTTTTTGGGTCGGGGGTTAAAAAATTGAAATTTTTTAAAAACTCCCGATCAATGTATCTAAGTGGACCCATTTTCATATGACCGAATCAAAATGAGGCCGAAACCATATTCGTTCGGCTACCATAATTGTCTGCACATTTTCAATTTTACTTCAATCGGACAATTTCTAGAGAAGTTCAACATGGCGAATTCAAGATGGCGACCAAAAATCAAAATCTAATATGGCCTAAAACCTTCTCGACAAAATACTCTTTCAAATAAAAACAAAGTGCATCAAAATCGGATCACCCGTTGAAGAGATATGAAGCCACAGACAGACAGACAGACATACAAACATACGCGTCAAACTTTTTGCGTCGGGGGTTAAAAATTAACTAACTTCAAACTTTGGTTATTTTTTGATGGTGCATTAATTTCTTGGAGAAGTGTATATTCATTGCGTCGTTCCTATTCGATATAAATTTATAGTTTAAACCGAATCTTTCACCATTTCTTAGAATGCAACGTATGAGCGAATACACTATACGATCAAATTATAGTGTTAAAACTAAAAAAATTTTGTCTGCCATCTTGGGACGTACGCCATATTGAATTTAGTGTGACGTCATTTTATTTTCGTATTCTTCTCAGCAAACCCTTTCATTAGATACCCATATCCATGGGGGTGCATAAAAAATAACTGGTCCGCCATATTGGATTTGGAATGACGTCACTTAGCTAACCATGCATTGTCATCCAAACTAAACGTGTATGCAAAATTTCAGCTCAATCGGTTAGGAATAATTGTTTTAAAATTCAGTTGCATCCGCCATATTCAATTTAGTGTGACGTCATTTTATTTTCGTATTCTTCTCAGCAAACCCTTTCATTTGATACCCATATCATGGGGGTGCATAAAAAATAACTGGTCCGTCATCTTTGGGAGTCCGCCATATTGGATTTGGAATGATGTCACTTAGCTAATCATGCATTGTCATCCAAATTAAACGTGTATGCAAAATTTCAGCTCAATCGGTTGTGGATAACTATTTTAAAATTCAGTTGCAAGATTTGACCCACAAGAACAAGGCAAGTTAAATAAAAGCTTGTAATCAAGATGGCGACCAAACATCAAAATCTAATATGGCAAAAACCACTCTCAAATAAAAAAAAGTGTATCAAAATCGGATCACCCGTTAAAGAGATATGAAGCCACAGACAGACAGACATACAAACATACGCGTCAAACTTATAACACCTCTCTTTTTGGGTCGGGGGTTAAAATTTCACGACAACTGGACATTCCTGCTAGCTCGAAAACGTTGATTCTCGCCTTGTGATTTTCTCATAATTCATTTTAAACTAGATGCCACTATTCGCTCTTTGCATGATCGTCACAGCAAAAGGAAACATAAAGTACAAATTTTCAAATATTTGGAACGGCTCAAACACAACTCGACAACCATAGTTCGTTTTCCCAAAACAAATAACAGAAAGTAAACTAAACTGCTGTCTAATTGAAACGGACCAAACGAATTTTTAGGTTGAATTTAAAGCTAAATTTTTTGAAAAGAAGAATAGATCAATATGCGGTTTTCAGGATTTGAGAGAAAATGTTTTGCTCAAATAGAAATCCTATTAAATGCGTCCATTTCTAATCACGTGTGCGGAAACAACGAATCAGGACAACATTACACAGATAATTTATTTGTAAAATAGCGAGCCTTGCCCAATCCTTTTATTTTGAAGCACGTTACTGGGTGTACCAGGGTGTACCAAACCTTTTACCATACTTAATAACTACCGAGATTACCCTGTTTTAAAATATTTTTTTGATGCGCATTCTTTTAGTCACTGGTTTATGGAAGAAAAACCAATTTCTGAAATTTTTGATATCTCTCTTATTTTCTAAGACCGATTTTTTTCTAAAAATGTAACTTTTCCATTTTTATTGCATTTTATTGTGTTTTGTAAAAACTGATCGTTATAGGTTATTATAATGCTTTATGATTTCTCCTTTAAAATAATAATAATAAGTTAATCTTTTGTACTTTCATTTCATGGTGAATAAATATTAGATTAGCTAATATAAAAACAGGCTGATAAAAAAAACTTTAACGATTTATGTGGAATCGCGAAGAATTATAAAAACAGAAAGATGAGACTCTTTATAATAGCGAGACAAAAAATGAGTACATGAAAAATGCATAGAAATGGATTAAGGTTACATTGAAAATAATTATATTAATTTATTATAAGTAATGCAGAATATATAATAGTAACTAAAATGAGTAAACATCTAAATAATCGTAAATACCATAATAGTTATTTATGTACCAAGTCAGTAAAGTGAGTCTTTATCGAACGAGTCTGAGATTATGAGTCGAGCGAGCGAAGCGAGCGAGGCGAGTAACAGGTGAGTTCGATAAAGACACTTTACTGACGTGGTGCATACAAAATTTTATCGCCAACCGTAAAAATGTATAATTTAAAAAAATTGAGATATCATAACTTATCACATTTGATTATGAAAAAGTAAACAGCAAATACAGAACAAATCTACTTATTTTTTGTTATATTAAATGTGAACGTACACCCTGACGTATTGTAAAAATTAATTCCTGAAATCGAAGGAGTGTCAATTGAAAATGTTTGAGGATTATTATCTATGTTAACAGTATGTAAATCTTCTTTAGTAGAATTATCATTGGTAACAACTATGTCGTCAGTTTGACCGTCGCCTAAAATCGTCTTTGCGATTTTGAGAAAACTTTTATTGTGGAGCTGTGACAGGCGTGAGAAGCGTGACAGTGACAAACGATTTCTGTTGTAATGTCAAAGTCATGGCTATGTTAATAAATATTTGCGGCAGGTAAAAATACTTTATCTGCCGCATATGCGGCAGGTAAAATACTTACTTTTACAGTAAAATAAAGTGTTTGTTTACTTCCGAAAATCGCTATGGTAATGTATGGTTTTACTGACGGTCGGCGATAAAAATTATTAATTGATATAATAAAGAAAAATAAACATATATTTGAACATATTTTTTTGAAAAAAAATCATAGAACTCGTGTTCAGTTCCTATTATCGGAAATAAACTTTCTATTTCTTTCATTTCCTCGAATTTATATGACCTCGTTGAGTTTTACAAACACTGGACCGTCACTAGATGATACATATTTATAGCCGTATTCCTCAACAGCATTTTTATAAATTTTAAGTTTGATAGAAGTAAGATCTTGCAACTACGTTGATTTAAATTTTTTCTCGTTGTTGAAAACTAACAAACGTTTCTGGTAGCTTACAAATTTAAGAGCATAGTTGTTCCCTTCTTTAGTACCCCACTCTATGTGACCTTTCTAAATCATTCAAGGAAATATCAAGATTCATCTTTTCATTAAATACCTCAAGAACAATTTCATCAGTATTCTCACTCTCTGTTTCTGCAACACCAGATATGCGAACATTAGTTCTCTTGGATAGTCCAGTCGAATTAGACATCATAAAGAATTTTGCGTACTGCGGACTTTTTTTTTGTGGAAGTTGTTAAAGAGGGTATAATAAGCAAGTACAGAAAACTACACCTTGCTACGCCATGTGCGTCCCCTGTTTTTAGGGGTTGAAACTTTGAAATTTTACTTATGTATCCATATCTGTTTCCCTATTGCCCGTAGGGCTCTTTACTTAGTTACACTTTTTGAAGATTCATCCCTCCTCTACACAATATATAATAATAATAATAATAATAATAAATGCCTTTATTCATTGTGTATACAAATTAACATACAATAAACAAGAAAAAAAATTAAACAAACACAAATGAAAGGGCGAAGTTCGGTGGTACAGTAGTACACCCGCTCTTCCACTTAACCCAGAAAAGAACTATTTATTATTAAATCAAAATGTACTAAATTAATTCAGAAAGTACACATAACAACAACTTAACAACTTGAGATAATGTGCAATTTATAATAATTATGTACGTGCATTAAATAAGATTAAACCTATTACCATATGTTAAATAATGTACCAAATAATGTGCTATAATGATTTAACTACAATATAGACAATGAAAATTCTAACTTACAAGAAGACATATATTATGGAATTAAATAATAAATAAACTAATAGAAGATATTCATAAGCATATGTAAGGAGGTGTAAAGGCCAAAGAGAGAGAAAAAAAAGTGAACGAGATTATTAATCAAATTAAAATCAGAAAAAAAGAAAGGAAGAAAAAACGGAAACACAAGACGAATAAAAGCGGAATTTATTGAGGTTATTTATTTTAATAATATTATTTTCTAGACAACTATGATAACAACCATGAAAATGTCACAAAAACGATTTAAATTATTAGGATAAATGAACACCTAGAAAAGTAAAGTTTTATCAAATAAATGTTCTTTTAAATGTTTTTTAAAAGTATTGATCGGCAGTTTTTTTAAATGATCAGGTACGGCATTATAATATTTGCAGATCGAATAGGAAAATGAACTCTTATACATTGCAGTAGAATGCCTAGGTACAAATATTCTGTTACGGTGGCGAGTATTAAGTTCATGCAATGCATTACCAAATACAATTTTAGAATATAGATAAGGTGGTGTTTCATGAGTAACAACTTTATGATAAAAACAGCAGCTATGTAAAATCCTTCTTTCTTTCATGTTAAGCCATTTTAGCTCCCGTAATTTATACGATACAGACTGATACTTTCTAATTCCAAAAATAAATCTAATACATGCATTTTGCACACGTTGTATCCTTAGTTGGTCAGACATAGTCAGGCATGAGTGATACACCACATCTAAATAATTGAAATGGCTTAAAACTAACGAGTTGCAGAGAATAATTTTGGATTTTTTTATCTAATATGTAACTGCAACCATATAATAGTTTCAAATTACAATAAGCCCTTTTTATGCATTTGGTAATGTGGTGACTAAATTTTAAACTGGGGTCAATTTGTAACCCTAAATTCTTCGTAATATCTACAACATTTAAAGGTTCATTACCTATAACGATATTCAAATTATGTAAACACTGCTCACGTTGTAGTTTTCGTCCAAATAACATAACAGCAGATTTATTAGGATTAATTGTAAGTGAATGATTAGATGACGCAACTATTAACGACTGCAAATCAGCATTGATTTTTAAACACGCGTCATCCATATCAGTAATATCGAAAGATAAATATAATTGGGTGTCATCTGCATAGTAATGGGACTCACAGTAAGTCAAGTAAGAGTGAAAATTAGATGTATATATTGTAAACAATAAGGGACCTAAAATAGATCCCTGTGGCACCCCACTTTTAACTTCCAAACCCTCCGAGAAGATACTATTTAACAAAACCCTCTGTTTACGTCCTACTAGATAGCTATTTAACAAAGCTACAGCATCGACACCAAAACCAAAGTAATGGAGTACTGCCAAGAGTAACCGATGATTAATCAAATCAAACGCCTTAGAGTAATCTAATAATACAAGAACTGTTAATTTATTTTCGTCAATAGCAGACAAGATATCGTCGGTCACTTTTAGCAGCGCAGATGCGCAGCTATGTCCAGGTCTGAAGCCTGATTGCAAAGCGGGTAAAATTTTATGTTTATCAAGGTGCTCACGAATTTGTTCATTCAATATTTTTTCAAAGAGTTTTGAAAGTACTGGCAAAATACTTATAGGCCGTAGATCTTTCATATCCGTGATATTTTTAGATTTAGGCAGTGGAATGATGTGCGCTAACTTCCAGCATTTAGGAAAATATTTTTTTTCAATACATGAATTAACAATATGCGTAAGGAAGGGCAAAATATAAGGGCAACATAAGAGAATCATATTAATATTAAGGTCATCACAGCCAGCAGCTTTAGTTTTGATTGTATTACACATTTGCTGTAGGACAAACCGTTTTGACTGTACGAGGCCGGAAAGGTCACGCTGTCCGAATTTGGGGGTCTTCTGTACAGGACAAACGGCTATTATTTCCAATCTACAATAGTACACATACTAATGCCCTTAAGGAGGGATGATGATTTGTGAAAAAACTTTCATCGAATACCACGCGGTTTTCATGATACGGGATGTTGAAATTTTGAAAACCCCTTTTTTAAAAAAAAGTGAACGTACTTTTTTTCGCTCATTTTTCTTTTATGCATGTACGACCCTAATATAAGAAAATTTACGTTGGTTTAATTTTAATACAATCGTTGATTTAGGAGCTAGACAGCAAAATATGCCAAAAATGGCAATTTTGGTATTGTTGCATTAAAAAAACCAAAACCAGTATAATTCTGGTAAATGTTTTTGTTTATCCTAAAAGTTCAATTCATTGCGCATAGAAAATGTGTTTTTGTATTTAAATAGGATCAACACTTATTGTGTAATAACGATTTATGTAATGTGTTCTCCAGTCTCCTTTTTCACAATTTTTTTTTGCGGCCTTATGGTTCATAGTAGGGAAGAAAGCATTATACACGTGGACAGGGCACATAATAGAGTGTTAAAATGGGTCTCTTGTTAAAATGCGATAGGACGTACCGTTTTCGAGTAAAACGAACTTGTTTGGTTATGTTTGCTTTGAGTTTTTATTGTGTTCTGAATTGTGATCTGATAAATAAATTTTACATTTTGGTGTTTTCTTTCTTAGGAGTTTGTTTTTTTAAATCATTTTTCGATGAAATGGACATATAATAGCTGTTTCTCGAGGAAGGTAAAATTACTGTGGATTTTGTTATAGACACAAAATAAGTTGCAATGATGATTCGAGACAAGCGTGAACCTTCAAATAGGGGAGTTAGCGAGTCCATTCATTCTTTCATTAGCAATGTCCCTCATAAATAGAAAAAGCAAGAAGCGACACATAGTTTTATTTTTTCGTAGTCAGCAGTGAGTCAGTCGATGAAAAGTGTGATCTGAAATAATTTTTTGCAAAAAGTGCGTTTTACTCGAAAACGGTACGTCCTATCGCATTTTAACAAGAGATCCATTTTAACACCCTAATATGTGCCCTGTTCAGGTATACATCGCTTTCTGCCCTACCATGAACCATAAGGCCTCAAAAAAAAAATGTGAAAAAGGAGACTGGAGAACACAAAACATAAATCGTTATTACACAATAAGTGTTGATCCTATTTAAATACAAAAACACATTTTCTATGCGCAATGAATTGGACTTTTAGGATAAACAAAAACACTTACCAGAATTATACTGGTTTTGGGTTTTTTAATGCAACAATACCAAAATAGACATTTTTGGCATATTTTGCTGTCTAGCTCCTAAACCAACGAATGTATTAAAATGAAACCAACGTAAATTTTCTTATATTAGGGTCGTACATACATGAAAAAAAAATGAGCGAAAAAAGTAGGTTCACTTTTTTTAAAAAAAGGGGTTTTCAAAATTTCAACATCCCGTATCATGAAAACCGTGCGATATTCGATGAAAAATTTTTCACAAATCATCATCAAGGGCATTAGTATGTGTAGTATTGTAGATTGGAAATAATAGCCGTTTGTCCTGTGCAGATGACCCCCAAATTCGGACAGCGCGACCTTTCCGGCCTCGTACAGCCAAAACCGTTTGTCCTACGGCAAATGTGTAATATATATATTATGTAGAGGAGGGACGAATTTTCAAAAACTGTAACTTGGTAAAGAGCCCTACGAGCAATAGGGAAACAAATATGGACACATAAGTAAAATTTAAAAGTTTCAACCCCTAAAAATAGGGGACGCACATGGTGTAGCAGGGTGTAGTTTTCTGTGCTTGCTTATTATGCCCTCTTAAACAACTTCCACAAAAAAAAGTCCGCAGCACGCAAAATTTTTTATGATGTCTAATTCGACTGGAGTAAGAGTTCTGCTCTGCAGGATCGATAGGTAGGAGATATTATGATTGTCGAATTTTAGCTCTTTATTTTCAACCATTAAATCCCTTATTATTTTTTCTTGTCTCTTTATATGTTCATCTAAATTAACATTAAACAGCATCCTTTATTAAAGTTCTAAACACATCAGCAAAATTACTAGATTTTAAAATTTCTTTAACTACACATCTCTTAAAGTCGAATCAATCAGCTTGCTGTTAATTTTTGCTATTAGATTTGGAGTTTCCAACCATTTTGCAGAATAATATCTTTGGCGAGTTCCACACACGTACTACTTGATGTGCGCCATGTCTACTTTAGTATTTGCATTTGCGAAGAGTATAATAGTCTCTCTAACATACGACCATTTATCGTCATTATTATAAAATTATAACTTTTATTTCAGAAAGCAAATACGTATAACCAAAGAAATACTACACAAGAGGCTGCCATGGAAGAGATGTTTTCTGATATAGACGAAGTAGATGAAGGGTATGGTAACTATACACAAGAGGAGTATACAGAATGGTCCACATGGAGTAGATGCATAGACTGCTACCAAAGAAGAATGAAAGAATGCATCAGTTATAAATGCCAAGGGTCCAGAATGTACGAGGAGAGACCATGTGCCAAGAGAAGATGTAAAAGGAAATCGAAACAGAAGAAAGAGTTTCATATTGTACATTTAAATGAGGTAAGAAAATACAAAATACAGATTTCCCCTTCGCCTGGTGCCAGAAAGAACTATTTTCTGATTTATTGTAGTGTTTTTGTATTCTCAGTAGTAATTTGATTGAAAAAAAAAAACTGGGCCACTTTTCTTTCAGCTATGTAAATTTATCGTTTATTTACTGTAATGGCGTCATTACTAAAAATGGCAGTGCTGGAACTAGAGGTTGACAAATTAGCGATCACCAAGGCAACAGCGTAAGCCTTTGCTCCTAAGGGAGCAAAATTTGCTTCTCTGACTCATTTCATTCTTTAATCCAAGGTCAGTATCTAGTTGGGGGGCGCCAAAATCAAGCAAGTCAAAGGCGCAATCTGTCCTAGTTCCAACTCTGAAAAATTTCTTACAGCCAGTTTCATAAATATGGGCAAAAGGTTCATTTAGTAAAGTGAACATTATGATAAAGTTGACTTTGAATTCTGATTAAAGTTCGTTCTGTTCCAAAAAGCAGGTTCTTTTTGTATCACAAAAAGTACCAAATTCCAGACTTTACTTTTTAAAATAGTACATTGTGTATCTACTGCATCTAGTAGTAAAAGCAATACATTCCCGGACGACGATGTAAATTAAAAAAAAGCATTGAAGTCCGGGAATGTGCTTTTACTGCGAGGTACACATACTATTTTTTCTGAAATCGCAATCAATATTATTATAAATGTATAAAATATATATATATATATATATATATATATATATATATATATATATATATATATATATATATATATATATATATATATATATATATATATATATATATATATATATATATATATATATATATATATATATATATATATATATATATATATATATATATATATATATATATATATATATATATATATGTGTTGTTTCTTAGGTTTTCGCGGGTGTTAAATGAAAGGTTGTTGTGCTTCCGGGTGTTTTCCCGCGTGGTTGACAGGCTCCTGCTGGAGCCACGGTTGTCTAAACGACGTTTCGGCAGAATCCCATCTGCCATCTTCAGGTTCTCGCTGAAAGCTGCCTACTGCTGCTCCTCGTTGCTCGAACTGAACTGCCTAAAATATACATAAAAAACCGTACGGGAATGTTACTTTCTCTGAAATCGATCGGCAATATCTACATTTTCGGCGCGATTTCAGATCGAAAAATGCACAATTCCAGTATTTTAGTCCGTTGTTAAGAAACTATCAGAAAACAGACCGGAAAAGATCCGTTGCCAAGCAACGATCAATAAAACCTAGGCCGGGAAAGTAACATATACCGTACGGTTTTTTACCATTTTTTATTTTAGACAGTAAATAAATACACACAGACAAACCAACTCACATTAAAATTGAATTTATTAGTGAGCAATTAGACTGTAATGAAGAAATGTTATGCATTAATACAAATTCCTTAATTTATAATAATATTGATTGTGATTTCATAAAAAATAGTATGTGTAGTTCGGTATGGAAGCACATTCCCGGACTTCGATGCTTGTCGATGCTCGCCGAAAAAGTAGACATTCTTGATCGATTTTAGAAAAACCCTTTCGTCAAGTCTGCATTAAAAATCGATTCTGGAAAGAGTTTTACAGGTTAAGGGCGACTTTTGGGGTTAAAGGAGATTTACATGGCTATTTTAGACATTGATTGATTGATTGATTTACCAGCATGCGGTAGGCATTGCTGCCACTCCCAGGTATACAGCTGGGCCTGCTACGTCCACGCTGGGTTGGACCAAGGGCATGCTTGTTGCTGTAGAAGAACGCACTACCGGGCGTCAAAATGACGCGACACCAATTTATTTCTCAGGGGGCGCCAGTCGCGTATTACCCCGTTCTTCTACCTCCCAGGCGGGTTCGAGATAAGATGTACTTCGGTAGCCGAGTAATGGACCAAGGCTGCACTACCACCGATCGAAAATGATGCTCTCTCTGGGCTCGAATTCCCTCGTTAGGGGTTTAGGCACCTCTTAATTTCCTGAATTTTTGCATAAAAAAATCCCAACCGAAGAATTTCTCTGCGGAGGGATTAGTTTTGGTACGCGGAAATCACGTTTTGGTCCATTAATAACGGAATCTGTTTCTCAAAAAACGCATAAAAAATCCCTATCAAACCTCCGTAAAGCAACCAGAAGGTCGAAAGTTAATTGAATTAACTCGACACATCCGGCTTTCTATACGAAAGTTCCAGGGATTATAGACCGTCAACAGGCCTCAAGATCAATTAAGAAACAATAGTTCAAAGAATCCGTTTATTTAACAGAATTGGTTATACAAAATTCTCAAGATAAGAATCGTGCCTTCCCCAATCAAGGTAGTGACTTTCAGACCATACAAGCGAGAGCGCTCACGCTAACGATCGATTAGGTAGAAAAGATTCATACATGCGAGCTTTTAGAATCATTTCAGACTCTGGGTAAATGAATAATTAAGGCTGACTGAAATTAACTTAAAAAAGTTTTACTAATTGAATTTAGTTTCGCTAGAGACTACTTAGCTTTAAAGTTCTTGTATCGTGGAGATTCACGTACTCAAACACATTCAGAGGACTTATTACTGCGTAAGTTGAATGGCGTTCGATCAGCCCACGACTTATCACAGTCGTTCAATATTATCGATACGACAGCTACTCACCTTCGAGCGACTTTTAGGCAGAATTGAATTTTTGGATTTTTATGCACAAGGCGTTTTCCTCTATAACTTTGTCATTTGAAAAGCCCTGTTATTGGCTTTTCTACCATTGCTTTGTCTGGACCACTCAACGCGCTCGACCAAATTGTGAGCCGCTGAGTCAATCCAAACTCTTTCCATGCGAGAAACCGGCCTTGTACATGTGCATTGATTTCTATCAATTTTTGCTTATCGGCACTACGCCGGCTTTGTCAAAATCTTCTATTCTGCCTTTCGGATGCAGTGCATCGCTAAAATTTTATGCTCATACTTTAGAATTGGGCTTTCAATGACCGTACCTCAAAGGTCAATGTCTCTGGTGGAGGAATAAAAAATAAAAATATTTTAAAGTATATTTTCGTGGTACTTTTTTAAACTGACTTTGTGGTACTTTTGAAAAATCTATTTTAAGACCAATTTTAGCGTACTTTTGAAAAATCGATTTTCGAGCCAAATTTCAAGGTACTTTTGAAAAACTAATCTGCGGGTGAAATTTTGGCGTACTTTTGAAATATCGATTTTCAAGCCAAATTTCAAGGTAGTTTTGAAAAATTAATCTGCGAGTGAAATTTTGGCGTACTTTTGAAAAATCGATTTTCAAGCCAAACTTCAACGCAGTTTTGAAAAATTAGTCTGCAAGTGAAATTTTGGCGTACTTTCGATAAATCGATTCTTGAGCCAAACTTAAAAATATTATTTTTCAAAGTCCAATTTGTGGTACCTTTGAAAAAGTATATTATTCATAAATCTTTGTCATTATATACTTCTACTCTCATATTCTGAACCAAAAACATTTTTCCTAAGTGAAAATTCGGTGTTTCTTCGAATTTTCACCTGGTCATTTCCAACGCCTTATAGAACCCAAAACGGCCCTTGTGGACTGATCTGCGCCTCTGCAGACTCCCAAAAATGACTTCAAATGAAATTTTTGCCTAAGTCGAATTTTGATTATGTCTTCAACTTAGGACGATTTTGGAGAGTTCTACAACATTGCCAGCAGCTAGAGCCACATGGCGTATGGTAAAGGAATGTGGGATGGGAGGTGTAGGTATTTGTGAGATGCGTTACCGCATTGTGTCGTGAGGGAGCGTTTAAGCTCCCTTTTGTGTTTTTGGTTCTGGACTTCTGCCTCTTCTTGGTCTTCATGTAAAATATGTTGCCGCGTTGTGTCGTAATATGGAGTGTTTATGCTCCTCTTTTTGTGTGTCTGCTTCTTCGAGTCTTCTTTTTCTGAGTTTTCTGATTCCTCGTTTCCGACACTAGGTTGGATTTGGGTCATGCTTGTTGCCAGCAGCGAGAGCCACATGACGCATGGTACAGGAGTGGGGAGGTGGGCAGTGTAGGTGTTGTTGAAATGCGTTGCCGCATTGTGTTCGTGATATTTAACAAATATTCAAAAGCTTCGAATCGGAGACGGTTGATTCATGAAAAGGCTTGCTGTTACTGAATACTAATTAATATCCCAGTAAAATAGGAACAAATTTCGACGTTTGATGGAAAAAACTGATAATATTTTGAAACTTAAGGCCTACTGTTGAATAAACTAAAAGTTCTCAATTCTATCTCTTGAGCTTATATCTCGTTAACTATTAGCGATATCAAAATTATGTTTCATATCAAAAATAAACCTTACAAAATTTTCTTAAAAAAATATTATATGCATTTATTCCACTAAGAGTGACACATTTTATTTAGAATTTGATTAGTATTCTTCCAGAAAAGCAAGGACGTCGTGATGTAAAAGCTAACCCCCTTGTAATTTATATATAATACTTTCATATGCATTTTAGTATAATATTCATGTACAATATTTCAAAATTGGTAGGTTCTAGGTAATTCAGATTTACATTTTGTTTCAGAACAGCAGTTACTTAACGAAGCAAGCTCCGTCGGATATATGGAGTAAGTGGTCCAGATGGTCACAGTGTGACGAGAATTGTAGGACAGCTAGAGTAAGGAAATGCAAGAAACCAGGAAGGTGTAACAAACAAATCCAAAAGGAACAAGCGTATTGTTATCACGATAGATCAAATTGTGAAGTATACGTACTCAACTTAATGGAGAATAGCAAAAAAAATCGATATGGTAAATATTAACTATATGTATACATTGTACTCTTCACCGGATGAAGTTTTTATATAACTGTCGACTTTTTATAACTGTCGACCATTCAATAGGATACTCTCCGCAGTTTTTTGAAAATAGTTAGTTTCTTAGGTATAATTGTAATTTTAATTTGAATCATCTCCTGATGATGCCAGTTTGGTTGGTAGTACCCTATGCATTTTGTTTTACAGAATCTTGTCAATGTCTCTATCAAAAATAATAAGTTGTCCCCTCACAAACTACTAGGTATTTAGAAGTCAGGCCCGTATTTTTGAAAAAAAAAAATTAATTACTGGCAATTAAGTAACAAAATGTCTCCTGGTATCCGTGATAGGCCTTGATAGAGGAAACAGGCCGACGTTAATTAAATAAATAAAAAAAAACAACAAAATTTCTATATTTTGTTGAAAAAAATGTGAAAACGCACATTGTTTCGGTCATAACTTCTTCATTTTTTAGGATACAGAAAAAGACAAAAAATAATTTTAAAGACTGCTTAGTAATTTTTAATTCTGTTCCTTAGAATTTTTAACGGAAGTATCATAGTTTCTAAGATAATCAACTATAAATTTTTGTATGCCATCTACAAATTTAAATATCTCCTACATAAATATATAATCAGAACAAATTCATTCTCAGTTATTAAACTTAGTTTTGATGTGCGACATTTTTGGGTTAAAACTAATATTTATTAAAATATACATATTTGCAAAGAAACAGAAATTTTCCATTTTTTCGAAAATTTTTTCATAGCTTAAAATGCAATTTTTTTCTGAAGCAAGTGTTATAAACAGACGAGAAAATTTGAGCGTCTAGGCCATGCTATATGTTAACGAAAAACGGTATGTTTATAATAATGTATTTTTTTAAATTACTGACTCCTTACGTTAACAAGATGGCGACATTTTTATTATAAAAATGTGAAGAAGCACATTGTTTCTGTCAACTTCTTTGTTCTTTATGCTATAGAAATAATCAAAAAAATGTTTAAAAGCCTAATTAATAACCTTTCATTAGCTTTTTTGACCAAAGTGCCATAGTTTTTGGGATATTTAACATTGAAACTAAATAATTCGTCTTATAAATGTTCGGAGGCCATCTTTATACTTCTAGATCTCTAAAACCATTAATTTTACGGAAATTAATAAAAAAATGAAATTTATCCTGAGTATAGTAGCTTTATTATTTGTCTCCAGAATGCTTTCGCTCAATGAAAAATTTTTCGAGTAAAATTTTTGTTTCTTTACAAATATCTCAATAAATATTAGTTTTCGGGAAAAAATGGTGGACATAAGAAATAAAGCTTATGAACTGAGAATTGTTTTCTTTTTACATTTATGTAGGACTCGCAGATGCCCGCGACTTTGTTCGCGTGAAATTAAGATCATTGACATACTAACTAACCCACTATACATCCATAGTGCTCGGTGAAACCCACTGCGTATCCACAATACTCCCTCTCCCTGTTCACCCGTTCGGGTGAGGGGGGGGGGTTATTTCCTCAGAAGAACCCTTCGCTTGAATATCATGTTTCTGACTTACGCCATTTCAGAGATACGGGTACTCTTTAGACCATCTACCACCACCGTTTTCACCTATTCAAACAATGAAAATCGAAGTCTCGTCTTACTCGTATCTAATAGATACCAATAAAGGGTATTTCTGCTAAATTTCAAGCTTCTAGGTCTAACCGTTTCAGAAAAGTTTAAACCCCCGGCCCCTACCCTTTCACCCTTTCGGGGGTCTCTTTTTGAAAACCGTCGAATACGTATCTTCTTATTTCCTCAGAAGAGTCCATCGCTCGAATAATCACGTTTCTGACTTATGCGATTTCAAAAATACGGGTGCTCTTTAAACCATCTACCACCCCGGTTTTCACCCCTCCAGAAAGTGAAAATCGAAATTTCGTCTTACACGTATCTAATAGATTTCAACAAAAAATATTTCTGTCAAATTTCACGCATCTAGATCTAACTGTTTCCGAAAAAGCCTAAAATTTCACTTTTTCACGCTCTTTGGGGTTGAATTTCGAAAAATCCCTTTTTAATGGTTGCCTACGTCATTTGTCTCTATGCTTTGAAGTTTCTAGCGAAGTTTGAGCCGTGCGTTGATAGATCAGTCAGTATAAGTCAGGGTATTCTTTTATATAAGTATATAGATTAATAATTTCGGAAATATTTAAGTTTATAGCTGGAGTTCGAACGTTCATAGGATGAAATGTTTAGTTTAAATGTCGAATATCTTAGAAACCATCACACTTCCGTCAAAAATGTTATAAACCAGGATTAAAGGTAATTAATCAAACTTTAAAATGTTACATGTTACATGTTTCTGTAACATAAGATACAAAGAAATTATGGCCGAAACAATATACGTCTTCACATTTTTAACAAAAATGTCGCCATTTTGCCACTGTAATTTCCCAAAAATAAAAATTCTCAATTACGCTTCAAAAGTAAATCAGCAATACTTTTTTACATAATAAATATCTAAATTTAGAGGTGGTTTTCACCCTTGGGGTAAGAGCAAGTGTCAGGATCATATAGAAATCGCAGATGATACCTTTTACTGCAATTATTACTCATAAAAGCAATAATCATTACGTATGAAATTATTTATATATATTTTTACATATTTACACTTTTTTACCTCTGGATACCGTACTATTATTGTATGATGGGCAGTTATAATTCATTTTCATTAATTTAAATATCTTAAATTTTTCAGTTTATTTCGGCTATTTGCGATTTTAAAATACGTTTGAAATATGTAAACTCATCTCCGACAACATTCCGTAGTATTCTAAATATACACCTTTATTTATGCATAAAAATCCGAATATCCTTCATTATTTATGAGATACTGAATTAATTGTTTGCAGATACATATATCATTTGTATCTCAAAACACATTTTTGCCATTCAGACGAGCTATGCATATAAAAATTTAATTGCTGCTGTCTATTTATATACTGTATACTGACCTCTTGCAGACAATAGAAGATTTCAATACAGCAGTAACAATCAAGATGTTACGATAAGGGAGCCAAGAAGACGGAAACACAAATCGAAAAAATGTGGAGTCCCTAACAGAAGGATGAGAATGTTGAAAATAATTGGCGGCACCGAAGCCAAAAAGTATAAATGGCCATGGCATGTAGCTGTTCTTAATCAACATATGGTAAGTGTGTAGATTTCAGCATCAACATGCATCCATCTTCACATAATATAGTACGGGAGCCAGCGACACTTTTTTTAAAGGTCCGCTTAGAATTAATTTCCTATTCCTTATTATATTTAGGCTGCCCAAGTAACGATTTAAATGCCTTTTAAATTTATTTAGGTTGTTTCGGTGTTTTATAATGGCCACCTCTTCATCAACCAGTGATTTATGCCAAATTTACTAAATGTCAAATCTAGATCTACAAAAGAATAGCCTGACTGATTGACTGACTCACTGACTGATCTATTAACGCACAGCTCAAACCGCTGGGTCTAGAAATTTAAAATTTTGCATAAAGATTGCTCCAATGACTTAGGCAACCACTAAGCTGTGATTTTTCGCAATTCGACCCCCAAGAGGGTGAAAAAGGAGGTTGAAATTTTAGGCTTTTTCGGAAACGGTTAGTTCTAGATGCGTGAAATTTGGCAGAAATATTTTTTGTTGAAATCTATTTTTTTTTAATCTATTTATTTAACGTCGGCCTATTTCCGCTACCAGGGCCTATCACCGACGCCAGGAGATGAGCTACCACCAACCTGGAAATTTTGCCAAACCTCTTCCCTTAAGAAGAGTAGGGATCTTTTACTTGCCTAACATTTCATAGACAGGGGACCGCCTGCTTTACATCCCCTCCGAAGGATGGTATATCCACTACGTAATCCTCGTCTGAAATTACGTAGCTTCCGCGTATACACTGATATACAAGCCGCTAGAAGGTGGGACGAGAACGCTGTGTTGAAATCTATTAGATATATGTAAGGAAAAATTTCGATTTTCACTTTTTAAAGAGGCGAAAACGGAGGTGGTAGATGGTTTAAAGCGCACCCGTATTTTTGAAATCGGGTAAGTCAGAAACGCGATGTTCCAGCGACGGGCTCTTCTGAGGAAGTAAGGATGTCTCCTCTCTGTGTCCGTATTCGACGATTTCCAAAAAGAGACCCCCGAAAGGGTGAACGGGGAGGGGGAGGTTTTTTCAGAAACGGTTAGACCTAGAAGAGTGAAATTTGGCAGAATTCTCTTTATTGGAATCTATTAGACACGAGTAACACAAAAGTTCGATTTTCATTTTTTGAATGGGTGAAAACGAGGGTGGCAGATGGTCTAAAGGGTATCCGTATCTCTGAAATCGCGTAAGTAATAAACGTGATATTCCAGCGACGCGACGGGCCTTTCTGAGGAAATAAGGAGACAAGTATTCGACGGTTTTCAAAAGGAGACCCCGAATGGGTGAACAGGGAGAGGGATGTTTTTAAGCATGAAATTTGACACAAACCCGTCCACCGCTTTATTGTCGATTAAAATAATTATTTTTTCTTTTAACTCGCTCTAACACAAAAATAGAATAATGAATTGTTATCAAATTGCGATGCGAAGTGGATTTCCTCGATTACAGTGAGTTTCCCCAAGTAATATGGATGACAGTAGGTTTCTTCGAGTAAAATGGATGCGCAGTAGCTTTCCTTGAGTACAATGGATGTGCAGTTGGTTTCCCCGAGTACTGTGGATGCACAGTGGGTTTCCCCGGGTACCACGAATGCGCAGTGGGTTCCCTAAAGTGTACTTCCTGAGTACTATAGGAGTACTCAGAGAGTATGTACTACTTCTTTATGGGCATATGTTAATATGTCAAGGTTCTTAATTCCACGCGCAAGAAGCCGATAGCGCAGTTGCGGGCATCAACTAGTGTACTAATAGTTTTGTCTTAAAAGTAGTTTTTAAAAGGCATCCAAGAATTCATATTAGTCCAATCCATTTGTTCGAAAAATTTTCATTAAGGCACCTACGTACAGCAACCAAATAATGTATAGAAGCACTATTTATTTAAAGAATAACTTTCCTTTTTTTTCCTCATTTAGTATCTGATGTTTCTTGAATCGAATGACTACTTTACCTTTTAAGTAAACCTAATTTTATATAGGGCCAGTCGAAAAGTGAGAAATTTTAAATTTGGCTTTTGAATAACAAACACCCTATAGCTAAAATTTGGTACAGGGGTGTTTGAGACAACTGTGGATCCAATTTGCCGATAAAAAATTGTCTAGTAGTCGATGTCGAAATTTCGACCCATTTAGAGGAGTTTAGTAGGCTTTGAAAATACGAAAATTACAAATTCTTCAAAACAATCAAATAAAGCTCATCGAGCACTATACGTCAAAAAAAAAAAAATCCAACGCATTCCAAAATAATGGGGTGTTGCGGTATTAAATAAAACACACTGTATGTCTCGAGCAGGCATAGTTACTGGTATCAAGCGGAACTCCATGTTGCAGGCGCGGAGCGTTTTAGAAACTTCCTCGATCTTTAAATTTCACTTTCTGTCACTGTACCACCATTCTCTCTTTAATAAAAAAGAAATTTCTCGCTTGCTATGTTTTACAATGCTTTTTCGTATTACTGTGCGACATGTACTAGTTTACAGTGGCGAATCCAGAATAAATTAACAGGGGGGGCACAACCATTAAAAAATTCGCCGCCGCAAGCAAACAAACATTTTTCTGACTCGGAAATGAAAAAATTATTGATGAGCGAGCGGGAGAGAATCACAATTTTTTTCTCACAAAAAATTTTGATGGGCGGGGCACCACCGAAAGTTTTTCCGCTCACAAATAAAAAAAAAATCTCCAAAAGTTTTCATGCTCCGGTCTTTTTGCCAAAATAAATGAATGAGAGGGGGGAGGAGGGCACGTACAGTACATATGTATATACCGGGTATATATCTATTAATGCTTTTTATTGTTAAAATAAATCATTTCAGATAGCACACTTCTTTTATTTGCAGTCTTGTTTTGTTGACAAAATGAATGTTTTGAATCTAGTTTTATTCAATTTCCATGGCATACTTCCTGGATGAACGTATTTTCCCGATATTTTATTTATTATCCACCAAAAAACTTGTGTATTTGGGTTAATGTTGTGAATAATAAGTTGTGAACTCTGCGTACGCCACTGTTTACTTAGTGATTTTTGCTCGTCCGTCCGTCAAGTTACCAAAATGACAGTTAATGTAGTAATGTCAGTTGACCCTGTTGTTTATAAAGTTCAGATCGAGAATTGTATTATTTTGTCTTTAACGTTTTTCAACTAAAGTATTTTTTATCTGTTAAATCCTACTGTGTGTGTGTGTAGTATCCTGAATAAAGTATTTTTTGTCAAACTGCTGTATAACTTAATGAGAGAATTTCTCATAGGTTATGGGCCCGGCACGCTTCCACTGCGCGGGAAAAATTGGCAGTACGTGAGTGTTTTTTCCGTTGGAAAAAGTTAATCGGTTAGAACATTAAGTTCAGTTCAACCATTTTAGAAAACACTAAGTTTTTTTTGTGTGATAAAAAGAACAATGACGACGACAGCATTTAAATTCGAGCTACCAAGCATTGAAAAGTTAAACGGCACAAATTACGTTGTTTGGAAAAAGAAGGCTGAATTGTTACTTAAGGTACAGGGTTTTATGCAAATAGTTAGTGGCGAATCAAAGAGGCCTGACGATACCAAGTCGACTGAACAAAGTGCATGGGATATGCAAGACATGCAAGCACAATTGTTGTTGTTAGGCGTCATTGACGAAAGTCAAATGGTGTTTGTCGATTCTTGCGTAGTCTGCAGAAATTTGGTTAAAATTGAAGTCACTTTATGAAAAATTTGATCCATCCAGTAAAGTTGCCGCGCAAACTGCATTTTTTGGTTATATGTATGATGGTACAAAAACGATGGCAGAACACATTGCTCATGTTGAAAACTTGGCCAAGAAATTAACAGATCTTGGCGAGTTAGTGTCTGACGAGGCTGTTATGGCGAGACTGTTGTATAATTTACCGGAGACCTACAGCGGTTTACTTAATGCTTGGAATTTCTCTGCCAAGGAGCAACAGACACTTACAAAACTTACAAAGGAACTTATTCGTGAAGAAAAAAGGCAAACAAGTGTGTACGAGGCGTCGACAAGTGCGATGGTTGTTCAGAAAAAGGACGAAACAAAGTCAAGTGATAATGGGCCAGAATCAAAACGAACACAAGCAAATAAATCCAAGAAAAATGCCACATGTTTCTATTGTCAAAAGAAGGGGCATTACGCTCGCGACTGTCGCTTGAAAAAGAAAGAGAAACAAAATAAAAATGAAGAAGCTATGATAGTTCAGTCGGAGTGCTTTGAAGTAAATTTAATGAATGACGCTGCAGGAGGCAGGGACACGTGGCTAGCGAACACTGGTGCGACAAATCATATGGTAAATGATCGCTCTTGGTTCGTGGAATTTGAACAGTGCAAGTCAGTCATATCTCTAGCTGATAAATCGACAATTAAAGTTCTGGGTCGTGGGACAGTTGAAATTCAACGGTTTGTGAACGGTAAATGGCCACATGGAACTATATTAAATGTACTTTACGTTCCGGGTTTGAGCAAAAATTTGTTGAGTGTCGGTTCAACAGTGAAAAGGGGATTTAAACAAGAGTGCGACATTAATGAAATGCGCTTTATGAAAAACAATGAACTGTTTGCTGTTGGAAAAATGGTAGACAACAACACTTATAAAACGCTATTTCGACACATGCCCCGGGCCGAGGCTAATACAGGTAAAAGTGATTTGTTGTAGTGGCATGAGCGCTTAGGACATCTCAATTTGCAAGCAATGAAGTTGCTAGTCAAGGACGATTTAGCACATGTTAAATTTACAATTCCACCCAATGCTGAGTTATTCTGCGAGGCTTGTCAACTTGGTAAGGCACATTGTCAGATGTTCCACTCTTCAAGTGATAAACAGAAGTACGGTCCTGGAGAATTAATACACACGGATGTGAATGGGCCAATGCCTAAACCTCCGGTACATGGCGCCAGATACTTTGTTTTATTCAAGGACGATTATTCGGGTTTTCGGTTCGTGTTTACAATTCAGCAAAAATCAGAAGTATTTAGCAAATTTGTAGAGCTGGGAAATTTAATTAAAAATAAGTTTGGTTATTCTATTAAGAAAGTTCGCAGCGACAATGGTACAGAATACATAAATAAAAACTTCAGTAATTACTTTGCAAAACGCGGAATTGAATATGAGACAACTCCGCCTTACACCCCCCCCCCCCCCCAGCAAAATGGCCGTAGTGAACGTGACAACCGCACAATTGCTGAGGCTGCGAGATCGATGATGGCTGCGAAAGCGGTACCAGAGGAACTATGGGCCGAAGCAGTCAAAACTGCAGTGTACACTTTAAACAGAACGCCAACAAAGCAGGCACCTAACTCCACCCCATACGAATTATGGACGAGTGGTAAAGCAAAACTTAGTCACGTGAAAACATTTGGTTGTGTGGCGTATGAATTCATACCTAAACAGCACCGTACAAAATGGAATGACAAGTCAAAGAAAAAGATGTTTATTGGATATGACAAAGATGGGCCAAATTATAAATTGTATGATCCACAAACGAGAAAGTTTTCTGTTTCAAGAGACGTTACATTCAATGAACAAGAGTGCTGGAAAAGAGATGAGGGTATGAAACCGCTCAAATTGCACCTTAATAATGACCCTGACGCACTGACAAGTCAAGAACCGGTGGGAGCAGAAGAAGTCAATCCACCTGTGGCAAGTGATAACGATGGAGAACATCGACAATTAAGAGACAGAACACTGTTACCCCCGATTGACCGTTATCAGGCAAATATGGTTGAGTTTGAAGAACCCACCTCTTATGAAGAAGCCCTGGCAAGCCCGGATGCAAGTAAATGGCTGGAAGCCATACATGAGGAGCTGTCAGCTCTTGTCAAGAACGATACCTGGACACTTACAACGCTACCTGACCACAAAAGAACCATTTCTGCTAAATGGGTGTTTAAAATAAAACGCGACACTAAAGGTGAAATAGATCGGTGCAAAGCTAGACTGGTGGCTAAGGGTTATTTACAACGTCCTGGTGTAGACTTTAATGAGACTTTTGCGCCGGTCGTGAGAATCCGTGCGTATATTGTTGTCAGTGGCGTCGTATCGGGACTATGAACTTGGTCAGTTTGACATTAAAATGGCGTTTTTAAATGGTGAGTTAGAGGAGGACATTTTTATGGAAGTACCAGAGGGGGTAAATGTGAGTAATAAAAACCTTGTGTGCAAATTAAACAAGTCATTGTATGGACTCAAGCAGTCTCCGCGTCAGTGGAATAAAAGATTTAACGAGTTTCTTCAATTGTATGATTTCAAGCCTAGAGATAAACGGGAATTATTTATCTCTCAAGAAAGCTATATAAATCGTGTATTAGATAAATTTAATATGACTAATGCAAACCCCGTCGCGATACCATTTGAAGCAGGTGCTCACCTTGACGTGGGTGAACCCCTGAGTGTCGAAGAAGAATCTAAAATGGATAGTGTTCCATATCGACAGGCACTAGGATCCCTCACGTTTGCAGCTACTGTTAGTCGCCCTGACATCATGTATGCAGTAAGTGTGGTGAGTCGCTATTTGTCAAATCCGAAGCCTGTGCATTGGACAGCTGTCAAAAGAATATTTCGCTATTTGAGAGGTACGACTTCACTTGGTATTAAATATGGCCGAACTAGCGATGAACTTGTTGGATATTCAGATTCTGACTATGCTGGAGATTCTGACACACGTCGATCAACTAGTGGCTATATTTTTAAAATCGCAGACGGTGCTGTGACTTGGATGAGTCAGCGTCAGAAAGTAGTTGCTCTATCAACTACAGAGGCCGAGTACATTGCAGCGAGCGATGCAACAAAAGAAGCGATTTGGCTCAAGCTGTTATTGTCTGGAATCAGTGTACATATGGACAATCCCATTGAAATGCGACTGGATAATCAAGGCTCCATCAAGCTGATTAGTAATCCACAGTTCCATAAACGTACAAAGCATATCGATGTACGCTACCATTTCATTCGAGAAAAATTTGAAAATGGCGACATCGACGTTTCGTATGTAGCTTCTGAGGATCAACTGGCGGACATATTTACTAAGGGTTTGGCGAAGAACGTGTTCCAAAGAATTCGTGGAGAAATAGGAGTAGACGTCTTCAACTTTAAATTAGCTGCAAAGTGCACAACGGGTGGGAGTGTTGTGAATAATAAGTTGTGAACTCTGCGTACGCCACTGTTTACTTAGTGACTTTTGCTCGTCCGTCCGTCAAGTTACCAAAATGACAGTTAATGTAGTAATGTCAGTTGACCCTGTTGTTTATAAAGTTCAGATCGAGAATTGTATTATTTTGTCTTTAACGTTTTTCAACTAAAGTATTTTTTATCTGTTAGGGCACGTGCCCCTGTGCCCCCTGGATCCGCCACTGCTTGTTTATACATTTTTTTATAAACAAATTACTTCGTAAAGTAATTTTGATACGAGAAGAATAACAGGAATGTAAAATTTGAGAGCGAGAAATAGAAAAATATTTATTTTCATGTTTTTCCCAGCTTTGGCAGAAATATGCTTATTTGTCCAATTTCGCAATTCCGAATTAATTGGCGAACCCGAAATCAAAATGTACCTACCTTTAAAATTTCAGTATTTATTGAAAACTTATCAAATTGAGATTACAAACTAAATACACGATGACAGCACTATGCGGAAAAGATCTTTGAAGCATGTACACATAATAACGCGGAAGGGAAATAAATTAGAGAATCTTATTGACATCAAGATCATATCAGAATAATCCGTTTTACACGAATATATGAAGGTATAATACAGATATTAATATGCTGTGGAGACAGATTGACAATGAAGTTTATTAATTTCAGAGTAGGGAATTGCTATATTCAAATAACCATTGAAGAAGTACTTAAGCAACAATTAATTCGGTACTTCACCACATAATAAATACCAGATGTTAATATACTGTTGCCGAAAGAACTATCAAACGACCAAAATCCGCAACGTTTATTACTGAAGAGTACAATTAATGTAATATAAACTACACATCTATTTTTTATATTGTAATAAAATTAACTGCTCATAAAATTATGTTTATCGAGTGGCACTGTGGCACACTTGGAAATGTGTTGAATTTTTTCTTGCTGATAATGTCGCTGTTTTAATGTGTTGCGTAGTGTGCGTAAAGTGGACGCAGATACAATTAAAAAAAAGAGTGACTGCGTCACTTGAATTTACTGATATGGTGGTATTGGTAGTTCCTTTAAGAGTAAAATAAAGCAAATAAAAGTGCCTACTTGAAGATGCCAAGAATTTAAAAAAGGAAACCGTTCTACTTTTTAATTTCCTGATACGTGCTATATTCTAGGACAAGTATTAATTGAATATATAATTATAAATGTTACCACTTCAGAAAAATTATATATAAACGCATTTGTAATTTCGTTTGTAGCTTGGATTGAGGTGTTTGAAACTTCCACAAGTTAAAATAAGTAGATTTTTGAACAGACCCACCTCGAGAAATCATGCCTGCTCCTGTCAAAGGGCCTTTTGAAAATTGTTTATTTTTGAGTAACTTAACAATCGAAATTTAGTAAATAACACAGGACCACAAAATATTTTTGCGAGGTGCGCCGGACCAGACCCAGTGCAGCATATGTTTTTGGGGTCGCTGAAACCGAATTTTAAACTTATTTTGCCCCATCACGTCAGGATTTTTTTTTAAATTAAGAATTTTGTTTTAATTCACATATTACGAGAATATTCGAAGATTTGGCGGAGTCGCCGGTAATAACAATAAATTCACAAACAGGGTATCATCTTTGCAGTAACCTTCACATAATCCCAACATATAGAGAATTTCTCAATAGTTTCCTTCAATAAGTAGAAGTTAAATAAATAAAAGAAGTTACTAAAAAAAATTTAAAAGAAACACCGAGCCTTCAAAAATCTTCAACAAAATCTCTAAGTAAGAAATAAAAGTTCCATCATACTACGGGAGCCCACCCTAACTGTCCGTGCACCCTCCGATCCTTGGGGACAATATTTTTCATAAAGATTAAAGCCTAAGGAACAATTTAAGACATGTCCTAAAAAAAAACTGGCTGTACTTTCAAAATGGCGTCCGTTTAAAAAAAAATTTGCAAATATTGTTTTTGTCATTTAACCTCCTCAGACCCCAGGTATCATACATGATACCTCGGTTCTAAATTTTTTTCTCAACTCATAGTTGGGAATCATGAACTGTGCCTGCGAGTATCATATATATGATATGCACCCAGAATTGCGCACAAAATTGTGCATGCGAATCAGACGCGTTTTAACCTCAGTATTGGTTTGTTTATGTGAGTGGACTAGAGATGTAAAAGTGTATAATACAATTGTATAATACCCGGTACAAAACGTATTTTATGGTACGGTATAAAACTTTTTAATACCATTGGTATTAAATAAAAGTTAGGTTATGTTATTTCAACTCATATTTATTATTGTTTATTTGAATTGATGTGTATTATTTTGTTTATTGTCTTTTTTACCTCAATTACAGGATTGGAATGATATATTTATCTTCAAAATGGGTAGAGATGGGACGAATGTGCTTTTGGCCGGATAACCGGATACAGTATATCCGGCCAGTTCAAAATCCGGTCCGGCCGGATATCTTGCCTTTTCAAGCAGTCGCTTTATCTACGAGCAGGCCGCGATATTTACAATTAAATTCATGTCGCACCCGTATTGTCCTGTCCTGCCAATCTTGCACATTGCTGCAAGTCATTTTAATTACACGAAATGCGCATGTTACACCAGAACAGGACTAACAATAATTCATAATAAATATTTATATATGTGTACTTGGTTCTATCCACAGTTATGGTGTTTTTGTATTTATTAAAATATTAATAAATAAATGAAGTTCCTTAGAAAATAATAATAATTATTTTCTAAGGAACTTCATTTTCAGAAGAACCAGCAACCGGCATCTCTTTTGAAATTACATGCATTTTGTGTAATTACACATCAAATTAAAAAGTAATTTCTCGCAATCGTTAGTAGTTGCTGTTTTTGTCATTAGCAATACAATGGAGAAAAATAGTTATACATACCACTACCACCACTATTGTATTCGCGAAAAAATCGGTCTTAGATCAGTAATATATTTTCTTGCACCCTGAGTGGGTTCCTGTCCAGAACGAGGTCAAACTATAGGTAAAATATTATTTATTATATATTAAGAATTTATGTTGTGTTTTGATTTTTTTTATGTTTTGTTTTCAATGTTATTTAATATATTATATATCCATATTATTGATAGGTAGGCCTATTGAAGAATTTAAGACTTATTTTTTTTATATTTGTTATTTATTTTGATTGTAGTTTCTAGTTCATTGTTATTTTTATAAATATTTTGATATATAACTGGCAATTAATAAATAACGTTTAAGTTTCATGCATTTTGGGCAGTTTTTATTTGGCCGGGTGTTGACCGGATATTTTTGCATATCCGGCCGGAGCCGAATATCCGGTTTGGGAGCCGGATTGGCCGGATGCAGTCGCCGGACCGGATATCCGTCCCATCCCTAAAAATGTAAAAAAACCTTCAAAGTTTGATAAGTATGTTTTGAGATTTTTTATCCTGCTGAATCCAGAGTCAAACGAGGGGAAGTGTCAAAAGTACAGATGTACATTTTGTCAATGTTCATTTGCAAGATACTATTTTAGAATGGTGAAGCATCTGTTGAAATGTGAGAAAACACGAAAACAGATGCTTCATTTACTAGATATTATACGTACTATACGGTATTATACAAATGTATTATACACAAATAAATAAAATACGGTATTTTTACATCTCTAGAGTGGACACTTGGGTTATGGCAACCATTAAGGAAATAAATCGTTTAACACGTAAGTAGTCTATATTTATTGATTTTAGTTATCACATTGACTGAAATAATGTTAGTTCTGATAGTAAAATGTTGCATTTGACTGAATTAGCTGAAATATACTTTTTTTTTACCCTTGACTTCAGGTATCAATATTGATACTTTGGGACTCTCTCGATTAGATTAGATTGAAGGGAGGAGCTGGCCGCAACCCCTGTGGATCTATTGTGGCGGTCCTAATCTAGTTCATTTAGAGTTCCTTATCCAGCTTTGTCTTTTGTACCAGACTCCATAGCCTTGATAGAGGCTCCTTAGTATAGCTATCTGCCCTTGGTTTTTCCTCACCAAGTATTTGGAATCTCAGTCTGGCTAGGCCTTCGCAATGGCACAGCACATGTACTGAGGTTTCCTCTTCCTCTTGACAGAATCTGCATGTTGCATCATCTGCCAGGCCCATTAGACTCATATGCCTATTGAGCTTACAATGTTCAGTTAGAAGACCCACTATTATCCTAATGGCCTTTCTATTTTGGCATAGTAGATCTTCCGTGAATTTGGCCGACCGTTCTTTAATGAACTCTTTAGCCTGTCTCTGTCGCGGGAAACTCTTCCACCATTCTAGAGATTTGTCCTGTACCCATTTATTAATGGATGATCGTTTGCATGGCTTAGCCACGCCACAAAAGGGTTCGGGGCCTACTAGGGACTTAGATGCGCCTTCCCGAGCCAGTTCATCAGCCTTTTCATTTCCCATGTGTCCCTCATGTCCTGGTACCTATGCCACGGTCACTTTATTCTGACTTCCTAGGTCCATAAGGGCGTTTATACAATCCCATACTAGTCTTGAGTCGACCTACATGGAATCGATTGCCTTTAGCGCCGCTTGGCTGTCGGAAAAAATGGCAATTGACTGGTTGACAGTTCCTTGCCTCATTATTTCCTTTGCACACCACTGTATAGCGGCCACCTCTGCCTGAAATACTGTGGCATGTACTCCTAGCGGGATTTCCGTTTTCGACCTTATCCCGTAAATCCGACTCTCTCGATACAAAAATATCAATATTGCAAACTACTTCTAGATTCGCTCACCCAGGAAGATCTGCAGCTGTTAGTCGATAATATAGACTTGGATGATTTGGAGGTGGATGATAATCTTCTTTGTGATGAGGGGGAAGAAGAGGATGAGTTTGTTTGGACCGCCAGCCAAGATCAAGAGGAAATAGTATTAGAAAATGAAAATGAAGGTGATGACGACACCAAGGAGAATGAAGATGAGTGCAATGACGACGAACCGTTGATAAAATTACTTCCAAAATGAAAAAAAATCAGATAATAGCGAGGATGAAGAAACTGCCCAGCCAAGTGCTAAACAATGAAGAGTTGTGCCCATTCCTGTTAAAAGTCAGCGTAACCAGGAAGGAAAACATCTTCCTGAATTTATGAATGACAAGCAAAAATCATAGTCAAAGTGCAGATATGCAGGCTGCAAAACCTGACATTTTCAAAATGTAAAGTTTGTATTGTATTTTTATGCTGTAGTGTTCAGCGAAACTGTTTTTCTAAATTCCATAAATAAATTTGAGACCTAAAATTATTTTATTCTTGTCGTGTTAAAGACCCAACGTATCATATATGATACCCAATTTTTCAAAGAACCCAAAAACTTTTTTGAAAATGTGGGCACATTACAGTGTTATTTAGACCCCATTGAACAACTTTATGTCATATGGCATTAATATTTTAAGACAGATTAGTTGTGGGTCCGAGGAGGTTAACACAAAAACTAAAAAAGATGGAGAAAAACTTTCTGCACAAAAAACAAAGTGCATAATTTTTTTTTCTACGACTATTGAATAATTCATTTATTATAGATACGTTTTTGAACATGTAATAGGTCTCATTACTAACGCCCTCGGGTAATAATTCATTACTCAATAGGCTAAGACCAACCACAATAGTTCATATTCATTATTCAACTATTGAACCAATCACAAGATATCGTATTCATTATTCAACAGTTTTCGTGGAGCAATCGCAAGAAACGATTTAAAGTTCAAAAATATCGCGTGTGCCATAACTCAATTCAATCCAGAGCCGTAGCGAGCCAACTTTTTGGGGGGTTATTTTTCCAAATTTGCCAACTTTATAAACTGACCAACTCTGTAAATTGTTAAATAATAATTCGTCCAAAAAAAATTGATGAGCGAGGGGGGGAAATTCCAAAAAAAAAATTTCAGTACAAATCACCAACTTCCATCCCAAATTTCCAACTTTTACCCAAAATAAAAATTGATGAGCGGGGAAAGAAATTCTTAAAAACAATTTTTCAGTACAAATTGCCAACTTCCATCTCAAATTTCCAACTTTTGCCCAACTTTTGCCAAGTTCCGCCGAAATAAATACGAAATAAATATTGATGAACTGGGGGAAAAAATCTAAAAAAATTTTTTCAATAAAAATTGCCAACTTACATCTAAATTTCCAACTTTCGCCAAGTCTAACAAGGTTGGGGGGGTAACGTACCCCCCATACACCCCCTCCGCTACGGCCCTGATTCAATCTGTCATAATAAGTAGGTCATCGATTTCGCCGAAAGTAAAAAAATGTCACTTTTCGTACGTTCCTGTAGGATCGAATTATCGATTTCGCCGGTGCAATTCACGATGTGCATCACATGCAATTCTTCCTCTTTCCATAATGCCATAGTATGACACTTCAACTCATATATTAAAAATATCTGAACGTTCAAAGATTAAAGATTTCGTGTTTCGCCTTCTTTGCAGATTGCGAGAAAGGATGCTTCAACACGGTTTTTGTCGAGTAAACCGAAAAGTATCAGTACTAGCAAAAAAATAAAAATCTCCAATGTAAAGATCATAAACCGAGGAACAATTTACTTTTTTTAAAATGTCTGCAACAATTTGTTTTTTTGGAGATAGGGAGGTTTAAATATGTCGTCAAACGTTTTTAAGTCAAAATACCTCTTTAAAAGTTATATCTCAAAAACCAAGGCACTTGTGCCAAATATGTTAAGAAACCAAATTAAAGATTATCGATTAAGTTAAAGTCTTTTTTTTAAATTTTTTCTTCTGCTTAAAAAATAAAGAAGTTATGACCGATACAATGTGCGTCTTCTCATTTTTCCCTATAGTGGGGAAGCTACGTATATAAAAACTGCAAATTGTGATAAGAATAAGCCTTTTGGTATGATTTTCAGACAATGAAAATAAGATGGGGAGGCATTGCCCAAAGTTGTTATAATCCGAAATGGAGGCTATCTGACCTTGCGCACATTTTAGAAGACACTGTAAACATAAATGAGCATGCCTTTCCAGGAACCTGTGACGCTTTAGTTTATGATGGTGCAGTTCTTACTAACATATTGAGGCCACAAGCTTCAAAGACATTTGCTGATTATTATACAAACCAATTTCTCCCTCACATTCGTAAGGATATCGCAGCCTTCGGATGTCGAAGAATTGATCTTGTTTGGGATAGATACGTTACACCAAGTATTAAAGGTGAAACTAGAGAGAAGAGAGGAGCAGGAACTAGGAAACAAGTACTTCCACATGTACCTATACCTAAAAATTGGCACGGCTTCTTGAGAAATTCAAAGAACAATGAAGCGCTCTTCAGTCTACTTGAAAATCTATCTGCAGATACCATCAAAAACGTACAGGTTGTAACAACATCAGGTGAAGACGTCAAAGGAAATATCAATGCACAAACTTCTCTCATAGGTGCTGCTTGTACTGGTCATGAAGAAGCGGACTCAAGAATAATACTGCATCTCCAAGACTTGGTAATAGGGGCGAGCGTAAGGGGACTTCAATGTGAATATCAGTCGATATTCCGTTGAAGCAACGTCGAGCGCGGTTAGTACTTGGATGGGCGACCCACCTATCTTGGGAAATACAGCGTTCTCGCCCCACCTTCTAGAGGCTTGTATATCAGTGTATACTCGGAAGTTACGTAATTTTAGACGAGGATTACGTAGTGGATATACCATCCTTCGGAGGGGATGTAAAGCAGGCGGTCCCTTGTCTATTAAATTAGGCAAGTAAAAGATCCCTACTCTTCTTAAGGGAAGAGGTTCGGCAAAATTTCCAGGTTGGGGGTAGCTCGTCTCCTGGCGTCGGTGATAGGCCCTGGTAGCGGAAATAGGCCAACGTTAAATAGTTTAAAAAAAAAAAAAGACTTGGTAGAAAACGGCTACAAGAATGTTGCTATACGCACTGAAGATACTGATGTCTTAGTTTTAGCAATTGCTTACTTCTTCACCTTGTCAACAGCGGGTCTTGATAAACTTTGGATTGCGTTTGGAACAGGAAAGAATTACAGATTTATTCCGGTTCATGCAATAGCTGAAGCTATTGGGATGGAAAAGGCTATTGCTTTACCAGGATTCCACGCTTTCACAGGCTGTGATAGCATTCCTAGTTTCACAGGAAAGTCCAAAAAATCAACTTTGAAAACAAAGAAAGCTACCACTGCATTTTCGTTCATCTCACAACCACATAATTCAATTCCCAATGAAATGGTTGACATATTTGAAAGTTACGTAGTACTCCTTTACTGTTCAACTAGTGACAAGGTCAGTGTTAATAAAGCAAGACAAGAATTGTTCATGACCAAAAATCGTCCACTAGAAAATCTTCCACCAACAGAGAGTGCATTACTACAAGTATTGCGTAGTGCTTTCCAAGCTGGACACATTTGGGGACAAGCAAATAAACGCACAATATGTGTACCATCCCCAAACGATTGGGTATGGTGGTTGCATAATGAATCTTGGCAGTTGAAATGGTGGGAGTTACCAGAAATTTCTGATTCCTGCAACGAACTCATAAAATGTGTTTGCAAAATCTGCAAAAACAAGTGCAGCTACAGAACTGCTGGTTTATCGTGCACATTACTGTGCAAATGCAAGAATGAATGTGAACAATAACAATGGTGTTTGTAGAAATATTCTGCAGATCTTATAAAATTAAAAGTGTACTTTTTGGTTTGTAATATTTATGAATTAACACTTTGTGTAAATCAATTTACGTTTAATACATTGTTACTTAATCTATTTACTTATCCTAGACCTAGAACATATAAATTGATATAAAACACTATTTTGCATCATGTGTATGAAAGAAAATGTAGCAAATACAAAATACGGGTAGCCATTTTGAAAAATAGACGCCATTTTGGATTATAACAACTTTGGGCGTTGCCTCCCCATCTTATTTTGGTTGCCTAACCTTAATCTATATTCTCACCAAAGGGCATGTTCTTATCACAATTTGCAGTTTTCTTATGGTTTTTGTTGTATAGCTTCCCCACTACTAATAATCTCTCATTTGTCAGCAAATTTAACTTAAAGTGCAACTTTCTGTTGAATAGTCGTAGAAGAGTAGTATAGTATTCTACTTGCGTGTAATAGCTATTACACGCTCGTTGAATAATATACTATTACAATTTTGTTCCTATACAATATTTGGATAGGCGTGACCATTTTCCAGATAAATGATTCAGCTTTTAAAATAAATATAAAATTCAATATAAAATGTAATACTACGGGAGCCCACCCTGACTGATCCTTGGGGACAATGTTTTTCATAAAGATTAACGTCTAAGGAACAATTTAAGACATGTCCTAAAAAAAAACTGGCTGTACTTTCAAAATGGCGTCCGTTTAAAAAAGAATTGGAAATATATTGTTTTTGTCATTTAACACAAAACTAAAAAAGCGATTGAGGCAGTATTTTATCTGTTGAACACCAAACAGGTTCTCCATTTTCTTGTTATCCATAATCTTTCCAAGGCTTTGGAATATTGTGAATAACTTCGTCGGATAATCGCCAAATACGCGTTTGGTAAACACTCCTTTTAATATGCTCGATAAAGCAAGCTCTTGCTGGTGGAATGGAAGAAAAATCAACTTTTGTGGCAATTGATAAAGACAAATCTTTGTCACATCTCTGTCTAATGGCAATTAGTTAATGAATGAAGGCCCAGTAATGCCGAACATTTTTGAGGTCCATACTCTTCTGCTAATGCGGATATGGCAATAAAAGAAGGCTTATTGGTATCAAAGAGTAATATACATTTAATTTTATTGGAATGAGCCAGCAGCAGGGGCGGCTGAAGGTAAATTTTCCACCCGGGCGGGAGCACTTTTTGGCGCTTCTCCCTGAGATAATCACAGAAATTTCACGGACGCACTACGTACTAAAGTGCAAGGATATCCTTTCGGACCCCGCGAACGCTCTACTTTTTAACTTAACACATGAAGTAACATAACCGTGTATACATGGTGGTCCAAAATTGTCTCTGGATATTTATGTGGCTGATAGTAAATCCAAAAATAAACGTACTCTAAGTAGATAATAAGAAAATTATACCCCTTTAAAGGGGGATTATAAATATTAGTTTTTCGGCAATATCTTCCGATCGCTTTAAAATATATAAGTCATATTTTAAAGTTACCAGTCAAACCCTCTCCTCTGCTTAAGAGATAGTTTTAGAGGTGGCTATCAATATTTTACCTCCAACATATTTTCATATCACTAGAAATACAAAGATGTTCTTATTGCATTTCGATAAACCATTCTCAAGTAATTTATGTTTACTCATCAATGTGCATTTATTAATAACTAGATGATGCCCGCGACTTCATTCGTGTGAAGGACTTCTTGAGCGTGGAATTAAGGACATTGTCATACTAACTTATGCCTATAAAGAAGTACTACATACTCACTGAGTACTCCTATAGTACTCAGGAAGTACACTCGAGGGAACCCACTGCGCAACCATGGTACTCGGGGAAACCCATTGCTCATTCATCACACTCAAGGAAAACGTCTGCACATCCACAGTACTCGAGGAAATCTACTGCGCATCTATAGTACTCGGGGAATATATATAGACAATTAATTTGTAATAAGTATATTTTTTTTGTCTACACCATCCCAACGCTATTATAATAAGAAGAGCCCCAATACAAGTTTACTTAGAGGAAGGTTCCTTTTTATTGTATTATTATTTCATACAAACAAATTGCCATTTATTTATTTATAAACTGTAAATTATGCAAAATATGAAATACATACAACTGATGTTGGTACCTATAACAATTTTCTGAATATTCTGAATTTTTCTGAATTAAAAGTGCATGTTGCCTGCCTTCAATTATGCAAAATCTTTAATGATCAACTCCGTGACAGTCAGATAGTAATAATAATTGAGGTATGAGTAGTGAGGTGTTTCATAGCTAAACAAACATATTTTCGTTACAATTTTGAATTATTTACACGGTTCTAATGTTATTCGACTGTTCTGCATTATTTACAATTTAAACTTACATAATGAAGGAATCTATTGTGAAATTCTCTTTATGTTGGGCACTATATATTTTAGAAAATGCAGTTTCTAAAAATCACCGCGAACGGATGCATGTGCATGTCGTAATCGTCTGCAAAGTAGTTTTTGGCAATTTCCATATCATTAATGATAATTCAGTTAAATGGCAGACGCTAACTAATTGTTCTCATATGTCCATTTTTTTTTGCAAGTTAGGTTAATTTTTTTGATCCTCCTGTACGTGGAAATCGTTTGCAGATTAGCTTCCGCTGGATTGTTTTTGTCAGAGTTTCACAAAAACAACTTTGCAGACGCTAACTAATCGTTCAAAACATTAGTTTTCAATTACAAATAAACAATTGATTTGCAATGTCGCTGCAATCGAAGAAACTTTATACGCTTATAATTCGTACCTATAATAACCCAGGTAGCAAGGTGACGTAATTATGACGTCTTTTAAAGGTGATTTTTCGTCGCCGACGTCATTGTCCCAATAAATGACGTACCAGAGACGTGATATTTATAACATACTTCTGACGTCATCATGAAGACGTCAAATATACGTTTCTTTTAGGTCATTATTTTGACGTCATTAATAAATGACGTACCAGAGACGTGATATTTAATACGTACTTCTGACGTCATCATGAAGACGTCAAATACACGTTTCTTTTAGGTCATTATTTTGACGTCATTAAAATGATGTGAAATAAATCATTATAAAATAAAAATAAATAGAAGTATTTAGTGACTAGTTCAATTTTTGCCACATAGTAATAATAATTTTGTTTTACTATTTCTAACTAGGTATACAGCTTTTAAACATATTTAAATAAAGATGTTCAATGGTTCAGTGAGTTAAGTGTTAGGTTGCGAGGCAAAAGGTCCGCCGTTCGATACCTGCATATTCCGGTTTTTTTTTTTCGTCAAAAACTTTATTAATAATTGTGGAAAAATATTATAATGAGAGGTTTGCATCCCTCATCGCAAAATTCACTGATTACTAATGCGTCATATTTGCGTCATATATATGACGTCATTGGGCTGTGACATTGTGACGCCTTTTCACGTCATTTTTACGTCATGATGAAGGTGAAATTGACGTAATTAATGTCAAAAAACGACGTCATAATGACGGCACCTTGCTGCCTGGGAATTGATCCTCAAATTGGCAGACGCTAACTAATCGTTCACGGGGATCTGTCACTGCCTCCCGGTCTATAATGTAGGTCCCAAATACGTGATAATTCATAATTCACCTAAGGTACAAATATAGTTTATACTTACATTAAATTTTCATTGTGACAGAATGAATTTCATTAGTGGAAGACATTACTTATAAAATATGGTCCTAATAACAGCCAGAATAGGGAACCTATATGAATATGAAAGATAGAAGCGTACAGTAAATAAAATACGGAATTTATTATCAGTACAAATATTAACTCTTTATGTGGCATAAAAATATGTAAATAGGATGGTAATATATATCACTGTTTATCCAATAAATACACCTCTGCATGAAGGGCTACAAACAAAGTAATAATGCTAAAATATCTTCATTGTAAATATAAATACAAGTGATCAAGACCTTGGTATTTACCAAGGGCGGATCTAGAAATTTCAATCATTTTTTTATCGTCTGTCTAAATATGGGAAATAACATCTAGAGAAGCACTCCTCTAACGGCCCCTAAAAAGTTTTGAAAAAGCAGTTTGCGAAAAAATTTTTCAAAATTCGAGTGCCCCCCCCCCGAGCCAAGGGACTCCTGTTTAAAATTATTCTTTTTTGTGATATACATTTTACCTTTCATCAAAATCCAATAATAGGTTTTGGAGTTCATGTAAATATTATCATTATTAACTGAAATACAATGAACTGAAATTTTGTAATTTACAATTTAACAAATTACAAAATTTCAATTCGTTGTATCTCAGTTAGTAATAAAAATATTTTCATAAACTCCAAAATCTATTGTTCGATTTTGATAAAAAGTAAAATGTATATGACAAAAAAGAATAATTTTAAACGGGAGTTCTTTGGTTCGGGGGGCACTCGAATTTTGAAAAAATTTTTCGCAAACTGCTTTTTCAAAACTTTTTAGGGGCCGTTAGAGGAGTGCTTCTCTAGATGTTATTTCCCATATTTCGTATGGGTCCCATGCGCCACAGACAAGAAAAAAATTATTGAAATTTCTAGATCCGCCCTTGGTATTTACGTATGCTAAATTTCATCGTGAAATATTAATCTCGTTTTCCGAACATTACATATCAGTCTAATTTCCTTATTAATACATGCATTTTTTGGAAAAGTCTTGCCCTCAAGAGAGAAAATAAAGAGATGTACATGTTTCAATTTATTACGATTTTGCAATGAGTTATCTTAAACTGAGATACAAGTTTGAGTTGAATATAAATATATTGGATACCTATGCAGGATGTAATTAGTTTCATGTCATTAAAAGAACACTGGTAATGGGGACCGACTAGGCAAACAAAAAACCTTTATGACTTTTTCCTTTAGGGGCACTTTGAAAAAAACTGACCTATAGGTCAACAATTTGAATATTAGGGTAGGAAATATTTGAGAACCACTGCCTTTCTGGGTCTATGGACGTGCAGTTCCCTTTAAATTATCATAAAAAGGTGCAAGGATTATCGACCGACTCGTTTTCGCCGGCACGCGGTTTCAAAGCGAAGAAGGGCGGCACCTTTGACGACCGCCTCAACGGAACCAATTATAAAAATGTAAATAAGTCGTTATCTCTTTTTGCAGAGCTGAAAGCAAATGATGGACGTAGAGGTTTAAACGCAGCATTTCTTTAAATGCGTGTCTTTTTAATTTAGAACAAAATATTGGAGCTTTTATTGTTGTTTATAATCTTTCAGATTTAAATGTGGTTTATTAACATTTGTAACCTAAATTAGTGTTCTGGGTTAAAAGCTTAAGAAATGAGAAATTATTGCTAAACATTGGGAAATAAAGAGTTAGACATCTGAGATACGATAACAGAAAACAATTATGTGTATTTTAAGTTAGGAAAAAATCTGATTTATTTAACGAATTGCCGATCAGGTATCGAAAACTAAAATATTCGATAAATTTAGAACTTACCAATAAATTTATTGATTTACATAAATTGTTCGAAATAGCTTCCGTCTGCATCAATACACTTTTCGGCACGTCGAACTAAGGACATACGCACTCCGTTCAACACATTTGGTAAATTAGGATAATTTTTTATGGTTTCTATGAACATTAAAATACAACACTAAACCATCAACTAACATTGTCAATAAAGAAAATAAAAATAAAAACTTGGTCCAAAATCCAAAAAGCAACACAAAAAGAACGAACAAGTAGTGTCTGTACGTCAAGAACTTAACGACTTGAACGGTAAGTCAATAAAATAAATCTTAACTGTAAATACGTGGCCCAAAATTTAAAAAGAACAAAAGCAACATACAAAAACAACGAACGGGTTCGACGTATGTACTTAACGAAGTGCCCTCAGAAACTAAAATATTGCACAAGGGAGAGTATAATTTTCTTCAGATCTACTAAACACTCAGAGAACGCCGACGTCTTTCACCTTTACCGCACCGCTAAAGACCTTACTTACCTACTTTTAAAAAGCCATAAAAAAGTGTGATTATCAACTTGTCTCCTCGCCAACGCGCGGTCTCTAACAAAGGAGCGCGACACTTTGAAAGTGCCGTATTAGCATATTTGATGGTTAGAGGCGCCGACATACGCGAAGATAAAAGCCTATCCCAACATTTCAGCAGTTCTCAAACAATATAATTGAAAATTTTCGAATTTTTTTTTCTAAAACTATGGGTTTTAGACCCTCATGTTACATAAGCTGTTTTTGTTCGTTTAGTCGTTCACCACCACCAGTTTTTTTTTAATGACATGAAACTGATTACACCCTGTATATTTATATATTGGTTAGCTTGTTCTTAGCGCTAATTTCAATGAGACATGGTAAATGGCAAATGGTTCTCCTTGCAAGTTGTAAAGTACTTCTGTTGCGATACTCACCTAGTCAGCAGTGACTACTGCCAAAAAGTCAAAAACTACAGGTTCTGTAGTCTATCCACTATGCAGGAAATTCACATCTTGCAAATACATATTTTATGAAAGTTTATTTTTCTACAATATAAGATTTATTTATTACGCAAGGGAGTGTGAGTATACTCAGGATTTTAAATTATTTTCTACAACAATCACGATATTTTAGGAAGAAAAGGGGATCAATTTAGGTAAAAATCTGAACCAAATTATAACCTAAATTGTCCAGATTTTTAACTCAAATATTAGTCCCTTTTCCTTCCTATGAAAAACCATGGGCTATCCCATCGAAGACATCTATGAACAATCCCAATTAGTCTTAAAAGGATATCCACAGGAGGTCCTAAATCTCCAGTTTAGAACGTCCACAAGATGTCTTGCTTATCCTCTAAGTATGGCCACTGGTTGCTCTAAGGTTATCAAAATATGTGGGAGTAGGATAATAGATTTCGAATTCCTTTTTACTGAAATAAAAATTGGGATAACTTTTACAATAGATATTATAAGTGCAGGGGCGGACTGGCAGGCTTTAAAGGGCCCGATAAAATTTTCCATATGCCCATATGAAGGCCGATTTTTTTCATCGAAAATGAAAATTGATGAGCGGATGAGCAGAAGGGGAAAAATTCAGAAAAATTTTACTTGTGGTGGGCCCCAGCAGCGCTGCAGCGCGCGCCTGAGGTCTGGTGGGACTTTGCCTCCCTGCCCCCCAGCCAGTCCGCCCCTGTATAAGTGAGATATTTGACGTGGCCCTGGTAAAATAGACAGGCTGCATAGTAGGTATGCCATTTAGTAATACATATACATTTTCTTTCTAGGACGTGTTCTGTGGAGGCACCTTAATAGCTTCTAGATGGGTACTAACTGCTAACCACTGCATTAGAAAATATTTACGTGTAAGACTGAATGCACATGATCTCCGAGCCACGGATGGAAGTGATATTGAAATGACTGTTTCAAAAATGTTCCCCCATCCTAAATTTGATTACAAAACTGTCGATAATGATATTGCCCTTCTGATGTTGCCGAGGCCAGTCCGAACACCAGTTGCTTGTCTGCCAGTCAAAAGACCTAAACCAGGCCAGCTGTGTTCCGTAATGGGTTGGGGCAAAATTCACACAAATGATGAGTATGGGATACCAATACTACATGAGGCTAAGGTAGATTATTTTCAAGTAAATAAACTATGTTTCCATGCTGAAGTAGTTTTTATTAACATTACATGAACGCGCGTTTCGTCAACCAAGTTGGCAGCAACAGGAGATAGATAAAATTCCCGACGGTGTCAACTTATTTGGCGAAATGCACTCTGATATATATAAAATGTAGCATTTATTCGACCGCACCCAAAATTTTGTGCACCAGATTTCCTCTTTGGCGAAGATTACACAGATTTCCTCGAATTTCCTTGAGATTTCCTCAAATTTTTGAAGAGCGGGGATGAGAAATCCGAAAAAAAATATTTCCTAACACCTCCAGATTTTCCTCGGATTTCCTCCGAATTTCCTTCTAAGTATACACCAGATTTCCTTCACGGTTTATCCCTCGAATTTATTGTTTTTGGTGTTGTGGAAGCTACCGAATCAGTGTCATCCAAAAGGACCGAATTTCATTCTGAACTTTTACTTCATTCAATAGTTGTGTAAAATATATAAAAAATGCCACAAATGTTGACGAGCAGAGGAGAAACGTTAGTGCAGACCAAGGCAGTACTCCCTTGTACCTATAAATGTTTGAGATATGTTTTTATATTTTAAAACATACAGGGTGTCCCACAATTAAGTTTACAAGCCATATCTAGGGTATTTGAGAAGATAGACAAATGAACTAAAAAAGATTGTGAAAGATTGGATGTCTTTCACAACCTTTTTTCTTCAGATTACCCCCTTAAAACTGTCTTGCCTCTTACAAACCCCTCTTTTTTTTTTCAAATTGCGCCCCCTAAAAATTTACACCGCAATGAAATCTCCAATTCATGGTAAATACTCTGACATGCCATTTTTTATTAATATTTTACAGTTGCTTAGTAGCTACAAATAAGACATTGTAAAGTTATCCAAAATTTTTAATGTGCATCTGTTACACAAATCTAATATATTGTTACGTGTTTACACCTCTTTTGTAAACACCCTGTAATGTGGATCCGGAAATTATAACACCAGGGTAACACTAAACACTAATTTATTAACTTACGTACTAATTAAAATAATTACTACAAAACAACAATTAATTACTTTACTAATATTAACACAGTGTACTATAATTCACTACTTGAGTCACTTAATCACTTTACTTTACTTCTTCTTTTATCTAAACTGAACTGTTACTCTCAGCTTCTCCATGCCTTTATATACCCAAAGATGAGAGATCTAGAATATACTGTCATGATGTTATCACTCTCTAAATATTTCCAGAAATCTCTTTACTACTTCCAGACTTACACCACGCGCCACCTCTGGGCCAACTGCCAAACTAACCAAACCAGCTTAGCTTCCTGTTGCCCTTATAATTGGAACTTACAACTCCACAGATGTCTCTGGGGCAGGGTGTATTAAATAGGTGGTGCGACGACAACCCTCACAGTGGCTTTATAAGTGCTTACTTTGTACATAATGTAATAGATGGCAGGACCAATAAGTTCTCTCATTACTTACGCACGGATAGATAATTTTGCAGGTTCTGTGCGTACGTGCATACAGTGTTGCATACATTCCCGGCCTTTTGTTTTTGTTTAGTGAAACAAGAGTCCAGCGACATCTGACATTAAGTAGTTAAATTAAAACATTGAAAGAATATATGCAACACTACATGCAGCATTGCACGTGTCGCCACAGCTAACCTCAAAAATATAATTTCTTAAGATTTACAAGTGTTACGTAGCTATTATTAAAGTTTCTACCTGGTTCCTGTACTTTAGGGTGACCAGATTTTTTTGTTAAGTGAATGCTGGACACTTCTGCTGGAAAAAAAATTGATGAGCGGGGGACAGAAATCCGAAAAATAATTTCTTGATCCCAACATTTTTTGATGACCGGGGGGGAAAAATTTTTTGAAGAGCGAAGTATCCGAAAACAACATTTTTTTCTAAGCAAAACGTAATGCTCTGTAACTTCACCATAACCTGAATGGCTGGACTTTTGCTGGACACTTGTAAAACTTTCCAATTCCGGACGTATGGTCTGAATGCTGGACGTTTACTGGACACTTGTAAATGCTGGACAGTACTCCAAAATGCTGGACTTTCCAGCGTAATTCCGGACGTATGGTCACCCTACTGTACTTTCAACCAAAATCAAGTTCAACGCAATGTGTATGAAGTTTTAAATAGTTTGTCACAATAAAATAAGACACTTTTTGCAGGTTGGGAATCTAACCTATAATTAGCAGTCTATTTTTATTAATCAACAATATTGAAAAATTATTTGCGTGAATTTTTAAATGTTTGCTTGGAGCCAGTATGGCTTCAAGTTAAAAATGCCTATACCAACATTACAAATGAGAATAAACGAAAAAACCTTAAAATTTGAGGTTATGTTAGTTATACAATGCACATGCCCAGGTAATTGTAGGACCTTATTGCTCGCGCCATCTACTAAAGTAAATAGTAACCATGCACTTATGAAGCCATTATTATAATAGGAAAGTGCCGTACGTCGGACCACCTATTTAATACACCCTGCTCTGGGGGTATAAACATCTAACAATATAAAGCTTTTTACATTACACCACAGTAGTTGTTGGTTGTTCAAACTGTGATCTTCTGGACTTCACTCAAGCTGTATACCGTCATAATAGCTCCCTTGTGCAAGCAGCTGTAATCATACCCAAAGTGATGCAGTGAAGCAAGCCTCACGAATCTAATTCTTGAGGTCCTTCAAATGTTTGGTGCACAATGTCCACACGAAAAAATTTAATGGTGTCAAATCAAGAGAGCGAGCTGGCCAATTAATTTTGCCAACCCATTCATTGGGAAATGCTTTATTTAAATGCTGAGAGACAATTTGTACATTTTGGGGAGTAGCACTGTTTTGTTTCCACACCATTACATCCCATTCTGCGACAGGAATGTCTTCCAAAAGTTCAGGCAACATGTTCTGCCGGAAACCTCAGTAAAGGATCCTGTTAAAGTGTCTTCGTAAAAGTGTGGCCCAATTAAATTTTCATTAAATACACCACACCAAACACACAGTTTGAAAACGAGATCTAGTGGGGATTATGATTAGATCAATAATGGGCGTTATGCATATTGATTACACTATGAAAATGGCTTTCATCAGCCCAAAAAATTTTATTTAGGAAAGTAGGATTGTCATGGATCAAAACTTTCAGTACAGCAATAAACTGCACTCTTTGTTCAAAATCAGTGGGTCGCAATCCTTGAACTAATTGGACTTTAAAGGGGCAGTACCTATGTTCTTTTATGACCATTGAACGGTGTTCTTGGAAAGTCTAAGTTTCCCAGGCGAGGATACAAATAGAAATGTGGATTTATACCAACGTATGCCTGAACGTTAATCACATTTTCTTCATTTCTAGCTGGAGCTCGATGTTTGACATGTTTTGAATTGAGAGAGGATCCAATGTGCGCTTTCTTTTCCCCATTGTGAAATTTCATGTGTGATGGTGGATGGCGGTCTGGGAAATGTGTCGATACAATTTGGCTGTTGCTCGAGACATTCCTCATAAATAAACATATCGACATACCTATGAACACTCGACATACTCATAAACGGCATTCTTGTAACAATTTGACAGATGTTCTGCACAGATGCACTAAGCCAACTGAACTCCCCATCAAATTAATTATTAGATGTTTTATAGTAGATAGCACTGGTAGTCAAACCAGGTCATCGTCTTGTCTTATTATAAATAGCTTATGGCAGTAATCACAATAAAGCGGGAATTTTTTAATTACTTTGCAATATGTCTTTTTTATAGCTATTATGCATCTGCAAAATATTAAAAATTGCATATCACAATATTCACCATGAATTGAGAATCCCATTGTGGTGTAAAATTTTTGTGGTAGCAATATGACTAAAACGTTGAGGGTGATTTCTTAAGTAAGAGGGTTAAGACGGTTAGTCTGAAGAATTCTTGGATGTCTCACAATCTCTCTTGTCCGTTTTTCGATCCTCTCACATAACACGGAGACATGGTTTGTAAACGAAATTGTAGGGCACCCTGTATGATACATAATTTCATATTGAAGATACTGTGTAAGAGAGTTGCCCTGAATAATAAAAAGGTAGTTCATAAGCTGGTTCCATTGGACTACCACTGGGAGATTATATTGAATTAACATATACTTAGATAAATTGCAATAAAAAATAACCCCAAAAGTCCAATTTGTATATAACATGTTCATATGTTCTTTCAGGAATATGCCTATAGATATCCCAGGATATTCTCAGAAAATTTCATGGTAATATTCCCTGTATATATAAATCCGATTTCTTTAGGAATATTCCAGATAGCCTATAATCAAAGCAAAGCAAAGACTATTAATATAATATAAATAAGACACAGCACTCGAAAAGAGAACCGCGTTTCCTGAGAGAAACGGAGAAGATTTCAAATTAAAGGTGCTGTTGTTCTTTTATGCGTGCATCAGCAGGTTAGTATTCCTAGAATGTTTCCGACAAGTTCCAGCAAAAAAATTACTATTGCAAAACAATTCTCTACAAATTTTACTCTCACTCTACTATAGGCACAAGTTGTTATTATTTGTTGCCAACGTAATGGGGTGAGCTGCTGGAAAATTTTAAAAGAAAACACACCAGAATGTGTATCATGTACATATTATATGCTCAGCACACAGGCTTTATCAGTGTCAGAAAATGTTTCATTTGGGTCGGCAATGAGAGCAAGCGAGAACGAAGCAACTAGGCTATTCTTTTTTATCGTATAACACATCCTACTCGTGCCACCTGCTTTCCCCACCACATGTACGTGGGCAGCTCTGTCTGCGGGAAATGTAAAGAATTATTTGACTCGTTTTGAAAATATAACGAGTTAAATAATTTTAATTATTAAAACACGTAATAATATTACCTATACTGAACAGAGCCAACTACAATAAATGGTACTGAAATTTTTAATAGCAATGATGTACGTGTTTTCTTGATAGCGCGTCATTATTTGCTCCCTCTACTAGAGCACTGGTACACGCCTTTATTGTAGGCGGTCTGTCAAGCCGTTGAAACTATGCCTGCCACCCAAATCCAAAATCTTCCGATACTGTAGAATTGTTGAGACTAATCGAAAATGCTATCCTAATCTTAATAAATTGATAACCAGCATAGTTTCTCTTAAAGCACCCGATCATATATGGTTATTTCACGAAATTATTCAAAAAATTCCATAATTTCCCAGAGCCCATTTTAACGCAATGATGAAGTAATCTACTGGCAGCGTTATAATTTCACAGCGAGCAATTTTGATGATGTCAAATTAGTACTACAGCAGATACAGTCAATTTTTTAAACGACAAGGTAAATAATCTTTTCTACATAAATGTGGCGCCTCATCAAAAATTTCCATATTTTAAGTATATACTAATTATACATCTGTCGATGTTCAATGGTCTTTTCCACAGAATAAATGGATTTTTAATGAAAGGAAGTTTGAGTGTAGAGGATTCAGAACAAATATTACTAATATACCTACTTTTACACTTGCGATCAGGCCCCCCACATCAAATCATAGGCCCCGGTACCAAATTCACTGGTGGGCCCCCGCACTTTAAGAAATGTGTGAAAAATTTTTTTGTCCAGGTCTTATAATTAATGGGCGAGGGTTGAGTTTACTAGTCTAACCGGGCCCCGGTATCATGGTACTTACTGACCCCCCTCTTGTGATTTGATAGTTAAAAAAATTCATGTATGCTATAGTGTTACATCCATTCATTCCAGCTCTCTTTGAGAAAAAGTTACAATATTAACTTTGTATGTTGAGGAATTTGCTAAAAAACTATAGGTACCTAATATTTGGGTCATACAAGCATGAACCTTTTTACTCGATTACACATTAGTTAGAGCCAACTCTGGTTTTGATGTCCTTCACCGCTGCAATCCGGGGGCGATATTGCAGAATTGCCAAATGGAAATCCCAAATTAAACGCTCGAAGTTAAATGTCTCAAAGGAGATTTATGAATAGGATTGCTCGGAGTGTCATGTCTTATGTATATTATATTATTAGTCTTTGCTCTAAGACATTATCATCTGAATATTCTAGGGACATTTGGTGCTAGTTCCTTTACTGTTCAATAAATAAGTTTTAAAAGGTACTTTCTGTGCCAAGATTAAAAAAACAGCAATTTACCATGGTTATGAACACAACACAATCTTCTAGTTTGTTTCTATTAAATCTAACTTTCTTTCTAGCTACCAGTGGTCCATTCACGAACTTGCCGGAAATCCTATAAGCAATTTCTAATAAGCGACAACATGGTGTGTGCTGGATGGACATCTGGAAAAACAGATACCTGTGCCGGTGATAGCGGAGGGGGGCTCATGTGCCCCTCAAAGAAATATTCAAGAACTGCATACAGCGTTCAAGGAATCACCAGTTTTGGAGATGGCTGTGGAAGGAGGAACAAATATGGAATTTATACTACAGTATTCAATTATGTACAGTGGATCCACTATATTATAGATCACTATTCATAACAGAAGTTAGAAAAAAAAATGAACTAATAGTCTGTTCTTATATGTATAAGCTCTCTCTTATGTCTAACAATAACGTGATAATATTTATAGATACTTGAATTTTTACTACCTAAATATTTGCCTTCGGATGTTATTTAATTTTGTAAAAGACAAACTGGAACTACTTAAATATTGGATAATTACCAAATCATGTTTTAAGGATACATATTGACTGTTATTTTAATTAATTTAAATTTACTTATTTAATTGATATTTAAAAAAAAAAAACGAAGAAAATATTTTGTACATATATTTTACTTGATATTTGTGTATCTAGCTAGGTACTGCCATAAAATAAATTATATACTAAAACATTTTTTTAATTTCATTAATATCCTACTATCATTTTATTTGAAAAATCCGGGGGAGTTTCCAAAACTCCGGGAAAGTTTCCAAATTTTTCATGAATATTTACAGTTATTATTTACACATATTTACTCATAAATTTGAAATTGCCGCCACGATGATCTAACATAACCTCAAACGCCAAAAATCCAGTTTTAATTTGTTGATATTTTTTCGAAATTATCAAAAATTAATCGGATGTTTGATGACGTAGGGTTCCATATGGTCACCGCTCGGATTATTACTATTGGCATTGGCACAGAATTTCTCTAATTTCGTGCTATTGGCTATGATCAAGGATGAGTTGACAGACATATGATAAGTTACGTTTATTTGTATACCCGCACTATCGCTTCCCGATGAATAATATCTAGCATTTTTTTCTGTTACATTAAAAACGAAAATGATTAAAAAGAAATATACTTTTATTTTTTTACAAATTATAAGATATTATTTAATTTAATACATTTAGTGTTATTTTAATTAAATAATATGCGATTTAGATGTTATTTCTGTCTTGCCTTCTATATCTTCGTTTCTGCACAAAATAGGAGTTACGACTTACATATGACATTATTTACATAAATTTTTAATTTTATAATCCACATATTTATCACATTTTATAAATTATTTTATTTATATTTAATTATTTAATAATTCAAACAAAACAAATTACTAGGTAACCACCCAGTTGCTCCATATTCTTCATATAGCACAGGGCACATATAGCGGGTGTCATATAATATCAGTTATTTGGTAAAAGTCTGTAAAAGTAATGTAAATAATATATTTATATGCACTTATTTGGTATCAAAACGAAGCTAAGATCATTACGAATCAGATTTCACCATAAAATAGACTCTGAATATTCCCAATGGAAAGTTTCCAGGAAAGCTTCCTGGAAACTTTCGGAGTAATCAAAACTCCGGGAGTTTACCCATCTCTGAATTTTTGTGACATTGTCAGTTATTTGTCAAAATTCATTCATATTCATATAAACGGTAGGATTAGTAGAAATCCTGGATCAGGGCGACGAATGATATCAACTCAACAACAAGATTTGCAATTGGTAAATACATTAGTAGAAAATCCATTTTTAGTTATTCAGGCTGCTGAAGAAACGAATTTTCCTGGATCAAGTAGTACTGGTCGCCGGCGAGTAAGAGAATCAGAGCTACGCTATCATCCAGCAGCACAGAAATACTTACTTAAAGCTTAGCATAAAGAAGCTCGACTAGGATTTGCGCTTGAATTTTTAGTGCATGATGTAAATTTTTGGAACAATGTAGTTTTTACAGACGAAAAAACTTACTAGTAAACACACAGCGGTCGTATTCGTGTTTACCGACCTCCGAATACTCGATTCGATGAGAAATATATATCTAACAATGACAAAAGTGGTAGATTTTCCGTTAATATGTGGGCTTGGATATCTGCACGTGGTTCTGGTGTTTTGTGGTATATCGAGGAATGATTTAATAGTGAAACGTATATTAGGATTTTAGACAATATTATGCTCCCTTCTGTGTCACAATTATTTCCTAATAATGAATTCATATTTCAACAAGATAATTGTTCCGTTCATACTGCTCATACCGTACCTAACTGGTTTCAAGATAACAACATTAATGTTCTTAACTGGCCCAGTCATAGTCCAGATCTTAATCCCTAACCTATGGAAGACGTATGGGGACTACTCATAAGAAGTATCCAAAAACTAAATGTGAGACCACGGAATGCCCAAGAATTACTGGAAATAATAAATAATGCATGGGAACATATTATTACTGATGATTATTGTATAAGGTTATTTAATTCTATGGCAGACTTATAGAAGTTATAAATAGAAATGGTGCAATAATGAAATATTAATAGTTAATTTCTTGTTAAGTTGGATATCCTTTGTTCCCTGATCCAGGATTTATACTTATTGTGCCGTTTATTCTCCACTTTTTTTAAATGTTAAACACCAAATTTATGTTAGTGTTATAATGCGGTGCAACTTGTCTCATTGACCACCCATCATCTGCTATAGCAATAACTACAGCATTACAATAGAAAATAAAATAAAAGCGCTAAATGTTTTATTTCGGCTACTCATTACATATTCAAATAGAGACAGATTTACATGAGAAAAAAACAGTTGTCCTATTTTTTTGCTCACACAGTACAAATTTTTTTAATACTACATCTTCGAGTGCATACCTTGACATTTTAGTAGTGTCTTTTGAGAACATAGATTCCTGACAGTAATCAGCACAGAAATGGTTCAAAAACTTGACAGGGCAATGAAAATCATGTCCTAGGTACAATAAATTTGCAGCAACCAGTAATTAATCTTCGAAATGTTGCATATCATCCTCTTTTTTTTTTAAATAAGCTGAACTACATAATTACCACCTAAGTTTAAGTCCGGGTTGCTTGCCAGAAAATCAAACATGATTTGCAGATTATATGTGGTAAAATATGCGAATCAATTTTCCCATATCCCAGCTAGACATATTATGTAAGTCAAATTTTAATAAACAAGGCAGACAAACTTGCAGTAAGTTAGTGGTATTTAATACTATACCTGGAGCATAAAGTATTGGCAGTGAAGCAGAACAATATAGAATTTGGCAGAGTAGTAGCCCGTTCTGTTTCTGGATTTAATGAGCCGAAGAAAATTTATATGTATTTTATCAATTTCTGGTATCGTGGTCATGTAGATGACTGTGTTACATATAGGTGTTCATGTTGTTTAAGGTATAATAAACACTCTAGGAGATACACTAGGCAGTTAGAATCTTAAGTTTAATAAACTGATCTTTACAGTCACCTTTATACTTTAAATGAGAGATTATTCAAATGCATCTGCATTGCAGACCGAATATTTTAGGGTATGAGTTGAGTCCCCCAGTTTAGGATATCATATAACATATTTGCATGAAAAGAGCTGTAATAAGCCATAGTTAAAAACTTCCCAAGCAGTATTCAAAGTGATGGGAACTGGCATCTGAGGCATCGGAACTTTAATATAGTAGGCATGACATAACTGTTACTAAATTTGTGACCATAGTGTAAAATTCACTTTGTGGTATGCCTTTGTAGTAACAATTATGTAGATTTGACTGAATTGAGGCATCGTATAGCTATAACACTTTCAAGTAACTGTTGCAGAATGTGCAACGTCGAGGATGCTACTCTGCATTACCAAAGGACCACTTCAAAGCAGAGATGGGTAAACTCCCGGAGTTTTGATTACTCCGAAAGTTTCCAGGAAGCTTTCCTGGAAACTTTCCATTGGGAATATTCAGAGTCTATTTTATGGTGAAATCTGATTCGTGATGATCTAAGCTTCATTTTCATACCAAATAAGTGCATATAAATATATGATTTACATTACTTTTACCAAATAACTGATATTGTATGACACCCGCTATATGTGCCCTGTGATATATGAAGAATATGGAGCAATTGGGTGATTACCCAGTAATTTGTTTTGTTTGAATTATTAAATAATTAAATATAAACAAAATAATTTATAGAATGTGATAAATATGTGGATTATAAAATTAAAAATTTATGCAAATGTCATATGTAAGTCGTAACTCCCACTCTGTGCAGAAACGGAAATGAAGAAGGCAAGACAGAAAAACTATTAAATATCTTATAATTTGTAAAAAAATAAAAGTACAGTTCTTTTTAATCAATTTCGTTTTTAATGTAACAGAAAAAAATGCTAGATATTATTCATCGAGAAGCGATAGTGCGGGTAAACAAATAAACGTAACTTATCATATGTCTGTCAGCTCATTCTTGATCATAGCCAATAGCACGAAATTAGAGAAATTCTGTGCCAATAGTAATAATCCGAGCGGTGACCATATGAAACCCTACGTCATCAAACATCCGATTAATTTTTGATAATTTCGAAAGAATATCAACAAATTAAAATTGGATTTCTGGCGTTTGAGGTTATGTTAGACCATCGTGGCGGCAATTTCAAATTTATGAGAACAACTGTAAATATTCGTGAAAAATTTGGAAACTTTCCCGCAGTTTTGAAAACTTTCCTGGAATTTTGGAAACTTTCGAAATATTAAAATATTTTAAAGGAAACTTTCATTTTTATCAAAACTCCGTTCCGGAAACTTCCGAAAATTTCCTGGAAACTTTCCAATGGAAAGTTTCCTTGGCCCATCTCTGCTTCAAAGTAATGATAACTCCAAGTGTTCAATTTGAAGTTCCTGGTACGTTGTTGGGAAATTTCTTGGAACTTCAAAGTTGTGTTACTTAATAGTGACATCTTGAGTAAAAATGAGGTTATTTCTATGAACAAAGGGACTTTAACGTAATTTTACTACAAAGTGACTCCAATTAAAATTGCTATTTTTCTGTTATTGAATGAAGACGGTTATATTGACAGAGTTAAAAATATAATTCTATAAAAAAAAATTTTTATTATGGTCATTTGCAAACAAGTTTTATTAATAGATTATTATTACTTTATAGTACAAAAAATTTAAAAAAACGTTTTCCATAATAAATTTTGCAGTTTCACTTGTACACATAATTTTCGCAAAAAAAATTTTTTACGAAAAAGGCGCGTCTTTTTTATCAAAGTATCATGATAACATTTAACAGAAAACAAGTGGTGGTTTTAATATCCACACCTAGGGTAAACGCAGAACATCATGACTTATAATATGTACTTATCACCATAATCACCTTAACTTGGACCTTGAACATATTATGTGCTCAAACTCTATAAGTCATTAATTTGCTATTCAAATAAGAGAGAGCCAAATATATAGTTTGCACATTCATTCCTGTCAGCTGATCTGATGTTCCAAAAGTTAGTCATTTCTACTACTCAGTTACCTATTCCGTTTACGTAATAATCTAGTAGTCAATACGGTAACGATAGTAGTACCAGATTAGTAATTTGCTATGTAATTGCTGCCCCATTTTGGTGAATGCTTGATAGAAGGATAGCTCCCATTATGTAACGGTCCTTAGTTGCGGAAACCTTTAAAGTTCCACTAATGGTAACTATCACGGAGAAACTACTAAAATTGCTGCTTGGGTTAAGGGATAAAGCTTAGCTAGGTTCCGTAAAAAATAAATATTTCTTAAAAGTTCAGTTGATAATTTTAAAATGTGTTGCATACACCTAAAAATTTTACCACTTTATCGCTTTGCACAAATTGGTCCGCTCGATCAAGATTTCGTAGTGTGAAGTTTAATGATTGCGATTTGTCTTGGTTTAGCTTTAATCGATTAGATAAGAACCACTTGTTAATATTTTCGTTTGTTAAGATATCGTTCTGATTTAGTTCCCGTAGCACAGGATTTGTGTTTAGTGCAGTTGTATCATCAGCGAACAATGTGAAATCGGTATCATCACTAGCGTTGGCCAGGTCAATATAAATAGTAAAAAGTAAGACAACTAACACAGATCCCTGTGGCACGCCATGGGAAACTCTCCTAGTTTTAGAAGTGCATAAGTTATGATGCAATTCGCTCTCATTGGCTTAGAATAATGGATGCATATAAACTCGTTTCTGCATATTTTTTTGCTTCTTCTCATAGTAATACTTCTCTACTAACACTTTTCTTGCATACTCCTCAATTATTCGGAATCTAAAATAAAGTAATTTAAGGGCAAAAGGAATAAAACACTTGTTTTACTTACAAATAATTATATATACTTAAGAAACTCAAGTACGTAAACTAATCACAACTTAATTTTAATAACACTATCTTGGTCTATGTACAGATTAAACGTAAAATATTCAAAAATACAATTTTTGAGTCACACTACAAAACATGATCACATCATGAACGAGAAACAGAAATTCAAATGAGAAACAATAGCACTTCTGTATTTTTATATAAAATTAGATTATAAATAAAAGCCATATCAATTTAGTATTTCCACTATTGCACAGCAATTGGCGGTCCCAAATTATATAAATAATTTATATATACACAAACATCCAAGAATTACATTTTTGATCACAAGAATCCGTTGACTTTTCTCTTAACTAATACTCAAAAAGTAGATCATTTAAGGACCCTGTCCCAATTGAGCTGTCATTCCCACTGGAAAGACTAGTCCAACTTTCCGAGTCACTACCGCTGTCATTGTCGTTATCATCATCGTCGTCCCCATTATCATCTTCATTATTGTCATTATTATCATTGTTGTCGCCATCTAAATCAAACACCATTTGTTCTGAAATGTTTAGTAATTCTAGAAAGAGTTATTCACATATCTATTGTGACGGTGCTGGTGAATAAATATAACTTAAAGTTTAAATAAAAATAATTTTGGATGCAATAAAATTTGTGTTTCATTTTGCCATGCCCGTCATATACATATATGAATAATACTACATAAGTACGGATCTAAATTTTATATTTATTTATTTTAAACTCTTAAATTTTCCACCAATATTTCGTAACTTAAATTAAATGTGGTGCATAAACTATATTAGTGTTTTTTTAAGTTTTACCTTTTTTCTAGTTATCAACAAAATTTATTTTATTGCCATCAAAATTGACAAGCGAGATAAGATAAGAGATATATTTACTATAAAACATTAAGAAACAAAATAGATTTTGCAAGTTTTATTGCATTTCAAATATTTGATGAGGGCTGTAGTAGACTGCGTGAAAAATAAACCTTGGATAGCATTAGCACAGACCTAAAATAATTAAGGAATCTTACATGGCATGTGATCCGTTCAGATTTGTCAATTTCATCTCGACAATATGAAACCTTTGTCTCGTTATCAGTATAGAATCGAATTATGGATGTAAGACAACAAATCATTGCATCTGATTTCTCAAGTGTTATTTCTTGTGGTTTGATGCCGCAAAATCAATTGAAAAGACTTAACAAAAAAGTGGTGGATAGAGTTACATATGAAAAGTAGAGAAAGGTAAGTACCCAGTACCAGTATGAAGTTATGGATGAATTGTTTGATGGTTTAAAGAAAAGAAATATAAATTCAAAACTAGTTCTGCTGTCTTGATACTGCAGATACAATGTACAATAGACCACAATGTTGGCAAACATTTTTAAAAAGCCTCGGGATATTTGGCAAATTTATGTAGAATGAGGGCAGCAGACTTCTAGATTCTAGATTGTTCACTCGTCATCCAGATTACACTCTCTACACTTGGGATTTTCTATAACTCCCGGTGTATGAAGAAGGTGCTTGTTTAGTCTGTCCTGTAAGTAATCCTACATAGATACACATGTTACTCCTGGACATCTGAAGACAGAGTTTGCTCAGTTTATGATTGGGTGTGGCCAAAGCTATTCAGTTGTGTCTGCAGCTACTTAGGCCACTCCAGCAGTCCGTGTGGCGTTTGACTGTATAGTTCTTTAACAAGGAACTGTGGACTGAATCTGAGAGAGCTATTGCAGGTTCCGGACCATGCAGGGCGCTCTCAGATTCCTTGCTGGCTAAAGCATTTGGTTCCTCATTCCCCTAATTCCGTTATGTCCTTCCACCCCGCAGAGCTGGACACTTGTTTTGTGCTATCACTTCTAGCTGCACACTTCTTGTTCTTATTAACAAAAGTTGGTCCTAGCTTTAAAAAGTAAAATACGAATGTGAGCCTGAGTATTCCCATTGACAAAAAATGGCTACCAGTATGATTTTTAGACACAGATGGCAGTTACAGAAGTATGGGTTTCCTCTTCAAATGTTCAGGCAAATTTTGTTGAGTGGTCCGCGATATGCCGAGCCTATATGAATTAATGCCAGCCCTGCATGAACCTTGCAAAAACCTTTGATCCTTACAATTTTGTGGAACCAGCAAATCATGTACCATGAGCCACCTATGTCAAAAGGTAAATGGTTTGCAGAGGTAGGTCAGCCGGAAGACACGCTGTGTAACTGAGACTTTAGACTGATTATGAACGTTCTGCGAGTATGTTTTGTGATACAAACACATTTTTATCTACTTTTTGTTTATAAACATAAATTGGGCAAATGTGACGCTCTAAAATTTGGTTTGTAATACAGGTTGTGTGTGTATTTTCATAGAATATTATGCATCACTATAAATTTCACAATAACAATGAAATAATTGTACAACGCTGTCCGATTTATGCTTATAAACAAAAAGTAGAAAATAACGGCCTTTATTTGCACGACTAAATGTATTTGTAAAACATTCATAAAGCACTCTAATTATTTTAGATCTATAAGCACCAATGAAGTGGCAGTACGATAACTCTCCTTCTGTTTGAGACATTTAAGAAGGAAATTTGCTTTGTCTGGTATCAGTTTTGTGCTATATCATTAACCATTTAGTATTACAATTTTCATTAAATAAATTTTTAATCTATCAAACAAAGCTGGGCAATCAAATTTTGAAACTTACTTTATGTGATTTTTCATACATTTCAATGTCATGTACCAAACAATAGCTAAAAGTTCTAAGCTTGGCCCAATATTTCGGGAGTAATATTACCAAAAATGTCGATAATTTTGATCCTTAATTCATCCAAGGTAGTGACTTTTTGATAAACATGTTGAACCTTTTGGGATAACACCAAAAACAAAATCATTTGGCCTCTCAAGTTTCGTAATCGTTCATCATGCCTGCCCTGCTTATAATTCGTTCAGAGAATTATTTCTTAAGGAAATTGGTTACTCTTCTCGTATTATAAGTGTGACACCAATTATGTTAAAACTAGTCCTATCAACGGTTTATTTTGTGTACAATGTGGAAATTTATATTAACCCATGATTGGAAGTAACAAACATGTAAATGAAAACCTAGCTTTGCACCTTCACAAAAAACATTGATTTAAATTTTTGCACAAAAATAAACGATATAGTTCAACTTATACTCAGCTTATACCTATAGAAAAATATTGAACATAGGAAGCAATTTGTAAAAAAACATAAATTGTTTTCTCAAAATGACAGTCAAGCATTAGAATGTCCACCACCAACCAAAATATAGCATGAAGCACTTGGGCTAATAATATTTACAGGCCCAGAATCACCCAGGACTCTTGGAAGTTTTTCCAGCTCTAATAAAGAAACACGGTTTACTGTTTAACACATTGAGCCCCAGGTGGGTACAATTTGACTTTCACTCTAAATGTCCCTTTGGACCGCGAGGTACATGCGCTACCCAAGCGAAAGTCGTAAATATTCGGACCTCCATTAAAGTGATAAATCCACATTTATACATATAAGTTCACATTTTCAATGTCAAAAATTGGTGACTAAGAAATTCATTTACTTTGACATTTGAATTACAAAAACAGTGTAGATGAACATATTACTGTAAGCAATGAATAACACAATTGTTTTGTAGATTTATGGGACATAAGAAACAAGTTACACATTTGTTTACGAATTTGTTTATAGCACTGGGTGTAAGACAAGACTAGAGGTGGGTAGTACTCGTATGATTCGTATCATTGGTACGAATCCTTGCAGTGGTACGAATCCTTGCAGTGGTACGAATGGTACGAATCCCACAAAAATAAAAGATTCGTACATTTCGTATTGCCGATACGATTGATACATTTCGTATCACCGATACGGTTGGTACGAATATGGAATTTCGGTACCGGTATTGCGATGCGATTCTGGGCCAGCTGTATAAGGTTAAACTTCAAACGGTGGATGGGGGACCGCGCGTTTAAACTGGATATTTCAGATTTTAAAATACCTATACCCATAATCTCATAATTGAAAAACTTCCCTGTTTTTATATGTAATATTATGGATATATTCGAAATATTTTATTATTACTATATAATTATTATGAATGTACCTACTGCAAGATAGCATTCATTTTATACGCAACGTATACTAATTACAAAATCTTTTTTTACTTTTTTGTTATTGTTTTTTGTTTAGTTGACTTGCTACAAATGTACAAATATGTATATATGGTTAAATAAACGCTATCTATCTATCTTTTTACTGATGTCTAATGACGACGACGACATTATTAATGTAATAGAAGGTGCTCGAAGTCCTAAAAGTTTAAACTGTACGGTTAAAATAACATTATAATACTCTCTGGCCCTAACTAACACCACATTTATATTCTATAATCTATGCTGAACACTGTGGAGTGGAAGTGTGGGTGGGATTAGTACGAATGGTACGAGTCAGTACATGATACTGTTTCGTATCATGGAATCAGTGGTACGAAACATACGAATAGTACGAATGGTACGAATCAGTACATCGATACTGTTTAGTATCATGGAATCAGTGATACGAAGTGGTACGAATCGTACGAATCTCTCGATACGAATCTTTTCTTGATACGGATTCATGTGGTACGAATCCTTAAAACCTCCAGCCCGCGAGGTACTTATGTGTACCTCAAATTCAAATGTCAATAAAATAGAGAAAAAAACAAGATATTTTAAAAAAATGGTGCCAAATGTATCTTTCTGTATCTTTCCGAATGTATTTAACAGTATTTCTAAAAAAACAATGCCAGTCCGAGGGGAAACTAACATCGTTTATACACCGGGACTCAACGTGTTAATCAAATTCTGGAATGTATAATTTGTGGTTGTATATTATGAGCGTTAAAAATTTTCACATTTCCTGACTTTACGAAAACTACTAAAATTTACTGATTTCTCTATAAATTTTCCAAACTCCCTGATTTTTCCCTGACATTTCGAGGAAAAACTTCAAATTTCCTGGATTTTTCAGGTTTGTAGGTTGCTATGAGCCCCGACACCTTATTGATATCGATGTCATTTACTAACATTATGTTTTTAGTTTTCAAATTGATCTATTAGTGGAAAGATAATTTGGATATCAAAGATATATCAATTTAACAAAGAAATAATAATAATACATAAAAATATTTTCAATACTATATAATATTCATTATGAATGAATTCATCTTCAAAATTTTTCTTGAGTAGCTGGAGAAGAGGAAGCAGTCACGAGATCAGTAAAATAATTTTAAATTGTTTTTAAACATTACATACCATCTAAACGTAAATTATCATCCTTATATTTAGAAGATAAAGTATATTAATTTAATCACAAGAGATATAAAGAAATGTCACTTTAACCGAAATATTCAGAAGCTTATCCTTCAATGAAATAAAAAATTACAACTTTATTGGTTGGTCGAAACAAAAGATAGAGATAAAAATGTGAAAAAATTGTAAAGCATTTGCAAACAAACGTTAACAAAATCAAAACAACTATTTTCTCGTTTAATTCGCTCTAACTCAAAAATGGTACAACGAATTGAACTCAAATTGTTACTGTTTTATCACTACATATTTGCTAACAAAATGTGTTGACGTAAAGGTTAAATTTTAATAAGTATAGAAATATAATTTTTTTTCTAAGGCTATATTGATAGAATATGAGGTTTACATATTTAAATATAGTAAGCGAGAGACTTTCTTATCTTTTGAAATAGATACCGAATATATCAAGAAGAAATAAAGATCAAGGATTGACATAACTTTTTATTTGAATCTTTTTTTCTAAGTTTTTCAATTAGCGGATGAAACAGCGCAGAGAATGGTTTAAAAACTATGTGTATTAGACTGTTATTTAATGAAATCAAACTGAGATTTTCGTGCAGTGTCAAAAAATGAATGAGATTTCTGAGCAAATCAATGGAAAGTCATTAAAGATATGTAATAATTATATTTCAAAAAAATTATTTTATATTCCTGAAATTTGGTATAGAGGTATGAAATTGCATTCTAAATAACTTTTCTTAGTGGAATTTTTTCATATTTTGAAAAATAAAGGTACTTTATTAGTGGTGATTTTTACAACTTTGCTTATGAAACACCCTGTAGAACACCAAATCAAGTCACTTTTGGTATACTTTAGTTTTACAACAAGCAGGACTCAATCCCCAAATAACATTCCAAAATTCCAAAATTTTTGGTCCATTACACCTTTTGTTACATCTATCCTGGGACACACTGTATATAGAGTCTGGACTGAAAATATGTTATTTTTAGAAAATAATTAATTTAAGCAAAACCGTTGGAGTAAAGCAAAAATTTTACAAGATATTTTTGCTTCTTTTGGGTCAATAAATTACCATGCAAAATATTTGTACGTATACAGTAAACACCCCACCCCGTATAACACTAGCAAAACCATATATGTTAATGTTGTAATAAATATGGTTGATAATCTATTGGATTAGCTAAATAATCGTGATCTTTCTTATCTTACAGCAAATTAGCCACTGGTTTATAATGCATACAATTCCAAAAAAAGGTTGCATACTTTTGGCCATCACATTATCGCGAACTTTTTAAGGTATTAAACAAACAGAATCTGATTAAGTATAAGCTTAATATGGCAATATTAAAATAAAATAACTAATATTTCAAAGCTACATTCATCACAAAAGACAGGCCATGCAACACTCACCATCATTATCGGAGTTATCGTCGTCACTGCCGTCCATGTCGTCATCTTCCTCCTCTTCATCCTAGAGAAAAAATATTGTATTTCAGATATTTTAAAAACAAAAATACTTGTACCATATAAGCCAAGACGGTAAACTATCCATGTTCTTGATCAATTTCAGGCACTAGTATTTATTTACGTTAAAGAGAACGAAACTTTCAGAGCATCTTCAGGTAAAACAAATTTATTTAACTCAAAAATAAATTAACAATTTGAAATAAAACCAGCTCGACAAAGGGTAAGTAATAAACATGTATATATATTCTGCATTATCTAAATAAACAATCAATTATAAAAAAAATAACAAAGACGATATCAAATCAAAAATATCACAGCATTCTTGGGTATTGTCTATATTAGAGGAATTATTTTGTACCTGTTCGTCTTCGTCGTCTCTTCTTCTTCCAACATCGTATATCCGGACGACTGATTCTTGAACAGAATTGAACATTCCTTGGTTCTCCACTACCGCTATTTGAGTATCGTAACGATTAATCGCTAGATCGTAAATGCTCTTCTTAACGTCAATTGTTGCTAAAGAAATTAAGACGTTAAAAAACTGTGCAATTAAACCAATTTGTTTCTTACCAATACTAGAATAGTCAATAGCATCCACAGTTTTAAAGCTTGAATCGAAAGTCGAATCTCCATCATCCATTTCTTGTTCCATTGAAATGGCATATATTGCAGTGTTAACTGGGGAAAATATAACAGAACACTGATTTAGTACGGGAACGGTTTTTAGGAGATGGAATGTTCTGATGTCCCAAACCTCAGTATTTGAAACAATCTGAAAAAAAAAGGAAAACAATATAAATTGGAATTCTGACTAATTACTAAATCTAGAAAATTTAGCAATTTTCCATAGAGTTAAATGGTTTTGAAATTGGAATTAAAAAAAACTCAAAATCGATTTTTTGATAATCACAATAGAGAAAGTTACACATATTCATGTTACATACAGAATAAATCTTTTTACCAACCTCTAGACCATTAGGATGGAAGACTCCACTTTGTGTTTGATTTAATTTATCTAATTTGTGAATGGGTTTTCCAGAATTAACATCAAACAGTACACCGTCAGAAAGAACTAGTTCATCGTTATAACTAAATGTGGCTTTATTCTTAGTGTACTGGTTGCTAATTGAAGGCACCAGACGACTGATTGAAATTCCTGTATTAGCATCATATATCTAAAAAAAAAAAAAAAAATCAAATAGCTAAGAGATCTATTTATCTATTTATCAAAATAAACAACAAAGTTTGTTGAAGCCGCAGGCTCACTTTTAAATCGAGCCTGCGGCAGCCATATGTCCCTCTAAAAATACATCGTGATTTGACCAAAAGAGAACTACACAACTCTGGTAATACAACTAAAAATGATTAGACAAATGTTGTAAAGTGACTAAAGTGAATATAAATAAAATAATTTTTATATAGATCATAGACATACCTTGGCTATTTCTCCTTTGGTACCGATGATCTTCTCTTGAGTTACTTTACTGAACTCTACGTATTCCTCATCATTAAATGGAATTCTGAAATAGAATTAATTGCATATTACATTTGTTTAAACCTAGGTGTCTTTTACCTTACTTCATTTCATAAGTTTTCATATTCCATAAAGCCGAAACGGGTTTGCCCCAAGTAGAACTAGTAAGCATCAATTCCCCAGATCTGTTCGGTTCAACATGTACAATGTAGTTGTCGTGTGCTGAGAACATGTGAATTTCATTGCCTGTGTGGAGGCTGAACAAATGAATTTCGCCATTGTAGTCACCAACCACTATTGAATGATCACCAGGCTAAAGAAACATAATTGCTTGAAGTACTTGGTACAATGAAAAAAGCATTATTGACGTATTTGTACTAGATTTGGCTACAAACAATTGATATGCCCTGACACAGGGAAGATAGTACTTGAATGGACAAAATGTTAGGGGTCCTTTAATAAAGGATGGGACAATTCGACCATTAACATTATTTGACAGGAAAAATGGTATCTGAATGACAAACATTTATTTAAATGGTTGGCATGTTAATTATTAGATGAATTGAAATAGCATACTTTATTTGAGTAAATTAAACAATAAAGAAGTTGCATAATACAAGATATTGGCACAAGCGGCCCATATTTAAACACTTACCATAAATAATTTTACCAAAATTGTTCTGAATAACCTTGAAAACAAAAACTATACAAAGGCCACCTTCTACGAACTAACAAAGGCATTTGATTGTGTCACATGACATCTTCCTTCTTGGATTAAATATTACAACTTTAACAAGAATAGTTTAGATCTTTTAGTCACACGTCTCAAACAGATATTAGTATGTATACTACAACCAGAGAAAATCAGAAAAAAAAAATGAATCATGGAGTCCCTCAAGGGTCAGTCCTCGGACTGATCCTTTTTCTTATTTATATAAATAATTTATTTCGCAGTGATTGAAATGCAAATTTTATATATTTCACTGACGAAGTGACAAGACTTGAAAACCACACATCACCAGCTGATGGGTAGGTTAAATCAAAATCATATATTTCAACGATTAGATATTATATTATCATGAAATGTATAATAGTAAAATGCATAAACAAAAAATAATGACATTTCGCATAATTTCTGTTCAAGTACAAACGATAAAAGTTAAGAAAACAAGTTTTCTTATTTTAAATGAATAATTAATTAAATTAAATTAATAGTTTTTTTATTTACTGATCGATTTTCTTTAAAAGAATAGGGTTCTTCCCTAGTTAGAAGGACGGGAGAAGCAGTCACGTAATCAAAAACGGCATCACTTGGCCGCCATGTTACTACTTTTCCGTCAAATAGTGACAGTTTGTTTTCCGTGCGCTTTATTGTGATTTTTATTGATAGTTTTTTAAATTTTGGACAAAAAACATTAAAAGGACTATGGTGTCGTGTGCCAAAAGAAGTTGCTCTTCTAGAGATGGTGTTGACAAAAACAAATAAACGGGAATAACATTTCATATGTAGTGTAAAAAACAAACAGAGCTGCATTAGAAAAAAAACAGCTAATTAAATATAATAAAATTTTATTATTTAGAGGTCAATAAATATATATTAATTTGTTTATTTTGTGTTTTATTTGGATATGTTTGTTCTAATTCTTTTTGCTAAAAATCTTGCATTTATTGAGTTCAACATTTTTTTGCGTTATTCAGATAGGCCGTCTCGTCGGGGTACAAAGTTCTTATAATTTTAAATAGTCCAGGTCTGTCAAAACCACCAGCTTGTTCCAACGTTTAGCCACGCCTACCGGTGTCATTTCTGTATAGGAAATTTGTACAACATGGCATCTCCTTATATTCTAACTCGATGGTTCTTCCTTTAGCTAACACTATTTTACTGTCCAAATTTCGATACAATCGTACTTTGATTTCTTAAGTTATTGTGTTTACAAGAAACGTGATGGACGGACAGACGGACATTTCGAAAGTTGTTCAGAATTCATTCACTAACAAAGATATAAAAAATTTTTTGCTATGGGAAATGTGCCGATCAAATGTAATGTATTCTTCGTTCTTGTGAAGAGTATAGAAACACACGAAATCGACTGCAACTAGATAAAACAGGTTTAACACAGAACTATTTTGTCTATTTTTTTTTTTTAAATTTAGGAATACACATTGGTTAAGATCAGAATAAAATATTTAAAACTGGTTTTCATTGGCGAGTTGAGTTTTTGTTAAAAAAAAACTATCCTCGTCACCACTCTATTTAAATAGCATAAGGTCAACTTTATCAATTGGATAACTTACCATAAATTTGGCACAGGTAAAAAAACCTTCGTCAGTCGAAGACCTGATAGTTTGAACCGGACAAAATCTGGAATGTACAAATCGTCTGTCCATCGTTTTCGACTGATAACCAACTGCTCTTCTTGCACACCTAATTACGTAATTGTTTGCGGCTGCTATTCTTGGTTTTGGATCCGGACATTTGTGAGGTCTAAAAGTTATTAAGCAATTTATATACATATTTTATAAATACATGGTGTTATACTATTAGATAGTATGGGAAAGGTGTTTTAAACATATTACTTATTTCTAATCCAACTATAGAAATAGAAAGATTAGAAATGATTTTTAAAATGTTGGTTAATTTTTTACAGCTGTTTACTAAACAGTAAATACAGAAATGCTTAAAATGAGGCTCTTTTGTGGTTACTATCTGAGACAAAAAGATTATGAACTTAAATGTTATACTTACACAAACAAATTGAACTGCGGGCAAGTAGCCATTGGATTCTTACAAAGCGCATGTTGGTTTGTGAGATATTCAGTAATAATAGAGTCCAAAGTAACTCTCGGTTGTTCAGACGAAGGAGAAGTTTCATCATGCAAATTTTGTCCTGGCAACCACACGTGAGGTTCGCTACTAATTTGCTTTTGAAGTCGGGAGATTGGAATGGGTGTGGTAGGTGTATTTACATGTTTCCTGGAACAAAAAAATTTTACAAAGTATTTCCATCTTCGCGTCAACATCAAAATTTAAAAAAAGGTTACTGGGCTATTATCGAATTATACTCACTTTATTATTTTAATTGCCGACGGAGAAGATAAACTTGCCCCGTTAACGCCACTCGAAACAGTTTCTGATACATTCGACGAAGGCAATGCACGGTGAATGTTTGGCGACGAGAACGATAACCTTACCTTAAAATATGATTCATTAGTTTTTGCACATTATAGTACAATTTGTTACTTACTCTAGACGGGGTCAAAGTTGAGGTATACCTAAATTTAGTGGGATGTTGGGCACTTAGCGAAGTAATGGCACTACTAAGGCTCGCTTCTTTAACTAACATTCCTGCAGTATCCCTGAAACCTTTCTGGACCAAATGTTGATGAATCAGCTGAAGCAACTGCCTATCGTTGAACTGAATTTTTGTTTGTGCTACCACATTGGCCTGGAAAAATTGTTGCATCATTATTTAAATTTCAACATTAAGTAATAATTTATTAATCCCTTTGATCACAATATATGACATAGGAGGGGACAAAGAAACAGTACATGTATAAAATACAAATTTTTTTTTGTGTACTGAGTAGAAACGGAATTGTAGAAGACAAGACAAATTAAATAACATATCTAAATCTCATAATATAGCAATATTGAATAAGAAGCCAAAAAATTATATAAATAAATTAATATTTGTTTGTTAAATTTTAACACTTAAAAAATATTAATATTATTAATATTAATACAAAAATATACTAAACTCTTAAACAATCAAACATAACATAACATTAATCACAATTTTATTTAAATAAAAACTTTTTTTAAGACTGTTAAAAAACTGCACTTTTATTCATCATTTTTCGGGCATAAAACACTTAAATTCTCTATTACTTTTAGAAATATCACTCTGTATATCACTTTGCTTTTAGGAAAATTCAAAACGTAGAAATTATCGATCGTACGAGTTTTCGCCCAGATCGGAGCCGAAAATCGCGCAAAAACATGTAATCTTAAAACGTTCATATTTTTCGATATACACCAGCGGGAGGGTCGCAAGATGTCGCGATGGAAAAAAGAAGAGTTCTAGTTAATCTGCATCACAAATTGCACAGGGCAAATCAAAAATGCTGCTTGGCATGAACGAATCAGAACTGGCATTTTTTGATGTCTCAGAAAATCAATATTTGGCCGCCCACAGCTCGTTAATTTTCGGAGCAGGACAGAAATTTAAAAAAAAGACAAGATAATTCAATTCTCTACAATTTCGTTAGGTCGAAGTTTTTCGCCCTAGGAGCCACCATTTGCGAGATATGAGTTTAAAATTGACTGTATTTAATAATTTCATTTTTATTTTTTATAATATTTATTTCAACTAGACCATCCTAATTGAACAATATTACGCTAGGGGCACTAATTTCTTCCTCAAATATACATTCTCTTACCCTGTGAATATTAGCTAAAGATGCTTCTAATTCATTACCAGTGTGTTTCCCTTTTCCTGATAGCAATTCCAGTAATTCTAATGCGTACTTCTGGAACAACACATGCTCTTGTCTTTTTTCCTGTAGAATTGGATCTCGCATTAAATCTAAAAATAGAAATTATACAGAACAGTACAAATAAAAAAATTAGTTAATTTCATTTTGGCACCATAGTTAATACCACAGATCAAACAAACCAGATGTTTCACTTAATAGTATTCCCTATGTAACCAGTTTCAATTTTTGTCGTGTGACGTTTACCTTCCAGGATTCTGCTCAGAAGTCATAAACAGAGCAACCTAGCGGTTGACATGGAAGTTAAGACCAGCGAGTACAATATCACAGGAGAGAGTGTTTAGTACTGAAATCTCAGAGATGGAAGTCGTCATCAGCTACACCATTGATATTAATTATTTTGGAATGCAGTATATTCTATTGAAGCTTAGAGTTCTTATTGTTATACATTGTGGTTTTTTTTGAGTATCTATTAGGTGACTTTTAATTATTGTTAGGTGTCATCACCTCCCTCCTGTGTCTATACTCGCTGGTTAAAACTGCTTGGTATATGCGCAGATCACTACACAAATTCGTACCTTCCAGGAGTTGATTTATTATCTAAACCATGAAACGTCATAAGTGAAACATCTGGTTTGTTTGATCTGTGGTTAATACTTCCCGCATCATTAAAGATACCTGTGGCGCACCATAACTGAAGATAGCAGGCACACCCTCTCAATACTAGACTAATAATATAGATAAGACGCAACACTCCGAGCAATCCTATTAATTAATTTCTCTTGAGAAATTTGCCCTCGGACGTTTCACTTGATATCTCCATTTGGTAACTCTCACAGAGAAGAAGGACATCAAAACCAGAGGTGGCTCTAAGTGATGTGTAATCGAGTAAAAATTTTCATGCATGTATGACCCAATATATTACCTCGTAGTTATTTAGCGAATCCTTCACGTACAAAGTTAAAACGACAGAATTATTATAAGTTTCTCAAAGAGGGCTGGAAGTATTGCTAGATGTAAGACTTAGGGCGAGTTGTACCAACAAAGTTCAAGCCAAGTTCAGCTTGATCCAGGATCAAAAGTCAAGGTTACGATTGTTACAACAATCGTTACCATGGATTTTGATCTCGGATCAAGCTGAACTCGGTTTAACCTTTGTTGGTACAACTCGCCCTAACAAACATACATAAAATTTTAACTATCAATCACAAGTGTAAAAGTAGGTATATCAGCAATATTTGTTCTTAATGCTTTTCAATCGAACTTTGGTGTCCCTCATTAAAAATCCGTCTATACTGTGAAAAGAACCTTTCAACTTTGACAGATGTACGATTAGTGCATACTTAGAATATGTTTGAAGAGACGTCACAATTATCATATGCAGAAAAGATAACACGAAGAGGTCATAAGTAAGTAACGTGACAGAAGACGAGCCTAAATCAGTCATGATATTTGAATTCCGTTTGTTTCATACTTGAGGTGTCAAAGTGCAAATACATTTTCGGTTCCTTCATTTCATCATAATCTGATTATTTTTTGACATTTCAGTATTGCGAACCAAGATGGTGGCTGAAATAGAAAAATTTAAACATCTGTAAACTTGTAGAAATAAATCGCATGGTGAAAACCTTATATAAATTGATTCATCTGTTACTAAGTTAGAAGGTAAAGAGACAAACAAACGCATCAATTTACTTCCAAAGGCAATTTACCTGCTTCCTGCCATCAAGGGTAAAAACACATATAATTAAGGAAGAAAGTCAAAATGTTCTGAACCGATGATTAAAGAATAAGTAAAAAGTATGAACATAGAACCAATGAATTAAGATTTCCACAAATATTGAGCTCCGAAGGTACAAATATTTGTAAATTTATGAATGAGAACAAAAATCAAAGGGTTCTGAGTAGATCGAAATTAAAAAACAAACGAAAAGTGTATATAATGCTGATGATTCAAGATTTCTGCAAAAATATTGAGCTTCAGCGGCCCATTATAAATAACACTTTACGTATTGTACAAGGAAACATGGACAACACGACACAAGGCAGTGAAATATTACTAATATTTCATCATTTCATTGTTTACAATATAACATATCTACGTAAAAGCCATCTCGGGAATTTCTCATAGAGATCCAAGAATGCTAACCTGAGGACGCATGCATAGAGGAACATTTGGAATCTTGTCTGTCTATCTCAGGAAACGAAGTTCTCTTTTCGAGTGTCGTGTCTTATGTATATTATATTTTTAGTGTTTGACCCGAGTATATGGAAATTAATATCTATTATTTTTGATCTCACTTCCACAGCCAGTAAAACTATACTAGTTAAATCAGATAAAATAGAACCTACTTTGCAACTGTCCACTTGTAAACAGAGGCAACTTGGAAACAATCTGCCTAACAGTCTCAGATCTGGCCAGACCAGCTAACGCTTTGCACGCTAATGTTCTTATGCAATCGGCATCCGTTATAGGAGTCTTAATTTGCATTAACTGTAATAAAACCATGATGCCACTGTTGGATCTAACACAGTCCCACACTTTTTGTATGAGGTCCTCTGAACTTTTAAATTTTAACTTTTTATTTGGAGAGTTTGTTGCATTCTGTGAAAACCTCGAAATTGTTCCACCAACCTACACATTTAAAAAAAAAAACACTTATATTTTATGATTTAGGTTAGCAATAGGAAACATACCCTAACGATCGGAGCACAAACGCAGTTTCCTATAACGCGAAGGGCAGCTTTCTGTACATCAGCATCGGCAACGATTTCTCCTTCCGCTGCTCCCAATATTATATTTAAACCTACAAAACAGATTGTAAAAAATTCAGAAATGGGTAAAGGAAACTTTCCAATAAACATTTCCAGGAAATTTTTGGGAGTTTCCGAAAGAAGTTTTGGTAAAAAATCAGAGATGAGTAAAAGAAACTTTCCATATGAAAGTTTTCGAAACAAAATTTTGGTAAAAATGAAAGTTTTCAGTCTCAAAGGTCACATTAGTTTTTTACTTTTTTTATTATATTATGTTTTAACTGTAGCATTTTTTTTTTTTGAAAAGTTCTATACCCTCTGGGTTTTGTTTGTTTTTTTACATGAGACATCTATCTATTATGGGCATGGGTTTATTAATAAAATCTGTTTGTTTTGGTGTCCTCTATAACCCCACCAATTTTGTCGTTATCTTTTTGAGACACCTTGTATACTCTGTAAAGCAATCAAATTTGACTTACCAACTGTGAGAGTTTCTTCGGGCAAATCTACCCTATCACAAAACAATAGCTGTACCTTAGGCATGACACAGGCAATGGCCAGTACATCTAAAGCACTTCTAACAGTTTCGGCTCTACCGCTATAATTCCACTCGTAAGCAAATGCAATTATTTTTAACAACAATGTGATTCCCCCGAGTTTTAACAGATGGTCTATCGGCGCCCAGTGACTTCTGAAAGGCATGTTCTGGAAAAGCATGTCAATTTGTTGTTGGATTTCCTCGGGAGAGGACTTACAGGCCTAGAACAGAAAATTCCATTACACATCTAAATTATACACATTTTTTAGATACGAATCTTACCTTGTATGAAGGTTGAGGAGGCAGCGGAGGAGCCAATCGCTCATTAGGCCTTAACTGAGATCTCCTTATCAACTCGACCTTGGCGTTCAAATGTGCTTCTAAATAACGTCGATAGGCAACACAAACATGTCGTACAATTTGACGCGCTGCTCCTTCTTGGTCTTCGTTCAATTGACCAGTATCGGAGTCGGGCAAGAGTATTGGTAACGTGGCAATCTTAAAGAAAACCACTTAGAAAATCACCTTAGTTAATTATACAATTAAGTAACCTACTTACCACATTATGTAATTTTCTAAGACCATCTTGGGAATCGAATTCTTCAAGAATTACTTTGAATTGGAACGTTAAGCCGAAGAACATTATGGCGTGGCAACGGCCCGAATCATGGGAGCACTCCAACAGCCATAAAGCATATCTGAAATTGCGCAAGGTTTATGAAATTCGCAGATACAATTGTATAAAAACTCACTTGACCAAGTTACTAACAACGAATTTTGGTAGCAAACATACCCTTTCCATAGCTTCCTCGCAATAGCCTAGGTAATATAAACAGATTGAGACGCCAGTTGCGGCTATTGAGGGTCGAGGCACTTCCAATAAAGCCTAAGAAATAAACATTTATTTATTTAATAGCAGATTATAGATTGTAGATTGTTTAAGAGGTCACTTGGCCCTGGGTTGGCCTTTCTTCACCTCGACCTAAAAGGTCTTTTGTGAATTACCCTGCACCTAGTTGTTGACCAGGATTCCAAGACTTTTTGCAAAGCTTGCGATTTTCCTGGGACCTAATTTCCCTATGTCTTGAGGCGTTAATTCTGCCTGTTCTAGGTACTTTGGCCTAATGCGGATTAGCACCTTGCATTCACAAAGTATATGTTCCACAGTTTCAGTTGCAGCTTCACAGTATCTGCATATGTCATCTTCTGCCATGCCCCATGTTCTTCAGATGATATCTCAAGGGGCAATGGCCAGTTACAAGGCCTGTGATCAGCCTTAGGTCGGACTTTTCAAGTTCGAGAAGCCTTGCGGCATTCTTTGTTGAATAGGTTATAAACCTTTTGGCTTATCTTTGGCCTGGAGTGTTCCTCCAGTAGGACTTCTTTTTCTTTTGTTCCCATTTTAGGACCTCCTCTGTTATGTGTCCCTTGGATAAGCCACAGAACCGTTCGGGTCCAAAAAACGGTGCTTCAGCCCCTTTTCTTGCGAGGCTATCAGCCAATTCATTGCCTTCTATTCCCTCATGCCCTGGCACCCACATCAAGGTAACCTTGTTTTTTGCCAGTTGCTTGAGAGATTGTCTGCATTCCCAGGCAATTTCAAAGGTATAGGACCTGAGAGCCTTTAATGCTGCCTGGCTATCTGAAAGTATATAGATCTTTGCCCTTCAAATCAAATCAAATCAAATGAACTTTATTTCAAATTAAATAATAAATAAAAATTTCCTCCCCAAGCACACGCATCGGAGCCAGCCAGACATCCACGGTGTGAGGTGCCGTGGAATTGAAAGGCTGGACGAGACGAGGCCAGTTCAGATTATAAACAACTGAAAATTGAACACAAACTCCTTTCACAGTAAAACGAATTAAAATGTGTATAAGATTAATTAGGTATAAAGAAAAACAACTTAAGATAATTAATGTATGCAAAAGACGCTAGTGTAAAATATGTAAAAAAGCATAATTTCCTTCGAGTGCCTCTATTTAGGCATTCCTGGGCACATTGATCTATAGCTTAGATTTCTGCCTGGAAGATGGTTGGGGTGTTTCCAAGGGCTTTAGATAGCCTGCATTTAGGCCCTACTACGCCCACACCAATCCCTTCCTCCATCTGTGTACTAGATGTGTGACTTTTTCTCCAACCGCAGTGTTTCGACCCTGCCCGCCTAACGGCTTTCAATCAGCACATCAAACGGGCAGTCAAAATCATGCTTGATTGGCATTGAGTCAGTGGGTTTGGTCACATGGTTTCGAATTAGATTAGCTCCAGAATCCTTAAGTGACCAACCAGGTGGCCTGGTCTGACTTTAAGTGCCTGATGCAGACTTAAGGCACTAAGTGCTGTCTTTAATAGCAGACAATCAGGTGGATGTTATCTACACCGATTTTGCTAAGGGATTTGATAAAGTTGATCATTATGTTATTTTAACAAGTTAAAATGATTTCTTTTTCTGGTAATTTAATACAGTTCATTTTCTCATAATTGTCAAACAGAAAACAATTTGTGAGAGTTAATAATTATGAATCTGATATGTTTATTGCAGGGCTCCCACCTGGGACCTCTTTTGTTTTTGTTATTTATAAATGATATTCATGAGTCATAAAAAACTGTGAAATGCTATTATTCGCTGACGATATAAAAATGTTTAAAATAATTCAGAATTCTATGGATTGTACATTAATGCAAACCGATATTAACAAAATATTTGAATGGTCCATTAATAACTGTTACCATTTAATACAGAAAAATGCAACATTATGACCTAAACACGTAATAAACAAGTTATGCAATTTCAATATCTAATGAATGATGTATATTTAGAGTATTTAGAGGGAGTTGAAGAAAAAACTGATTTGGGTGTTCTATTCGATGTTAGGTTATTATTTAATAAGCATGTCCTGTCTATTACCAATCAAGTACTTATAGAAATCTTAACTTTATTTTATTTCAAAATCTTTTAAAGACAATCATAAATTTAACACATCCAAAATCATGCAGTACAACCCATGCTAATTAACATCTTACCTCTAATCCTTTACAGTGTATGAACTCTATTGAAAACTTCTTGTGACAGAGTAGTGCGGCGAGATATTTCAGAGCTTCAAATGCAAGCCTCGCTTCTTTAGTCACACGTACATTGACATAACACAAAATCAATTCCAAGGCATCATTCTCAAAAACATGGCTCAAGAATTCCTGATATTCTCCCATCGGCGTCAAATACCTCAATATTAAAATTTGCCTTGTAGCTATTGTTGGTGGGAAGATTTGCACTGTACCAATCATAAAACTTTCCAGCTCTGCCCACGAAGAGTTGCTGGCCTCAGATAATATACCTCCGTATTTCTGTGGGCTCATGTCACCGAGGGGTACAGGAGGAGGTGGGTTGCTCTCTAGCTTAAGTCTTTTTTTCTTTGAGCAATTTTCAGAATTAGATGACTGAAAAAACAATTCTATATATGCTAAGTCTAATTAGAAAGATAAAAATGTCAGCATTTTCCAGTGGTAACTGCCCAAGGAACAATTTAAGTCGTTTGGACTTCAGAAGGTTTTAAGTAAGTTTTGTCAAGATTAGGAGATAGTCTTCGGTTTTATTGATGTAATTGAGATTTTTTAGGCTTCAAGAATACTTGCTCTTATATGGTAAGTTTTAAGGCGTTCTGTAAGATCTAATTATAAAGCTAATTTGCTGTTGGGATTATTTCAATGCCTATTAGTACTTATTGAATGCCATTACAAAACCAGTCTCTTAAAACAATCAGAGACAAATGTTTTGATGGAACCGTTATAAAAAGAAAGCATCTATAAATCTAAAGGGCTAATTTTAACTCCATAAAATACTTTCTAAAAACTCAATTCATTGTAACAAATGTGCTAGAAGAGAAGTATTTTACGACTTGTAATTGTCTTTTTTGGAAAGGTGGACGAAAATAAAAAAAGAGTGGTATGTTACAAGGACAGTTAAAGAAAATTTTTGAAAAAAAAAAAATGAACCACCTTCAATAAAGGTCGCTAAAAATGATTAAATAAAATTTTACGTCACCTAGTTTCGGATACAAATTTCAGCCAATAGTTGGTACGAAATAAATGTATGCCGCAGGGGCACTAGAGCTATGCAAAAATTATTAGTAGGAGATGAAAATTTATAGATTAAGTTAAAATTCTCAAACGAATTCGTCTCATGGCGGCTCACTTAAATCCCAAAGGTTTTATCAAGTCCATGTGATCTTCGCTAAGTGTATTTGCACTTACGTAAGGATGGAATTATTTGTGATAATCTACAAAAAAAACTAAATGGACCTCATCTAAAGTAAAATGTTCTAGGCCATTACCATTATACGAATATATAGTTTAATAAGGATTGCAAATGACAATCAGGTTTTCTTTAATTGGCCGGTCATATTTTCTTGTTATAAAAATATTCAAGGCCAATTTTGCAATAGTAATTATTGATAATTTTCAATTTTGCTTTAACAAATTAAGGTATAATCATAAAAAAGACTGAAAATGCTAACCGACAACATATTTTTTTTAATTGCTGATTATCACGTGTATGCAAATTTTGTTTAATCTTGTATAGATATTAAATAATCAATATTATTTCTGAAGCACGCTTGTCTTTTGGGCCTATCTTTTGTAGCCTTAACGATAAACTGGCGTTGGATTGATTTTTTTGCCATAATAGGAATCTTTTTGCTTTTTTATATCACTAAGTTCATTTTATATTCATATTGGCTTGATGTTTACTTAAATCAGTTTAGAAGAAATAAACGCAATACTAAAATTATTTGCATTCCTTAGTGAATATTCTTATATACATGGGAGGAAACTGCCAAACTCCGAGAGTGTATAATACAAATAAACATATGACTCAAAAACCAAAAAGTTGTGATCCGTTTTTTACGCCTTAAATGTTTACTAACAAGAAATCATAAATGTTATATTATTAACATTCAATCTACAATAGATTTTAAATTTTGATTTGTACAAGTATTTATATAGATTGTTTATTATTATTATTATTAAATATGTCTTTACGGACTTCCAGACATTTTCTGGCTTGTTTACGAAGGGAGGGTGTTGCTTGCCTGAGTTAATCTTGTTGTTTCCATATGTGAGCTGCAGCAATCATTATACGAAGAATTAATTTATACACCTCTTCAACCATCCCCACAAACAAAAGTCTAAAGGCGTGAGGTCTGGAGACCTTACCGGCCACCTAATAGGACCACCGCGACCAATCCATCATGCTGGAAAATTTCTATTTAAATGCTGCCTGACTAGATTAGCATAATGTGGAGCTCCATCCTGTTGATAATATAAAGCTTGTCTTATGTTTGATCTAATAATGCTTGTAAATTATTTTGCAAAAATTACGTTATTTACTCTCGATAGGTTATTTTCAAAAATAAAAGGAAGAATTAAGTAATTATCAACGATACCACATCAAACATTAACTGAAAAACGATCCTGAAATTTTTTTCTACTACTGCTTGTGGATTTTCATCAGACCATCGAAGAGAGTTACAGGTATTGTTGATGCTGTCTCCAGTAAATGTAGATTCATCGGTAAAAAATATCCAAGGAACCAAGTTATGATTAGCATTTATCCACCGGCAAAATTGTACGCGTTTAGCATGGTCTCCCGGTTGCAGATGCTGTACCCTATGTGTGTTGTATGGGTGTAAGCCCTGCTCATGTAATTTTTGGATCATCTTGTCTGAAAAATTTCAACTTGGGCGGAAATTCTTCGTGAGCTAGTGCCAGGGCTCTCTTCCACTAAATCAAGAATGTTTTCAACTTCATCTACTTCTTGTCTAGAGGGACGTTCAGATCTGATGTGAGTACCGGGAAATTCACCACCATTACACAATTTGTTGAAGACTGTTACAAAAACTTTTCTACTTGGAACTCTATGGTGTGGAAATCGCTCTCGATATTCTCTAACCGCAGAACCATTTCCATTACAAAAACCATAAACAAACACAATATTTGCATTTTCACGATGCGAGTAAACAATTTATTTGCAAAATATTTCTTGTTATTAAATATTTAAGGCGACTGAAAACAAATAAAAAACGGATTACAAATTTTTGGTTTTTTAGTCATATATTTATTTGTACTATACACTCCCAGAGTTTGGCACTTTCCTCTCGACTCACCCTGTATAGCTTCTCTGCTTCTCACTCTTGAATTTATAAAGGTATTAAAAATCAGCTTTAAGGTACCCTTCTAGGGTTTTCTAGAAAAGCAGAGAGCTTATAAAAAAGTCCATCTGGCTATAAATAGGTTTTAAGAATGGATTTAAAACGATCTGGACAAGATTTTCAAAAGCAACAATATGCCATTCTAAGGAGTTTATTAAGTAAATTTTAAAAAGATCTTAACAACCTTCATAAGGGTGGGGTGTTTTAGTCTAAAAGCTGCTTTATGATGGTGTTAACGATGTTGTTACGACAAAATAAATTTTTCAAAGCATTTTATAAACAGTTTTATAGCACCCTTGTAGATATTTAAGAAACCAAAAATTGTTCCTCGAGATATGTTTATAACGAAACTCACAATAATAATAAAACACATAACTAATTATACAGGGTGCTCTATTTCAAAAGTCAGTTTTTGTATATGGCAGCCAATGCAAACATTCAGAAGAATTAGTTTATAATTATTCGAATTTAGGTAAATAGTATTCATACCTAAGCACCAAACTTTGAATCGAAGTTAGATGTAAATGTGAAAACAGCAATGGTTGCTCAGCCACGATTTTCAAAAATTAATAAAACTCACTGCTTTCAAATGTTTACAAAATTTTACTTGGATCTGATATTTTAAATGTGTCCAGTTGGAAAATTTAACAGACATCAACAAACAATGAACACTAGGGTGGTCCAAAAATGACTTAATTTTTTATAGCAGGTTTCGATCCCCCAATTTGTTTCCAAATTCGAAAAAAGTACGTAGCTATGTATTTTTTTGTTTTTCGAAATTTTGATTTTGAAAGTTAAGGCTGCAAACCATTCCCAAATTCTTAAAAAATAATGTGTTCATTAGGGTGGTCCCTCTGATTAAAGAACTTATATCTAGATACATAATGGCATTAGTTTGTGTAATCCTGAAAGATTCACAATCTAAGGCACTTCTTCCCATAAGTTCTTGATTGGCTAGTCGATCTGTTCGCGGTCGATTCGGGCACCATCTGTTCAGTTTGATTATCATAATTTCAGTTTGACACTTTTGACAGTATATCCGCCATTAATGTTAATAAGCGTTTTTCGTGTTTTTCGATCAAAATGTGGTGAAGAAGTATTTTTATTTTAAGTTGTGATTTGCTTAATACCTAAATAATATTCTCTATTCATATGTACACAGTTTAGTGACAATATATTTAGTGCAAATAAATAGTGAAGTGCTGTGCCGTTTGCAGAAAGCAGTTTAGAAAAGAAGAAAATCGATCGTTCCATAGTCGTAACATGATGAAGTTCAGTTTACAGTTATAAAGTAAATAGCAATTAAATTTTAATACCCTTTCAATACATATTTATCTTACTGTTTTATCTTACTGTAATATAGGATGCCTACATCACGTTATATAAAAAGCCGGTAATGCAGGAATTGCAATAATTCATTTTAATAAAAATATTTACCATTCTACACATTTTCTACACACACAACGCCACTCTTGCCTATGGGATGTGATGTTCATCTATTCTTTTTAATGGACATATAATGTGACTATGTTAGGAGCAAACAAAGTATATAGTGAAAAGATAGCCTGTTATGTATCTGATATAAGTTTCTTTAATCGGAGGGTGGTCCAAAAACAACAATTTTTTTATAGAGGGTCTCGATTCCTCAATTTGTTTCTAAATCCAAAAAAAGTACGTATTTTTTTGTTTTTCAAAATTGTGATTTTAAATGGTGCTTATGGAGACATGAAGTTTCCCATTTAAACAGCATGGGGAAAAATCACTTTTTGGAATTTTTCGAATAATTGTTCAGAGTTAGGGAAAATCTTGCATTAAACTTATAGGACTTGGAGAGGACTATCCAACGAAGAATTTTTGATGTATATACATATAGGTTTGTCGCCCCTAACACACTCCACTCCACGGTGCTCCGAAAACTACCTGAGGAATTTACATTTTTTGATTTAAGGGTGTTGATAAACCTGTAACTTAAAAAAATCAATTCGTTAAGGATATTAACTCCAAATTGGGATCTAAATTCCGTAGAAATGGTACCAGTTGCGAAAAACATATTTACAACCTTTTATTTAACCTGCCCTGTTTGTATGTTAATATGTTTAGGTCAAATCTTGCCAGTCAACTTTGAACCAGTCAACTTTGAATCAGTCAACTTTGAACCACTCAACGTGCAATTGAGCTGAAATTTTGCATACACATGTAGTTCTGGTGACAGTAATATGGTACCAAAAAGTGTTTTTTTTTAGTTTTTTAAACTACAATTTGATTGGATAGTGTATTCACTCAGACGTTGAATTCTAAGAAATGCCGGATTTGGTACTTTTAAGTAAAGATGACGCAATGCAATGAATATAAAACTAATAAGACTAAAAATTTAAAAATAAGATTATATGTAAAAAAACTTTTTAAAAACAAGCTTTTATTATTATTTAGGTGTACTAAAACGAAGAAAATGAAATTAATCGTCTTAAAAGCCTGTCGCATGAATTGAAAAAAAAAATACTTACTTGGCACTTACAATCTATGTCAAACAAAATTAATGCCTGTATTAACTTCTCGCGCGTGACAAGCTTTTAAGACAATTAATTTCATTTTCTTCGTTTTAGTACACCTAAATAATAATAAAAGCTTGTTTTTAAAAAGTTTTTTTACCTATAATTTTTTTCAGATTCTACATTAGTTGGCGGTATCGTTATCAGATGATCATATATGCCAACTGAAGGTACATATCCGTGTTGCCTTCATTTTCGAAAATTGTCATTTTTTTTTTTTTTTTTTTGTAAATTCGATTCAAATCGGTATGAAGGTTTCAGTATGAAGGTTTTTTGAATCGGTTTCAGGGCGTATTCGAATTGGGTGCATTCTGTTTTTTAACATTTTGTTAAAAATGTTTTCCAATGATTTTTCTCTGCTGTGAGGAGAATCTTATCTTCCTTATGGCCTTCTTCATCAATTACCTCTGGAATTTTTTGGAAATGTTATATAAGATTCTCTAATATTTACCTACCTAATAACATTTTTTTAGGAACCTGGAATAGTGCGTATGATTCTTGCTCATTGAAATTGTGCAGGTAGGTATAGGAGAATGCCAGGGTAACAATTTCTGCGTTGAGTGATTTACACCCTTAGTGCATCGTGCAAATATGTACTAAGAGGCATGTCAACTTGTATAATTTGCTTTAACACGAATTTTAAAGAAATATCTGATAAATAAATTCGCATGTCAGCACAGTGCCTCCACTGTGACTTTAAGTGGTTCCAATAGTTTAACCAAATCCCCAAAGTTTATATTCCGAATCCCGTACCAAAAGCGGCATTTTTAAGTCGATCATTGCTTTTTGAACGCAATTCTGGAAGTAACTAAAATGTTGTAGCATTAAAAGACCGTTCCATCTTGTTTTACAATCCCAAAAATCCCGGGATCCAATCGACTAAGATCCCGGGATTTGCGGTATCTAAATATTGTCGGGATCCCGGGATTTTCGATTTCGAGATTTCGGGATTGCAAACCCTACATGTAAGGTACATCAAAAATTTTGTAGAAGTTTCAAGTAGAGTTTTTGACAACCATGGCCATTTTCACATCTACAAGTTAAATATATCACTATTTTTTTTATGTGATGACCCACTGTAAAACTTATTTTGAATTACATCCCTGCCAAATTTAAACGTCATTAGAATCTGTTGCACGCACTGATCACATGCATTTATTATTATCTTCCTTTTATGGTTAAGATATAGGAACTTACTTACAGTACTTACCTCAGCAGCCTCAGATCTAGAAGTGGTAGATTGTTGACTGTCAGATATTTTCCTCTTCTGATTTCGATCAGTATCTTGATCCTATTATTTAAAAAATAAGTTAAAATCATAGTCGAGGCCTCTTACCAAGTTCTGTTACCAGTAAAGTTCTGGAAATCGAGTCTTAAGAACTTACCTCAGTACTCTCAGATATGGATGGTATCTGATCATTTTCATTTTCTGTAGGTGTGGGTGTAGGTGAGGACAATATCCCATTTTCACGAACTAAAATTAATTAAAAAAGTGACATCAAAACTGCAGGTGTCAAATGTCGATCCAGATCCTATTATCTAATTATTCTAAGATGCACAGTTCATAATAGTAAAAATATAATCTTTAATGTGATACTCTTAAAAGTCACACCTAAAAGAAAATATGTCCATGTTCTGAGATATGGCATTAGTGTTGTTGTATTTTTATTTATTTTCTCCTAATAAAACAATATATGATGAAAGCATTAGAAAAGTGCTAAATTTCATAATTAGGTAAAATTTGTATTAAACTGGCTAGTTTCTAAAGCAGAATATGATAATAGTCATAAGTGCAGTGTATAAGTGAAAATACACTGATTGAGTTACCTTGCAGGATATTCAGAATATCCTAAAAATATATAGTCTGTCCATTTTACCAGGGCCACTCCAAGTATCTCGCTTATATTGTAGAAGAAAAAAGTTTTAGTAAAAGTTATCCCAATTTTTGTAAGCCATATTTCAGTAAATAGAAATTCGAAATCCATATAGTACATGTCATTTGACCCACAAATAATTCTTACCTTACCATATTGAAAAAACGACAGTCAAAATAGCTTTTTCTCAATTAGGTTTCTCCTTTCCTGTTAGTTCTATCCTAAAATTACGTATTACCAATACTGTAGAAAATGAAAAAAGTTGTTTAAACTATTTTTCTCTACAGGGTGTAACCAGTTTCATGTCATTAAAAAAAAAACTGGTAATGGGGACCGACTAGACAAACAAAAAAACCTTTACGACTTTTTTCTCTAGGGACCTAGGTCAATAATTCGAATATTAGGGTAGGTAACATTTGAGAACCACTGCCTTTCTGGGTCAATGGACGTGTACTTCCCAATTATACAACTTTTTAAATTATCATAAAATAGTGCAAAGATTACCGACCGACTCGTTCTCGCCGGCCCGCAGTTTCAAAGCAAAGAAGGGCGGCACCTTTGATGATCGCCTGAACTGAATCAATTATAAAAATGTAAATAATTCGTTATCTCTTTTTGCAGAACTGCAAGCAAATGATGGCATAGAGGTTTAAACACAGCATTTCTTTGCATGCGTGTTTTTTTAATTTAGAACAAAATATTGGAGCTTTTATTGTTGTTTATTATTTATCAGATTTAAATGTGGTTTATTAACATTTGTAACCTAAATGAGTGTTCTGGGTTAAGCTTAAAAAACGAGTAATTATTGCATGACATAGGGAAATAAAGAGTTAAGACGTCTGAGATACGATAACAGAAAACAATTGTGTATTTTAAGTTAGGAAAAAAATCTGATTTATTTAACGAATTGCCAATCAGGTATCAGGAATATTCGATAAATAAATCTAGAACTTATCAATAAATTATTTTGGATTTGCATAAATTGTTCGAAATGGCTTCTGTCTGCATCAATACACTTTTCGGCACGTCGAACTAAGGACATACGCACTCCGTTCAACACATTTGGTAAATTAGGATAATTTTTTATGGTTTCTATGCACATTACAATACCACACTAAACTATCAACTAACGTTGTTAATAAAGAAAATAAAAATAAAAACTTGGTCCAAAATCCAAAAAGCAACACAAAAAGAACAAACAAGTAGTGTCTGTACATAATCAAGAACTTAACGACTTGAACGATAAGTCAATAAAATAAATCTTAACTGTAAATATGTGGCCCAAAATTCAAAAAGAAAAAAAGCACAAAAAAACAACGAACAGGTTCAACGTGTGTACTTAACAAAGTGCCCACAGAAACTAAAATATTGTACAAGGGAGAGTATAGTTTTCTTCAGATCTACTAAGCACTCAGAAAACGCTGACGTCTTTCACCTTACCTTACCTAATTTTAAAAAACCATAAAAAAAGTGTGATTATCAACTTGTGTCCTCGCCGACGCGCGTCTCTAACAAAGGAGCGTGAACACTTTGAAAGAGCCGTAATTATCATATCTAATGGTTAGAGGCGCCGACATACGTGAAGATAAAAGCCTATCCCAACATTCCAGCAATTCTCAAACAATATTATTGACAATTTTCGAAATTTTTGTTTATTTATTTTTTCTAAAACTATAGGTTTTAGACCCCACGTTATATAAGGTTTTTTTTGTTTGTTTAGTAGTTGTATTATTCATATTTTACGATTTACAGCCTTCAGAATGGCGAAAATTTGCACATTTTTACGATTATCTGTCCTCATTGCTCCTATGTAGTAATTAGGTATTTTATTACCTACAATATTGTAATGAAATTTCCCAAATCTTTAGTTTAAACAATTTTCTTCCACGGTTAATTTAAAAAAAATTACAGCAGGTCGAAGTTTGAAAAAGATTCTTGAATTTCAGAAAAATGTTTGCTTCATTGTTTCGATATTCATACTTATTATTAACATTCTATAAAATCAATAAAACTGACTTACGAAGGTGTATTTCTTTAAACGAATTAATTTTATTCAAATTTTTCGAATTTTCACTAATCTGTCGATACACCAGTTTTATTTATTGCTAATACTTTCCGATTTACACTTGCCCAAAAATGTGAAAATTTATGCTCCACTGTAGATTATTGCAATTATCTGTCCCCATTGCCCCTACGTAGTAATTAGTTATCAATATTGTGGATTATAAAATTCTTTAAATTTTTTTATTGCACTATTAGTGGAAAATTCGCAATGTGAATTGTCTGATCAGGGCAGTTTTTTTGTTTTAACATGTTCAGGGGATCAACTTAAGTGCATAGTTCAGTTTTGCAGTTTCTGCGAGGTCGGCGTATAGTTTATTTAGACAATTTAATTTTTTAGACCGTGTTTTCCATCGGTTTTCTTTGAATATCTCGAAATCTCTAAGTCCTATGGAAAACAACAAAAAGAAGAAAAGTGTTCGTTATGAGCTGTACAATAAAAGCACATAAACTATAATTCATTAAAATTGTTATTATCATTTAAAAAAAAAATGGAATATTGCAAAATAATGCGTTATTAAACAAATCACTGTTCTTTCTAAAATAATTGATAATACTGAATGAGATTTTGGAGAAATATAGCTCTTATAAAGTACAATCACCACTTAAAATTTCAAATCAATATAGTTATTAAAACGGCTCGAATATACAATTGTTGCTAAAACTTTGCACCCTTGTGAAATCCTGCCATCAAAACCAAGAAATGTGTACGATGGCTAAAATTGTAGCTTTTTATAAGTACTTTAAGATCACGGAAAGGGATTTTTTTTTTCAAAATTTAAACCCTTTTTATTGCAGTTGTTTATAATTTTCGAAATTGTAGTTATAATCAATTTCAAATAACTCTCTGGTTTTTTTATTAATTAAAAAACGGTAAAGGAGTAATGAAAGTAGATTAAAAAAGGCAACTTTAAAAGAAAAAATTTAATGGCCTACTTGCATTTGGAGCTGAGTTTAGTTTTTACGTTTAGGTCACATATAAATAAACAAATCGATATTTCTTACTGAAATTTGGACTGGTAATTCTCCAATGTCTATTCTATTGTCTCTGCTACTTGAAAATAATCCAAAGCTACAATTTTCAAAAGATACTGCATAGAGACTCGAAAGTGGGGTCTAGTGATTTTGTTAGATCCGAATATCACCAAGTATGTCTACAAGTTATATTATGTTCTTACAAACCAGACTCAAATGGCTAGATGTCCGAGTGGGTAAGGCGACAAGCATTTTTATTCAGGGTGCAGACGTCTCGGGTTCTAATCCTGCTCACGAAATATATATTTTTTTATTGTATCAGTAATATTAAAAGTTTTACAAAGCTGTATACATGAACATAATCGTTCAAGTTAGGTTGGTTTACCATTTTCGTAACAGAAATTAAAAAAGTTATAAAAAAAAATTGAAAATGTGCATTACACGGAAAAAAATCCTATACTGTCTCCAAGAATAATACTATTCTTGAAATTTTAAATTTCATACAAGAGTAGAAGTCTAGGTTAAATAATAGTCGATATTTCTATCAAATATTTATATGGTGTTGACTTCCAAGCATCATTCTATTCAGGTAGAATATTTTATATTTAAGTTAAGATTAAAATTCATATTCATTTAAGAGAAGAGTTTAATTCAAGCTAATTAAAAAGTATTCTTGATAGAGAACTATATAATTCTTGACCCAAAAGGTTTATTATTCGATTTGCTTCAAATACACTAATTTTTAACAATATTAGTTGTTCTTGAATAAAACTTACTATATACTTCAGAGAAATGGTTGTTAACCTCAAACAAGATTATTTGCTTTGCTTCGAGTACATCTTATTCTTAAATGTAATTTTCTGCACAGGCGTCGACTGACCTCTATCATGGCGCCTACCGTTTTCGTTGTGTTGTGTGCAGTTAATGGAGAATCATTTAACAGTGAATAGTGCAAGGGTTTTGTTTTGTCTGATGTGTGATATGCAAATAGTGGAATAAGGAAGAAATACTATATATTGCAATGCAATTGGTAAAACCACTTGCATTAATTTCCCGGTGCTTGAAAACGTTATTTCTTGGAGCCATTCGATTCAGCTCGATAGGAAAAGTATTTGTGAGTACTTTTAAGGTCATCCAATTTGTTTAAAAAGTTATACGAAAATTGTTAAGAATTAGAGGAAAGTGATTTTTAACCTTTCGTCGCTTACGTAGCGAAAACGATAATAGATTCGACATAAGTGCACTGAACCTTTTTGTAGACCATCGAATTTTCCAGAAAAAAGTCTGCAAGGGCATCCATCATAGTTTAGGATCTACAGCTCCCCGTACGCAAACGTAATAATGATCGTTCTTCGGCACTTTCCAAGTGGCCTGGCTATAATAATAATAATGAAGTTTAAAAATATTTAAATCAATTCAAAACATATACACTTTCAATAATGTTTTTCGGCACTCGATGGGGCTTTTAAAAATTCAAATCAGGTTCCTTGATTTTCTTTTAAAAAAAAATAAAAGTTTTAATGTATTTTTTTATTTATAAAGTATAAAAAATTAATACCTATTAAGGAACGACAAGTTATAATTTCGCATGCTCTTTCTGATGGTGCTATTGAAAAAATTGTTATTTTTTATTTTCATTATTTTTAAATAAACAAATTGTTATGAACAATTTGTGGAGTTTCATTTTTTAAATTGTTGTTTTTTCGAATAATGGTTTAAAATTTACTATTTTTTTAATACTAGTATTCAACATTACAATTTTTTTTAATAGCACCATCAGAATGAGCATGCTAAAAAATCAGCAACTTTTCGATCCTTAATATTAATTTACACTTTATAAACAAAAAATCGGCAGCTACTGGAAGCGGCTGGAACCTCCCCACCCGGTGAATCTTTGAAGCCGAAAAGAGCACTAAACGATATGAACGATCTCATTTAATTATATTTATTAAGTTGAAATATTTTTTTCGTATTAAATCAGAAAAAAAGTCTTGCATTCGGTGGGATTTGGACCTAAGAACTTGAGTGTTAAATTTATATTCTGCACAACATTAATGTTTTATTCGATGTTTTTAATACAAATATATGCTTCATCGGATCCTAGCCCGGGGCCAGCCAGACAACCACGGTGAACACCGTCGTGGCGAGTGTGAGGCTGGACAGGGTAGGTCCGGTTTGGCTTGGAGAAAAATAGAAAAGTAGCTCCTGTCTTCTGAAGGCAGGCTTAAGGACTAGGTTAAAATTATAATGTGTCCACATGGACCTAAAATTAATATTAAAATAAACACAATTCTATAAAAACGTTCGTAGGCAAGAGCACTTAATAATTTTGATTATTGATACGGGAAACAACTAAACGAAAAAACCTGTTTGTTGGTAATGGGATGGATGGCAGGGATGGCCATCTTTGGAAAAAACTATATAACTCTTGGTGGACAGCTTCCCTGCCAGATGTAGCCAGGGTAGTGTTCATGGTGGATCGTTTAAGTTTGAGTTGGTATATTTTGTTTCATCTTTTGGCCTCGACCAATTTTTCACTAAATCGGTCGGGGAAGTGATAGCTGTCAAATTTTTGGTTCCAATGTTTCTCTGGAGAATTTGGTTTTTGAAAAATGTTAAAATGTTTAGGTTGGTACCAATGTCTTAAATTGTTTTTAGGTTATGTTGCCGGAAGAATTTCCGGCGGGATGCCGGAAGTAGCGGAAATAGTTTTTAAAATATAATGTCACTGTCACTTTTAAAGTTTTATTGGAAAAAATTCACCGAAAGCGTTCCGGTGGGGTTGCTTACACTTGTAGGGCTTGTAAACGGTTCAGGATGGCCTCTCACACCATTCGTGGGCTTTATAAATGTCGAAAAACCTTGTAATCTCTCGATGCACCTGACACGTCAAAAATACTCAGCATACGGTCTGCACGCTTTAACACACTAGCAGAGAACTTATATCACAAATAGACCCGTAGTATTTTTTGGGAATTTTCCTTTGAGTCCATTTAATAAAATTTGACATTTTTCTGAAAAGTGATATTTTTCCGAAAATTTGACATTTTTTGAAGCTACATTTCTCCGAAAATTTGACAATTTTAAAACATTTGACATTTTTCTGAAAGGTGACATTTTTCTGAAAGGTGACATTTCTTCGAAAATTTGACGTTTTTTCGAAAATTTGACATTTTCCTAAATTTTTGACATTTTTCTGAAAAGTGACATTTCTCTGAAAATTTGCCATTTTTTCGAAAATTTGACATTTTTCTGAAGTGGCATTACTCCGAAAATTTGACAATTTTCAAACATTTGGCATTTTTCTGAAAGGTGACATTTCTTCTAAAATTTGACGTTTTTTCGAAAATTTGACATTTTTCTGAAGTGACATTTTTCTGAAAATTTGACATATTTCTGAAAAGTGACATTTCCCTGAAAATTTAACATTTTTTTCGAAAATTTGACATTTTTCTGAAAAGTGACATTTCTCCGAAAATTTGACGTTTTCCAGAAAATTTGACATTTTTTAAAAATCTGACATTTTTCTGAAAAGTGACATTTCTCCGAAAATTTGATATTTCTTGGAAATTAAGAAAAAAAAAATTTCGTGACTCGTCTTGTAGAAATATTTTTTTGATATCATGATCAGTTCGCCTGTTATAAGAATTTTATGCTTTTACGACGTCATCAGAACGTAGGTGTATTTTTAATTCACTCGTATTCCATCCATCTACAATATTTCCATCTACGTTTCAAACTTTAATTGGATGTTTCCAATAGTTAAGTCGATATCTGCACCAGTTTCTAAGAATTTTTCTTATTTGTGACGTAGGTGTATTATTAATTCACTCGTAATCCGTCCGTCTACAATATTTATACCTACGTTTCAAATTTCAGTTCGATATCTTCAACCGTTCCCGAGTTATCAGCCGAAATCACTGAACACCTTTGTCATTATTAGAATATCACCCTGTACATTGCACTGCTTTGAGGACAAAACAAGTGAAATTTTTGTTTTTTAATTTTTTGTCACGGAAACCAAATCGAAAAAGTGCAAGTGTGATATATCGTTGAAATCGGAATTTTTACTGCTTTTCAATGGTTCAATTACAAATTGTAAGTAATCATAAAATAAACAACTTGTTGTGCCAAAACGGCACTAAACGTAATCCGATCTCAACCAAAACCTTTTCAGATCTTCTGGAGCACTAAAGAAACCCTCATGCAAAGTTTCATCCAAATCCGTTTAGTAGCTTCGCCGCTATCGTGCTAACACACACACACACACACACACACACACACACACACACACACACACACACACACACACACACACACACACACACACACACACACACACACACACACACACACACACACACACACACACACACACACACACACACACACACACACACACACACACACACACACACACACACACACACACACACACACACACACACACACACACACACACACACACACACACACACACACACACACACACACACACACACACACACACACACACACACACACACACACACACACACACACACACACACACACACACACACACACACACACACACACACACACACACACACACACACACACACACACACACACACACACACACACACACACACACACACACACACACACACACACACACACACACACACACACACACACACACACACACACACACACACACACACACACACACACACACACACACACACACACACACACACACACACACACACACACACACACACACACACACACACACACACACACACACACACACACACACACACACACACACACACACACACACACACACACACACACACACACACACACACACACACACACACACACACACACACACACACACACACACACACACACACACACACACACACACACACACACAGACATTTTTCAAAAACAACTTTTTTGGGTTCCTGGGACCTCAAAACGTAAAGATTTGATGTTATCTCAATTTTCGATTTTGGACTAATTGTAGTAACATCCCACAATTTTATTGTGGGGAGGTTAAAAAATATACTTCAACATTGGAGCAATGTTGCAACAATAAATAATAATTTTTTTAAGAAAAAAAATACATTTGGTTTGAACTGCTTATAGCAATATTTAAATTATTTGAAAAATCCTGAACCCTGCCTTGATAAAAATTTGATTGAAAAGAAACCTCTTTTAGCACTGTTAAAGTATAGGCAAAGCATACAGGCTCCGCAAAAAATATAAAATTCAGCTTTAAAAATTTTTTAATTCGATATTTTTGAATTAACCAAAGCAAAGTGCGTCCAAACACAAGTGTAAAATCTAGGAATTTTTTTTTGTTCCTGCCATGGATGCTGCCAAAAATAGTTGCAAAAATGTTTATTTTTTCTGTTTTACTCCACGTCCAGAGGAAGTATAGTAACGACAAATTTTATTGTTCAAATAGGCTTAGAATATGTCATGAGATTTTAATTTTGAGTAAAAAAAAAATCTGTCTGTCTGTCTACCTGCCTGCCTGCCTGCCTTTAAGATATTCACTTGAAATTTGGTACATCTATGTATTTTAACGAGATCTGGAACTTTTTGGCATTAGCCACCCCCATTACCATTATTAAAGGGGATGAGAAAAGATTGTGATTTAGTGTGTGTACTGTGTACAAGAACCAAAAACCTCAAAATATTTTTTTACTTCATTCACCCCCTACTACCCCCTATCACCACCCCCACCCTACTACCGATGTGGGGTATCGTTTTATGGATTTTTTGGGGTAGAGGATTTCAAATATTATATTATTAAAGTTCCATAAACAATTATTTCCACATACAAAATTTTTTCGTTGTGTGAGACATGGATAGAAAATCTGGATGTGGAAGTAATGATTCCTTGGGCAGCGGTTTTCTACTAATTTTTCACTGCTTACTTTATTTTAAAACCGTACATAAGATATACTAAAAATTACTTTGTTCTTTACCTGTATTCGGGCGTCCTTTATACTTTGGCTATTTCAAAATTATTAAATTATATACAAACTATTTGAATTTTTGAAATTCGATTTTTCTGTTTTGTTGCCAAAAATTGAATAACATTAAAATTGATTTCTTTTAAAAGCAAAACTTTTTATAAAACGATAATAAAAAATATTCCATATTATGTTAACCAAATCTGCACGTAAGAGCAGAATTATTTATTATATTTAAATTGTGTTACCAAATTTTTCTAGTTGGCTGTACATTAAATTTATATTTATTTATTTACTTCTCTATAGTAAAAAATATTTTCGCTATTTAGCGTTTATATTGAGTTTTATGAATTCGTTATTTATTTTATATAATGTGAATGTGTTTTTATGTTATACTTATAAAAAATACATTTTACTTTTTTTGGTAAAAATAGAATAGGACCTATGTACTGTTATTTTTAAATTGTGCAATTCCCATTTTTTGAATTTGTTGTACATTTACTCTTGTGTGTTTACTTTTATTCATAATAAAAATCTTAGAACTACATTATGTTTTTTATTTTTTCTGATTTAAACTGAAAACACTTTAAGAAGCCATTTTATATATAGAGTGACCCATTTAAAAGCGGGGCACCTCTCTAAAATTTTTATTTACTGTGCGATTTGAATCAAATTTTACTCAAGTATAGAACAAATTAGGATCTAATTATGACCAGAAAAACATTCATCTTTTACAAATGCAAAGCCACCTGCGGTACCAAAATATGCGGAAAAAATCAATAAATCATATTAGGCATTTTTTATCGCAAAATTTTGTTAATGAAACTTGTTTAGAATTCTCCAAAAACCTTAAGCCCAAAATTTAATCAAAATAAAAAAATTGAAATTATAAAAATTTTAAAAATCATTATTTAAAAAAAACTGCAAATTACTTGACAACTACCTGGCAGCTTGTTTTTAATTTCAAACAGAATTGTCATAGTACAGTTTTATAAACAAAAAATCCCATTAAAATTATATTTTCGGACTTGGACATTATTTTAATAAAAATTTTAATATTTTTTTATTTATATTATATTTTGGACGTTTTTGGACAATTCCGAACAAGTTTCATTAACAAAATTTTCCAATAAAAAAATGCCTAATATGATTTTTTGATTTTTTCCGCATACTTTGGTACCGCTGGTGGCTTTGCATTTGTAGGAGGCAAATGTTTTTCTGGTCATAATTAGATCCTAATTTGTTCTATACCTGAGTAAAATTTGATTCAAATCGCACAATAAATAAAAAATTTAGAGAAGTGCCCCTCTTTTAAATGGGTCACTCTGTAGATAATTCTCAACTACTGTTGCATTTATGGTGAAAGCATCTTGTATATCCACTAAGTTGAGGAATCAATTTTCTTAAGGTAAGTCGATTAAAACCTAAAATAATATTTTTCAAGTATTAAATAATTAATAACAGGGAAACAAATTGTTTTTAGGAAAAAAGTGATTTCTCATTTTCTATTTATATTCACTTTTCATCAAATTTCGTAGACCAAATTTAGAAAAACAATTCATTTCTAAGTTATTAATTATTTAATATCTGAAAAATGTAATTTTAAGGGGGCCGTTTTCGAAAACGATAAATCAAAACGTGACTAAATTTTTGATATAGGGGTTCTAAAGCATGCTGCACAATAATATTGCATTCTTTTTTTCGGTAAAAAAAAATGTCTATTATGATTTCTCTAAAAATCAACCCTTTTTTTAAATAAAAATGCACAACAAAAACTTTGTAATAAATGCAGCTATTCTAATTTCAGGTAGTGCCAAAGGCTTGATTTAAAAATATGTTACAGTTTGATTTAAGAATATGTATTTTCTTCAATGTTTCGAATCAAGAACATATTATTTACATACAGTGTGTCCCATTTTTCACGGTAACACCTTCGTAGCTTAGTTATTACTCATCCAATTTTAACCAAATTTGAATCGATATCAAAACACCTTTACTATAGCTTTTTTGTGTAAAACAAAACTGATTTCAGCTATTGACGCGTCAATGGCTGAAATCAGTTTTGTTTTACACAAAAAAGATATAGTAAAGGTCTTTTGATATCTATTCAAATTTGGTTAAAATTGGATGAGTAATAACTAAGCTACGAAGGTGTTACCGTGAAAAATGGGACACACTGTATATAAATAATTTGTTCTTGATTCGAAACATTGAAGAAAATACATATTCTTAAATCAAACTGTAACATAATTTTAAATCAAGCCTTTGGCACTATTTGAAATTAGAATAGCTGCATTTATTACAAAGTTTTTATTTCATTGAAATCAAATATTGCATGTTTTTAAACAAATATTCTATATACTCCTGTAGAGCTACGCCTGAATTTATTTTAATTATAGCTAAAATTGATATAATCTAAATATAAACTCTTTTCAAATATGAAAGTATTATAGTAAATACGTAGGCATCATTGAAATAAGAATAAAATATACTTAGAACGAGATCTATCTGCACCTTAAAACAACCACTAGGCTTTCCTCGATTCAATAACGGCTTATTCTTAAATGGAGAACAAGCTAATCTCATTATTTAAGAATAACATAATACTCGAAGTAAGTATTATTTTATTTGAGGAATAGTGAAACTAAGATATTCTTGGATAAAGTCTATTCATCTTGTAATCAGTGGAGCTTTTTTTCCGTGTATGTTCTCAAAGCCGCATTTTTCGATGTTATTTTAACAATTGTAGCTTTGGATTATCTTCAAATAGCAGAAACAAAATAATAAGAATTGGGGAATAACTACCCCAAATTTCAAGAAGAAATATTGATTTATTTTATTTTATTTTAAATGCCTTATTTGTTTATTTATAAGTGACGTAAACGGAAAACTAACGTATCTCAGCTCCAAATGCAAGTAGAGCACTAATTTTTTTTTCAAAAGTTGTGTTTTTTAATCTACTTTCATTACCCATTTACCGTTTTTGATTTCATAAAAAAACCAGAGAGTTACTTGAATTTGTTTATAACTAAAATTTCGAAAACTATAAACAAATTTAATAAAACGGGTTTAAATTTTGAAAAAAAAAATGTTTTCCTCCGTGATCTTAAAGTACTTATAGAATGCTACAATTTGAGCCATCGTACAGATTTATTTGTCTTGATGGCAGGATTTCACAAGGGTGCAAAGTTTTAGCAATAATTGTATATTTGAGCCGTTTTAATAATCACTTAAATTTGAAATTTTAAGCGGTAATTGTACTTTGCAAGAGCTATATTTTTCCAAAATTTCATTCAAAATTATCCTTTATTTTTGAAAGAACAGCGATTCATTTAAAGGCGCATAATGGGGTTATTTCATAATTGTTATTTACATTTTGGATTCTAGGACTAATACTAACTTAGTATATAAAATGGCAATTTTTTTTTATGGACGTTAAATAATTTTAAATTCAATTTATAATTTGAAAATGGTAGTTCCCGCCAAAAGCCGTGACGTCAATGGTTACGCATGCGCAGTATAGTTCAAGCAGTACATTTGTATGGCAGCCATGAAATGTAAACTTCACCATTACCTATATTGATGTGCGACTGACATTTTGTTTTGCCGTTTTCGCTAAATGTCAAAAAATACCAGTTTTGATTCGTTCGTGCCGAGCCGAATTTTCGATTTGCCTTGTGCAATTTACGATGCGGATCAACTAGAACTTCCTCTTTGCGTCGCGGCAACGTTCGGCCTTCCCGCAGGTGTTTTTCGAAAAATATGAACGTTTTAAGATTGCATGTTTTTGCGCTATTTTCGGTTCCAAAACGCATGTTTTTTTTTACTATTTTTCGTCGATATCTCTGAAACGGTAAGAGCTAGCCCAAAATAAAAATATCGTAAAACGAATTCCTTTCATGGTGTCAGAATTTTGCTTTTATTTTTCATTTCGGAGATATTTACTGAAATGTGTGGCGATGTCCAGCAAAAATCGCACATTGCTTGTTTAACAAGTTGGTAACTCCTTAACCTTGGCTCCTAGGCCAAAAACCTATTCTAACGAATATAAATGGAATTGAATCTGCTAAAGGTTTTTTTAAAATTTTTTGTCTTGCGATAAAAATGAGGGAAATAGAGGGGGGCGGAAGTGAGAACTTTTTTTTTTTTTTTTCGGTAAAATTTCGCCGTAATTAATCGGTAATTAACTGAAATTGATCTCAATTATTATGTACTCTTAATATCATGTGTTACCTAGATGCTCCATTAATCTCGGCCCTTCAAAGCGAACGTTTCTGGGAAAAATGATTTTTTTAAGATTTACATGCATTTTCTAGGAAAACATGACATTTCTTCCATTTTCTCAAGAATCTCACAAATTATCAGTTTCTTCAAAATATCCATAAACACCAATTCTAAAGAAAATTGATCGAGCTTTCCGATGCTTTTTTTATTTTTTCTCTAACACAAAAAACAACAAAGTTGTAGCCGAAAATATGCGCCTCTTCACATTTCCTAAAATTCATAAAATATTTATTTGCAAACTGGGAAACAAGAGGTTAAAACATTAGTGTTATATTTTAGTATTGACAGGGCAGCAATCTAACAACAATAAAATTACCATAAAATTAGCTCTTACCATTGACGTCATGTCACGTGTTAATAAAATTTAAAATGAGTAGTATAGTTTCTGTGGATTTACGAATAATTAACAAATATCAGAGAGATTTTAATTGCTGTTACGTTATTCTCGTATATTTTACTGTTCTAATTAGTAGGTATTTTTAAGTTTTTTACACACATGAAATAACCCCATTGTGCAATATTCAATTTTTTTTAAATAATAGTAACAATTGGAAAGAATTATAGTTTATGTACTTTTGTTCCACAGCTCATAACGAACATTTTTCTTCTTTTTGTTGATTTCCATAGGACTTATAGATTTCGAGATATTCAAAGAAAACCAATGAAAAACACTGTCTAAAAAATTAAATTGTTTAAAGAAACAATATGCCGACCTCGCAGAAACTGCAAAACTGAACTGTAAACTATAGTTGACCCACTGAACACGTTAAAACAAAAAAACCGCCCTGACCAGACAATTCACAAATCCTAATTTGACTCCACTATATCAATTGTTTACAAGTTACAGCAATTTGAAAGCTTCAGAATTTTTTAAATTTCGAGCTATAATATAGTCCTTGGACTCAACTTTCATCACTACTTTTTTCCTATCTTGTCAATAGAAACGTTTGTGGTTTTCCTATTATTCATGATTTTGTACTAATCTCACAAAGTAGGCTATAGATTTCGAATTTCTTTTTACTGAAATAAAGTTAACAAAAATTGGGATAACTTTTACTAAAACTTCTATCCTCTACAATAAATATTAAGCGAGATATTTTGCAAGTTCCTGGTAAAATGGACTATATATTTTCACTATAAAAGTCATTTCGCATCATTGCATGCGTACTGCCAAAAATTTGTTCCATATCTCTTGTAGTGTGTTTTGTAATAGATTAGTGCTGTTGAATTATTAGTAAATGTGGAAAGCTGCCGGTGAATCAAAAAATAATTTTATTGGGATCTTGCAAAATGTTTTCATTTTATAGGAAAAACATGTATACAGTATCGGAAAGTCCTTCGTTTGGCATTGCGGTATTAACCGACCGCCCACAATAAAGATGTCTACTAGTACTCTAGCAGAAGCAAACAGTGACACACCCCTTCAAGAGTTGCTGCTCTCGCTTGCTCTTATTGCCGTACCCAAAAGAAACACTTTCCGATACTGTATATGGTAATAAAATGATTAAGAGAAACGTCAAATGGTTTTTCAAATTGTAATTTACCATAAAATTAATTTGCCTACATATTACATTTAGAACAGAAATATTAAACTTAAAAAACATTTGTACAGTTTCTAATAATCGAAGATAAGATTTTGCTGTCATAGAATAAAGTTAAAAATAAAAAATCATTACATTGCCAATTTATTTTTAACTCAATAAGAAAGCATTTTATGCATAGATCATTTCTAACTAGTCTTTTCAGTTCAATAATGTTTCTGGGAACTTTTTATGTGTCTTATGTCCAAAATCGAAATATCTAATTTAGATGTACTGCAACCAAAGAGTAGAGTTATAGAAGAGGAGACAGTCAGAAAGAAAACAACATATTAGATAAAGATAGTTGACAAACTCCAATTTAAAGGGACACAGCTGTGTGTGCTATGATCAGCTGATGTTTCATTTGTTTTGTTTTGTATATTTTGAATACATGCGAAGTGGTGTAATCAGGAGAATTCCAACTGTTTTGATATTATTTTTGTAGTGTGTTATATTTATACAATAAAGCGGGATGTAAAGAAAATATTGGCAATGGGTGCAATGTACTTGTGCATTTACAAAAGCTGTGAAAATAGGTCATTTTTAATTAAGGTGAAAATGACATCTTTTTAGACTGGCTGTACTTGTGCATTTACAAAAGCTGTGAAAATAGGTCATTTTTAATTAAGGTGAAAATGACATCTTTTTAGACTGGCTATAAGGATGAAATAACGTAAGTCAATTTTAACAGTTATATGGCATACTGCTTCTTAGAGTCATAGTGAGGTTAGTTTTAACGTAATGGACATTACGCAGAGGTAAGTACACAAAACTCTTTTCCTCTATATTTTTCCCTTTACGTAGAATTTAACATTTATTTACTGATTACGATAAAAAGTATATTCTTTTATATAGAGTGAAATTAACACCGCTTTCTTTTTCAAATCATTTAATAAGGGGAAGTGTACAGTGTAAAATATTCTTTTAAGATGATGAAAGACAATTATTACATTTTTTAAAATTATATGTATCATATCTGACACCTGTAGCCCAGCTAGTGGAGAGTTTATTAAATTTGTAGTTACTTTGAAAACGAAAGAAATAATGATAATATTTAACTAATGCCCTGTAGAGTTGCCAATATTCAATGCCTATTCCTGACTGTTGTTTAAAGCTATTATAAAAAATGTCATGTTCTATTGTAGGTGTCGATGGCTTATTCAGACATGTGTATGTTCAGATTTATTGAAACCTGATTTTTATGTAGAAAAAACATACCAAAATTATCATGTTGCAGCATTCATTTTGAACCTTTGATATTTAAAAATAATAACCCTACCGATAAGACTTGAGTGCTGTAACGAAGCACAGTTTTGCCAGCCTAGTTGCACCCAAATATGTTTTGTTACTATTTAACACGTTACTTGAAAAATCCACAGGCTATGGTAAATATTTTATATAATTACGGCATAATAAACAACTGCAGTGAGAAACCGTCAATTTTTGTACATCGCCAGATAATGAAAGGTGTGCGCAAGCATCTCCATATACTAATCAGCATCCGCTACGAAAACCATTCAGTTCCATCTCGGTCGCTGTCCTACAGTGACCCATGACAAATGTAAGTTAAATATCACAAGTTCCGTCGACGTCACCTGATATTTGTACGCATCGAGTTTTTCCACTTCTCAGCCTGTGCTAGATATGAGCTAGCTACCAGTTGAGATGAGAACGAACAATGAGTTCCTCACGTGCCGAGCAGGATCCAGAATAAAGTAAGTGTGACAGCGAATTTTTGTGACTGAAACCGAAAATAATTACAAAGTCTACAAACCCGCAGTGGTGAAATATAAGTTCCGCTGACGCCATTTCATTACTGATATGCATCACATTTGGTTATTTTCCCCACCTGACCTCCGTTTTAAGCTAGCAGAACTAGCAGTTGGAGTCAAGACAGTGTGCTAGTTCTGCCTGACCAACCGACTGTGGAAGACATGCTTCATCAGGACCAGCAAGTAAGTTTCATTGAAGAAGTTGCCGAAGTTGTGCAAGTATCCGTATTCCGTAAATATCACAAGTCGAACCTACGTCATCACCGGTGGGCAGAAGGAAGTGTTCCCCTCCAGCTTCAGTAATTTTGTTTTGGAAGCCGTCCAAGCCACTACACAGGAAGAGCAGTTCCCCAGTCGTGACCGCCGAAGCCAGACGTGCCCTGGAGTTGTAAGTAAGCCGCGTTGAGTTAGTCAGTTACTTTGTAAATAATAGTAATAAAGATTAGTTGTATTACAAATTCTGCGTTTTAGTTCTGAGTGTGTGAGAGTCTAATTTTCCCTATTTGACCCACTGGAATTTACCGTTTCTCCACTGTAGTTACTCCAGCCCGACTATACCAGTTGTGTTAGAGAAGCGGCGTTCCCCCATGTAATATAGGACACTGGCGCCCTCTCACAGAAAAAATAGATTAGTTCAAGAGAGATACACATATATAGCGCCTGCATGTAAAATTATTGAAGTGTCACCACCATTACTTCGGCCAGTGGAAACTAAGAGTTTTGTCAGTGCTAAAATTGTCCTTGTAAAAGAAAATTAAAATAAAAACTTGAAGATTTGAGGACGCAAAATATTAATGAGAATGAAAAAACTTCAATTATCATTGGAAAAACTGAAAACTCCTCTTGCGATAAATTTTTAAGTCCCGATATTACAAATTTTATGAAGTCAATTAGATCTTTTAGAGAGATCCAAACACGGTAGGTATTATAGTAACAAACTAAATCAGTTTTCGCTTGTCTTATATTTTTTAAACCCAAGGTATTATAAACGAGATAAACAACTACAAAAAGCATTCTGTTTGCTGTATTGCAGATCTGTTGAAAAATAGCAATTTAGATTTTAAAACAAAAGCCAAAACAATATTCTTACTTAAATAATTATTTTGATGAATTTGTAATTTAAAAAAATATGCTGTTACCTTTATTAAATAATTAATTCCATAATTATATTATATTTTGACTTGTCGACTCACTCATTTCCCTAAGATCTGTGTTCTGCCTTAATGTATATTATTTAGGTTTGGAATAAATAATTTATTTTTAGAGTATTTACTTAGCAAATTTCTACTACACATCGTATTTTATATTGTACCAGAACTTTTAAATTCGCAATACCTTAAAACAGTAAACGTCAACTCTGTCTCCGATCTACGTTTATAACATCTGATCTGATCCGATACATGAAACTGAATTAAACTCGACAACACCGCGATAACTCCAAATTAAACTGACGAGTGTCATTACTAAAATATCAAAGGAATTTTGCAAGCTATCTTCTTTTGTGTAATTATCTACTCTTTGCTGCGCCCTCAAAACCTAACTTTTAAAAATATGATCAATTGCAACCTTAAACGTAAACTAACCTCTCTTGGTCAGGGGCGAAGGAGTCTTAATTATACCATCTCCTCTAAATGGTGGGGATCTTAAGGACGACAAATGTGCAAACGGTCTAGACAAATTAATTGTATGTTGTGCAAATTCTGAAGAAGACTTCAATCTCCGCAATCTCTGAAGTAACAGGGGTACTAATTTACTGTTTTGCTCTCTAAATCTTGTGGCTATTTCCGGAATTTCCATGGCGGCAGCTAGGAGACCTGTGGCGTAGCTCTGCAGGGGCACTATCGAATACATTACCCATTTTATTAGACGATGAATTAAACTATCCATGTCAGGCTAAAAATGAATTTAATTTACATTTATACTAGGTACCCTACACTGATAAATATTTACATACCTGAAACACTACTGAAGTCTCTAAACCTGGCATGACATCCAACATTAAACGACATGCAGCAATATTTAACTGATCAATATCTCTTCCCCCTATGCCCTGCCGACTATAATAGGTATCTCTTAAATAATCATTAACAAGCTAAAAATTGATGTACGTATTTAATAAGGTAGTCTTGCGTCATACTTACATCATCATACTTAGGTATATATTTTTTTAAATTAGATGTACCTAAAGCGTTATACCTTATTCATAAAATTGTCCTTTCTAAATAATGCTTTTAGTATTTGCCCTAATTTGCATTCCGGATCAGTTCTAGATGGGTGCCGCTCATCAAAAGGGTCAGGATCCATCTTAAGATAATTTTCTGTTTCTACCTCTATAATTTCTGCCAATCTAGAGTAGTACAAGCATAATAATAGATCAATTTATGTATTCACAACAATAACAAAAAGTGGCTTACCTAGTAAGCGTTGGCACGGGATCGTAATTAGCTACACCATGCTCATCCTCCCATGTTCTTATTATACTGGTTAGCTCAGTCATAACTGAAGTACTGTTACTGTTTTCTGCCATATTTACTATTTTTTTTTTTTACAACAAAGGCATGAGGTAGTTTAACATAACCTTACTTTTTAAAAGAATGCTATTAGCACAAAATGTTCTTTTTAACATAAATGTTACACTTCTGAGTAGAATCTTTTAGTGCCTAGACGAATTGAAATTACACTTTAAAACGATATATGTGTTTACTGCATAAATCAAAGAAAAAACAACAAAATTCACTCTCAAGACACTATACGCCATTAGCTGTTTTTCGATTCTACCAAAATCAGGGCTACCACAAATCAAGCCAACATCTGCTTCTTTCCTGGGAGTCATCACAGGATCCAGTGAACCCTCAAAAATATTTTAAGGAATTTAAAATTAAATATTCTTACGTTGGTAAATTCACTAAAGTAATTATTTTATGGCTTATTAGCGGACTCAAATCAACAAATCATTTTAAAATGAAGTTTCCTATTTAAAGAAAAAGATTATTTTATTTTTATCCTCTAATGTCTCCTCAATAAACTACTGAGCTGGTGGAAAAATACTGATGTAAATTATGGGCCAGTCATTTAAATTTCACTGATTTTATCATAATTTTTCAACAAGTCAGTTATAAAAATGACAAGAAATGACCACAGTTTAAATTCCTTCCTTAAAAATATATAATAATATACTAATATTGTATATTTAGTATTTTATTTTTAGACGGGAATATTGGCTGACCTGTTTATTGACAGATAATTAAACCGACACTACCGACAGCCGAATCACAGAGTACAGTACCTACATGTACTCTGTGGCCGAATCTGTGGCCGAATCAGCCGTTGTGTTTTTGTATTGTGTATCCGCGTGTTTTGTCGATACGTTTGTGTGCGGTGTTTCTTAAACATTTCATTTTTTTCTCGTTCAAAAGTATTTTCCAGCAACAATGAGTGGTGACGGTGATAAAACTGAACATTTTGATACCTTATTGTTATCAATTGCTCAACATCATCCTCAAGGAGCAACTCAGGTAAGATTTTTCTAGAAAATGTTTATTTTAACCTTAAAATATAATAAACAATATATTTAATTAATTTGTTTTCTTGCAGCTTCTGGATACATTCGTTGATTTCTTAGGCAGAAAAACTGATTTCTTTACAGGTGGGAAGGAAGGAGAATGGGAAAAGGTGTGTAAACTGTGAAATTTTGTAAACTAAATATTGATTTGATTGTCATCGTTTATAGATAGCCCAATAAAACATAGTTTTTTGTATTATTTGTAGCTGGTTATGAGCACATTTAGAAAGTACGAAAAAATAAGTAGAGACCATCATGCAGCTGAATTAAAAGAGAAACGCGAAAAGGAAGCAGCACGATTAAAGGCTGCAGCTGCCAAAAAAGCTGAACAAGAGTCCATAAAGTCAGCTGAAATAACAGAGCTTACAGAGGCTGAAGCCGAAAAGCTTCAGGCTGAGTTGGATGCTAAGAAAACTGCATCAACTAGTGCACAACAACCGGCAAATCCTGCTCCTACAGCTGAAGTCATAGAAGATGATGAAGATGAATCAGAGAAAGGAAAACTAAAACCGAATAAAGGCAATGGGTGTGATCTAGACAAATATAAATGGACCCAAACCTTATCAGATGTTGAGGTAAGTGAAATATAATAATATGCATTTTCAGTAATAGTGCAGATAAGATTATTTGCTCCTAACAGCTGACAGTTTACTGTGATCTATCTTAGCTGAGTTCGATTTACGCACTCCTTTAACACTTTTCACTTCAAGAGTACTATTTCCATTCGGCTTTTGGCATTTGGAGTGAAATTTGCAATATTTTAGCGTTCGGTCATTACGGAATATAATGAAAAGAGTTCTCTCCTTAAGTCCCACCTCGTGAAGTCAAAGTTCGAAAAATAAAGTAGAATTTGACATTTAAAGAACTGGACATTTTTATTTGTGGTTTGGCGAATGTCTCGGCGAATGTTAAATATGCATACGTGTACGAATTGTTAGCTAAGTTAATTAATGCTTGCAAAAATGGAAAATATTTCATCAAATACCCATTATCCAGTAACATATAAAGGTGTTGTTATCAAACACAACAATTTAATATTATTACAAAATAATACCAGTGAGTTTAAATTGATTTCATGGAGGCCTTATCAGTAATGTTAATTCTTTTTTATTTTTATTATATAAGTTATTATGATGCATATTTAAATTATTAACTTTAAGAAGTAAATCTTCGAATGTGTTTGGAGGCACCCGAAAATGCATTTTCAGCTGATAATCAGTCATACTTATCTGGAACAGCCAGCTCTGCGTAATTGTCCATTTTTTCTAAAATATTTTCTTCTAAAGAAGAATCATTCTCAAAATACATTTCCCATGCAAAATGAATCACAGGTAAAATTGTATTATTCATGATTATTTATGTTACAAATAAATCTAAATCGTAGATATTGAGGGTTTGGCGAGAAAATACCTTTCGCCAGTAGTTGGAGTATTTCGCGTTCGAATAACTACAATTCGCAATTTTTCCTCCATGATCACGTGATGAAAATCCACTCTCACTCCGCTCTAGCACCGTGTGTACAAGCCGAACTCAGCTCATATTGATTTGTAAGTGATTAAATGACAGTAATGGTGTAATGTGATAAAAGATTTTAGTATGTATATGCCCATTCAATAAAGACAAACATGAGATACTTAGGTAATCTACTTTATACATAGAGTACTTTGTTATTGGGTCCAATAAGATATTTTGTTCTCCGGAGATTGCTCAAATAGAAACGGAAACTCTGTCAGCTGATGAAATAGGATGACAATGCTACTTGAATGTCAGTTATTTACCTAAAAAAATAATATAAGTAGTTTTTTATTTGCATGAGGATTAGTTCATTTGGGTCACATCTGACCGGGTCAAAATTGACCTGACTTGAAGCAAATAAAATAAAACAGTTTTGTTTTGACTTTTGACAACTTAAAAAGTTAATTCATTATTCTTGGTTTGTAGGATTGTACATAGCATTTCATTCTTGGATATTTTTAGGTTAGAATTTCGACTGTCAAACGTCGGTATTTCTACCCCACCACTTAACTAACCAAAAGTTCAGAAGTGAGTATCCTGTGCGGGGTGGAGCAGCATCGGGAAGGGGGGATCTGACCTGATTACTTCTGACTTTAGATCATTTGTAAATAAAATATGACAAACTGCTGAATTATGTGACCAAACTCAGAAGTGACCTGATCTTCATGCAAATAAAAGACTACTATAAGTAGTCTTCACAAGTCACAAGTAATCAGGTCAGATCCCCCCTTCCCGATGCTGCGCCACCCCGCACAGGATACTCACTTCTGAACTTTTGTGGTTAGTTAAGTGGTGGGGTAGAAATACCGACCTTTGACAGTTTTTTTCGTCGAAATTTTAACCTAAAAATATCCAAGAATGAAATGCTGCGTACAATCCTACAAACCAAGAATATTGAATTAACCTCCGATTAAAGAACTTATATCTAGATACATAATGGCATGAATTTTATGATCCCGAAAGACTCCCAATCTAAGGCACTTCTTCCCATAAGTTGCTGATTGGCCCATCGGCGTATTCGCGGCCGCACGTACACGGTCGGCTTCAGTTCGATTGTCATAATCTCAGTTTGACAGTTTTGACAGTATACGTCATTAATGTCAATAAGTGTTTTTCGTGTTTTTTCGATCAAAATGTGGTGAAGAAGTCTTTATTTTAAGTGGTGATTTGCCTAATACCTAAATAATATTCTTTGTTCATATTTAGACAGTTTAGTGCAACATGCAACAGTGCTGTGCCATTTGCAGAAATCGATCGTTTCATAAGTAAGTAGGTCATAGTCGTAACATGATGAGGTTCAGTTTATAGTTTTAATAATAATATTATAAATAATATCCTTCCAATGCATATTTCCTTTGAATAAAACATCTTTACCTATTGTATTTTTTCAATCTGCGTTAATATTCCTAGAAGTTAACCAATAATTATCGCATAAAATAGGTACAATATTGTACATTTTCCCTTCTACACATGCCCGCCTCTGTTGCCTATGGGATGTGATGTTCATCTATCCATTTTAATGGACATATAATGTGACTATGTTAGGAGCAAATAAGGTATATGAAGAAAAGGTAGCCATTATGTATCTAGATATAAGTTCTTTAATCGGAGGAATTAACTTTTTAAGTTGTCAAAAGTCAAAACAAAACTGTTTTATTTTATTTGCTTGGTCAGGTCAATTTTGACCCGGTCAGATGTGACCCAAGAGAACTAATCCTCACGCAAATAAAAGACTACTATAGATAAAATAATAAGTCGATAAGTACACTTCTGGGCAATAAAACCCCGTACACCCATTTTTCGCTACATATGGGCTACATTCGACATTTGACCGATTGAGTCCGCCTACTGTGGTCGAACTGAACTTGAGGTCAAACACGTCAGAGTTTTAAGTATTTTTCCAATCTCCATAAACGTTGACCCTAACCTCAAAAACAGGTATTTTTTTAACAGTGATTTATCATGGATTTGAATAGTAATTAACTCGTTGAATATCATACTCATTTAATCGGACCTTAAATTTTACTCCGGTATGATGTGTAATTTCCACAAATGTATATTGTTCCTTATTTATCACAGACTTATTTACTGTCACTATTTTAAGAAGGAAATTCAAACGGGTCGAACGATTTTGACCACACAAGACAGGTTTTAAAATGTGACCACATCGACCATTCAACTGATCAAGTCGGACCATACAGTCCCAGGGTTGGCATGTTTAAAACAAAATGATTTAAACACAGTGTTTAAAACATGTTTAAAACATCGCACTGTGTTTTAAACAAATGTTTAAAACATATTTAATACAGAATGCGATGTTTTAAACAAATGTTTAAAACACAGTTTAAAACAGTGCGACGAGGGGTAAACCGCTAAAAAATTTTGTACACCACAATTCCTTTCAGTTTAAAAATTCCCGCAATTCCTTGGAAATTCCCTCAATTCCTTGGAAATTCCCCCAATTCCTTGGAAATTCCCGCGATTTCCTGTAAATTCGTGCAATTCACTGTAAATTCCTTCAATTACACATACTATAAATTGTACGTAGAAGTTTACAATATTAGTTGTGTCGATTTGCATCCCCTAAAAACCACCCCAATTTACAATAAATTTTTTAATTATTTTTCCTGTAATCATGAGATTATTTTGGACCAGTTCTGTAAATATCTGAATTTTGGCCACTTTTTTTTTTGTTTCGGCTCACTGTGCAGTGACGTACCTAGTCAAAAATAAATATTAGGTAGAGCTCATTTTCTTCTTGCCAGACCTAACATCGACAGTAATGTTTATAGTTAACATTTTGGATTTAAAAATTTCACCTTTTTTTTTTTTTTTTACCAGGAGTCTGTCAAAAGTATAAATATATTCTTGGTAGATCATAGATAAATAATGGTAAGCAGTCAAAAAGTGCAATTCATGCTATTTTATTTAAAAAATAATTGTCAGATGGTCAATATGTGAAGTTTCTTCTAACTATATATTATATTATGTTGTTTAAAAAAATTGTAAATTGGGAGTTCCGTAATTCTTGACTATGTTTCTATCTTGGTAGTTATAGAATTGTTTAAATTATTTATCTACTCTCACCTAGTGCAACAGGCCCGTTGCATGTGCGCCATATATTTTAAATTATTTATGTATATTAATATAGTATTACTAAACTTTAGCAATTATCAAATTTGTTTTCATAATTTCTAATTGGAAAGTATTTAAATCACCGGCTAATATCCGGGGGAAGGAGCGTATCTGAGAACACTCATATTGGACATCACGTCATCTAACAGTATATCTCTGCTAGTGCAATGATTCAGACATATGATTCGTGCAGTTTGCGATTATTTCCTATAATTATTTAGATGTGTTCGGTCTGTGAAGTGTGTATTTAAGGCCCGGTTTTAGAAACATGGTTCAACGCCGAGTTCATCTAAACCACGTTCAAAGGTGAACTCGGCTCAAATCTGGTATTCCGTTGTATAGACAATATTTGAACTCGGTTCAGTAAAACTGAGTTCAATGAAAAAGTTGTTAGGTTGGTAGCGTTCGCACATGCGCAAACTGGCTATTTCTGTCAAATGGTATGTTTTGAAGTTTGACAGATTGATTTAACCTCAAATAGTTTGTTTATTTTGATATTTTTCATTTTAATAATTTCATACTATCCATGGAACGTACAGCCACTATGTTTGTCGATTAGAATTTTCTTTTAGCTGTACAAGTAGTAGAGTGAAATTACTTAGAGAAGATAACATTGTCATCGAATACGCAGAGACCGATATAGTTACTGCGTGCTCATTACTTAGGTAACGATGCTATTTTTACAGCTGCATGGGCGTTAAGACTGCCTACTACCATTGATTAATATTTAAATAAAAAATTAATGGCACGGGGCACTGATATTATGAAAAACTTTTATACGCGATGTGCGACTAATGTTATCTTCTCTAAGTAATTTCACTCTACCTATACGCAATAAAATTCTTTTGAACATCAGTTTTTTTATTTGTAATTTACAATTTTATAACTACTAACAGCCAGTTTCACAATTATTGGTTAACTAATGGTTAGGATTTGACTATAGGTTTACTATGAAAATCCGTTTCACAATGTCTGGTTAATTTCAAGGCCTTGGTTATCTTATGGTTAAGCAAACCAGTAGAATAGGTATTGGTAAACCAGTATAATTTGTGGTTAACTAACAGTATATAACAATCAAGATGCAGATTGCACCACTAGTGCAAATATAAATTTTTGTTTACTTTAACTTCGAATATATATTAGAAACAGTACAAATTAAATGGGCTATTTTTCCAGTTTGGAACATGAATATTTTCAGCTATTTTTTTAGCTACCCAAGTATCTAATAACATAACCAGGGCCGATTTTCTGACTAGGCCTCCTAGGCCCGGGCCTAGGGGCGCCACTATATGGGGGGCGCCTTTGCCTTTCATCTTAATGGTTAGTGCCCATAGAGATTATAGTACAAGACATTTAACTTGTCCCTATTCCGAGGGGGGGCATTGCCCATAGAGATTATAGTACAAGACATTTAACTTGTTCCTATTCCGAGGGGGGGCGGGGCGCAAAATTGATCTGGGCCTAGGGGCAATTTATATCTAAAACCGGCACTGAACATAACATTACAAAGAAAAACAATTGTGCTGCATAAATATAACCTACCTATCTTTATAATTATTTCAATTAAACATTAATATTTTATTATTTTCATGTTTTTTAATATCCAAAATATGAAAGTCTATAATTAAATAAAAGAAATTAACGAAGTTTTATTAATCGTTTTAAATCTACCTACATATCCAGATTTACCGGGAGATGTACAGTACACATGCAGTAATAATACTGCATGCTTCAGGAGTAAATTTGTCTCCTTTCTTATCGATATATATTTATTTTTCATTTGCGATGTTAGGTATGATAGGTATAGTATAACTAAATAGGTACATTTGGAAAATAATACTCAGCGTAAATTCAATAATTATTTCTTTACAAATTTCAGATATACAAAATAATGTAATAACAGAGTAATAACACAATCATATTGAACATATTTTATGAATTATTGAAGATAGTTTCTCCTTTCTTTTCAAAATATATGTGGAATGTCTGTCAAAATCTTCAGAAACTCATACCAACCATTCAAAACTTAAACTTAACCGTTGGTTACATTACTAATCATAAAATAAATTTTGTGAAACGCATACATGTATTTACCAATAGTTAACTTTCAGATTCAGGTTAGTCAACCAAAAAGATAACCAACGGTTGTGAAACTGGTTATAAGAGTTTTAAAATTATTTTTAGAAATTATCACCATTGTTAAATGAACCGGCTGAAGAACCAGCTAAAGAGGACAGAATTAATGACCAAACTGTTTTTAAAAATTTTGTAAACGATTTTGATGATGACACAGTTGTTGAGGAAAATCTCGAGGAAAATGAAGATTAAATTCTCACTAAATTAGACTACCCAACAAAATCATCATCATCTGTTAATTCCTTCATATTTTCGTGAAATTGTTCAGCCATTTCTTGTTAATTTTTAACAGAACCAGAACAGAAACAAAATAGGTGTGTAGAAAAATTGAAATAGAAAATATTATATATTATAATGATTATGAACCAGGTTTAATCCCAGGAAATCAACAGCTTACATGAACCTTCGAAAATGACGGGAAATGAACTAGGTTTAACACGTTGACTGCCATATGGGTTAAGACAAATTTCTCATAAGGCGCCAACCGGTAGCAACGGTTTAACCAAATAAAATATCTCCCCAGGCTATATCATCGGCTAATACACTATGAATTGACAGACAATATTTTGAAAAAAAAAACGTCAAAAAAGTCTCGGTCCTTTACTACGCCATCTCGGTCTATTTATAATGATAGAAGTGTGCTGGACCGAATCGCTGGGAGATTCCGAGATCCCGAAAACATGACTCGGTCTTATAGACCGAGTCGGCCCACAGGGCAAATATAAGTACTCGGTCTTATGGACCGAGTTGGCCTCAGAGACAATAAAAACCTCCGTCATATAGACCGAGATGGCAGTCAACGTGTTAAAGATGAACTTGACTTGTACAACTCAACCTTAAATTTGAGCTTAGTTCAATCTTGAACCGGACGTGAACTTAGATTGTACAAGCGGCCCTAAGTGTACCATATTTAAGAGGGTTTAAATTGTTTTAAACGTAACTGAAAAAGGTTATTTCAAAGGTCAGTCGGATAATTTACGCAATACGCCTGCTGGGTGTGTGCCATATGCTACTTCGTCATAAAAATATTCATAAATAAAAAACTATAAATCCTAGATGAAAAATTTTTTTTTCAAGAACTTCTCCTGTATTTTGGCTTCAATCGCTTCACTGCATGTATATGAAAATTTGCAAAAATAAAAAAGTTTGTCGCTTAGTCAAAATATGAGTACATTCTTAACGAAGTAATAAATTCATTGTTATTTAAAGGAAATAATAAACAACAATCAATAGAAACAAAGAGACCATTGGAAGCGCTTGTTTGTGTACTTGAATTAAAAAAAAAAAAATCAAATTCATAGCTAGATTAGATTTGAAGATATGGTGGTTTAAATGTTAAAAAACACTCTTTTTATAATCAATCAATTTCTCGAAATAAAAAATGTCTGTACCACAAAAAAATATCCTAAATAGCCATAATTTCTTATATAGAATTGTTCACTTTATAAAAATTATAAGGCCTGGTTCTGGTTTTACGCTGATTTTTTTTTCTCGAGAACGGAGAGATTTTTATGGTCTATTTCGCTTCACTATCAAGCTATTACAAGGGCAATATCCACGAATGGAATTAATTTAAATTATACGCTAGTGCTGTGGCGTCTTCTGTTACATGACGTCACGCGTTGTTTGCGCGCCTAACGGATTTATTCAAACTTTAATATTGAATACCGTTTGTAAAATAAAAAATAAGAAAAAATCCTTTACACACTGTATTTTGTATTAAGTAAAGATTCTAAAAATACTCAAATTATATTTTTTGCAAGGGGTCTATTAATTGAGAACAAATGGGAACCTTTTTATTTGAAATAACATAAGCATACTTCAGATTTGATACATAATTTAATTTGAAACAAATTTACAAAAAATTACCACTAATGCTAGTCGATGCATTGCAGTAATTGTAATAATACATAAATACTATACATTATGATTGTATTACATATCACAGTAAATATAAAATTAAAATAATTACAAGTATCCTTAAATCTAGAAACAACCTCAATTTTGGTCTGATTGGTACAGAGTTCCTTAAATTACAATATTAAGCTAATTAAATAATTTTATAAATAATATTGCCTATCTAGGAAGTAGGTAATGCCGTCCTGGGTAACTCTTGTTGCATTTTCTTCGTTACAACAATCAGTACCTTTGGTTTTTGGCTGCTCTCACTGAAACAAGAGAAATATTATTTAATACATTTGTGGATTTAGAGATTATTAATCAAGTATAAGAAAAATCTTAATAAGAACAGCTGAAAATGTCTGGCTTGGCATTTATTATAAATGTTTTTCTGACATTAAGTATTTTCACTCAGTGAAATTTGGTAATATTCTTTGAATACGTTAAATTTTTTCCAAGTCACATGAGTAGCCACATCAAATAGTTCTTTAGGTATAGCGCCGTCAGATAGATTGACATAATTAAGAGACTTTAATTTTCTTCTGAAACTTGAAAATTTGAAGAATTCTCATGACTACAATGTGGTAAGCGAGAGAAGTTAAAATAATGAAATATATTTAAAAACATAAACGTTTTGTGTTAATAAATAATAAATACAAACCCCAAAGCAAATATTTTACAATTAAGATAACTAAGGAACATTTTCCACAAATAAGAGACAACATTTGTTGAATTTATCGAATGTGTACTTAGAGTAATATTACATAAATCATAAAAGACATAAATATCCTCCATATTGTAACAGAGAAATTATCTGTGATATTAGAGAAAAACAAATTATCGAAGCTTTACAATAAATATAATGACCCCGCAATTTATTCATCTTTTAATGGACTGAGATCGCAATTAAAAACTGACATTTTCATTGCTCGCAAAAATTTGATTACATCTACTGAAGAAAATATTAAGAATGAACCTAAGAAATTCTGGTCTTACTGGTTCAATATGCATAATAATAAATCTGCTCCCTGATATTAGATGATGTGTTAGGTAATGGTAACACAGTCGAAGAAGGTTTTGCAAAATTCTTCAAAACGGCATATATACGTCAGCTGTTGATGGCATTGATATTCCTAATAAGACATTACTGAATGAAAATATAAACAGTGCTCTCCCACAGATGAAGATATTTTGAAATGCATATTAAGACTGAAGAGTCAAACACGACTGTGGGTCCGGATAAAATTCCAGCTTTTTTAATTCCTGATTGTGCTCCCCTATTAGTTGAACCTTTGAAAATAATTTTTAAACTAGTTATATCTTCAAGTGCAATACACAAAATTTTGAAAGTATCGCGTATGTCCTGTCTTCAAAAAAGGAAACCTAAATGCTATAGAGAACTATCGCGCTATAGCAATAATCTGTAATTTTATTACATTCACAATATTTTGTAGTCGTGTACAACTATTAGTATATGTCAGCAAGGCTTTACGACAACAATGAATTTAATATGCATAACACAGTATATATTGGAGGTTTTGGATGGTCATCGTCAAGTAGATGTAGTTTATACTGATTTCTCCAAAGCCTTTGATAGGCCTATATTGCTCTGTGACAGATAATTTCGGTTTATCACATGATGCACTAAGTCTTTTTAAATCCTATCTGTCGAATTGACTACAACACGTATGTCACAGAGGCTTTATATCAACCGAAATTGAAGTTCTGCCTGGTGCCCTTCAGGAATCGATCCTGGGACTGTTACTCCTCAACGTTTTTATTAATAGTGCTGTTAGTTGTTTGAATGAAAATTTAAATAAGAATAATTATTATTACATTATCCTCTGGGAAAACCTTGACAGGCTCGATTTGTGGTGTAAGAAAAATAAGCTACCACTTAATATAAGTAAATGTAGGTAATGTTCTAATATATTCTTGTAAAAAAAATGTTTTGAATTTGCCGTATAACATTGACGATCAATTGGTTAATAAACTAGAATATGTTAAGGACTTTGGAATATTTTTTTATTAAACTTTTATTTATCACATTGATCAAGTAGTTTTAGCTGCTAATAGAAGTTTAGCATTTATTATGCGTAATTCCCGTGAGTTTTGTGACTCGTGTACAATTAAATTGGTATATGTCAGGTCCCGACTGGAATATAATTCTATCATTTGGTGTCAAAATTACATAAAATATATCGAGGTATTAGAAAGAGTGCAACTAAGGTTTTTAAAATTTTTGTCATATAAAGAGAAAGTGTATCCTCCTATTGGTTACCCATATTTTTTACTTGAAACATGCGACTATATACCCTTATTGGTTCGTCGTTATATACATTCTGTAATGTTCCTGTTTAATGTGGTAAATTTTGTTCATGGTGCAACTGAAATATTAAGTAAAATCAATTTCCATGTACCCTTATATACAGGGCGTCCCTGCAGAACTTTTTATTTAAAGACGCCTAATACTAATATTTTACATTACACTCATCTATATGTGATGTACCATAATTATCCCACAGTGCAAGACAGCATTGATATATAATTCTAACAATGTACATATAAAAAACTCTTTATCATATTCTTGTAAATTTTGTTTTGTATTTATTTTGCTATTCACTTTTCTTGTCATTTTATATAATCTCATTTACTACTTTGCATTTTTTTAAAATTTGTATCCAGTTTTTAACATATTGTTATTGTGTTGTTTCCTATCCTGAAATTCTGACTATGGCTAAGGACTTTTCAAAGCAAGCGACTTATGAAGAATGACTTTATATTTTAAAATGCAAAATAAGAAAGATTACAATCCCGTTGCATAGTGGTAGGTAAATAAATAAATAAGCTTATACTTACTTTCTAACACAAATATAGCCGCTAATATTCCTATCGTAAATAAGGCAGACATTGAAAGAACTAAAATGGTTAATTGATGTTTTCTGCAAAAACTCCTTTGTGGCGGCTTCTGTCTTGTGTTCATGTTAATAACCGTAAAGTGCATTGAACTCGCTATCGATATGTTGTCAGGTTCTGTTTTCTTTGTATTATTAATAGGTAGTGCTAGGAGATCATCAGTACTTGTCTGTTGGAGGTAGTATTGGATATTTTGGTTTCTCGTGCTGACTACGTCATCGCTGTTTGACTCTTGCTGGTGAATTTGAGCTAAGTTTGCAGCTGTCAGTAGGAGGGATCCTGACCTCGCACTCTGCAAATAAAAAAAGTATTTACATGATTTTATACTGGTAACAAACCATTTATTTGATGATTGACTTAAAATTTACATAAATGTAAAAGTTGATTACTTGGTCCCTTAATCGAAATATGTATTTTAAATAGATAACGGATGTTTTATTTAAAAGTTATTATAAATTGTCTTGCTTTTTATTTGCCTGTCAGTAAATTTACAAAATTGGTTATTAGTTCAATGATGTTCGACATTCGTGTCTCCAATGTCTCAACAGGGTCAACGCTTTGAATAAGTCAAGTCTTGTGTGAAATTAATTATAAACAATTAGTCTACTGAATTTTATATCAGAAATAAAAAGTTTTTAACAATATCATACAGAAACAACGCGTTTTTTAATGATATTTTTCAAATATGTTAATAAGTAAACAAGACAAGTGGGTAAATATTGTCTGTGATATAGGCCACCGTTCTATCAAGTACGTGTATATATGGTTGCATACGTATGTAGATATTTTGAGTTAATAAGAGGAGAAAACGTTATATAATCAATTGCAACATAGGTTACATGAATAAAATCCATTTAATATAAGTTACTGCGACCTCAAGTTTTATTCTTGATCTTGACCAAGTCCAAGAATCATCTAGAAGTAAATAAAGTCATGGAAATATAATTAACAATAATGAGATTCAACATTGAGCAATATCAAAATATGTTTTCAATGATTTCATTGACAAAAAAGAAATATTTTCTAAAATATTTTATGATCTTGTCAGTTTGTAGTATGGATTTGAAAAGAAGTAGTGGGTATTTGTTGTTAATCTTTAGATATGTAGGTTTAATTATTCAAACGAATAATATTGTTGAAAATTAGTAAAAATAATAACAATCTCACCTGTGTACTATTATTACTAGAAGTCGAACCTTGCGAACTTTTCGAGCTACGAGCTAGTGTGGGTCTGGGAATATGCCAACTCTTGTCGAGATCTGCGGGGATCTGGAAATAAAAAATGCTTTAATAAATAAAAATTCTCATTTATGATAAAAATAAAAGCTGGCATGTAAAATCTTTTTTGTAATGGAAATATAAATGTGACTTGTGTATAGGCTTATCTGCTCCAGTTTTAAGAACGTTATTTATGACTAACAACAAATTTGCAATAAAAAACTGGTTTAATCTAAGTTACATAACACAACCCGAAGTCATAAGTTCCAGTTATTAATGAGTTTCTGATTGAAACCTAAATGCGAACTTAATGGTAGATACATCTGAATGGTGTTTTTTTAGTATTTTATTTACTATAAATACCGTTAAATCGGTTTTATCTATTTATTAACTTTCTTAAGCATATTCAGTTTTTTTTTTTTTAGTAAACACAGCTAGTATTTAATACTTTTTGATGTAAGGAATTAACTAATAGCATAATATTGGTATTGCTAATGTTCATCAAATTTTACTTCCCTTGCTTAAAGGTACATTTACCATTTTAGATTAAGTCAGAATATTCACCTTAATGCATATAAAAAAAGCTAGCAGGTCAAGTGATATCATTGTTCATCCAGTTCAAAGTTTCTGTTGATTTTTTAAGTAGAAACTGTTTTTAAATGATGGTATAGGGTGGTCGCCCCATTTAACTTCGTTATTTTTGAATTTACGTAAAAAAGTCCAAAAATAGAAAATTACATGTATTTTCCAAAAATCATATCCAAAGAACAATTGAGAATCGCATTTCTGAGTTGTGAACTTTACTTGTTTTTTTTTTGTAACGGAACATCTCGTATATTTTTACGCCATCTGAAAGGCCATAAAAAAGCTTTTTAGTGATATATAAAACATAGTAATTAGCTTAAAAAGTATAGGTTCTAGATATTAAATTTTATATTTTGTTAAATTAAGTCATGGTAGTCCGAAAAATATATATCAGTCATTGAGTCATTTTGCATTTTATTATTATATGTTTTATATATCGTTAAAAAGCCTTTTTGTGGCCTTTCAGATGATGTAAAAATATACGGGGTGTTCCATTCTAAAAGACCCAAGTGAAGTTCATATCTCCGAAATACCACTGTCAATTGTTTTTCAGACGTGATTTTTGGAAAATACTTTTATTTCCTTTTTTTCTACGTAACTGCAAAAATAACAATTAGACCGTTGGAATTAATTAAAAAAAGGTGATTTTCAAGAAGTTTTATCTCCAAAAGATTTTATTGCATAGAGTGCATCTTTTAGGTATAAAAACTTGAAAAATCATAGTCCGTACGCACAGAATGACGGGGAAAGTACCTAAAAATGCATAATTATGCATTTTTTGCTGTTTTTGTGCATGTTTCAAGGGTTTTTCAAAGATATTCATTTAAGATTCATAAAAATTTGAGAAAAATGGTTTGTTTTAGTATTATACAAGCCTTGTAACATATTGGGTCATTTAAGACCCTTTATGGGCCGATTGTAGCCATTAAACGCATCCTAAAGTGCATAATTTGCATCCGTTTAAAAAAAAATTAATAATTGCTCTAAAATTAATAAAATATCGTCCAAATTTTATATTCGTGGGTTTTCGAGGTCACTAATTACGAATTTGAAGAGAAAATCGGAAAATTCAAAATGGCTGACTGATAATGGCGTATATACTACCACAAATATAACGGTAAAAAAGAAGATGACTGCGTGTATATATATAACTTGCTCAAAAGTAGCGCCTCTACTTTTTTATGGTAACTTAAAAATATAGCGCGAATTTCAAAATAATATATATATATTAAAAAACAGTTAAAAAAAAAAATTGTATGCACTTTTCTTTTTATCAATTTTCATATTCAATGCCAACGCGTTAAAAAATAAGGTATAGGAGGGGGGGGGGGATGCAAAAAAAATATAAAAATTGAAAATTTAGTTAAAAAAAGACGTAAATTCATTTTTTTTATTTGCTTTGTATACATTTTATGTGAAAAAAAAAGGAAAAAAATGTACTTTTAAAATTGAATTTCGCGCCATTATCAGTCAGTCACTTTGAATTTTCCGATTTTCTCTTCAAATTCGTAATTAGTGAACTTGAAAACCCCCGAGTATAAAATTTGGACGATATTTTATTAATTTTAGAGTAATTATTAATTTTTTTTTTAAACGGATGAAAATTATGCACTTTAGGATGCGTTTAATGGCTACAATCGGCCCATAAAGGGTCTTAAATGACCCAATATGTTACTTAAGGCTTGTATATTACTAAAACAAACCATTTTCTCAAATTTTTATGAATCTTAAATGAATATCTTTGAAAAACCCTTGAAAAATGCACAAAAAAACAGCAAAAAATGCACTTTTTTTGCATAATTATGCATTTTTGGGTACTTTCCCCGTCATTCTGTGCGTACGGACTATGATTTTTCAAGTTTTTATACCTAAAAGATGCATTCTATGCAATAAAATCTTTTGGAGATAAAACTTCTTGAAAATCACCTTTTTTTTATTAATTCCAACGGCCTATATGTTACATGGGGTTCTAATGCTCGCGGAACCACCCTGTACATTAGGGTATTCCTTATTTTTCGACTTTCATTTTTTTTTGTCTCACCCCTAAAAAGTTTATATTTGATATAAGAATTACACACCCAAAATTTTAGCCTCCTTCCCGTGCCGACGGGGAATTTTTCAAATATACCCTCAAATTATTCTTTATAACCCCCAAATGACTGTTATTTGGTATAAAAATAAAGTAAAAGCAGTATCAACCATACCTACCTACCTACCCTTATCATCATAAGTTTAAAAGTAAGTAAAAAATAATTTTTTATGTAGTATTTATTGTTCAAAATGATTAAAATATTTGCTTTAATGTATCTTTCTTACAATTTGGATATATTTTTCTGTGCTCTTGCTCACATTGCAATACGTATTGTATTAGCTTTTCATCTTTTAATAGGAGACCATGGAAATCCTCCATTAATTTTACCGACCTTTCGGCAGTGTCGTTGACAACTTTAAGCGACATTATTATTTCTCGTCCATTCGTGTAAGAATCTTGCGTCACCCATGTTTTCAAATTGTGATTTAAAAATTCTGAATCAATATTTAAACGAGAAAATAGATCCATGCTATTTTTTTTTTAGTGAATGTGTGAATTGTTCTCGCTGAAAAGTGAGAACAATTAGATACCAAATTCAGTAAAAAAATTACTAACTTAATGATTATATTAACCCTTTCAGCCCTGATTTTTTGATAAGCAAGAACCATTTTTTGCATAGATTATTAATTAATACCCCGTCAATAACTCTTCAGCCAAATTTAGACTAGTTTCCTCCACAGATTTATGAACTAGGAAATAGTGGCAAATGCCTGCATCGGGTCAAGGGGAAAAAAATATGAAATTTATATGTATTTTATTTTACGTGGAAATTTTTGAAACGATTTTTAAATTTAGATAAATATCGATGGACATTGCACTTCTCACATTGAATTCGTGAACGCCCTCCACAAGTATCGAGTGTACAGTGCTGCTCATGGCCATTTGTAAGTATTGGCCAATGGCCAAAATTATCGAATATTATATCGTCCACTGGAATGGACTGTGGTTTTTGACGTTTTATTGATACTGGTGAATTTCTATTACCACAAAGCATAAATATTTTTACCCCCCCACGGGTTTTTGGCTTTCCCTTATATACTATTAGACTGACTTAAATGGTATTGATTCGTCAATACAAAGATTTTTTTCAATTACCGATTTTTCGCAACGATTTTCAAATAATTTTATTATTGGACGTACTTTCCAAAGCTAATCACTATCATCGTTACGTTCTTTGTTGAGATCCACAATATGTAAGTTTTTCTGAGGGATTCAAATCAATTACGTGATATGCCAATTTCATCCAGAAATTTGATTCTTGTCGCAGGTGCCTAATAAAATCTCAGTCTAGGAAAACGAAGTATGCCCATTATAATATGCAAGGCTACAAATTTTTCAATTTCATTCATATTGATGTTTTTTCCCAATTTTTTCCGCCATTTCAGCAAATATTTCCTTTGGAAAGTATTTAGAGAAATGCGCGTTTGACTGTCATGGGTATTTTCATTCTTATTGTCAGGTGGAATAAACACAATTTTTGGTGGTGACGAAACTGATGTGATCGTCAGATCGACGCGAGCGACTGATGATACAGATAACTATGCGCAAACATTTTTATAAGGCACAATTGCGTTAACAACTCATGTGGTTTCTAAGGGGATATTGTACCAAATGTATTACCAGAAAAAGCCTAACAAAATTAATCAGCTTCAGCAATTGAATGAAATGTGACCTATATGTGTTTTTACTTCAAAAATTCGCTATTTTGCTTAACTTTATGCTTCTGGTGGTGAGGGTAAATATCAACCATATAGGTTGAAATTATTTTCTTCTTTTTATATCAAATATATATAATTGAAGTAACGATTTGAAAAAAATTCCACCTTGATGTTTCTATTTAAAAAAATTGCTCTCGTCGGCACAGGAAGGAATATGTCTAGAAGTCTGAAATTTTGAGTATGTGATTCTTATATGAAATGTAAACTTTCTGGGTGGTGAGACCGAAAAAAATCGATAATTTTTTTTCATCAAGTATAAATAAGGAACACCCTACTGTATGTATGTATCGAGTATTTTGATATTTATATATAAATAGCATGATATTTTTATACTCTCCAACATATGGCCACTCTGTACAGTTGCGAGTCGCAATGTTATTGCCCGTTAAAATATTCCACATATCCATCCATTGTCGACAATGAATAGGAAGAAACGGAAAGCAAACCTCGTGTTGTACAGTGCGTTAAAAATAAGGGAGCGGTGCAGCAGAATACTAATTAAATTCCGAATTCTAAAAAAAAAAAACTTCGCCTAAGTTCCCCAGACTGGATGTGGTATGCAGTTTTTTCACGCTGACCATAATTAGCAGTCAGGCGGAGGTTGTTTAAAAAAAAATGTCGCGCCATACAATAAGAATATTTCAAATCACGTTTCATTGTATTATATTACCGTTGGACTAACTTTTCACGCGATAGAGTCCTTGGCGAGAGTAATCTCATACTTACACCATATAATACCATAGCAACCAACAAGAATACAGAAAACTATCAGTACCGACCTGCTTCTTTAACGCCTATAACACCGTAACGCGACATTACGAAATCCATCCGAGACCCGACGTGGTATTGATAAAAGAGTTTAACAGGCGACCGTAAATAATTAATGTTGAAATATATTCATAATTTTCAAACGCAAATAAGTAACGGCATGTCAGATTTTACTGCAAAATACTTATATAACTTATTCCTTAGTTGTAGTATATCACATTATTTGCCAAAAATTGCAGTGTTTAGCTTACTCAATTCTCAAAGTATCCTAAAAAAAAAAAAAACAATTCCGATTTTATCAAATCAATTGACAATTTCGTAGTTATGAAACACTTCGAAAATAAGTAATTGGCCATAATTTCATACGAAGATTTCACAGGATTCCTACGCACATTGTAAAGTTAAATTCCGACTTTCCAGGAACAAAAAATGTATTTTCCAGGACCAATATAAAAATATTTAGCACTAGTAAAATCTATAACCTATATTACACCAGTTAATATTAAAGTTCTTATCAAAACTTGCTTCATATGTGAATGGAAAACATTGAAAACTGTTAAAGTAATTTATTTTTTTCATTACATTGCTTAAGAATTTATTTTAAATATTGAATAATTAAAATGTCACCTACAGTCTAACTAATGCACGAGAAATCGTCTATCTGTAACTAGAGATGACATGCAAAACGTAAAATTATTTAAAACATTACTTTAACTAACTGAACACAATATTTATCAGAGATAAAAAATACATATACAACTTATGTTTTTAAATTTTTATACAATTGAAAATTAAATTATTTTATAAATGATCACTGAAATTTCAGGATTTGAAATGCGTTTTATCTATGCAATGGTGGTCTGGATTTAACTTTCTTCACTGTAAGCGTGTTCCAGCGCTTCGAATTCTGGAGCTGGCGCCCCAGTGTAAACTGTCTGTTACACAGGGGCATCACAGTTCTGTCCAGAGTGCTATTTTTCGTATCCTCCAAAACTAACGGTTTTGGGCCTATGTAAATAAGTTATAATTATTCCAATTATTCCTGTAATTTTAGAAATCAGGGGATATCAAAAATATATTTACTTAAGCCCAAAACGATTTTCCTTCGCGTAGCGTGAAGTTTGTATTCTCTCATTATAATATGTGGTTAAATATCTTCAGGCGGTAAAATCAGTTGTTTTATGACTTTTAATTAGAGTGATCATATTAATAACGTAATTGACCTTCATTAATTCATCCTTTGCGACAAAGGAATAACATAATCACAGTATTTTGAAAGGCATCGTCTTAGGTGCCGCACCCGCTGACAGACATATCGATTACTATATTTATCTGCCCCGTTTCGAGAATTTGTATCAAATGGTATAAATTTAGATGTCTAACGGCCTCGTTTTTTATGGAGTTCGCTGCCTGCCAATTTCCTTATTCGCTGATAAAAACCTTTGTACTTATTCTTATTTCAATTAATTAATGTTACGTGACTTACATTTTTATGTAGATTAATTTATTATTGTAGTGAAAAACATTCTCTGGTTCGTTATTTGTGACGCACCCACAAAATTCATGTTCAACAAAAACGTAAGTCAATCGAATCAAAATTGGCTGTTCAACAAGATATACTGGGGCATTCGCTGCTTAATCCAGCCGAACATCCAGGGTGCCGGGGCGGCTCACAGTGGAATTTACGAGTTTTTTGAGTCAAAATTCGACTCCTCCTTTGTAATTCAACCAAAATCAATCTATTTGGCTGAAAATTTTCGTAACACTGAGCACTTTAATGAAGAACTGCGAAAATTGCAATACAGCTTATTTTTAACACATGACAACTGTCAAAAGCCTGTAAAAAATGTGAAACCCTATAAAGGCAGAAATTTTTAATTTTTTTGAGCCATTCTATTTAAATGAAATAATAAAGTTTTAAAATATGACATATGTATTGGAGCGGAACCCCCTTAAGTTACATTATTAAGTTTCTCAGAAAGAAAGTTACATAAACTTGTCAAGATTCGTTAAATGTTTAAGGTTTTAATTTTTTGAGTTTCCTCTAATAGTCAGTCCCCTATTGTATTTATTTATTTATTGTTGGCTCCTTTCAACCTTGAAATTCAGATTCTGCAAATCAAAAATCATGATAAAATATGATATTGATGGACTTCCAGAGAGTTATATATATAGGAAATAAGAAATAACAGTGTCTAGATTCTGCCTTTATAGGGTTTCCACATTTTACTTCCACATCCAGTGGAAGTATAGTAACGACAAAAAAATTTTTAAAAATTTTTATTGTTCAAATAGGCTTAGAATGTCACGAAACGTCGAGATTTTAAGTTTGAGCGAAAAAAAATTTCTGTCTGTCGGTCTGTCTGTAACTTTTTTTGTGCGCACGTTTACTCTGGAACCGTTTGAGATATTGACTTGAAATTTGGTACACACATGTACTTTAACGAGATCTAGAACTAGATTATATTTTCATCTTATTCCGTCGAAGGGTTGGGGAAGTAAATTGAGGTAAATTTGGGCAAAATAGGTAAATCAAGCAGGTAAGAGTCCATAAAATTGGTATTTAGTATATATAAGAGAAGCTGAGGTCTCAAAAAAATTTTGGCATTAACCACCCCCACCCCATTATTAAAGGGGATGAAAAAAAATTGTGATTTAGGGTGTATACAAGAACCAGAAACCTCAAAATATTCTTTTACTTCATCCACCCCCTCTACCACCCCCTATCACCACCCCCACCCCGCTACCGATGTGGGGTATCGTTTTATGGGTTTTTGGGGTAGAGGATTTCAAATATTATATTATTAAAGTTCCATAAACAATTATTTCCACGTACAAAATTTTTTCGTTGTGAGCGACTTAGATAAAAAAAATCTGGATGTGGAAGTAGTGATTCCTTAGGCAGCGGTTTTTTACAGGCTTTTGACAGTTGTCATATATCAAAAATAAGCTGGATTGCAATTTTCGCAGTTCTTCATTAAAGTGCTCAGTATTACGAAAATTTTGAGCCCAAATAGATTGATTTTGGTTGAATTACAAAGGAGGAGTCGAATTTTGACCTAAAAAACTCCACCAAATTCCTCACTGTGTTAGCAAATAAAGTACTGGAGAGCAGCGAGGGAGAAATAGAGTTTAGAATAATTAAACTAAGGCCCTGCTCCTACTTGCGCAGCAAGTTTATTAGTATATAAAATGTCCAGAAGGCTTAACAAAACTTAAAAATAAAAACACTAAGAAAATTATGATAAAGCACTGGCGTTATTTGTTGACTACTGAGGAGATGGGAAAACTCAATGAAAAAACCTACAGACAATGGAATATGAAGATAGAACATATGTCCTCTCTTTGTATTCCAAATGCTGTTGTTTAGGCATCAGTTTTAAAATTAATAGAAATGCGTTTTTTGACGAGAATTAATAATCTGTTAGTTCTGAGATTTCTCCTTGGGATAATACAATGAAACAATGGGCATCAAAATTCAACTCAATTTTTTTCTATTAATTTTAAGTATGGTGGTTTTAATAAAAATAATATTGTAGATATTTAACCAGCTTCAAAAAGGGTTGCTAAAAATTATGAAATACGATTTCACCGTCGCGTCGCCCAGAAAATTGATCCTTATTACCTAATATTGATCAATTCTATTCTTCTGTTCTGTCTACTAGATATTCATTAGTTTTAAAATCCACTAAGTTTCAAGAAATAAACTTTCTATAGCTTGTTTAAAGAAAAAACTTTATAGAACTTCTTAACTCCTTGAGAGATCTTGTACTGTTCTTTTTTCTTGGACATTTTTTGCCTAAAAATAGCATTTGCAGTCATGATTAAAACCAGAACAGAGTGAGTTTTATTATTTGAAAGTTGAATGACCGTAATTTATATCTGAAACACTCTAAAAAATACTAACTTATAATTCTTCATCTATGTTATTGTCAATAAAATAATAAATAATAAAAAAAATTAAAAATTCATTTCTCCAAGCAAAGAGACAGACGAATAAAAGTGTGCGAGCCATATCTCAGTGTAACCCGGTATAATAATAGAAAATATTCGTATGTAGGTAATATAACTAGTGCTTAAAATTTTATTGAAAATTTTTTCGAAAGCGTGTTGCCTGGTAATATAAAGAGTGCAAATTGGCAGTTTATTATCTGATTAAATCCCGACCGCTTTAGCGGGAGGGATTTAATCTTTGATAATAAACTGCCAATTTGCACGAGTTATATTAACTAGGGGCAACTTAGCTTGAGAAAAAATTTTTAGATAAAAGTTAAAGCACGAGTGGTATTTGAGGAGAATATTTCACGAATAAATAATTCATTAAGTACATCTTCAATATTATGTTTTCTCATTAATTGCCTTCAGACGTTTTCTTGTCACTTTTTAGAGTTTACTGACCTTTATTTTCAATTTCCTCATTAATTTGATATACAGAAATATTTCTAAACCGACTCATATTGTCAAAACAGCAAATCTGAAACAAACGCAGTAGAAACAACGGAGATTCGCTATATTTTAAAATAATCTAGTGACGTTTCTATGGCAACTAGTAAATAAAACGAGTTGAAACCTTAGATATTATAATTATAGACTGGCTTAACACCTTCCAGGCGTTTCTGAGGTGCAATATGACGAGAAACAATAGAGAGAGCACTACAGGTACGGCGTGCGTGGTCAGACGTTGAATTGGTTTAGGAGTTATCTAAGTGGGAGAAAACACTACACAGAAATGCAAATCAAATCTATTAGAATTGTCAGTGGGAGTTCCGCAAGGATCCGTCTTAGGACCATTACTTTACATCATTTATGTAAATAGTTTTAATATCAATAGCTCGGTTCTGTTTGCAGATGACACATCTATCCTTGTTAGTGCAACTGATACAAAAATGGTAGTTAACATGGCTAATCAGCAATTACGTGAAGCACACACCTGGTTCACTGAAAATAAACTAGCCTTAAATAACAATACATCTATCTTCATGCGTTTCAATACTGGTAATGTGGACTTTGATCGCAGCTTTCTAATTAAATCAAATATAAGTACAATCAGACAAGTTAGGTCAACCAAATTATTGGGTCTACATTTTACTGACAACTTCTCATGGACTATTCATATTAATGTTTGTAAAAAAGTTGCTCCGGTCTGCTATTGTTTAAATCAGTTGAGAGATGTAACAAACCAACAAGTTTTGCTAACATATTACTATGCTCACTTCAATTCAATAATTTCCTATGCAATTATTGCCTGGGGTTCATCACCAGAGGCCGTACGAGTGTTTGAACTACAGAAAAAAGCTGTGCGTTCTATAGTAGGTATAAATAAGAGAACTAGCTGTAGGAACATTTTCAAACAATTGGGAATTCTACCACTCCCTAGTATATTTCTAATGAATTTATTACTCTATGCAAAGTCCGAATTAAGTAATCTGAACAACCTTAACTATAATCATAACTATAACACCAGAAACTCAACTACCCTAGTAATTCCTACCCATCATTTAACATTATATGAAAAGAGCCCCAAGTACATGGCTATAAAGGCGTTTAATAAATTGCCAAACCTTTACAAAGGACTTAGTGATAAGGAATTTAAAAATAAGATCAAGTCCAGACTGAGGGAAAAATCTTATTATTCTTTGAACGAATATTTTACTGATGACTTTTAACTTAATTTATTATTTAATATTTAAATCGTTACATTTTAATGTTTTTAGACTTATCCTATATCATGTAAAATGATCTATTCGACAAATAAATATTATTATTATTATTATTATTATTATTATTACATCTTTAATCTGCGAGCACTACTTTATTCCCGATGACCCGCCTATTTATTAATATACACTCATGGTTCCGAGATTGACATAGAGAGCGCCATCTAGCGCTACCGCTACTGGAGTTATATTCCATAATAATTGTTCATTGATTCATATTTACGTATTTAATCCTTATTTTTAACTTAGGAAGTTTACAAATTATGTTGAGGTTGGCTTCGTTAGGCAGAGTGAATTTTAAATACAACAAATTAAAATATTGCACAGCTTTGATTCAACTAGTTACTTTTTGATAGATTACCGTATGTAAGTAGGTACCTAGGTACATTTTTAGTTTGTTTCCAGAGCGAATGTGTTTACTTGACATTTATAATAAATGATTTGCTTAACTTTGTAACTACGTTATTGAGCTATTGAAAGCTGTGCTTGACTTGTTCCTGTATTATGAACTAGGTATATTAAGTACAATCTTTGTATATTATTGTTACCTGATTGAAAAGTAGGCAAATTGAAATAGTTACAGATAGGCAAGGGTTATAGCCTATATATTTCAGACAGGCTTCTCTTTGGAACTGACGATTGTTTACTATATATGTGGTGTGTTTATGTTTGCTAGTACATAATACAATATTACAATTTACAAGGTAAGTTAACAATTAGTAATAAGCTAGAGTGAGTTGCCCTATTTGCCGAAAATATTTCACGAAACAAAACGTCAACAAATTATCGCAGTATTTGCCGCTGCAGCGACATAAAAAATTAGAGCGATAAATTTTGCATGTTGGTACTGTCAAAAGCCGATCTAGCTTGAATTACCACTAATAATGACATTTGATTGGTGCAATGTTGTGAAAAAACGGGCTCTCATTGGCTATAGCGTTAATGAGTGAAATAATCGTTTATAATTTTCAAACATCAGACTCGTTATCAGAGCCCTGAAATCTCCATGTACCTTTCATGTCAATATTCTAAAATTTTGCAATTATTGCAGCCATATTGGATTCGCAATTTTGAATTTTCAACTTTTGATATTAGACTAGGTATCATCAGCTACTCCGAAAACACCGACTATCAATTTCAATAAAATTGTAGTAGTGGTAGCTTGAAAACTGTACTGGAACTACCGTCGAGCAATAATACCCTGTAGTTTGTAAAAAAAAAATGTATTCTATTATCACTGGCGACTTCGTCAAATTCTCGAAAAAAAAAAAGTTTCCAATTTTGCTCACCTTATACTAAATGTAACTAGAAGGTGAGGCCTTAGGTGGGTATTGGACCGGACCTACACGAGATCACCGAAGTGCATCAACGTAGCGCGCGGTGAGGATGTAGAAGAACGCACTACCGGGCGTCAAAATGACGCGACACCAATTTATTTCTCAGGGGGCGCCAGTCGCGTATTACCCCGTTCTTCTACCTCCCAGGCGGGTTCGAGATAAGATGACTTCGGTAGCCGAAAAGCGGGACCAAGGCTGCACTACCACAGATCGGAAACTACGCTTTCTCTGGACCCGAATTCCCTCGTTAGGGGTTTAGGCACCTCTTAATTTCCTGAATTTTTGCATAAAAAAATCCCAACCGAAGAATTTCTCTGCGGAGGGATTAGTTTTGGTACGCGAAAATCGCGTTTTGGTCCATTAATAACGGAATATATTTCTCAAAAAACGCATAAAAAAATCCCTATCGAACCTCCGTACAACAACCAGAAGGTCGAACGTTAATGCGAATTAACTCGACACATCCGGTTTTCTATACGAAAGTTCCAGGGATTATAGACCGTCAACAGGCCTCAAGATCAATTAAGAAACATTAGTTCAAAGAATCCGTTTATTTAACAGAATTGGTTATACAAAATTCTCAAGAAAGAATCGTGCCTTCCCCAATCAAGGTAGTGACTTTCAGACCATACAAGCGAGAGCGCTCGCGCTAACGATCGATTAGGTAGAAAAGATTCATACGTACCTTCTCAGAATCAAAATGCGAGCTTTTAGAATCATTTCAGACTCTGGGTAAATGAATAATTAAGGCTGACTGAAATTAACTTAAAAAAGTTTTACTAAATGAATTTAGTTTCGCTAGAGACTACCTAGCTTTAAAGTTCTTGTATCGTGGAAATTCACGTACTCAAACACATTCTGAGGACTTATTACTGCATAAGTTGAGTGGCGTTCGATCAGTCCACGACTTACTAACCCTTATCACAGTCGATTAATAATATCGATTTGGCAGCGTCTCACCTTCGAGCGACTATTAGGCAAAATTGAATTTTTGGATTTTTATGCACAAGGCGTTTTCCTCTATAACTTTGTCATTTGAAAAGCCCCGTTATTGGCTTTTCTACCATCGCTTTGTCTGGACTACTCAACGCGCTCGGCCAAATTGCGAGCCGCTGGGTCAATCCAAACTCTTTCCATGCGAGAAACCGGCCTTGTACATGTGCATTGATTTTTATCAATTTTTGCTTATCGGCACTACGCCGGCTTTGACAAAATCTTCTATTTTGCCTTTTGGATGCAGTGCATCGTTAAAATTTTATGCTCATACTTTAGAATTGGGCTTTCAATGATCGTACCTCAAAGGTCAATGTCTTTGGTTGAGGAATAAAAAAATAAAAAATAATTTAAAGTATATTTTCGTGGTACTTTTTAAACTGACTTCGTGGTACTTTTGAAAAATCCAGTTTAAGACCAATTTTAGCGTACTTTTGAAAAATCGATTTTCGAGCCAAATTTCAAGGTACTTTTGAAAAACTAATCTGCGGGTGAAATTTTGGCGTACTTTTGAAAAATCGATTTTCAAGCCAAATTTCAAGGTACTTTTGAAAAGTTAATCCGCGGGTGAAATTTTGGCGTACTTTTGAAAAATTGATTTTCAAGCCAAATTTCAAGGTACTTTTGAAAAGTTAATCTGCGGGTGAAATTTTGGCGTACTTTTGAAAAATCGATCTTCAAGCCAAATTTCAACGCAGTTTTGAAAAATTAGTCTGCAAGTGAAACTTTGGCGTACTTTCGATAAATCGATTCTTGGGCCAAATTTTGACGCCCTTCCAAAAATATTATTTTTCAAAGTCCAATTTATGGTACCTTTGAAAAAGTATATTATTCATAAATCTTTGTCATTATATACTTCTACTCTGATATTCTGAACCAAAAACATTTTTCCTAAGTGAAAATTCGGTGTTTCTTCGAATTTTCGCCTGGTCATTTCCAACGCCTTATAGAACCCAAAACGGTCCTTGTGGACTGATCTGCGCCTCTGCAGACTCCCGAAAATGTCTTTAAATGAAATTTTTTGCCTAAGTCGAATTTTGATTGTCTTCAACTTAGGACGATTTTGGAGAGTTCTACAACACTCCCCTCCTTTGGTTGAATCTTTTCTACTCATCGATTGCCTTTAATTTCCATATTCACTTGTATGTCTGTATGCCTTCATTTGACGGTCTGACCTATGGTACAGATGTTTTAAAAATAACGGCCTTAATTGGGGCAGACGGCTGATTCGCCTATCTAACTTAAAATAAATACATTTTTTTAAACAATACGACAAGTTGATACAACATTTTTATCAACTTAATTACACCCGCGTCGAGGTGCGAAGCGAAGCGAAGCGTAGCACAATTTTGATTAGCGTCCACTCTCACTAACTCGTTGCACTCGCTTTTTTGCCCTGGTCTCGCTCTTGCTTAACTTCGGTCCTTTCTAGAAGAGGCTGTCTATATCTCCATGCCGCAGCTTGGACGGTCCTCGCCTTTGAGTTCCAGACTTCACCATGCCGCGCCCTTGCGACAGGCTGGGTCATCTTTCCATTTTTGCACATGGAAAATGCAGTTCTGCAACTAGATTGACTTTTTAGCAAGTCGTCGACTGGAACGCGTCGACTAACAAACACAATGTGTTGTTTTTAATGAAATATTTTTCTAACATGAATTTTGTTAACTTATAATGGTTAGAAATTGGTTCTTCGTAAGGTAGATTGAATCGGCTTACGATACTCGTGCGGTCATCACTACTTTGTGAAAAAAAGTATAAAAAAAAATTGAAGCGTCTTCTTGAGTGAAGAACGGCTTCTGAAACTCGTCTCGTAGTTTCTCCTTCGTAAGGTAGATTAAATCGGCTTACGATACTCGTGCGGTCATCACGACTTGTGAAAAAAGTATAAAATAAAAAAAAAAAATTGAAGCGTCTTCTTGAGCGAAGGACGGCTTCTGAAACTCGTCTCGTAGTTTCTACTTCGTAAGGTAGATTAAATCGGCTTACGATACTCGTGCGGTCATCACGACTTGTGAAAAAAGTATAAAAAAAAAAAAATTGAAGCGTCTTCTTGAGCGAAGAACGGCTTCTGAAACTCGTAGTTTCCATTTGGGGTATACGTTAATTTTGTTGACTTAAAATGATTAAAATTGAAGTTGTCTTCTTGCATAAGAAAAACAGCTTCCGAAACTCGTACTGATTCGTACTTATGCCTACGTCCATTACTCGAACTTGGCGGCTCTCGCTCTTGAGAAGCTAGGCTTACCGGATCGCGCTCTTGCGTCGGGTTCGCCGTCTTTCCATGTCTGCTCATGGGGTAGACTTTAAATTTTCGATTCGACCGCATACAGGTCAAAATCGCCACTTAGAATTTTGAGAAAAAATATAAAAAAAAGCGAAAACGGCTATTAGCCGTGGTCGACCTCAGAAATATCTAGAGGTGACTCTTCTATATCTGGCTCATCTCGAGCATCTTCGGGATCTCGACTTATTACATCCGGCTCATCTTGAGCACTTGCGGGAACATTGATTTGAACTAGTGTGGTATCGCTACGTCGCTCTGACCTGGGCGCGATCTCATTGTCTGATGAGGAAGCGTCGTCACTAAGATGAGTTTCATCCGGACTATCTTCTGATTCTTCAGACAATTCCAATTCAACATCGGGGTCTCCCTTAGGTGCCGGCCTGATGGCATCGACATGTAACCTCGTCGAAGTTACCCCCTTGTGAATGAGGTAAACTTCATTAGACAATCTCTTTAAAACCTTGTGTGGCCCACTCCACGACGGTGTGAAGGTATGATCCTTCCTGATCCTTTTAGTCATTACCATATCTCCCACTTTATATACGACCGGCGTTACCGCCACTTTGGGCGCGTAACGCCATTGGTAATTTGTTTGATTTTTACGAATTTCCTTGACTCTTTCAAGGCGGGGAACGTCCGCTTGATTACGACGTTCTTGTCTATAAGCGAACATATTCCAATCACCAATCTGCGGTAATTCATAGCCGAGCACTACGAAACTGGGCGTATGCCCCGTAGCGGCGTTTTTTCTTGTTCTCAAGATATATGCCATCTGACTAACATGTCGATCCCACTCGTCGTTGGGTGAACCATATAATAAGGTTTTTAAGATCTTCTTAGCTTCTTGCACCCTCCTTTCTATTGGATTAGCCTGTTGGTGGTAAGCTGCTGTGAAGAATCTTTCAATATTGTTACGTGTACAGAACGTATCGTAAAAGCCGGAATTGAAGTGGCCTCCCTGGTCGGAAATGATGACCCTCGGAACGCCATATCTCGCCACTAGTTCCTCTTCGATAAATTGTGCTATTGTTTTTCCACTGACTTGGGTGAACGCCTTGGCTTCGACCCACTTACTAAATACATCCTCTACCATTAATATATATCGGTTATCTGCATCTTTGGTTCGCTGAAGCGGTCCGATTACATCGACGCTTAGAACTTCGAACGGATGCGATGGAGCATGGCTTCTGAGAGGAGCCTTCGGTTGTGACTGTCTGCTTTTTACGGAATTACAAATAATGCACTCATTTAAATATTTGTTAACTAGTCTCGACAAATTATTAAAATAATAGCGGCCCGAGATGATTCTAACAGTTTCATCGCGGCCGGGGTGACCTACTTCCGGTCGGTCGTGAAAATGAGATATTACTCTCATGACCATACGTTTTGGTACGTATAATTTTTCTATAACATTTTCGCCTCTCGTCCAAAGTGTGCCGCCTATCACTTGTCTTGTATTGACGAATTTCACCTCTGCCTCGGTTTTATCTGCTTGTCGCACTAGAGTATTCCATCGTTCAATTTGGTCTTGGATATCTCTGGAGTGCGTTTGCGCTTCTCTGACCTGATCGTTTAATTCCAATGTGGTAATCACTGATATTCGTTCCTTGTACGAGAATTTTGGTGGGTACATTCTCTCCTCTTCGTCGTCTGCTTCGACGTTTGGGCCTTGAGGATTCCTGCTAAGATAGTCAGCCAATATATTTTCCTTGCCGGGACAATGTTCTATGGTGAAGCTGTATTCCTGAAGTAATAATGACCAACGAGTAAATTTCGTTTTCTCGTCCTTATGCTTATTTAACCATAGTAAAGCTCGATTGTCGGTTTTGACTATAAATGGACGGTCTGCCAAATATATTTTGTATTTTCTTATATAATTAACGACGCTCAAACATTCCAATTCATTAATATGGTATTTTCTCTCCGTCGGAGATAACGTATTACTAGCATAAGAGACGATGTGCTTCTGGTCATTATCCCCCAATTGATATAATACTGCAGATAATCCTATTAAGGATGCGTCCGTCTGCAGTATGAACATTTTATTGAAATCTGGCCGGTGCAGTCCTAGAGGTTTATTCAATACTTCTTTTAGTAAAATAAAAGCTTCTTGGGCTTCCGGATTCCACTTGAAGCGCCAGTCTTTCGAGAGTAGTCGGGTCAAGGGCTTTGTAATTATTGCAACATTAGGGATATATTCACGTACCCAATTACATAGACCAAGGAAACTCTGAAGCTGGCGCCTTGTCGTAGGGGCCGGATAATTTTGTATCTGTAATATGTGTTTTTCTAATGGTTGAGTGGTGTTGGCATTTATTTGATGCCCGAGATAGGTTATGCTTGACGTGGCTACCACACATTTTTCCGGTGACACCTTTAAATTATGCAAACGCAGGCGTTCAAAGACGGCTCTCAGATGGTTTACATGCTGTTCTATATTTTCGCTGTAGATGATAATATCATCGAGATATACTTTGCAGAAATGATGCAAGTAGCCGGTCAATACGTCTCTTGCCATAAATTTTTGGAATGTACATGGAGCGGTCTTCAATCCGAAAGGCATCACGTTAAATCGGTAAGATGCTCCATCTAATGTTGTAAACGTAGAATAGTTTTTTGACGACTCCTCAAGAGGGATTTGCCAATATCCGCTCTTGAGGTCCAACACCGTAAATATGTTGGCGTTTCCTAGATCCTTTATACTCTCGTATATCTTTGGTAAGACGGATGCTTCGTCTTCCGTTACTTCATTTAAGTGACGATAATCAATGCAGAAGCGAGGCTTCTTGCCGGGCCTTTCAATTATAATGGGAGGCGAACTGTACTGAGCGGTACTCGGTTCTATGACCCCGGCTTTCAGCATCTCTTCAATTTGATCGTACATAACTTTTTTCTTAGAAGGAGACATGGGGTAGGGTTTGATATTGAACGGGCGGTCGTCTTTAACTTTTATTTTATGTTTCGTTGTCACCGTGGTAGCTTGGGTAGGCACCGCGGTGAACAATTCAGCGAATTCCTCGAATAGAGGTTTTAAATTATCGTTTCCGATGATCAGTTCTTCGGGAAGCCGGCATTGCTTCCTTGCTTGATGTGCCGCTTGATTCCAGAAGACGGTTATTCGCTCTTCAGTGCCGACGTAGACACATTTACGTTGATAATCGAATACGACATTGTGAGCATATAAAAACGGGGCTCCCAGAATGAGCTCTTCATTTAAATTTTGAATGACCTGAAACGTGGTCTGAAAGGGTACATCTAGTACATTAACGTTTATGGTCGTAGTCCCGAGGGATTCTACTAAACCATCGCCACAAGCCATAACAAAAGTTTGGGGAGCTGTAAGTTGATCAATGTCGTTCAAAAATTTCGGTTGGATAATATTCCTTGTCGAACCTGTATCCAATAAAGCGTTAACCGCTCGATTATTAATTATAATCTTAATGCGAGGCAGAGGGAAAGCGTCGTTGGTTTGATTGATAGATTCTAATGTAGTGAATCGGTGGGGAGATAGGTTGACTTCTTGATCCTTAAACAGGTAATTAAGGTCAGGAAGGTCATCGAAGTTTTTTAATTTAAACTTCTTGCTTCGGAGCTTCCTCGAGGGTCGCTTCGAGCCTGCTGGGGCCTGGTAGGCGGGGCTGGTACAGTTCGGCCTGGGCCATCGCCTCTGACCCCCGCTTGGTTTCCCGTATTCATATTACGATAGGGATTGTTTGGGCATTCCGCATGAAAATGCCACTGCTCTGTTGGGCAATATCTGCAAGGGCGATACGGGACTCGGGAGTTCCTTACGTCTCCAGTACCCCTTCTCGGTATATCCCCTCTAGGCAGCGAGGAAATATTATTTGCAAAATGCACCCTTGGTGCTGGCGGATTATCTCTTCTTTGAGATCCATTGAATGGTGTCCTAGATGCACCAAAGGAACTGGAGGACGGCTTCGCTAATGCGGAGGGTTCCGTTCTCCAGTTACTGCTCGATTGCTGATTCCCTTGAGCTGAAGCGGTAGAGGTGGACGCTTCTCGGTCTTTGCTTTTCTTTGCATTTTGCAGAATCTCGAATTCTTTATTCTCATCCATGATTTTGGCCATTTGTTCGGTCATCGTCACTAGTGTATTTGTATCTAGTATGACGGCACTCTTTAGGAGCATTTTCATATCAGGTCTCAACTGATTGAAGATGGTAGCCGCCTTCATCGCCTCCGGCTTAAACGGATCGATCCTGTTGAAGAGGCATACCTTCCTGGAAATAAATACTGACGTATTTTCCTCGGCATCTTGTTTCTTGCCATATAAATTAGCTACTGCTTCGGTGAGTACTTCACCTGAATCGTAACGGCTTCTGAACCGCTCGAGGAATAGAGGATACGTGGTAATTAGGGTTCGGTATTGTTCGAACCATTTCCTAGCATCGTCTTTGAGCTGTTCTGATATTTTATACAGACGGTCGTTATCCTGCGTAATTCGTACTCGGACGAAAAATTCCTCCATATGATGAATGAAGGTTTCAGGGTCTTCGTGTTCGAAGCCATGAAATTCCGCATTTGGATGCTTCGACCGATACTTATGCTCGTGTGTGGCTTCGCTTAGAGCTTTGGCAAGACCTGCTGCCATTTGGGCGAACACTTGTTCTGAGGAGGGCTGTATGACTCCTTCAGTGGTACTCGGGCCAACCCCCGAACTACCCAGTACATCCTCCGCGCACGGCCTCTCTAACCCTCTAGAGACGTTGTCCATCACAGATGTCGGCTCGTCGTAAAACTGGAAAGGCGTTGATTCATCCATATCCTTTCCAGAAAGCCCTGCTGACTAACAACGCCCCACGTTGGGCGCCATGTAGAAGAACGCACTACCGGGCGTCAAAATGACGCGACACCAATTTATTTCTCAGGGGGCGCCAGTCGCGTATTACCCCGTTCTTCTACCTCCCAGGCGGGTTCGAGATAAGATGACTTCGGTAGCCGAAAAGCGGGACCAAGGCTGCACTACCACAGATCGGAAACTACGCTTTCTCTGGACCCGAATTCCCTCGTTAGGGGTTTAGGCACCTCTTAATTTCCTGAATTTTTGCATAAAAAAATCCCAACCGAAGAATTTCTCTGCGGAGGGATTAGTTTTGGTACGCGAAAATCGCGTTTTGGTCCATTAATAACGGAATATATTTCTCAAAAAACGCATAAAAAAATCCCTATCGAACCTCCGTACAACAACCAGAAGGTCGAACGTTAATGCGAATTAACTCGACACATCCGGTTTTCTATACGAAAGTTCCAGGGATTATAGACCGTCAACAGGCCTCAAGATCAATTAAGAAACATTAGTTCAAAGAATCCGTTTATTTAACAGAATTGGTTATACAAAATTCTCAAGAAAGAATCGTGCCTTCCCCAATCAAGGTAGTGACTTTCAGACCATACAAGCGAGAGCGCTCGCGCTAACGATCGATTAGGTAGAAAAGATTCATACGTACCTTCTCAGAATCAAAATGCGAGCTTTTAGAATCATTTCAGACTCTGGGTAAATGAATAATTAAGGCTGACTGAAATTAACTTAAAAAAGTTTTACTAAATGAATTTAGTTTCGCTAGAGACTACCTAGCTTTAAAGTTCTTGTATCGTGGAAATTCACGTACTCAAACACATTCTGAGGACTTATTACTGCATAAGTTGAGTGGCGTTCGATCAGTCCACGACTTACTAACCCTTATCACAGTCGATTAATAATATCGATTTGGCAGCGTCTCACCTTCGAGCGACTATTAGGCAAAATTGAATTTTTGGATTTTTATGCACAAGGCGTTTTCCTCTATAACTTTGTCATTTGAAAAGCCCCGTTATTGGCTTTTCTACCATCGCTTTGTCTGGACTACTCAACGCGCTCGGCCAAATTGCGAGCCGCTGGGTCAATCCAAACTCTTTCCATGCGAGAAACCGGCCTTGTACATGTGCATTGATTTTTATCAATTTTTGCTTATCGGCACTACGCCGGCTTTGACAAAATCTTCTATTTTGCCTTTTGGATGCAGTGCATCGTTAAAATTTTATGCTCATACTTTAGAATTGGGCTTTCAATGATCGTACCTCAAAGGTCAATGTCTTTGGTTGAGGAATAAAAAAATAAAAAATAATTTAAAGTATATTTTCGTGGTACTTTTTAAACTGACTTCGTGGTACTTTTGAAAAATCCAGTTTAAGACCAATTTTAGCGTACTTTTGAAAAATCGATTTTCGAGCCAAATTTCAAGGTACTTTTGAAAAACTAATCTGCGGGTGAAATTTTGGCGTACTTTTGAAAAATCGATTTTCAAGCCAAATTTCAAGGTACTTTTGAAAAGTTAATCCGCGGGTGAAATTTTGGCGTACTTTTGAAAAATTGATTTTCAAGCCAAATTTCAAGGTACTTTTGAAAAGTTAATCTGCGGGTGAAATTTTGGCGTACTTTTGAAAAATCGATCTTCAAGCCAAATTTCAACGCAGTTTTGAAAAATTAGTCTGCAAGTGAAACTTTGGCGTACTTTCGATAAATCGATTCTTGGGCCAAATTTTGACGCCCTTCCAAAAATATTATTTTTCAAAGTCCAATTTATGGTACCTTTGAAAAAGTATATTATTCATAAATCTTTGTCATTATATACTTCTACTCTGATATTCTGAACCAAAAACATTTTTCCTAAGTGAAAATTCGGTGTTTCTTCGAATTTTCGCCTGGTCATTTCCAACGCCTTATAGAACCCAAAACGGTCCTTGTGGACTGATCTGCGCCTCTGCAGACTCCCGAAAATGTCTTTAAATGAAATTTTTTGCCTAAGTCGAATTTTGATTGTCTTCAACTTAGGACGATTTTGGAGAGTTCTACAACAAGGACTTGGATGGGTGATCGGTCCTGGCTCCCGATCGACCATCTAAGGGGCACCGCGCAGCGAAACAACAGTTGCTAGGGCTATACAGGGTGAGCACAATAAGCCCAGGAGGCTGCAGTACCCCCAGAGTAGTATACAGGCAAGCCCGGGAGGAGGGGGTTTTGGTCAAACGTAGCTAGAAAGAATTATAACGTTACCACCGCCGAGTCACAAGCTACAGTTTGCAAAAGATTTCATTGAAATTGCTAAAACCAATCAATGGTAATTGAACATTAATCCACGCAAATTAGACATTTTAGAAGAAATAATTTATAAAGTAATAATGTTTGAGATACGTTCCACCCCCAAATTGGGGGGGGGGCGTCCCTTTTTTTGCAAAAAACCACCCCTGACGGGGACTTAATGCTGGTTTTTCACTTTTATCTTGTAAACCGTTCGTCGGAAGAGAAAAAGTATAAGAAATAAAAAAATTGTCGTTAAATTCTGCATAAGAATGTCCTATTAACGTTGTAGCTTGTCCTCACTCGTTTCGCGCTAACAGCGTCCGAACAGAGGGGTAGTTTGGAGCGCACAGGTAAAAATCGATCCTATTCGAAGGTTCACAGCGAATATCTTAAAACAGGTTACTTTAACGAAAAAAATACAGGAATGAATTTTTTTTTATTTATTAGTCCGTCGGAATTAGCATTTTTGGTCGATATTTTTAGTGCAGCAATGTGACCTATACCAAATTGAAGGTTTATACATTAGAAACAAAACTGTCACAACCCGCAGTCATAAAAAAAAGGTGATTTCCGAGAAATAGACATATATATATATATATATATATATATATAGTAGTAAGTTTTCCCGCGTGAGCACGCTGAGCATGCTTTTGCCCTGTTACAATTTTCTTCTGTATTTTGAGCACAAATGATGCATTTTCATGAAGAATGACGACAGATAAAAATTTATGAAAAAAAAAAGAAAAAAGTTTTATCGCTAGAAAATTTTCCGCTCATCAACTTTTGCCTGTTGTTATTTTTCATAAAATGCATCGTTTGTGCTCAAAATACAGAAGAAAAGTACAAAACCATATATACATACATGCACCAGCGTGCTCACGCGGGAAAACCAACTACTGAAGGAAAATTTCAGATACTCATAGCGATCGGAAATTTCTCGCTCTACAATTTTTGCCTCTTGAATATTTTCTCTAAAATGCATAGTTTTAGAGTAAAATGTGAAAAAAGGCGAAAACACGCGAAAAATGACATAATATATATGTCTATTTCACGGAAATCACCCTTCTTTATGACTGCGGGTTGTGACAATTCTGTTTCTAATGTAAAAACCTTCAATTTGGTATAGGTCACATTGCTGCACTAATAATATCGAGAACTACCCCCTGTTTTTGTATAATTCCGACGGACTATATTGAAAATATCATACAGAGATAAGATATTCGCTGTGAAACTTCGAATAGGATTGATTTTTACCTGTGCGCTGCAAACTACTACCTCTGTTCGGACGCTGTTAACGCGAAATGGGTGAGGATAAGCTACAAGGTTAATAGGACATTTTTTATGCAGAATTTAACGAAAATTTTTTTATTTCCTATACTATTTTCTCTTCCGATGAACGGTTTACAAAATAAAACTGAAAAACCACATTTGAGTCCTCGTTGGGGGTGTTTTTTTGCAAACAAAAAGGGACGTTCCACCCCTAAATTGGGGGGTTAACTTTTCGGGTATCTATTTCTATCTCGAATATTATAACTTTATAAATTATTTCTCCTATTCAGTGTTTTTTTAATCTAATTTGCGTGTACTAATATATATAAAAACAATGTCGGTTTGTAAATGCGCCAGTCAGTTCCGAATGTCGCTAATAAGAAATCTCTAATGTAAATAATTTGCATACATTTGTATATTGAAGAGGATCCTAGAATCCATTAGCATTTTTTAATTTTTATGCGAAAGTGCTAATAACTATAACCTTTCTTCAACATATCCTTTAAACTTAGAATTAGATATTTGTTTATATTTTAGTAATTCGCCACTAAGTTCTTTAAACGACCTTGCCTAATAAATTATAATATTTACCCAGGCACATTCCGGATCTGGATAGTGAACACGTTTTTTGTGGAAGGATATATCACTCGTTCTATTTATAAAAGACGAGTTCAACGGAATTACATGAGATTATCCGATAGGACGCAAAAAAGTGTTACAATGTTGTCGAACGTTGTCTGTGATTTATTGTTGTTATGTAATCAAATGAATAGCTTTGAATATTTGTATATTGTGATTGCGTTATTATTGTTGGATTTTGACATTTGAAACGGCATTTTCGGGTTTTTTTATCGCCACCTTGCAAATTGCAACAAAGAATAGGAGATCTTGCATGCATGTTCCGAAATAATGGAACAGCTGTAAAATATTGCATCAGTCTGTTCAGATTCTTCAAATTCGAATAATAATTGACTGGTTCACATTTTTTTGTACTTTTTCTAATGAAAATTCTTGATCTACGGAACTTGAAAGTATCAGTGACATTGGATGGTAGAAAGAGTTCATGTAAATAGAAAATGAGGAATGACTTTTTTTTCGAAAAACAGTTCATTTTCATTTTAATTATATAATATTTGGAAAGTGTATTGTTAAGGGAGCCAAAATTTGAAAACCCTAAATGTTAAATTTTGGATACACGGGTTCTAAAGCATGCTAATCAATAATGTTGCATTAGTTTTTCCGTAAAAAATGCCTAATATGACTTCTCTAAAAATGAACCCTTCTTTTCTTAATAAAAATGCACGCCAATGACTGAAATAAGTTTTGTTTTACTCGAAAAAGACGTAATAAAAGTTTTTATGTACTCTTATTAGGTTATATACTAATTATTGAAATGCTTTTGATCAATTAATAGTATCCATAAACAAACAGCGTGAGTTATAATGCGTGAATTATTATAACTCACTAGGTACAGAGCCAATCACCTTTATCTTCATACCTAGCCTTCCCAATCGACGTAGACTAGTATTACTATGAGAAGATGCCAGGGTGGAGCCAAAATGCGCGAATATTTTTACCAGTGGCATAGCTTTATCTAGGGTATAGAGATGTGTAATTGCAATAAAAGTTTCGCGGTCAAGGAACTGTGAAAATGGAGTAGATTAAAACTTGCCAACTGTTACGAGTAACCTTTATTCAGGACAAGTCTAAGAATAGCAAGTTCTACTAAACTTTGCCTAATAAAGTTGTTTTATTATTATTATTACCGTCACCGCCGCTCTACTACAGGGCACCGCCGCCACTAGTGTTGACATTGAATGTCACGTAATTCTTTCTCATTGTCTTAGAATGATGGAGCGCACAAACTCGTTTCTGCGCATATTTTTTGCTGGCATCTTCTCATAGTAATACTACTTTAACGCGCAACACACGAAGGTGGAGCCAGGGAGGTAGTGACAGATTTTTCGCGTTAATATCTATAAAGATTTTCTGAAATGTCACAAAATGCTACTTTTGATTCGTTCGCGCCGCGCCGAATTTTCGAATTTCGCCGTGCAATTTACGATCAGGTCTATCTGGAAGACTTCCTCTTTACGTCGCGACATCGTATGGCCGTCCCAATGGTGTTTTTCGAAAAATATGAACATGTCAAGATTGCATGTTTTTGCAATTTTTTCGACTCCGAAATGTGAGCTGTTTTTTGTTATTTTTCGCAGATATCTCCGAAACGGTGGGAGTTAGCTCGAAATAAAAAACATGGTCAAACGAGTATTTTCCATTAAGAATCTTTTGCTACTATCAGAATTTTGATTTTTTTTTCGTTTCGGAGAATTTTGAGCTTCTACAGTTGGCAACTTTTTAATCTTGGCTCCTACGCCAAAAGACTACTCCAGTTAACTTAAATAGGATTAAATTTGCTAAAAAACTCTTTTTTTTATTTTTTGAATTCCGACAAAAATGAAGGAATTAGAGGGGGCGGGATTTGGGACCTTTTTTTTTTTTTCGGTAAAATTTCTCCATTTTCTCACTGTAATTAATCGGTAATTAACTGAAATCGATCTCATATACGATGTTCACTTAATATCATGTACTACTTTGACGCTTCGTTAATCTTGGCCCTCGAAACAAAGGTTTCTGAGAAAAATTATTTTTTTAAGATTTACACACTCTATAGGAAAACGTGTAATTTCTTACATTTCCTCGAATATCTCGATAATTATCGTTTTTTTTTTTCGAAAAATTTGTAGACAGCTTATGTAAAGAGAATTGATTGAGCTTTCCGACGCTTAATTTTTTCTCTAATATAAAAACAAGACTTTTGACTGAATATGCGCTCCGGGCTATTGCAGGTCGCGGAGAAGTTTTGTATTTTCCGCCGCGTAATAATCTACAAAGCTGATTTTTTGTCTACAAGCAGTTTATGCACTATTTCGATTAAAAATCACATTCTACCTCCGCTTAAAGGTGGCTAAATCTTTGAAGACAACAAATATAAAAGAGTGAGCAAAAATTAAATTTTACAGTTAATTATAATAATAAACAAACTGAGTAATTTAAACAAAATTTTCTCAATTTAATATTTATTGCTATAATCGTAGCGTAACTTGCGGTAATGGTAATAACTCATTTGATGAATTACAGCACTCGCCTACTGCTCGTGCTGTAAACTTTCATCTGCTTGAGTAAAAAAAAATAGTTGCCAAGTATTTCCTATTTCATTTGATTTAATCATCCCTGTATTGGATTCCACGAATCATAAACAAAAATCACTCGATTCTACAATGTTACTGAATCACATCATTTATTGAATGTTTATAGTTAACAGAATGTAGGACTTTAAAATTGCTGATGTGGAGCTATATAGTTGTTTCAGAATATAATATAACTTAGTAGTATTTTTACTCTTCGTTGTGAAACATACGAGCTTAATAGACAATAATTAAACGGCATCACTTAATCTAGGTGTTTTATTTACCCATACCTTTAGGTTATGGGCCCAGGTAACGTGTAAACTAATTGAATTAAAAATCAAAGTAAACAAATAAAACTAAATAAAAAATAGACTAGTGAAAGTGGCAGACAATTTCAGTAAGTTGCTTTTAAGTGGTTAATTGCATAAGTGACAATAAAATGGAAACACTCAAAACTAAAAACAGTGCCATTTAATGGACAACGATACAGCATTTGGAAGCGACGAATACGTGCGTTATTAAATAAGTTAAATGTGTTGCAAGTAATTGATGTAGATCCTCCTCAGATGGTTGAGGACGAGTGGGCTAAAGCCGAACGAACGGCAAAAGGTGTCATAATAAAATACCTATGTGATTCATTGCTCAGTTTTGCTGAGGAGCACATTACAGTTAAAGAAATTGTGCAACAACTTGACACTCTTTATGAACGTAAGAGCCTTCCATCTCAACGCGCTCAACTCGCAATAAGAAAACAATTATTTGAGATGAAATTAAAGGTGACACTCCTTTAATAACCCACTTCACTCTATTTGAAGATTTTATGATTGAGCTTTTATTAGCTGGTGCACAATTAATCGAGACTGATAAAATTGCTCATTTGTTATTAACCTTGCCAGCTAACTATAATGGCCTAATTACAGCATTGGAGACGTTAGCAGAAGAAAACATAACTCTTGCATTTGTCTATTAGACCAGGAAGTTAAGCTAAAAAATACAAATACAAGTTTAAAAGTGCTACACGTCGAGACTCCCAAAACAAAGTTTGGACAAAAACCTGACGATCAACAAACCAGAACAAATTGGAGAACCTCACGTAAGCCATGGAATGGAAACTTCAACCAACCACAAAATAGAAGTCGTCAGTAGAAATCGCAAAATTATGGAAATAAACAAAATAAAAGGTTCTCAAACAGAAAATGTAACCACTGTGGCAGAAAGAACAACATGAAAAGCAATTGTTTCTACTATAAAGGGATGATACAAAATAAAGGACAGTGCTCCCTCAGATCATCTCGTCAACACACTTGGAATTTTCAAGGAAATGGTGGATTTAGTGCCCCCGTTAAAATTTTCATTGCAAAAAAAAAGATGGTGTTCATTATGGCAACAAAAAGAGGTTCCATCCCTGTAACCACAAACTTGGGAGAAGAAGGTGTTCTAGAAGATGTTCTGTACAGCCCTGAGGTGCCATACAATCTATTGTCCGTCGGATTCAACAAGCTGGGATGTCAGTAATATTTAATGAAACTGGTGGAGTTGAAATACAAAAGGGTGGTAAGACTCTCTTAACAGGTAATGCTTTAAATGACTTAATAGCTGTTACTTTTAAAATTAATAAAAAAGGATATTTCGAATCAAAGTCATTTGGTATTTAAAAATATACCATCATCAAAACATAAAATTCGGCACGAACGTTTAGGTCACATTGAAAAAAAAAAACAATTTCTTGAATTAAAAAAAAAAAAATAATGAAATGCCCGACGATGTTAATTTGATTAAACAAACCTATCCGAATAATGATATTTGTGAAAGCTGTATTTATGGAAAATAATCCAAATTACCTTTTCTAAAAGTAAAGACAGGAATTCTATTAAAAGACCGTTATTTATTATTAGCGATGTGTGTGGTCCAATTATCTTAAAGGTTTTAACATATGACAACAAAAATTATTTTGTCATATTTACTGATTCATACACACATACAGTAACTTATCTTATTACTCTCAAATCTGAAGTTTTTGCAGTTTTCAAAGATTTTGTCACAAAAAGTCAGGGGCATTTCAATCTCAAAATGGTTCATTTATATTGTGATAATGGGGGTGAATATCTTTCAAATGAATTTAAAGATTTTTGTGTACAGATGTGGATTAAGAAATATAACAGTACCCCACACTCCAGCACAAAATGGTGTAGCAGAAAAAAAAATGATAGGAACGATCACAGAAAAAGGTCGTGCAATGATCAACAGTGCTGATTTAAATAAATCAGTTTAGGGTGAGGCAGTTTTAACTCCTACATATTTAATCAACAGAACCCTTACTAAATGACTACACATTATACAGTTGTTTATTTAATAACATATAAATCCGATGTCCTCAATAGTTTTAAGGATTTTGTGGTAAGTGAAGCACATTTTAATTCTAAAATTGCTAATCTTTATTGCGACAATGGGGGATAATATTTATCGAACGAATTTAAGGATTTTTGTGCACAACGAGGCATAACATATCATCTTACCGTTAGCTATATACCACAGCAAAATTCAGTAGCTGAACGTATGAATAGAACAATCACTGAAATGGCCCGAACCATAATTGTTACAGCAGATTACCCAAAGTTTTCTGGGGTGAAGCTGTTATAACTGCAGCATATCTCATAAATCGTTCACCTACCAGAGCCTTGTAAACGGACAAAACTCCGTACGAGCTGTGGCATAATAAAAAACCTGTAATAAAATATTTAAAAGTTTTTGGCTCCACCGTGTATATTTATAATCAAACACGGGGCAGTAAATTTGATTCAAAATCATATAAAGGCATTCTTGTTGGCTATGAAGCTAATGGTTAGAAGATATGGATCGATGAAACCGAGAAATTTATTAAAGCTCGGGATGTAATAATTGACGAAATAAACTATAAAATATCTCGACCGCCTTTAAAATATAAAGAGGTCAATCCAACACAAACAACACAAACTAATAACTCTGCCTCAGCAGAAAAATTAGTAATCCCACAACATATAAATAAAATTGACCTAACCAAGGCAAATAAAGCTGGAACAATGGAAACCTCTCAGTCACCAGAAATAAATAAAATTCCTAATAAAGCTGACTTAACCAAAACAGTTAAACTGGTGCCACCACTCAATAAAAAATGAATCTGTCTTAACTAAAGCAGATAAAAATAAATCTGTCTTAACCAAAGCAGATAATGAGTTTGGTAAAAATAAATCTGTCTTAACCAAAGCAGATGATGAATTTGGTAAAAATAAATCTGTCTTAATCAAAGCAGGTAATGAATTTGGTGAAAATAAATCTGTCTTAACCAAAGCAGATAATAAGCTTGATGTACAAAATAATGAATCCTTATCTACTAGTAAAAATAACAAACTAAAAATTAGCAAAAGCGAACGGCTTCAAAAACGTCCTAGACCTAATTATAATAATAATAATTTCAATTATGTTTTTGACGAATTAAGTATGCAATTAATGTATGCTAGTGCAATAAAAATAAATATGCCTAACAATTATAATGAAATTAAAGATAGTAGGGATCGTCTTAAGTGGGAGCAAGCAATAAAGGACGAATTAAATTCGCTTAAAACTAATAACACTTGGTCTCTAGTACGAAAACCCCCAAATAAAATATAATAGGTTGGAGATGGGTGTTTACCATTAAAAATGAAAAACAGTGTCAACTAAATTCAGTATGATTGACTGTAAACCTGTCAGCACGCCTTTGAATGTCAACTTAAATTATACAGCCTTAAATTCCGAAATAAATTATGAAGCTCCATCAAGGAGACTGATTGGATGTTTAATGTATGCCATGATGTGTACTCGACCAGATTTGTCGATAGCTGTCAATATTTTAAGTAGATATCAAAATAAAAATAATCATGAACTTTGGCAAAATTTAGAAAAAAAATTCTTAGCAAAATTTCAGAACCTATAACAATATATGAGGGCAACACTGGTTGCACAAGTATTGCCAATAATCCTACATGTCACAAAGGGCCAAAACACATCGACATTAAATATCATTTTTCAAGAGAACAAGTTGAACAAAAAACAGTAATACTTGAATATATTCCAACAGGTGAACAGATTGCCGATGTGTTTACCAAACCACTACCAGGGCCTCGGTTCCTGGAACTTCGAAGAAAAGTTGGGCTGGATTGTCAAAGAGTATAGAACTGGTCTAAATGGGTTTTTAACTGGGTTTTCCCCATTTCCATGCAGCAAATGTTGGACCATAAACTTCTACCCAGATTTAATGCCGTGAAAACTTTTTACTTTATTTTTTTTTAATAATCGATTAATTTTTGAGTGGGAGTATTGGATTCCACGAATCATAAACAAAAATCACTCGATTCTACAATGTTACTGAATGACATCATTTATTGAATGTTTATAGTTAACAGAATGTAGGACTTTAAAATTGCTGATGTGGAGCTATATAGTTGTTTCAGAATATAATATAACTTAGTAGTATTTTTACTCTTCGTTGTGAAACATACGAGCTTAATAGACAATAATTAAACGGCATCACTTAATCTAGGTGTTTTATTTACCCATACCTTTACCCTGGACTGACCTAGAGGGTAGACGACGACGGTTTTAGCTTGCTTTGGACTTATTTGCGGTCGTGATTGCTCAAGGCGCGGCGTGTCTCACGTGACACTTTCTATATAATCTGTCTCTTTCTTTCTCGTTCTGTAATACCATTGTTGAATACCAAAATCTGATTTTACTTGGTCGACATGTGTCACCGCAATGTATTAATTCTTGCAGAAATTAACCTGTTGTACATTTATTTGATTTGATACGATACGATTGAGAATAACAGCTTTTGAACGGCTTGGCAAACTTAATCGTGCCTAACATAGCTACTGTTCTCTGTTAATTATTTAATCAATCGACTTATAGTTGACGCAAAAGATATAAGAGAAGTCCTATTATCAAATATCAAAAGCGTCGGTTATGCCGACAAAGGAATAAGCCGGCGCGTACAAACAGCCGGCAATAAAACAATTATCTTATATCTTTTGCGTCAACTATGCATCAATTCACAGATACTGCAACGTTTGGAAGGCATAAGTTCCACTAATTTATTTAATTCGTGGTACCCACGGTTCTCGTATTATACAATTTTTTAGGATTACACATTTAACAGGATGCTAATTGTGTGACATAATTGTTGACTGACGAAAGCGTAAGTGTTACTGCAAATCTAATTTTAGAACTATTTTTAACAGTTACAAATAAGACCAACACCGCTGACTTCCTTGGTATGTTTCAGTTTAACAGACCACAACAGTCATAATTACTTCTGGTTAGGCAGGAATGTTTGTCGAAAAGATATTTACGCAGGCACAAATAAAAGAATTAAAATGTTTTAGGAAATAACTTTTCCTGCGATATTCGATAACCGATCTACTTACTTCAACGTATTTATCGAAGTCAGTTTCTAAATATACACGGCAGTACGGAGTTCATGTGATTGTGTGAATTTAAATGTTACGTAATATCAGGCACGAATTTGTTATGTTTTGGCTTGAAGGAAGATTTTCCCGGTTGAAAGCACCTTCAAATATTGTCTCAGATAATAGTCCAATAAAGATATCATTTTTCAAAAAAAAATTTTCCGGCAAGCTGATTTTTTCAGGGTCGATAGAGTATCCGCCGAGTATCCGACCAAAAAGTCACAGTCCGCACCTCAATAGGGGTGGTTTCTTTTTTTTTTTTTGAAATTTTCTTTTTCTAGTTTGTACATAATAATATTCTCTACAACTTTGCCTAATAAAATTTTTTTGTAACTTTCATTTTTGACGGTCCAGCGCCCATTATATGGGAAAACATTCACCATATTTTATTATGGTTCAGGAAATATACAAATAAATGGCTGAATAGCTGGTTTTTGCAGGGTTGATTGAGAACTGTCTCCAGTCTCCAACAAAAAAAAAAAAAAAAAGAAACAAAAAATTGGTTGGAGACAGTTCTCAATCAACCCTGTAAGAACCAGCTATTAAGCCTTTTGTTTGTATATTTCCTGAACCATAATAAATAAATATGGTGAATGTTTTCCCATATAATGGGCGCTGGACCGTCAAAAATGAAAGTTACAAAAAAATTTTATTAGGCAAAGTTGTAAAGAATATTATTATGTACAAACTGGAAAAAGAAAATAAAAAAAAATAAATAAATAAGAAACCACCCTTATTACAACCCCCCCCTCCAAGGGGTGCGGACTGTGACTTTTTGGTCGGATACTCGAGGGACACCCCTCCATCGACCCTGAAAAAATCAGCTTGCCGGGAATTATTTAGAAGGTCTACTTTTACTGTATTATAATGCGATATTTCCATGTAGAAGAGAAACAACCCAAGGAAGAAGATACACACACCGGCAAAGATAAATTGGCATTTTTTTCTCTTAACAAACGAGGAGTCAACCGCGTCCAAAAATGTTGTACACCAGATTTCCTCTTTGACGAAGATTACACAGATTATCTCCAGATTTCCTCGAAGTTCCTGAGATTTCCTTAAGATTTCCTCGTATTTCTTTCAAAAAAGTTTTTGAAGAGCGGGGGGAGACATGACTTTCTGGATTTCCTAAGATTTTTTCGAATTTCCTAAGATTTCCTCTGATTTCCTTAAGATCTCTTCGGATTTCTTTATGATTTCCTCGAATTTTGTTCAAAAAAATTTTTGAAGAGCGAAAATTTCCCGGGGTTGCCTAAGATTTCCTCGGATTTCCTGAAGATTTCCTTGGATTTCCTAAGATATCCTCGGATTGCCTAAGATTTCCTCGGATTGCCTAATATTTCCTTCTGAGTGTACACCAGATTTCCTTCGCGGTTTGCCCCTCGCTAACAAATTTGACAGACAATCATGAATTTGTTACTACAATTACTTCCACATCCAGTGGAAGTATAGTAACGACAAAAAATTTTTTAAACATTTGTATTGTTCAAATAGGCTTAGAATGTTATGAAACGTCGAGATTTTAAGTTTGAGCAAAAAAAAAATTCTGTCTGTCTGTCTGTCTGTCTGTCTGTCTGTCTGTCTGTCGGTCGGTCGGTCGGTAAATCAAGCAGGTAAGAGTCCATAAAATTGGTATTTAGTGTATACAAGAGAAACTAAGGTCTCAAAAAAATGGGGGAATGAAAAAAAATTGTGATTTAGTGTGTGTACAAGAACCAGAATCCTCAAAATATTTTTTTACTTCACCCACCCCCGCTACCACCCCCCTATCACCACCCCCATCCCACTACCGATGTGGGGTATCGTTTTATGGGTTTTTGGGGTAGGGGAGTTCAAATATTATATTATTAAAGTTCCATAAACAATTATTTCCACATACAAAATTTTTTCGTTGTGAATGACTTTGATAGAAAATCTGGATGTGGAAGTAGTGATTCCTTGGGCAGCAGTTTTTTTGTTTATTTTGCACATTTTTATCGAGTTAATCATTGTCAAACTTTATGTCAACGTGTAAAGATCCATTAGTTGTTGCATTACCACAGAAGACCTATACCAGAAACGACTCTCTGGCCTTCCCGCCAATATTCAATTTTATGCGCATATGTCGTATGTCGGTGGTATTATTGTCAACCTATAAATCCGCAGGTTTCTAAATTCACCGGTGGAGCGTACCGGTAAGCAATAACATTATATGATTGGCTATTTTGAAAACCAAAGCCAAAATCAGCTTCGAATTTTATCTACCAATGCGTCCAGCGGTGAATTTAGAAAGGTGCGGATTTATAGGTTGACAATACCACCGACAAGATGGCCGAAGGTCACCCCAATTTACAAATGAAAGGGAGCGTTTGCACGCACTCAGTAATTTAGTCGAGTCGCTTAGTAATTTAGTACTCGACCAATGCGGACAGCGTGTTTTAGTCAAGTAATTTAGTGGAAAGCAATTACTAAATTACTGGACCGTCTCTTTACTCGACTAAATTACTGGATGCGTGCAAACGCACCCAAACATCGAACGTGCCTCCGACAGTGACGCTTCTGGTATAGGTCTTCTGTGGCATTGCATTTCAAAAACGCATTTTCTCTACATTAAAGGTCGTTGTGTTTTCATAGGTAATGAGTAATGAGTTTGGTGTAATGTTCACCATTTTGTACTCCCAAAATGACGCCACCACGTAAAATGAAAAAAAAAAAATGTTTCTGTAAACTATCTTACAACTTTTGTGTTTCAGGTAAAGTTGCTGTATCTTGTTCTGTCTCAAAAATGTAAATACAAAAATTACTTACAAGATCACTGTGTGGCACTAATTTTTTTCTTATATATTTTTTTAAAATTACATTTAACACCCTATGCTCGCAAGCGGCATATTAGAACCATAACTTTACATAAACTTTTTGATCTAACTTTGACAACGTTTTTCTTGGTCACCCGTATACTGTCCATTATTATTGTCATAATATGTATTATGAGTATAAAAACTGCAGGAAATTTATGTGTTTGCTTGCATGCACGTCCGCATTGGACAATAAGTTATAGCTTCTGGCACTTCCATGTAGGCTAGAGAGCACTTTCTCCGTGAATTTTAAATTCGTAAAGTCGCCTCTCCAAGTATTCGCTCGTATAAATATGCTCGATTACAGGTACAAATATGATTATGTTTTGTATTATCAGATAGTTGGTCAATGTGATGTATCGATTTTAAATTTAAGATAATCAAAAAATTAATATAGAATAAAATGTAAATGCCTGTCTACACGTGTCCAGGAATTTAGTTGAGTAAAATTCTTTAGTGATTTAATGCAATTTTAGTGTGTGTTTTTATTGGTAGAGTATCATGATTTAGTTGAAAGATTTGATCGACTATTAGTACCAATTTAGTAAGCGTTTAAACAAAGAAGCTGAGGCCAACTTTGAAAAATATTATTTTGGGTATTCAGCAGATAACTTTCAAAGAAATCATTTGTTCTTTTCATATAGTATTGATCCAAGTCTGATTACACTAATATATCAACAAGAAATCTTCTACGAGACATTTTATCAACTTTGATACCATTCAATATGAAAAACAGTAAAATAACCTCAGAGGAATGGTAGGCTAAAACTGGGGACTAAAACCAAGAATGGTGCACTGGTTCTACTAAAAGATTGTGGTACCAATAATAACATACATATGCATCCCTCATCTAGTGACATAAAGTGGGAAAAGGGGAAGCAATGAGAAAACTAAGAAAGGTACATAGACTGACTTCGGTTAACGGGAGCAATGTCAACCACGCCCACAGCAGCCATGGAAGCACTACTTTGCCTATCTCCACTGCACTTAGTCGTTGAGAGTGAGGCTGAGTACAGGCTGGAAACAAACGGATACGGGACCAGCCCAAGAATAGGATACGATACCGAGATATTTCAACAAATAGAAAAAAACCAACCACTAAACATGTAATCCGATAGAATCAGTACAGGCCGCAACTTCACGAAAACCTTCGGGGTATAATACCTGACAGAGGAGAGCGGGAAATAAGGCAACTGCGAAGACATTTAAATGGTACCACATGGTATTCCGATGGATCAAAAACGTCAAAGAGTACTGATGCAGGACTTACGGTGGATTGACCAGGGACAATCCTTGTTAGTACCACAACAATGTTCCATGCAGAAGTCACAGCTACAGAAATCTGTGCACGAGAAATGATACGGAGGTCATACACTGATAAAAGAATTTGTATCATAATTGACAGCCAAGCAGCTCTTAAAACTCTGGATGCGGTAGAGATACGTGCCAAAACGGCAAAAGACTGCCTGACGAAACTGGCGGAACAAAATAACGTACAACTGGAGTGGGCGCGAGGACACCACGGCAATGAAGATAATGAAAAAGCAGATAAGATGACCAGATCAGGTGCAAAGACAGCCTCGGTGGCACCCGGGCCAACCTGCAGGATATTATATAATACCGCAAGAGGATTAATAAAGGAACTGTTAAGTCAGAAACCCAGCTTGCTATGGACTAGAGTTCTAAAAATGAGACAGTCACGTATGTTCATCTCTGACGGATCATCTAAGACAAAGACGAGTGCATTGGGCATCCTGATAGGACATTGCACACATTGCACACCAAATAAACCTAACTAGAGGTGAGGGACGATCCAAAGTGCAGGGTGTGTGGTGAAAATGAAGAAACTCCTCACCACATACTATGTGAATGCCCATCCTTGGTGGCTAGGAGGATTTCATACTTCGGGGACCATTTGTGACGCTGGAGGAGATAACCAGAGTACCCTCTCGCCTTTTGGGAAGGAACGGTACTAATGGGATAACGAGACTATAGCTAGCTATTTATTGTAAATTGTATGAACATTTTTGTCTAAACTAGTATCTAAATTTCTGAAATTGCTGGGTATTTATAATGGTATTGCCCTAAAATTTTGCGTTTATTGACAATACAGTACGTAGCTACACAATTTTTAAGTTGATTTTTTTCATTTTCCGCCCACAACCCCACAATACTAACCCTGATAGCGCCTGTTAGGAAAACAAGTGCCCACAAAAGCATTAAATGATGGTAATAGCGACATTACATAAATAGTAATTTAAAAATACCTAGTTGAAGTTAATTTGACGCCAAATTAGATAACATCCAAACTGTATAATGATTAACAAAAATTAACTAGTCATCTAATTTAAGAAATCGGCATGCCCTACAATTTGGTCTGATCTGTTAGAAGTCAATCTGTGTCATTCGGTTGGAAATCCCGTTGTCGTTGTATCTGTATATTTAAATACGTTGGTAATAAAGTTATGTAAAAAGCTTTTCAAATACCACTTCCCTATTAACATATTCATTACATAAGTCACCAGAGTTTGTTAGTTTGGTAGGCAATTTTAACGTTTTGCAAACATATTAATCTCGAAGGTATTAATTAGTGTCAAATCGTCATTGACACTTTATAGGTCTGCAGGTTTTTTTTAAATACCGTGTCTGGTTCTGCTATCGACAGCGATGTGCGTCCATTTATTACCGCGTGATTGCTTTCAAACATTTATAGTCGAAGAGCCGAGACACCTGAATTCGACATGTGCTATTCAACTCTCGAACTACAAAAACAAACAGTTGACTCTCATGTAAAAGCATACTCAAAACATACTTTTGAAGTCGCGATTTGATTTGGAATTTCGGAATTAAAGAAATTGCAGTTTTTAAATTTTTTTACGAAAAATATTTTCACATTTTTCATGTTCCCACCTCTCTAAATTTGTCATTTGTTGTCGTAAAAACTTAATATTTAAGATTACAATATTCAAACCTTTCGCCAAACCAAACGGTGTATGCAAAAATATTATTTTGTTATATGACTGAAAAATAGATGAATATTAATGGAGGAGTTGCCATCGAAAAAGTGTTAATCGAGGTAACTTTTTTATTTTTGAAATAAGGACGTTTTTTGCGGCGTTTTTTATAAAATGCATAGTAGGTGAGAGAGAGGCCTTATAACAAACATTGCTCTGGCGCTCAATCCTTAACCGTATCCAGTAACAGATAGTTTTCATGTTATTACGTTCTATGTGAGTATGGAGTGTCTAGTTCACTACTGTTAATTTTTAGGATATATGATTGTGGATATTCTTAAAATAAAAAAAAGATAGTCCCATTTTCAACGGGTTTATGATTAATCGTATTTGTATAACATGAAGAGATCAGATGAGACATTTTTACTGTAAGCGTGGAGGAAAACGCAATTTAAAAAAAATGTATTGCGTCATTTGGTGATATTTATGAAAATTGCGCAGAAACCATTGAAGATAGCTTAATAAAGGCATGTAGAGTTTTTCAAGCCTTTATATGATCATTCAGAATTTACAGGAAGTATGGACCATTTACGAGCCAATCAATTTCCAACCTGTAAAACGGGCAAGAAATCGCAGTTTTATATAATTACCAATATGTGTATTAATTTAAAATATCGCCTTTTAAATATGTGTTGATTGTAGAGACTTACCACTCACGGCATATTTTTTGTGTAAAAGCAAACATGTCATGTTACATAAGCTATTTATGTTAAGCCTTATATCGAATAATAAAAATGCATTTATTATGGGCTTGTGCAAATTTTATTATCTAATATACGGTTCAAATGTATTGAGCTTTTACACAATTCAATGTATAGGGCCCTCACTTTAACCACGAATATCTCAAGAACGGAAAATCTGATGAAATTGAAAAAATTGTATTTTGGGCTAAAATACCTGAATAGCGTATTTTGGGATCTGAAATTGCATCGAGAAAGTAGACATTCTTGATGGATTTCAGAAAAAAATAGTTTTCATTGTGGGTCTATTGTAAACCGACGACTGAAATTTGAATAACTACGTTGAATAGTTTTGAAGATCTGTTAAGTTATATTGATAGAATACGTCGCTTTTCAAGGAGATTATGACCATACCAGTTTTTAATTAATTATATCTCGGAAAGTATGCATTCTATGTGAATAATATTTTAGGCATTGATAAAACAGAACGTTTTTCGTACGGTGAAATTTTTTCACAGTTTTTCTATTGTATTGTCACTTTTATTTTGCGTATTTGAGAGTCTTGCCCTCCGACTATTAATATAATTGTTGCTGTAAAATATGCCGTTAACACTTTCCTTTTTCGAAAGTCCCGCGTAAATCCACGGATCGTCAACAGGTGTGAAGTGAGTGTTACTCAATTGTTGTACTGTACATGTGCAATTTTCACCAACCTTGATCTCGTAACTGATTTGGTAATATTTGGGAATTCGCAGCCTTGGCGCAGGCATTCCAGTTCGAAAGGGCAGATATTTAATTGTCATATAAAGATGATTATATGGAAACAATACTAATAATAAATAAAACAATGTGGCACGCCTCTATCTCGGCGTCCGCAGTTTTCAAATTTAATGTTTCATTTATATGCATAATAAATTGCCTTTTCTAAGAGAAATTTGATTGCTTATGTGTAGGTGTGTAATGTAATGAATTTTAAAAAGAATAATCAATGCTTCATCATCGGTGACCTGAAAAGAAGCGGGTCTATCAATTTTATTGGAGCACAGCGACATACAATATGCATATGCTTGAGATTGAAAGGAAACTGTTTAGTTCTAATTGATTTCTATAAAAGTACTGTTTCGGTGACTGCATAGTTTTTCGTTTCTAGAAGAAGGTTATTGAAGTCGTCAAAATCCTAGTTATCGTGCAAAAATTTTAATATGCAGGGTGTTCCAAAATTCCCCTATTTGCAGATTCTACATGCAAAAATAGTAAGAAAACTTCCTAAAAACGTGTAAGGAACAGTGGCGTATCCGGGGGGGGGGGGGGGCAGGGGGCGCCCCCCACCTCGAACAATCCGAGAATTCTAGAAATCCCGACTCGCAATTGCAAATTGGTATATATAAACAAATTCTAGGACAGTATATTCGTTGGGAAACATGCCAATTAATTGATTTTCTAAAATGTATTTTAAAAAATCAAGTGGATTACAAGGTTATTCAAATTTCAAATTTTTAAGTAGCTCTGAGAAAAATACCAATTCATCGATTAAATTAATATTTACGTCATCTTTATTCTTATTCACACTTACGTTTCTCAAAAATTCTTCAATTTTTGTCCTAAGATTCCTAAGAAAATCAGAGCTCAGTCTGCTCAGTTTTGAAAATTAAAATGAATGCAAATAAGTCGCTTTTCTTTTTTGTATACGCATTAGAACCTCGTTGACTAAAAATGTTTTTGTTCTAAGTCTAAGTACGTCTCTCCCAGTTAAAGGCATTTCATCTTTTCCACGGGATACTTATTTTGTCGAAGTCGATTTGTTGACTCGTTCGTGGAATTGGCTTTTAAGTTAGGTAGGTACCAGACATAATACTGGCAATACCAGTGTTTTATTTTATTTTACTTCCACATCCAGTGGAAGTATAGTAACAAAAAATTTTTATTGTTCAAATAGACTAAGGCCCGGTACTTTCATCTCCTGTTAAGTCTATTCTATAGATAGATCCCATGAAAAAAAATTGTGATTTAGTGTGTGTACAAGAACCTCAAAATATTTTTTTACTTCATCCACCCCCACTACCGATGTGGGGTATCGTTTTATGGGTGTTTGGGGGGTAGAGGATTTCAAATATTATGTTATTAAAGTTCCATAAACAACTTCTTCCACATGCAAATTTTTTTCGTTGTGAGTGACTGGATAGAAAATCTGGATGTGAAAGTAGTGATTCCTTGGGCAGCGGTTTTTATATTATATATTAGATTTTTATATTATGTTTTGCATTATTTTGTTAATCTGTTAAATATATTTTGTAAATATAAAACATTTGCTATTGTCCCTACAGTAAATGATGGTAAAATATCTCAATGATCACATGATTCTCTCCCAAAAATTCAATACAGTATAGTCGCGCCTCACTATCTTTATCTTTGTTTCTATTTTTTTCTGTTTATTGGACAAGACCGAATTACTTTACAAAATAAAATATTTTTAGGTGCGCCTCCACAGCCCGCGTACATATCTGCTTAATTAGAAGCCCTGTTAACGTGCCCCCCCCCCTGGCATAATCCTGGATCCGCCACTGGTACGGAAGGGAGCTATGGCCCTTTGAATGGCGTCTAAATGTAGGTTTTTACTGACTATCTCTGAAATACTTTGGGACAACTTTATGAGACTATAAATTTAGCAACACTGAACCCAGTGACTATGAATTTTCGATGGGATATTTGCACATCAGATTTCCTCTTTGATAAAAATCATACATGCGAACAGTTATGCTCAAAACTGACGTTATACACGGATCATTTCTTTAAAAAAATAACCAATCACTCAACTTGATGCATTCTTAATCGCCAAGTTGGAAAAATGACGGTTAAAATAGGTTTATCTCGATTATCTCCTTTCCTGTTAGTTCTACCTCAAAATTAGTTATTGCCAATATTGTAAGTAATAAAAAAAATCTACAACTTTTATAAATATATTTTTCTATTGTTAATACTTTACGATTTACCCAAAATTGTGAAAATTTGTATTTTCCTGCAGTTTTCTGTAATTATTTCTGTCCCCGTTGTTCCTATGTTGTAATTAGTTGTTATCAATATTGTAGATTGCATTCCCAACATTTTTGGTTAACCCATTTTCTTCCACAGTCAGATATTTAAAAAATACAGCAGCTTGAAGCATTATAATTTTCTCTAATTTTCGGAAACATGGCTACCACTATTGTTCCGACGTCATTAATACTCATTAATTTTGCAATCAAAAAAATTAACTCAAAGTAGTGTTTTTTGTGTGAAGCAATTAAATTTATCCGAGATTTTCCAGTTCTCACTGATCTGCCAAGTACCCTGAGCCAATGAGAAAATATTAACAATTTTAAAACAGTTGATTGTAAAGGAAAAGTTATTTTGGGCGCTATTTTGTTAATATAGCGTCAAAAACTCACCTGACATTTTTCAGAAAAGTACTGGATGTTAATTCGGGCAATAAATTGTACCCCAGACAGTGCATTAATTTAGATCTAACTGTTGGGAAACGTACCAATCCTCGTAATGGTGGATTTCTGATAATATATTGACATGATCAGACTTGGATCTTCAATATATAGAGAGAATGGTTGTTTTCTTGTTTTTCATATTGAATGTTAGATATAGTAAATGTATAAAGAAATTGACAAGTCAGTTCGTAAGGGGACTCCTTGTTGATATTCTAGCTTGATCAGATTTATATCAATAATATATGAAAGCAACGAATGATTTCTTTGAAAGTTATCTGCTCAGTACCCAAAATATTATTTTATAACAGTTTTTGTACCAATCAACTCATCACACTCCCCTTCCTTCGCCTTGCTCGCCTCCCATGCTGTGAAGCAGTTTTAGTTCTGGTCCTGTAGGTTCGTTTTAATTCACAGTTTAAACCGTTATGTTCTGTAACTGTTTCCTTAAAATTATTAATACAGATGCGATACATTTAATTACTGTGCCAAATAACAATTTAGATAAGATTTTTTTTTTATTTTTCATGCTTGAATGCTTCTTGCCAGTCACCCAGTTTCATAAAATTCCAATAAGATTGAATAACATTATTTATAAAGTTAATTTTATAGACGACCAACTTGGGATTCAAATATATTTTGAAAAACTGTTGCTACGTGTAGCAGAAGGGTTAATAGAAAAATAGTTATGCTCCAATGAGCAATTATTGTGCAATGTCAGATTTGTTTCTTTCAATTGGTAAACTCAGCAATTTCAATTATGATAGAATATCTCCAAAGCAAATATTTTACGTTCAAAATTGTATATCCCTCCTTGGATTGCTTTGAACAGCACAACTGAAGGTCACTAGGCTGGATGGAAGGTCAATTTTGAAATTTTTCACTAAAATTTAACGTTGTTCCTCGTATGTGACTGAACTGTTAATCTTTTTTAACGGAAGGCCGTTGACTTACTTGCCGAGGACCAAGGCTGGGTTTCCAAAAGCGCTGGAAATTTCACTGTATCTGTAGAATTTTAAATGAGCTTCGTAATAAAACAAAAAATACGTTCACGTCTTCATACACAATAGAAAAGTATTATCCGCTTTTTTTTGGTTGAAACTTGTCGAACGTTATATATGATGTTCTTCCTGAATCTATAAATAGGTAGACATCTGAAATTTATTGTCCTTGTCAGTTTCAGTTAAATATGTTGACAGTTGAATCTTTTTTTGAGAACAATTTTTTTTTCTGTGGAAACTTGTTATTCAATTATAAACAACAATCGTACAATGTCCATAACAAGCAGTTTCCAATTGTTTTATCGTGTGCAAGAATGTGACGTTGCATTGTTCATGTTTGTAGGAAAATTAGTAAATGTAGGTAGTATTGCAAGATATTGATATAATTTTGTAGTCATAAATCTTCGACCAAATAGCGATTGATGGATTTAAGCGTCTCAATATACATTTGAGTTTTTTTTTGTAAGACCTGCCTTTAAATATAATTTTTTTGAAAATGTACTTCTGGTAACACGGTTAGTATAATTACGGAAACCGTTTGCCGTTCAAATCAATTTGAATGTTTACTTTCATAAGGCTGTCACAGTTTAAAAGCAAATGTTTAAGTCTTTGAATTAATTAGTATTGATTAATCATGGCTATTACTTTACTTAATTTTAATTGGGTTTATATATGTGTCTAATAAATATCAAAGTAATGTAGCTGACCATATTTGGCAGTTTCATTAGTTAGTTTGGTCTAATGAATGTGCTATAAATGACACTTTTAATATATGCACATGCGTTAACTGTCATTGGCTAAAATGGGTAGTCTATACTGAGACCTACCCGGTTATTCGGTAGTAACCTTGACGTGCATATCGAGTCTATCCCGTAGTTTGTTTCTAATCACATTTCTGTGTCAAATGAGCATTAAAGCCTACATATGTTATTTTATTAGGTACCCAAGTATCAATTAAATTTTTTTTAATTACCTGCCTGATAGCTTGTTAAGGGCATTTTGCTTAAAATTATTTTTCTGTTGTAACTATCAAAAAACTAATAAAATGCGATTTACCAATTTTAATTGAAAAAGTTATTTGTTCTAGTTAAATTTGAGCCACTAAAGATGGTGAAACTATAATATGTAGATATTTTGCACTTCGTATTTCGGCAAAGATAAAAATAAGTACCTTCAACAGGTGTAGGCGGCCATGGAATACTCACTCGTAATTGTGCTGTGAAAACAAGCAGCCACTGTCTTTTTTACTGACAGGAACAGGCAGCTCAACCACAGTCTCAATTCTCTAAAACGCAAAAGAAAAAAAAACGAAAAAAAAAAATTGGAAAAAAATTGAACCTCCTTCAAAAAAGATCGCTAATAATTTCAACTAAGTCGAGAGTTATCAACACTTTTTAAGAATCGAGCTAAAATATTCTCCACGGTCTAAAACCTTAATTTTGTTAAACAATTCTTTTTTGACGGTTACTTTTCTGATTATAAATAGATGAAAACAAATTTAAATCCAGAGAGAATGTAACAAACAAAACTATGCTATTTTAAGTTAAGATCAAGGATAAATGAGAATCATACCAAAATACAATGGATGCTAAATATAGATTTTGATGCTCGGTGAACAAGAAACAGATAAACTAAAATGGCAAATCATTATTACCTCGTTACGTAACCGAACCATTTTTTATAAATACTAGCTGCAGTTATGAAAGTTAATACTTTTTCATTTTGTTGCACTTATATTGCTCATTATCGTTACGATTAATCGCGATAGGCCAATATCTATACTATTAAATTCATGTTTTAAATATTTTTTTGCAATACAAGGTGTCCCAGTTCAAGTCCTTAGAACCATTTGATATTGGAATGGTGTTATATATTATTTAATTTGCAAACTTGATTCCATCAAATTTAGTATGTATTTTAGCTATTCCTGTGAAACTATTAAAAAAAAATTGATGACCGTAACATTGATCCATTAATTCTTCTAAATAAGACTCCTAAGCCTCCATTTTCTTTTTTCATGCAACCGATTTTGGAATCAGATGTAAGAGAGGCAATGCATTAGTTCAGAAATACATCCAGTTTAAATTATCACTGTCTGAACAGCTATTTGATAATAGTTTCCCTCGAATCCATAATTAAACCATTAACGATACTGTTTAATAAATGTGTTGATGAAAGCAAATGGCCCGATCTTAAAATAACCAGACTGGAAGTGTCCTGATAATTTTCGTCCTATAGCAATCGTTCCAATAATTAGTAGAATATTTAATATTTATTATTAGACATAGATTAGTCAAATACTGTGAGGATAAGCATATTTTTCAGATGCCCAGTTTGGGTTCCGAAAAAATAAATCTACCGCTAAAGCTTTACTAACAATAGCACAAGCTCAATGGCTACTTCACCAGAGCTTTTGACTGCGTCAGTGCAGAAATACTGCTGCATAAATTAGATGGCATAAGGCAAAATATCCTTTAATTACCTTATTTTTATTTATCCAATAGGCAGCAATACATAAGTTAACGGTAATGAGTCGGGATTACTACTTATTAAAAATGGTGTTTCGCAGGGATCTGTTCTTGGACCTATTTTATTCCTCATCTACATTAATGATCTGTCTTTCTATCTTGGTCAGGGTTCATGTATACTGTGTACAGAGGACTCCACTCTAATTACCGAAGATGATATTAACTTAAATAGAGATCTAATAGAATTTCTGCAAAAAACTAAACGAATCAAATATCCAAAATATACTTTTCAGCTTAGATAAATGGGCGCAAAAGCCTAAATCTAAATTGCTTGAGATTATACTGGACATTTTAAATTGGTCACCTCAAGTGGACCGTTCAAAAATTGCATCTCAAATATTCTACATACATCAGTTAAAACGATCTTTACCTTCTGATGCTTTACTTATTGTGTATTTTGCCGTAATACAGTCACCTACGGTATTACCTTGAGGGGTAACTCCAGTACAGTTTGAAAGTTATTTGTTTTGCAAAGAGAAGCTGTTCGTGCTATTGAAGGTGAGGCTTATGGTATTCTGTGCCAGGTACTTTTTAAAAAATATAATATTATGCCCTTGCCTTGTATGTACATTTGAAAACTTATTGAAAATTCACCGGCAGTTAGATAAGCTTCCAAAACATTCTGATATGCACTCTTATAATACTAGGCACTCAGTCAATCGTCAATCTAGTCCAACAGTATTCTAGGATTTGCATTACTCGGAACAATAAATTGAATGTTGTATTATATAACAATTTTTTAAATTATTTTAAGGACATTAACATCGCACATATGAATTTTAATGCATTTTATAATATAGCTAAAAAATTCCTAATAGAGGAATGTTTTTACAGTGTGATTACGTGATTTTTACTAATTCTAATTTAACGTGCTCACTAACTTAAGTAACCTTTTATTATATTTTTACGTTTTATCCCACAGGGATGTCAGTAGATAACTAAAGAAAATATCGCTTATTCTCAAAAAAATCGTTTTTTTTTTCTCAGAATAAATAAAATGCTCTAAATTAAACTTATAATTTTAGAAAACTCCTTTGAGATATTACCGCTTAAAATAGGACAAAGCCTGTGGGTGATTTATAAGCTCAGAAATGAGTTGTACACTTCCTATAATCTGAAACAGTGGAAGTCAGTGTGCCAATAAATCTAGGAAAATAAAGAAAACATGTGAAGTCACTTCAATGTTGTAGTCACAACCCATCGCATTAAGTACTTATTTCTATTTATAAAATCACCTGCCAGCTACACAGTAAATCTTATTCGAGGATGATCTTAAGCTCTTTGGAAATATAAGTAGCACAGATGATTGTAAAAAGTTCAAGTACGACTAGAAGTAATAGAAAACTTGTCTGATGATCAATCTCCATTTATATGCCACAAAGTTCAAAGTAGTTGCACTCGAATCTTATATGACTATATTTAAATTGTTTTGTGCTGAGCCGTTGAATTTATAAAAGATTTAGGGGTATTAATTTGATTCAATATTTAGATCCCACCTTTCGTCGTAAAAATTACTAGGGTCGATGTTTTTATAGAGATTCGTGTATAACTCCGAGCATAATTAATTGATTTGTGACAGTTTCGCAAGTGTAGTACTGCATATGTTCCAGTCTATCATTTTATTTAGAAACATTTATATATAGTTAAATACCGTTATTTTATTTAACTATCACTTAAAAGTTAGGGTATTAGGAATAAAGGCAGTCAGAATCCTCATTTTGAAGTTGTACATGCTTGAGCTACTTGGTGAGGAATTCAAATTCCTTCTCAGTTGAAACCAAGAGACCAATAGTACGGACGAATCAAACGTATATTGGCGAGTACTTCCATAACCGAATTTTGTCATCGAAAACCAAACTTTACTTCAATTCTCCCAGTGCTAATATGCAGATTAGAAATGTCGCCAATAAATGAAATTGATGAACAGCTGCTGCTTACATTTGAAATTAAATACCTCAGAAGAACGTTTGGTGCAATGTGTGATAATGAGCTCTGGCATCGCAGATCTAAGTATGAAATCTACACGATATAAGATGAGATAACTAAGATAAGAGTCAATGAGAACTATCCAATAGAGTCCTCATTTGGCAGTAGTTGGTAAGGAATCGTAAAGAATTGTTAAACGGACTAAGGAAAGTTGATGCCCAGATCCAGCTGTAGCATTATGGATGATATGACATAAAAGTGCCATGAAACTTTTGCAAATGGATGGACAGGTAGAAGAAGGACAACATAGAGGCGCTGTCCGTCTCCAGAATTAGCCTCCTTGATATTTCTGTAGTATGCTAATGCACTATCGAGACACTATTAGTAATGTTTTAAATGAATTTGGAAGGATTTAAAACTATTTTTCTCGAAACTTTGATTACTTCCAAGAAAAATTTTACACCATTACACCACTATCGAATTGAGGAAAAATAATTCGGGGGTTAAAATAAAGGCGTATCATGGGGGTCTGTTCTTGGTCCAGGTCTCTTTTTGCTGTATATAAATGACTTGACAACTATAAATATATCTATATACAGTTTTTCCACGGATGGACTTAACTAATAAAAAATTTTATTTTCGGTTTTTCGAAAAAAGTCACTCTTCATAATTTCTTTAGCTTATTATATAAATACAATTCACATTAAGAAACTTCGATTTTGTTGTAGGGGTGCGCAAAAAATATAAAAATGTAGATTTTTAAAATTAAAAATTTTTGAATCAAACTTTTTGAAACATTAAAATTAAAGAACTTAAAAGGGGTAATTGAAAAACTAAATAAATTTTTTTCATGGGAGTTCGAATCGAATAAAGTTCGAATTATTCGAAAATAAATAAATGGTGGCTTCTGCCATTTTGATGATGCGCGACAGCAGGCATTTTCCCCCTCAGGAGACCTTATCAAATATGTTTTACCTGTTGTCGTCATTCATTTTATAAACTTTCTTTTTTCTATTTATTGAGATATTTGCAAGAAAATAAAATTTTTTCGAAACTAATTTTATAGTTTAAAGTGTGATTTTTTCTAAAGCAAGAGAGTAAAAATCCAAACAAATAATGGTTAATTGTTTTTCATGCTTTATTCGATTAACGGGCCCGTGTGATATACGCGATGCAGTATTTGAATTGCACAATTGCATAAATATTTTTTGTTTAATTAAGACCAACAGACCAATTAGATCATAACCAAACATTACGTTTCTAGACACTTATATAAGAAAAAAATATTAGGTATATGTTTACATTCGGTATTATTTCCTTATATTTATTTACGCCAAAGTGTGCGCCGGTAGGTATTACTCAACTTTACATAACGTTACCAACCTTTGTGTTAAATTTATTGTTTTATTATAAAATTCATTATGAACATTGTTTCTTTTATTTGTAATTAATTTTTTTAAGTATGTTTCTGTGTCAATGTTAAGCCGGTATATATTAAACATCATTAATATTATATGCTAGTTTTTAATCAGTTGTTATTATCTATAAAATCAAGACAAACACTCGTTATATATCTGGTAACGTAACAACAATAAACGTGTGGATAATTCGCAGTTTTGTATTCTCGCTGTCACTTTCAGTGCCTATTATAATTAAAATGTCGAATACATACGCGTAACTGTACTTCTATTTATACATATAATTTTCTTTTGTATGCCGCACTTCTATTTTTAATGCATTTGTACTTACATAATTTACGGGCCATTATTTTTTATAAAAGAATAACCGTACATATTATGCAAACTAGTAATTATAAATCCATTACGCTTTTCTATGAAAAGGTCTGCGAGCACCTACTCTTCTATGAAAACTTTAAATACCTTACAGTTTTCTGTCAAATTAATGCATGGGATGCCACTGATAACATAGGCTCACAAAAAAATTGGTCTGCGCCGGGGTACTGACCATACCTATCCCTTGTATTTTAAGCCGCTGAACACTAATCTGACTATAGTTTTTCCCCACCAAAAAACCGAGTCGTAATATTGCTTACCCAGCTCATTTAAATCAGACTCCAAAAGTGATTCAACTTTAAAATTTCACTCTAATAACATTGTGGCACTTCAGTACCACAATCCTGGGAATTCGATGAAAATAGTGGGGAATTTTGATTGGGGAGTTAATGAAATTGTGAACTCGGATCTTTGTGCTTGAGTGTCATACATAATTTCATTAACTCCCCAATCACCAACCACTATTTTCATCAGATTCCCAGGGTTATGGAATGAGATTAAGGAATTATGGGGTTTTACTCTTTCTTTGAGTTATGAGGTCAATACTGAAGTACCACACGTTACTGCCTTACATTTTGAGACGTTCATTTGTAATTTCTTAGACGTACACCAGAATTCGATTTTGTGTATTTGCTGTTGTAATGTTTGTCCACATCCAGTGGAAGTATAGTAACGACAAAAAAAAATTAAAAATTTTTATTGTTCAGATAGGCTTAGAGTGTCATGAAATGTCGAGATTTTAAGTTTGAGCGGAAAAAAATTTCTGTCTGTCTGTAACTTTTTTGTGTGCACGTTTACTTTGGAACCGTTTAAGATATTGACTTGAAATTTGGTACATATATGTACTTTAACGAGATCTGGAACTAGATTATATTTTCATCTTGTTCCGTCGAAGGGTTGGGGGTAAATTGAGGTAAATTTGGGGTAAATTCGTAAATCAATCAGGTAAGAGTCCATAAAATTGGTATTTAGTATATACAAGAGAAGCTAAGGTCTCAAAAAAAATTTTGGGATTAGCCACCTTCATTACCACCCCCGCCCCATAATTAATGGGGATGAAAAAAAATGTAATTTAGTGTGTATATAAAAATCAGAAACCTCACAATATTTTTTGCTTCATCCACCCCCACTACCAGCCCCCTATCACAACCCCCACCCCACTACCGATGTGGGGTATCGTTTTATGGGTTTTTGGGGTAGAGGATTTCAAATATTATATTATTAAAGTTCCATAAACAATTATTTCCCCATACAAAATTTTTTCGTTGTGAGTGACTTGGATAGAAAATCTAGATGTGAAAGTTGTGATTCCTTGGGCAGCGATTCTCTATGTTATTTTAATTTCACAAAATATTTTGAGATCAACAGCAGATCAAAGTTTCTCGCAATTTAATACATAACAAAAATCATTTATAAATATAATAAACAAAAATGACCCCATGTTTGAACCTTGAGCCACGCCTAATGTTTCAAGGTAAGTATTTGACTTAAAGCCATTATATTGAACGTATTTGTAACCGATTTTCTAAATATGACATAAATAATTTTAATAGAAAACCACTAAAACCAATATTATTTCATTTTTCGATTAATAATTTGTGATCTATACGGTGAAAGGCTTTGGAAAAATCGCATTTACGTCAACCTGACCTCTGTAATCTAATGATTCAGAGACAAATTAAGTTAAACAGGCTAAGTTTGTTACTGTAGAACGTTTCTCCAATAAAATCATCTTGGTAAGTAGAAATTGAATTCTTTACACCAGCATAAATTATAATGTACATGTACAGTGTAGTCTTAAATATTTTGACATAATTAGGTAGAATCGAGATCCCTCTATAGTTTATGTCTGTCCCATTTCCGCTTTTGTAAATAGGACGAAGTACTTTTGCTAACTTCCAATACTCGAGAAAAGTAAAGATTCGTAATGCAATATTGAATAAAGTTCGTAATGGGGTGATCGACACATGTCTTTGGTTAAAAACTGGGAACTACATCATGTTCTGATATTATTTTGTTTTTTAACTTTTTATTACCTCGTTGAATAATCTGATTCTGATAATAATATAACTGATCGTAATAAGGAAAATAACAAATAATTTTTCGTTTTCCAACAAATTGTTTAAATTTTATACGAAACGATGGACAGATGTAATACAAAACTTCCCATTTCACTTATTGTCACACTTAAAATAAATTGCTGCAACAAAATAATTCCATTCGAAGTTTACTTTGACTTCACTAGCACGGACTGTTGTAGTAACTCAACAGCTGCAGACACAGCTAACAATTCAGAAGCCTATTCATGTTACAATTGTATTAAATTGTTAAATGATTTAGTTACATTTGCCATGTAATTGATTTTTTTTCTGACTGACAACTTAATTATTAACATTATATTAGAAACATAAAATATGAAAGAAAAATTTAAATATGGCTTAAGTATTAATTACTTAAAGTTGTGAATAATATATCAGCATTACTGGCCGTGTAATAATATGCCGTGCATTTAATTGAATGCCGTTATTATTCAACTGAATAAATATTGTTATTAATTACACATTTATGAGTCATAATTATTAAAATACGAGTTCGATAGTTGTTATCAGCGATGTGTGATTACTGTCTTCGTATTTTCTATTAATCACTGATCTCGTGCAATGCAAAAAATGAAGTCAAGGCCGATCTTCGCTGTGTATCTTCATTAGTCGAATCAAGTTTCCCCGAAGACTTTCCGATTCGCTGCGTGCATATTGAAATGAGCGCTACGCAATCGTATTTATACAATATGCGGCCATCACCTGCTATTGCAACAAACCACGTTATTTGTCTTGACAGTGTAATTGTGCTTTGATGAGGAGCTGTATTAAAATTGACAAATATTTTACGTTTCACGTTGCCATAAGTACGCTAAACCGATTTGTATGAATGAATATATTGAAATGCGAAGTCTGACTCATTAAAAATACTTATGGTAATAACAACAGTTGGGATATGCCAGGTGATCATTTCGAATTTAGATGTATTGAAATCCCCGGCAGATAGATGCAAATTAGTTGTGCAATGATAAATACCGGGACCGATTATGTTTGGAATAAATAACAATTTATTAAGTGACAATAGGTCAATCTTTTCGTCTACACTTGATGTAGAGCCATAAATGTAATGCAGATTTGGTGTACGTTGGTTCTAAGCTAGTTGTGCGAGTACTAAACAAAACGAAAAGAATGAATTTGTTTAATTAATGATCTTATAAAGTTGTGTTATATTTTCTAATCTTCCCCAGGTCCCTGTTATGTCACACATTTTCGTTGGCATATCTAAACATTCAAGGCAGTTTTCACATATAGTACAGTAACTAGAGGTTTTGACTTCGGAATAGTTTCATATGATTTATATTCCGTACATTTTGTGGCAACTTAATATTAAATGCATCAAAGAGAAGCTTCGTATTATGCACGAACTTGTTAAAAAACAAAAAGAGAAAAAACGTTGGAGCTGAAAGAGAATCAAATTTTAAGAAGAGAAGGTTCTATGCAACTTTTCATATAAATTCGTAGTCTTTAAGTTGTAACGAATTCAAAATTTGAATTTTAACTTGAAAGAAGATATATTTCAAAACGACTTTCATCAAATAACTCGAAAAGTATTACATTGAGAAAAAACATGCTAGAGATAAATAAGAAAACTACTAAATTGAGAATAAATTTCGTTTTTTTTTTCAATTTCTGTAGAATTAATGGTTTCGGAAATCTGTATAAAGATGGCGCCCGAACATGTATAAGACCAGGATTTAGTTTAAATATTAAATATCTCTGAAACTATTGCGTCAAAAATGCCAACAACCAAAGTGAAAGACTATTAATTAGGCTATCAAATAATTTATTGACTATTTCTATAGTATAGAAAACAAGGAAGTTATGACAGAAACGAAACAATGTGCTTCTTTACATTTTTTTTAACAAAAGTGTCGCCATTTTGTTAATGTAAGTAGTCAGTAATTAAAAAAATATAGTCTCATATACCGTTTTCTAAAAAATTTTAGCATCTAGGTCATACCTAGATGCTAAAATTTTTTCGTCCATTTGCAGTAGAAAAAATTGCACTTTTATCTATATTTTCGAAAAAAACGTAAATTTTTATTTTTATTAAATATCTTAATAATTGAAGACCTAAGTGGATAAAGGTGTTATGTCGCATTTTTTAAAAAAATTACTTTATGCAATTTTTGAACACCAATAGAGATTTAACACCCAATAAACGGTGAATTCTAAATTTGTAATATTTTATAGAAACTTTTTAATTATAAAGGCGCCATGTCATACACACAACCAGTAATTTTAGTGGATGTACACAGTTTTGGACAGAAAAATCTAGTTTCATAACAGCTTGATATTTTTCTTTAATATTAGTGTAAACAAAAGAACATAACCCAAAATGATCTTTTTTATGAGGTATTATTCATTTGAATCGAAGACAAAATAAATAAGTTCCAACTCAAAACCCTTTTGTTTAATTTACTCAAAACTTTAAAAGTGTGACATAATACCTTTATCCACTTAGGTCTTCAATTATTAGTTTTAGCGAAAAAATAAAGCTTATAAACTGAGAATCAGTTTGTTTTGTTTTTATATTTATGTGAGGTTAATAGTTCGGAGATATTTAAATTTACAGATGGCATCCGAACGTTTATAGGACTGAGTATTTAGTTTAAATGTCTTAGAAATTATGACACTTTCATAAAAAAATTCTAAGGGACAGAATTAAAGATAATTAATTGGTTTTTAAAATGATTTATTGTTTATTTCTGTATCATAAAAATAAAGAAGTTATGGCCTAAATAATGTGCGTTTTCACATTTTTTTAACAAAAAGTCACCATTCCGTTATTTTAATTGTCCGGTAATTATTTTTTTTTTTTTTCATAAAATGCCATAAAGTGAACATCATTTGACGGCATATAATAAGATGGTACTTATTTTTTTTTATTTCACAATTTTGTAGTAATTATAAACTAAAAAAAATCTGAGTAACATTGAAAACTTAACATATAAAATGGCAAATTAAAGGATGAATTGTAAACTTTTCGATGGCATTATTTTAAATTGAAGATTTCATATTTTATCAAAAACATTTCGAAACGCGTAAATCAGAAAATAGTGTTTTGTTTTCATATAGTTCGTGTGACTGTTGTAAATAATTTACAACCTTAGAAACTTTAGAAAAATGAAGATAATTGTATAAAATTTCAATATATTGATAAGCACTTTGTACCTAATTACTTCGCCATAAAAAACTGGTTTTGAATATAAACAAAAATGTTTGGGCGAACGTCTCTCGTTTACCTGCTCCGATCCTGCTATTTGTGGCACCGCGCGCGTTTCACGTGCTTGTTATTGTTTTACTTGTGTGCATTTAAGAAAGCGTCGGCTTAGTATCGGAGTTTCGATTTCGAGTTTCTCTAATTTTATTTGGATTATTAATTAAATAATTGTGTTTAAGAACTACGCTTGAATTCAGTACTTCTGAAAACTTTTTATTTCATTACATACCCAAAATACTAGTTAAAAAAACATGATTAGTTAAGTAACCTAGATTTTAATGAATTTTATTCTTTGAAAAGCGTACTAAGTAGCTAGACAGGTTCAACAGACTTATGCCTAGTACTTATATTAATATAAACACTGTTTAGTAGACTGTTTACGAAATTCAAGTGAACTAAATAACTAGTCCAACGGAAGACCCCCCATATGTCTTAATCATAGAATTTGTTGAGTAATACGCAATCTAATGTTTTGTAATGTGTATATTAATTGAGTACGTCAGGTTTTAAAGTACCCATATATCCTTGCCGATAACTACTAAATAATTAGAATTGTGTGTCACATTGACTTCATCTCCAACTTCATTAAAAGTCATGCAGTTTTAGCAGCAAACAATGTGGTTAGCGTTGCAAGGCAATTTTGAAAGTGAATCAGTTCAAAATCTGTATTTAGTCAAAGTGTGAGCATAGTGAAAAATGCCCAAGTGGAGATACGAAGTTAAAACTCGGCAGAAACTGTTTATTAATAGAGAGTTAACAAGCAGTATAGACAAAATCCAATTTGGCTCAGGGGCATTTTTCCGGCTGTGCTCTTTAGAGTTGAGCTGCAGTTTAAAAAACCGGACAGTTTCCTTGAACATAAGTAAACAGGCCTGTTTGCTCTTTGGTAATTTCAGGTCGCCTTTATTCTTTCAAATAATGCATTTCTACTAAAAATTGCTCAACGTAACCTACATGCATGCTAAATCGAAATAAAATTATTCATACTTCAAGGGTGCGTTAAAAAAAATAAGGTAAATTTGCATGTTCTCGTTACACAGCTATATTAGCATACTCCATATTTAACCGTACCTTATCTTGCATGTTGCTTCCTTGTTAATATTTAGATATATCGACATTGGTAGTAGCCTCTAATTTTGATATATGATAAAAGTAATAGTTGGCGTGAATTTATTTATTTTGTTTTTATAAGTTCTAACAGAAAATTTCCATATAGCCTTTCTCAAAGATAAGAATAAATTATAATATTAATAACTTTTATGAATGCAATATTTGAATATTATGACTCAAGGAATTTCAAAACTTTGATAATATTTTAGCAGTCGATTATTATTATTTTTAGCCTCAAATCGACTAGAAATGTGATAAATTTGAGATGCCGGATTCAGAAAGGGTTCGACTGAGTTCAAGCGGATCTTAAATTTTAGCTCAGGTTTTTTTTATCTCTTGAATTGAATTCCTATAAAAATACATTCTGTACTATTTTTATGTGATTGTTGAACACTCTATAGGACAGTGTTAGTAGGTTAACTTTTTAGATGTAATTGCTATATTAATAATTTTAATAATCACCTGCTGATGCCAGCTTGAATAGCGAAACGCTCGGCGGTATACTATGCATTATTTTTGCTTTTGCTGTTTGTTTAATCAAACAAGAAATAGTAGCATTTAAAGATTCTTCTTTGCATGTCTGGATTTTAACCAAAAGCTCAAATATTGTTTTGCTTATTAACAGAAGGTTTTTGACTTATTAATTTATTATAAGTAGTATTAATTATTATTTTGCTCTACAGAAAAACTTTCTTTTTCAATGTTTCCCACACGCACACAACCATATAGAAGTTAATAAATTATTTATAAATAGAATTAATTTAATTGTAAAATTAACATGATATAAAACGTTTTTGTTTTATTTAAAAACATTTTTTTTACTTAAATACAAAGATTTGGTGTATTTTATAAAACTAACACAGTATTGACAAAAACATAAGAATAACTCAATTATTTCATGATTTGCATCACATGATTTAATTGTGTATGTTTAGAATATCTAAGAATTATCTATTGTACACAAATTATTGTATTTAACGTAAAGCACTTCTATTTTTCTTTTGTTATGTAATGATTATATAAAAATTTCCAAATCCTTTGTTTTCTCCAATCATTAACACTTTCTATAATTTTTAATATGTACTTAAATTTATATTGAACTTGTATGTAGCAACTATTGATGGCCGAAGTAGCCCATTGGGTGACTGATTAGAATATTAAACAATTATATTATATTAATAATGTGTTACCTTTACCATTTTATCCCAAAGTGGACTGTATATTTAAAGAAATTTGAAGAGCAAAAAAATGTATGCGTTTACAGAGTGCGCCACTTAAAACACCCCAGATTTTTAACTTTTTTATTTTTGAAGCGATGACCATGTTGGGCACATCAAATTATAGATATTTTTAAAGCCTTTGAACATGCAGACAGAGTGATTAAAAAAAAATTTTCTGAAAAAATCGCTAAGGAAACTTAATGTCTTTGAATATTTTTTTACCTGTACATGAATTGTGTTAATGTTTTCTTTTAAAGGTTTTAATTAGCTTCAATTTATGTTATTAAAATAAAAAATTTTAATAAACAAAAATTTTGCAATTTCCTATTTTGCAATTTTAAAAATATTTATTTCTTTTGTTTCTTGTTACTGTTTTGTTACGTTGAATATTGTTTGTGATATGTCTTTTACAAATAAGGCATAGAATTATTATTTACCTTCTTTTCAAAATTATTTTAAAAAATATCAGTTTGTAATCGGAATGAGTGTTTTTAATTTTTTTCTCTAAAACCAAAAAGAATTTCGAATATGACGTAATACCATAAATTAAAACTAATTGAAATCTTTATAAGAAAACATTAACACAGTTCATGTACAGGGTGAGGTAAAAAAATATTCAAAGAAATTAAGTTTCTTTTCTTAACAATTTTTTCACAATTTTTTTAAAATCACTCTGTATGCATGTTTAAAGGCTTTAAAAATGTCTATAATTTGATGTGCCCAACATGGTCATCGCTTCAAAAATAAAAAAGTTACAAGTCTGGGGAGTTTTAAGAGGCGCACTCTGTATATCTCCGTCATATATCCTGTAAACTACTTCATTATTTTGTTGTTTGTGCGGAAATCATATATCAATATACATATAATATGTATATTTTTAGTATGTCTAATATTTTGTATAATTAATATTTATAATCAGCTTTTTATTATGTAACACGCGATTTTTATGCATATAAAAAATTTCTTAACGAAATTTAGCTTCCTGTCAGATTGATTCCGTGTAGTTTTTGTTTTTCTATGCCATTCTGTTTCGTCTTCTAGGTGAACATGATATTACTCTAGTTATGCACATGATTCCATTTCTACACGATTTTGAAACTTGAAATACGCAATGCCCAACAAAATTTTAATATAACTGGGGGTGTGAAATCGTTTTTCTAATGAATTCTATATTTCAAGCTGCTATTTGCGACATTCGAAAGCAGTTGAAACACTAAATTTTCGTATGGAACAATTTTTCGTAGTACTATAACGAAAATAGTTGAAATTATAATTTTAAACTAATTTCGATCGAAAGTAGGCGGTCAAATATATCGAAGGATTTATTTGCTGAAAACTTTTTTGAATGACGAAGCATTAAAAAAATATTTACGACCAAAAAAATAATGACATGACTATTGATACATACACATACTTTGACACCAATGAGGAGTAAATGTGTAGTAATGTAACAACATAGCAAAAATCCTTTCAGATTGTATTTTTAAAAAAGAGTCTGTAGTGTTCAAGATATGATTCAAAAACATCTGACATATTAGTATATCTGCTACCGTTATTATTATCAGTTTTGTGACTCGGATAATATGGAAGAACTTTAAGAAAATAGTGCTTTTTATATATTTTTCAATTTTACTTCTATCGTTAAAGAATTGAAGTTTATGTACATTTGTATATTTTACATAGAAATTTGCATGTATACTCTTGTCTACCGTATCTCAATTATACACAACTACAAAAAGTATTTATCTCTTTGCACATATTTAGCTAATATGTGTGTAAAGAATACAAAAAAAAATAACTGGGCGTATAGCAGTAAAACAGTGAACATTAAAAAGTGCACAAACGTTGTATTCACAATTCTGACAAAGGTTTCATTAAAATTAAGGATAGGATTTTGCAGAATGGGAGGGAAATATGTGTTTATTTTCTGTTTATTATAAATGTTTAAAAAATCATAAATGTTATAATCCTTAAAATAGTTTCAGGTACTTCCCATCGCTCTAAGGAATACAACCATTTACAGTTTTATCATACATTTTTTATATAGTTAAATGCTATTATAATACTGAAATTGATAACTATTTTCGTTCACAAATACTTACAATATTCAAGTACAACAGAAATTTACAATAAAAAATGTATATAGTTGTATTTGTTAGAACAATAGCAAGTATCTAAAACAGTTTTAAAGATTATATTTTGCCTCTCACTCTGCCAGAACATATCCTTAAAGCTTTCGCCAAATTATCTCGAGATAATAATAAAAATAGTTCTGTTTCTAAGACAAAATAATATCCTTCTTAGAGTTTATAGATTCATTTTGTAAAACCATATGATCGCGCTCATGATCAATGTCAATGAACAAAATAATTGTTTAAGGCTTTTAGTAATAAATTATAATAATATATAATGTACAAGGTTTATGTTTATAACTTCATCGTATTGCGATTTTGTTATTGTATCATATTCTCGTCATTAAGTTTTTTGTAACGACATTGGTAACGTAATGTTGTGTGGTTTCTTGACTTTTGCTACTGAATTAAAACGTCATTAATCGCTAATTAATGCAAGTAATTATTAAAATCTAACGGGAACCAAGAATGCATCGAATCGAGTTTTATCAAGCTTTTGAAAAACTTTTTTTAAAATATCTCAATGTGTTTTATATAGGTATGCAGATGCATAAAACATTTCAATAATCGACGATGTCAACAAACAATTTCAAGAGGATTTAAAATAAATCGATTTTTGCTAGCTACTTGGTTTGAATATTAGAAAATGTTTTACAGTAACATTCACTCGTAATAAAAAAAATGTTACATTTTCTGCACAATAATCCATTGTTTACAAAATATAAGAAATCTAGGAGTTTAAAATAAAATTTTATTGCCTTGTTTTAAAAAATTTTAAATTTTTCTAACGTTATAAAATCCTTTAGTAGAAGGTCACTATAAAATATAGTGTAGTTATCTGAAATCCTATTTGCCACAAATGTATTGACATAGTTGATCAGGTACAAAAAAGTTTATTAACTTCATTAGAAAAATTGTCTGAAACTGAAATTTTCTACTTTATCATGTACATCAAAAGTTGTTAGGTACACAACTCAATTCTAGAAGGTCTTAAAAGTTTGTTCATATTTGTATATAACCGTTTATTGTGTAAGGTGTAAACAAGCAATAGTAAGATAGAAACAATATAATAATAGAAAAGATAAAAACATACTTTTAAGACCTTATACAGCACAAACGGCATTAGAATCGGGTTGTGTCCGTAACAACTTTTGATCACCATGATTGAAGTAGCAAGTATGTACTTAGACAATTTTACAGAAATCCATTTTCTTAAGAAATGTGCGGGGTCCTTTAATAGACGTTTATTTAATACACACTTAAGTAAACTAAATATTCATACAATTAATTCTCTAGAGAATAGAAGGAAAATTTCGCCTGTAATACCCTTGTTAAAATTATGAACATTATTTTCTGTGAGTAAATCATCAGATTTTTGCTGAATTATTCTCTCAGAGATCGGAATTTGTTTAAAATAGATAACATCAACGCAAGTTATGTAATAAAAATGCCATAAACATTACATCTATACTTATAAACGAGAAAGTCCTCACAACTGTCTGATTCATCAGCGTTCTTCCCATTTCTAGCGTACGTAAAAAGTTAAGGTATGGAGGTTGTTGCTTACTATAAAAATACGTCGACAAAATTTAGAAAACAACATCTTCTACCAAGTTTGGGCAGAATTTAATATTAAAAAATTGATTTAAATAATTATTTTAAAAAATCATGCTTTATTTGAATTTTTTAATTTTTTTAAAAGAAAATTCAAAAATTTCCTTTTTTACATTTTTACCCAACTATTTTGCAAATTTTTCTACTTAGAGATGCACTTATTGCTTTCAGTTGTCAATTTCTATTTTGTTCATTATAAACGTAACAAATTATTTATCACAACACGAGGTATCTACTCTGTTCTAACTTTTAACTTACCATAATTTTTTGTAGTATGTGTTGAAAATTAAAAAGACTTAGTTTCCTTATATATCTGGTTCATTTTTCTTTGTTCCACGTTCGTTAATTATATTTTTATTATTTGAAATGTTTTAAAAAATATTCGAGTATGATATAATTTATGGTTTTAATTTAAAAAATCAGCTGATTTATATTGTGATTTAAAATAAAAAATTAGTTGCCCTATATTTTATTTCAATTTGTAATTTTTTTTTTGTTGCTGTTCGAATTTTTTATCCTACCCTAATATATTTTTGTTATCTTGGATTAGCATTAGTTATATGCTAATTTAGTAATTTTTTTAAATCTAATTTAAGATATTTTGGTAATGTAACCCGCTTTCTTTAGGCAGGGTTGGTCAAAATCTTTTATTAGAAAAATAAAAGAATCATTGTTTGAATAAAAATTAGTAAAATCATGATTTATTAATTTTTTGGATTTTTTTTTAAAGAAAATTCGAATATGTTCTTACATTTTTATAATGCTATTTTATTGATTTATCTACTTAGTAGTAGTTTTAAAGTCGTCTGTTTCTATTTTGTTCATTATAACCGTAGTAAATTAATTATCGCAGCAGGCCATATAGAGTCTATTTTAATATTCAGTTTACCATAATTTATATAAATATTACAATAAAAATGTAGTTGAAACTTAAACTCAAATTATTTTTTTTATAGTATACCGAGATTATTTTTATTCTTAAATTTTTGATACCCTGGAATTACAGTTATCATTTATAATATATTTTTTTTTATTTTCTAACTACTGAACCAAAATTATCAAACTTGAATATTATATTTGTTTTCGTTATTCAATATTTAAAATAAATTGTTATAAACAATGTAATGAAAAAAATTACTTTAATAATTTCCAATAGTTCTTCCATGCTCATTTGAAACTAATTTTAATAAGTACATTAATATTAAGTTGTGTACAGGTTTTGTTAGAACGTAATAATAATTAATATTTTGGTGCTGAAAAATTAAAATATTGTTCCTGGAAAGTCAGAGAATTAAAAATTTCAATGTTGGTAGAAATTTTGTAGAATGTTCATTTATTTCATTATAATTATTCGAAATATTTCTCTGGAAAATCGAGTTTGATAAAAATTGTTATTTTAATTTTTAAGAATCAACTAACTGAAATGAATTGATTTAAATCAGGCAAATCATGTTTTTAAGTTTGATTATAAAAATTAATTTCGATAATACGTTCTCTTCTTTTCGGTGTGTGAAAATAAATAAATTATTGACTTTCCACAACTACTTTCAAATTAATTCATATATCCGAGATGAATTAATTAAAATTGTAACTGCAATAAAATAATAATTTTTTCTTCTCATCCAAAAGAATTTCACTTCGTATACGTTACACCGTATTGCAAAACTTATTGTTGTAAAATACACTTAATTAAGAATGGTTTCTCACAGCTCCAATGAAGGTATATTTTTTTGAATATTTTGCATATGTTTTCGAATGTAATCTAGGTCATTGCTTGTTAATAGACAGCAACAGCGCAAATATATTCTTCTATTAACCGATTCTAATTATTTATTATTGATAGACGTTCAAAATTGAGGATAATTTATTGTTTTTCAATAGAAACTATGATTTATATGTATACCAACCTATTTAAGCTAGCAAATTGTCAATTGCTATTAACAGTTTATTTTCAACTTTTACTTTTTAGTTCTGCTTTCGGATATGTCGTAACAGTTTACAAACACGTTTAGTCGCACCTCGCTGTAAAAGTAATTTAAAATCACATAGTAAGGTACCATTTTTAATTTGTCTTTATAATGATCTCGAAAAAGTTAAGCTCTGCATAAAAGGTCATATATGTAATATTAGATATTAAGTAACAATATATTCCGTTATGTTAGTGTGTTATGCTTGTGTTTTGGACGCCATGTTCGTAAATGAATTTTAAATTTGGTTTGTAAAAATGATGGTAAATGGGTCAAGTCGGTGTTTACGAAATGAAGTAATTTGAAATTGAAGTGGGTAATTGTCGTAGTAATCGGTACGTTATTTTATATACACTGCAAAATACTCCTGACATAACGCGAATAGATTGTTTTACAATAGCAGCTTTCTCAGCGAAAGTCACATTTATGTTTACAAACGAATAGTCCGGGGAGTCACAAATTGCACTTTTCCCTTTGGGAGGGCCACTTACGTTATCAGGGACATAACTTTTGTTCTCCATTGTCCAAATAGTCGAACTGTCAAAAAACGTAAACAAACTTATACGATCCCGAAGATATCATCCACAACACACCACTCTCTTCACTCTCCACGGCCGGCGCGTTAACAGCTTACTAGCGGCAGCATCCCGAGGAGCTTTTCTTAAATAACACTAGTGCAGTTCGGCATCGGTCGCGGACTAGCGAGCGGCACACCGACGGGTTTCGCGTATCCTAGCTCGCGGATTTACCACCTTCTGCACGTAGTGCTCGGCGCTCCGGTTGGGTACGGGCTGGTTTACCGGATCTTGTGGGGCGATTAATTGTCATTTTATGAATAATCGATGAGGTTGGTATGTGGGATATAAGCGTAAAATTCAGGCACGCGTTCGGTGAGCGATATAAATAGTGCAGTCGGTTAATATATGGGTAGCAAATTAAAGAATACACGTTTTTAGAACAAATTTAAATCCTATCTACTTATGTACACAGTTAAACAGGGTTAGCAAAATAACATTTTTTTTTTAAATCCGGGCCAGTGGACCAAACTGAAAAAACCAATAAAGAAGAAAAAACCGCTGCCCAAGGAATCACTACTTCCACATCTAGATTTTCTATCCAAGTCACTCATAACGAAAAAATTTTGTATGTGGAAATAATGGTTTATGGAACTTTAATAATATAATATTTGAAATCCTCTACCCCAAAAACCCATAAAACGATACCCCACATCGATAACGGGGTGGGGGTTGTGATAGGGGGTGGTGGTAGTGGGGGTGGATAAAGTAAAAAAACATTTTGAGGTTTCTGGTTCTTGTACACACACTAAATCAAATTTTTTTTTCATCCCATTTAATAATGGGGTGGGGGTGGTAATGGGGGTGGCTAATGCCAAATTTTTTTTTGAGACCTTAACTTCTCTTGTATATACTAAATATCAATTTTATGGACTCTTACCTGCTTGATTTACCTATTTTCCCCAAATTTACCCCAATTTACCCCCCAACCCTTCGACGGAACAAGATGAAAATATAATCTAGTTCTAGATCCCGTTAAAGTACATATGTGTACCGAATTTCAAGTCAATATCTCAAACGGTTCCAGAGTAAACGTGCGCACAAAAAAAGTTACAGACAGACCGACAGACAGAAAATTTTTTTTCGCTCAAACTTAAAATCTCGACGTTTCGTGACATTCTAAGCCTATTTGAACAATAAAAATTTTTAAAAATTTTTTTGTTACTATACTTCCACTGGATGTGGAAGTAAAATTAGTGGCTAAATTTAAAACTAATGTATTGGGTGATTCGTAATAATGCGGTAATATTTCAAGGATCAATAGCGGATGAAAAAAAAACGCTGCATAAGGAATCACTACTTCCATATACAGATTTCCTATCTAAGTCGCTTACAACGAAAAAAACTATTACTATATTATATTGTATATAACTATATTTGCACTGCATTATGCAGAAATAATATTTATAGAACTTTAATCGAGACTTTAATAATATATTTGAAATCACCTTCCCCAAAAACCCATAAAACGATATGCCTCATGGGTGGTCGGGGGTCGTTGTGGCCAAAAAAATATTGAGGCCTTTGGTTCTTAAATCACAATTTTATTTTTACCCCCTATCATATTGGGGTGGGGTGGCTGATGTCAACAAATTTTTGAGACCTTGGCTTCTTGTACATACATAAATACCAATTTTATGAACTCTTATTTGCTTGCTTTACCCCCCAAATTTTCAACTGAATAAGATCAAGGTATATTCTAGTTCCAGATCTCGTTATAATACATAGGCGTACCAATTTTCAAGTCAATATCGTAAACGTTCCAGAGTAATCATGCGTACAAAAAAAGTTACGGACAGACCGATGCAACAGACAGAAATGTGTTTTACTCAAACTTAAAATCTCTACGTTTCTATTCTAAGTCTATTTGAACAAAAAAATTCAAATTTCTCAACTCGTCTGATTTTTTATTCTGGTGTTAATTCCAAGGATTTGCATTTTTTGTGTCATAAAAATTAAGTGTCATTATTTGTTATGTGGAATAAAAAAAATCAATTAACTCGACAACATCTCATTCTATCATATATCAACAAGAATACCTTTCTTGAGTTTCTTAAATCAAGGATTAATTATTATCCTTAAAAAGACTTACTGGATCCTGAAGTAAAATTAATCGATAAAAACCAAAGCTCAATAAAATCGCCTTAAAGATTAATTACCAAAAAACTGTCATCTTTTCTACAGCCACACACTCTGCCGCATTCTTTTTTGCATTTACATGAAATGGTTTTTCTATTCTATCATGTTTCTGGAAGGAGCCCATTAATGCCATATTTCGAGCCCCAGTCTTATGGATTTTTATGAATTCCGTACCATTTTTGGACTCGGTGGTCCGTCCTAAACGCATGATACCGAACAGCGTCTGTTGTAGGTGGCAAAAAAGCAAGATGAAATTTGCTTTTCTTATGCTGCCACCATACAAAGCCACGAGAAAGCCTGCTCCAGCGTCTGCGATGTCTTCAGGTTTGGCATTCTGATATTTGAAGATGCCGATAATATTATTGTACCTTGTTTGTTTCTGAGCAAGCGAAAAAAATTTTGGTTTTCCTTGGCTAAAGAGTGAAGATGTTCTGGCGCAGTCACTAAACACATGAAGAAACAGGATATTCTCAGCAGCTCTTTATGCTTCAACCAATTCTCGGAATACAGTCTTCCAGCAGTTTTGCCTCTCCCAGGTATACGAAGATAGATGTGATTATTATGGTGCTAATGCTGTTAGCAGAACAAGGAGGCCGACGTCTTCGCCAATGATGAAAACAGCATCAAATGTTGAGCACAAGGAAATCTCTGTATTAACGACCAATACGTCATCATCCTTTTCAGCCTGCTTAACCGTAAAAGCAGCATGTTCGAATTTAGTTTTCAGCAACGAAATAAGACTTGGTTTTCGTTGGCTAAGAATCGTTCATTAGAAACTTGAATCGTCTTTTGCCTATATAATCTCTTTGTGATGTGGAAAAACGTTAAAAATAACAAAATGTTATTTGTTTATATATAATTTACAAATAAAAATGGAGTTTGACAATTTTTTGAAAAGAACTTCGTTAAACTTCATTTTCCCACCGCTGTATCTCGTTACATGGACTTAAATAAAAGTAGGGATTGCAATTTACCGGAAGTTTTAATAACCGGTAAATCGGTAAATAAAAATGTAAATAACCGGTTAACCGGTATTTACCGGTAATTTTTAGAATGGATGATTAGGGTGGCGAAAATGGCAATTGTCTCTTTCCATACAAAATTATCTAAATTTAACAAAAAATATTTTTATATACGTATATTTGATATAATGAACAAACAAAAGGTTTTTTATCAACAGTAAAATCACAAGAGCTTTTTTTTTATCGGATAAATTTCTCTTTGTAACGAAATAATTTTGCCAATCAGTGATTTTATGAGAAAAACTGACATGAAAAAATTGTCAAATGATTTTGTCAAATGTCAGTTTTTCGAGCAAAATTACTGATTGGCAAAATATTGAGTTAAAAAGAAATTTATCCATAAAAGAAAAGCTCGAGTGATTTTTGGCAAGATAAATTAACGACAGAATATGTGAACGAACAACAATTAAAAATAATTATAATTTTCTCAAAACGACTCCTATCGTACAGTATAGTCTCCACAAGACTTAAAAATTATAGCCGACAGTACAGATTTTAAAATGACGTGCGACTACTAGATATACTCTGCTTTTGAGGAACAGGCATTTTTATCGTGATAAAAAACGATGCACCTTTTTTATCGCTGTGACAAAATGTGACTGTCAAATAATAGACTTTTTTATATAGGAGTTAATTTATCAACAGTAAAATCACAAGAGTTTTTTTTATCGGATAAATTTCTCTTTGTAACGAAATAATTTTGCCAATCAGTGATTTTATAAGAAAAACTGACATGAAAAAATCGCGAGACCGGAGGTCGGGCGATTTTGTCAAATGTCAGTTTTTCGAGCAAAATTACTGATTGGCAAAATTTTGAGTTAAAAAGAAATTTATCCATAAAAGAAAAACTCGAGTGTTTTTTGGCAAGATAAATTAACAACATATGAACGTGAACGAACAACAACAATAATTTATTAAAAATAATTATAATTTTCTTGGTGTTTGGAGTTTACTTTTTGTAATATTATTTATTTATTGTTAAAAGTGCTCGGTGTTGGGACAGTCACTCTGTATTTAGTGATTACTAGTCAGTGACATAAACAGAAACGTTGAATACGCGACATATCGTAAGTTCAGAATTTACCGAAATAACCGGTAAAAAATTAAAATAACCGGTAATTGTCATCATGTGTTTTTTGTCCTAATAACCGGTTAACCGGTAATGCAATCCTTAAATAAAAGTGTATATACAAAAAATGTAGGATCGAGCGTTGCGAAATTGTTGCGAAAAAGTATTTTTTTGCACCTTTTATTCATGATGGACCTTCCCTCCTCAATGTCGAAAACTTGTATTTATTTTTCATCAGGCAAAGACCATTTTTTGCCTCTACTAAGACTGGATTATAAGGGAGTACAGTTAAAATCATCCCTTGTTAATAGCTCGCACAAATATGCGTAATTTTCAGTCTTTTATTGAATTGTGTATTTTTTTTTTATGTATTTTGATAGAGTTTGGGAAATAAACACTAAAACATCTCAATTAACGCATACTGCTCCATTTATTTGAATCACATTTAAGGCATTTGATATACATCTACGTCTAACTGAAACTTATGTAGTATAGATGTATACTGTAGATCATTTCTAGACGATATATATTATAGACGTTTTCTATCAAATGGAACATTTGTTATTTAAATATCTAATGTACCTAACACTAATAGTTAAAAAAAATCGAAAACACTATTAGAAATAAACAATTCATGACCCTAATAAATAGTAATAATAGTTATTAGGCTTTCGTGGTGATTTATTACCCTATCTTTATACTGTAAACATTGTGAAGGTGTCCTATATTTTCTTTATAGGAGGGTATATGGCCCGACAGCCAACAGGTAAAAAAATCTCAAAACGTGTTTAAATGTGTTAACTGATAACCATAAAGAATTTGCAATTCAAAACGGTTCGATCGTTTATCTTGATACAATTGATAAGAGAATATTAAAATATACTCGGAATATATACTGACTAAAATATACTGGCATTTTGATATCGGATAGATGTAATATTAATAATAATAATAAAAATTCAAAGAGAATATTTAGGAACTGAACTCACTGACGAAGACGCCAAGAAAAAAATCAAAGCTAGCATCGAAAAGAGGAAAACATAAGTACTCTACGGAAAGCCAATGAATAGACAATTCTTTTGCGATCTCAACCGACCAACAGTTGACCAAAAGGTCTATGAAGTGGTCGAATGGCTCGGGCTTGAAGAGGGAAACCGAAAGTTTAATAATAGCAGCACAGAACTAAGGACTAAACACCAGCTACCACCAGAAAATGATCTTGAGACAGCCTGTTGTCAGCAAGTGTAGGATGTGCGGCCTAGCAGAAGAACATGTCAGTCACGTGGTGGTGGGTTGTACTACGCTGGCACCATCGGAGTACACTGTCCGACAGCAGAGTGGCCAGATATCTCCACTGGGCCATGTGCAAGCACTTCGATATACCAGTACTGCAAAAATATTATGAATATACCCGAGAGAGTTGTCAATACCCGGCGACGTCACAAAATTATATGTAACTTGCCGATTATAGCAGAGAAACTCGCGCGAATCGACCAGACATCGTCGTAGATAATACAAAGGAGAGAGAAATCCTGTTTGCTGATCGATGTATCCATCCCGAATAGGGATTGCATTACCGGTTAACCGGTAAACAGGACAAAAAACACATGACAATAATTACCGGTTATTTAAATTTTTTACCGGTTATTTCGGTAAATTCTGAACTTACTATATGTCACGTGTTCAACGTTTCTATTTATGTCAGTGACTAGTATTCACTAAATATAGAGTCCCAACACTGAGCACTTTTAGCAATAAATAAATAATATTATAGAAAGTAAAACCCAAACACCAAGCCCTAAAAAATACAAGTAAGAGATACATTGACAGTATCTTGCGACAGGAAATTGAATATTTCACTGCCTCAAATATCCGTGGAAAACATTTAGAAGAATGTTATTACCAATTCTTATTAACTTATCGACCTACCAATATCGATAGAGGAAGGGCATTTTCAGTTGGCGGTATTCTATGTACAAATATCAGACGACTAACAGATACAGCTTTGAAAAACTAGCCCTTTTTACGGGCTATTTTTAAAAAATGTTGTATTTTTAGATTAGGTATTCAGTAAATGCCCTATTTGAGTTTATGTTTGTAATTTTTGTTATTTACAGAATAATTATTTATTTAAATTTATTTCATTTATATTTTTTCCTTTTGATAAAAAAAACCTTTTGTTTGTTAATTATAATAATAATAATAATAATACATTTATTTTACTTAAGTAAAAATGGTACAAATTGAACTGTAGAGCTCTTCTTCCATTTGCCCAAATACAAATAACCTAAATCTAAGATTAAAAAAAGATTATAAAAAAATATTAATACATATCAATCTAAAATTTCAAGAAAAAAATAATTATTATTTTATTTGTTAATATTCAGTAGTGAATTGTAATAATCTAACAAATGTTATATTTTATAATAATAATAACAATAATAACAACAGCAGCACTCAGACATGCGAGCAGACAAGGGGAACGGGCAGACCCCGCGAAGCGAAGCAAAACGGTTAAAAATAAATAAAATTATATCGGAAAAAGAAAAAGAAGTATACGCGCATCCACAACGCAGCATCAAGTCTTCTGCTTCTGATCAGCCAAAATGTAATTTTTGACAACTTTAATAAAAATTCTTTTTGATCTATATTTTTTATATTCATTTGGAAGTTCATTCCAAAGATGAGATGCAAAATACGTAAACGATCTTTGAGAAATCGCAGTTTAATGCTGAGGCACCAAAAAATTTTATATGTATCTTGTATTATGCAAGTGATCTCCTGAAATTAACTTATTTCTTAAGTGCTGAGGTTTGTCATTATGAATTATTCGCCAAATAAGTGTGAGCATGTGTAAACGTCTGCCGTTTTCCATGTTTAATATGCTATATATATTTAGATGTGGTGATATATGTTGTCTATATGGGATACTGTAAATATAACGCATACATGAATTTTGAAGTTTTTGAATTTTCTTTTTTGCTGTCGCCGATAATAACTTTCCATATACAACATCACCATAATCAACTAAAGATAATACGAGTGAATGACAAAATTTTGATTTACACTCTTTAGATATGTCTTTCGCAAAACTGTATAATTTTTTCAATCGACTGTAAGCGAATTTCAATTTGGAAAAAATATGTTTCTCAAAGCCTAATTATATTAATTATACGTATATAAAAATGTTTTTTGTTAAATTTAGATCATTTTGTACATGGAAAAAGACAATTGCCATTTTGGCCACCGTAATCATTCATTCTAAAAATTACCGGTAAATACCGGTTAACCGGTTATTTACATTTTTATTTACCGATTTACCGGTTATTAAAACTTCCGGTAAATTGCAATCCCTAATCCCGAATGACACCAACGTGATGCTCAAGGCAACGTACAGCAAGTACAAAGACCTCCAAATAGAGGTTAGCAGAATGTGGAATACAAAAAGCACAGTCGGGCCAATAATTATAGGAGCCCTTAGAACTCTTAAGAGGGGCGATGACCGGAGTCTACAACAATTGCCAGATCAAACGAAGGCCCAAGAAGTACAGAAAATCGTATTATGGCGCATATTTTAAGAAAAGTTGTGGCTCTCTGAGGTCTGGAATCTGAGCTATTGGAGCAGGTACCACCAACGTCGCCAAAGGAACCCGATAACCTGAAACGGACTCCAACACAGCCGAATCCCAAACGCCCGCGAGGGATCGGTGAATAGTTTCCAGCTATGACTGAGAAAGTCTGTCATTTGCTAAGTATATAATAATAGTATGGACATATTTTCTAAACACTTAAGTGTAGGAAATTGTTATTCTTTTAGCTACAAAGGAATTATAAACGAAAAAATATTAGAAGCGGAATATAGAAAGACAAACAATGATTTATTTTATATTATTATTAGATGTTTTATGTATTGTATGCTTGTGGATGTATACGTATGTGTGTATGGTACATAGGTCATAGGTATATACAATCCTTTATTATTTAATGTTGATTCATGTACTTTGGTGATTATTACTCTACCTATTTATATACAATTATAATTAATTGCAAACAAACCTCTGCGGGGTTTAGGCACCTTTTATATTATATATTATAAAACATATCTGTATGATAATAATTGAATAAATGAATTGAATTGTAATAGTATATGCAAAGACTGCATTTGATTCATATTTATATAACCTACTTTTCCAATATAAAGTTAAATAATTATCCTAAAATAAAAAATAACCATATCAGGAAAGAGAAAAAAAAATCACTAATAATGAATAGATTAAAATAGTCTTATAAAAGGAATATGATAAACTGCAATCAGTCAGTGGTACGAGTTGAATTTAAAATAAATATATTAATTTATATTTAGTTGTATACTACCTGTGTATATATTAATTATACAACGTGTTCTACCATGACATGCGGAAAATTTAACAGTAGGTTGTCCCCACCGAAAGGAGTTAAAAAAATGAAAAATAAAAAAAAATGACCAAAAAATGACCTTATTTTTTTTTGTAGAAATGCGCCGCCAATGACTTTAACTAATCTAACGTAACGCGTAACTTTATCATACTTGGGATTGACACTATTGACAGCAAAGCTGGATAGTATAGAAGTAACTTTTTGGTTTTAATCAAATCACACTACAAAGATAGCGAAAGAAATTGAAATAAATAGAAAAGACATTGACCCTATGCTGAAATGATGCAGATATGCGAGATATTTAGTTAAATTGGTCAATAACACGGCTGTGTCCCGTTTGTTCGACCGAAAGCATAAAACGCGGTTCTCGTTGATCTCGCTGGCCGGCTTCACTTTTTATGCTAATTAAGGAAATGTAAGCAACTCGAATACGTTCTTTCACAAGTAAGTTCGTCGACCTATTCAGGAGTAGGTCAGGACCTACTCAACATCGGTAAATTTACTAATAATTTAATATACTAAATTACCTCAGAACCCTTTAAAATTTTGCAGGGGCTTTCCCACATTGAAGACTAGTACACCATTTTATTTTCCGCATATCATGGTAGATCACGCTGTATAACTCAATACCTACCTGTTGTAATTTGTTATTGGTCAATAATTAATTTTTAGCTACAATTTATTGCTGTTAGAGTGTAGTAAAAAAGAACTATTTTTTGTTTTGGTATTGACATTTATTCAAATAACTTAATTTTTATAGATTCCTACTTATAAGTAAGGAACCGCTCGGAAAATATAGCTTTATCATATTTGTCGAAGAGATTTTGTACACTTAAGAACAGTTTTTCTGATGAATTGGTGGTATTATTTACACAGTACGGCAGGAAACACCATATGTGCTTATATTTATCCATAACTGGATGCTGTTAAACTATACCTAATTATAACCTATGAACGTCAGTTGAATTTGACATTAAATATAATGTCAGATTCAACTGACGTGATTCTCTTTTTTCTCCGTCGCTATCAGCGAGTTTCTCATCGTTTTATAACTAACTTCTCTGCAGACTGCCGTTATGATGTCATATTCGATTTAAATGCATGTATTTTTATAATTGATATTGTAAGGCTTTATTTTCAACTTCTGCATGTTTCTAACGATTTTTTATGAATAATTGTTTTTGTTTAACACATATTCTCCTTAAATTTTAACTTGGTACAACAACCCAATTGATAATAAACAATATGTGTCACCAATTATCTATCTGTCTGTGTCGCTTCCGTTAAATACTTAATAATATAAATGAATAATACTTAAATGACTGTAATTATTAATATATCGGCGGCGATGATTTTAGTTTTTTGCTGATTTAGAAAAAGAAAAGTTCTGTGCAAGCATTTAAAAATAGTATACGTGTGTAAATTTGCAAGAAGGTGTACTATTTCAAAAGAAATTATAAACATATAGTCCGGTAAACTCTAAGGTGGCGTGTGTATGAGCTGTTAACACGACGTACGATTTGACATGCGATGCGCATAAAGCTATCGCAGTGACATAGAGATGAACTAGTTGCGTATGTCTTATTGTCTTAGTTTATATGATGAAGCGACCTTTGGACGCACCAGCTTAGAGTTTACTCGACTTATAGCAAGCATATAAATTCAGTTACAATGACCATTTTTTAAACTAAACATATACATACAACATAGCGTATTATTATATCACGAGTCCCACACATAACTTTTTAACCTTTAGGCCGACGCGGTCCAATTTTGTATTCTACTAGTCGCACACGGTCTACAAGACCGGTTCTATTATAAATATATGTGTTATATTTAATCTTAATAAAAACTGCATCAAAATCGGATCTCCCGTTGAAGAGATATAAAGCCACAGGCAGACAGTCAGACAGACAGACAGACAAACAAACAAACCTACAAACATACGGGTCAGACTTATTCAAACTTATAACACCTCTCTTTTTGGGTCGGGGATTAAAAAATTTAAAATTTTTAAAAACCCCCAATCAATGTATCTAATTGTACCAGTTTCATATGACCGAATCAAAATGAGGCCGAAATCATATTCGGCTACCATAATTGTCTGCACATTTTCAACTTTACTTCAATCGGACAATTTCTAGAGAAGTTCAACATGGCGAATTCAAGATGGCGACCAAACATCAAAATCTAATATGGCCTAAAACCTTCTCGACAAAATACTCTTTCAAATAAAAAAAAAACTGCATCAAAATCGGATCACCCGTTGAAGAGATATGAAGCCACAGATAGACAGACAGACAAACATACAAACATACGCGTCAAACTTATAACACCCTCTTTTTGGGTCGGGGGTTAAAAATTAACTAACCTCAAACTTTTGGTTATTTTTTTGGTGGTGCGTTAATTTCTTGGAGAAGTGTATATTCATTGCGTCGTTCCTATCCGATATACAACTTATAGTTAAACCGAATCCTTCACCATTTCTTAGAATGCACCGTATGAGCGAATGCACTATACGATCAAATTATAGTGTTAAAACTAAAAATTTTGTCCGCCATCTTGGGACGTCCGCCATGTTGAATTTAATGTGACGTCATTTTATTTTCGTATTCTCAGCAAACCCTTTCAGTTGATACCCATATCGTGGGGGTGCATACAAAATAACCAGTCCGCCAACTTTGGGAGTCCGCCATATTGGATTTGGAATGACGTCACTCAGCTAACCATGCATTGTCATTCAAACTAACCGTGTATGCAAAATTTCAGCTCAGTCGGTTGAGGATAACTATTTTAAAATTCTGTTGCAAGATTTGACCCACAAGAACAAGGCAAGTTAAATAAAAGCTTGTAATCAAGATGGCGACCAAACATCAAAATCTAATATGGCAAAAACCTTCTCGACAAAATACTCTTTCAAATAAAATAAAGTGCATCAAAATCAGATCACCAGTTGAAGAGATATGAAGCCGCAGACAGACAGACAGACATACAAACATACGCGTCAAACTTATAACACCCTCTTTTTGGGTCGGAGGTTAAAAATAATAGATTTTTAGCTTATTTTTTCTGGGAAAAAACGCAAGTTATATTTTAAAAATGCAATTTTTCACAATTTCCGAAATAAAAGTAAATTCGCGGATTAAGGGTTAAAGGCAATCTCCGATTTTTATGCGCCCTCCGGACTGGGATTCAGCAGACAATTTTATACCGTGTTCGACACTTTTCAGCCGTATGTCTGACAGTTACTTAGGCTTCAAAAACTAAGACTTAAATTGGAGACTAGTTTCTTCATCAACGTCGAGTGTAGCGTCTACTAGACTCTCAAAAACTTAAAAATATCCAAATTTAATCGGAATTGTTTTAAAATTGATAGTTCGGTATTTTCGCAGTCTCATTCTTCTTATTATTAGGAACAACTCATCATACTAGTTGGCCTCCTTTTGCTGTATGGCACGCCTAACAACTTGGTGCGAAATGCTATCCAAGAATTCACACTCAAACGTCATAACTCGAACCGTCCGCCTGTCTCCCCTAATGCCCTAAAGGAAAATGGAGAAAACTAAGACGTTAACAAGTATAATCTTTGTACATCTCAGTCAAATTGGAACAAATACGTTTGACAGAAAAAAGTGATAAAGTTTTGAAATTTGGCAAAAATGTTCATTGAGGTTTACTATTGAACATAGTAAAAGTCCTCAGTTTTATCCCTTGCGCTTGGAAAAATGGCGCTGCGTTTAAGTTTTTTGCTTATATCTCTTTAACCATTAGCGACATCGGAATTATGTTTATATGAAAAATAAAGCTTATACAATTCTCTACAAAAAATGTTATATGGATTTTTTTCGTATCTATTATTACACTCTTTTATACTGACAATACCGGTGGGTATGGATGTATGTCTGTTTTTCCAAATATATATCCCCATTCCGGACAGCCTTGGCTTTGAATTTGGGGGTTGTCTACTATATGTGGTGTATTTATGTTAATGAAAGATTAGAAGAGTTTCGTCAGCTTTCAGAATATTAATTATTTTTTTAAAATCTAGTTTATAATTCTGTAGTTTGCAAATGTTTCAAGTGGTGCTGATCATATTTTCCCAGAACACCTTTTTATTAATGTGTCGTTTAGTCGGCAAGGCCTATCATATATTAAAACAGTATCGAATTCATGCACGAAAACCATAAAGCTACTGTACCTATTGTTCACAACGCGCGCCTAGCTTTACTGATGATTTTATATAAGACACTTTTGGAGGTGTGGCGAATATCTGTGGTGTGGTTAATTTCCTACGTCATTTTAATGAATGAACGTAAAACGTTACAAAAAATGTGCTAAGTTAATCTTTGGATCTACTTTTTTTTGACGCGAATTGCTGCAATAGAAATAACTAATAGTTGATAAAGGATAATGAAAAAAACCAGTTTAATTTGGTTTGGTCAACTGGTTCCCTTTTGTTACGTTATGCAATCGTTTTAGACATAAAATTTACATTTGGAATTTTTTAAATTAACTTTTAATTTGATTATTACTGTTATATTTGTGTTTATTAAAAGCATACGTAGTATTGATATATTTTGTATTTAAAACATGTAATAGCGTATACGATACTTCCCCCTCTAGCTTTTGTGCCGACTTCACATCTGCATGTTAATTTTTCAGATATTTCAAGGATAATAATCATTATTCAAGATAGGATTAAAAAACTACACTTGCGAGCAAATAAATCGACCAACCCCGCGTTTTTGACTTTATTAGTATATTATTCAATGAACGTGTAATGATGGCTATTACTCATGACGTAATTTATTCAAGTGAGTAATAGCTATTACATGCGAGTAGAATACTATACTTTTTCTACGACTACCCAACAGGAAGTTGCCCTTTAAGGTAAATGTGCTGAAAATAATAATAGGCGAGATTGTATCGATTATACCTTCTTTATTTTTTAAGCAGGAGAAAAAAAAATATTTTTAGCTTAATCGCAATCTTTAATTTGATTTCTTAACATTTTTGGCGCAAGTGCCATAGTTTCGGAGATATTTAACTTTTAAAGAGGTATTTTGACTTAAAAACGTTTGACGCCATTTTTAAACCTCCATATCTCCGAAAATACAAAAAGGTACGGAGATATTAAAAACTGCAATTGATTCCTCGGTTCATGAACTTTTCCTTGGGGATTTTTATTTTTAGCTAGGAGTGATACTTTTCGATTTATTCGACAAAAACCGTGTTGAGGCGCCAGTTTTCACAGTCTGGAAAGAAGGTGAAACACGAAATTTTCGGAAACGTTCAGATCTTTTTTAATACATGAGTTGAATCGCATCGGCGAAATCGAAAATTCGAACCTACAGGAGGTTATGACATTTTTTTTACTTTCTGCAAAAGCGATGACTATGACGGATTGAATTGAGTTGTGATTGGTCCTTGCCCATTGAGTAATGAATTATTATATAATAATTAATATATTGCTCAATAGTCGTAGAGAAATTTTGTCAGGCGGTAGGTATCACATTTAAAAAAAAAACGCCGCTGCCCAAGGAATCTCTACTTCTACATCCAGATTTTCCATCCAAGTCTCTCACAACGAAAAATTTTGTATGTGGAAATAATTGTTTTTCTGAAATCGATCGGCAATATCTACATTTTCGGCGCAATTTCAGATCGAAAAATGCACAATTTCGGTATTTTAGTCCATTGCTAAGAAACTATCAGAAAACAGACCGGAAAAGATCCGTTGCCAAGTAACGATCAACAATACCATACGGGAATGTTACTTTCCCTACCTAGACCGGGAAAGTAACATTCCCGTACGGTTTTTTATGTATATTTTAGACTAAATAAATACACGCAGGCAAACCAACTCACATATTAAAATTGCATTTATTAGTAAGCAGTTAGATTGTAATGAAGAAATGTTATGCATTAATACACATTCCTTAATGTATAATAATATTGATTGTGATTTCAGAAAAAATAGTATGTGTACTTCGGTGTGAAAGCACATTCCCAGACTTCGATGCTTGTTTACATCGTCGTCCGGAAATGTATTGCTTTCACACCTAGGTACACAATATACTATTATGGAACTACAATAATGTAATATTTGAAATTGTTTACCCGAAAAACGCATAAAACGATATCCCACATCGGTAGTGGAGTGGGGTGGTGATAGGGTAGTGGGAGGTGGAGGAAGTAAAAAATATTTTGAGCTTTTTGGTTCTTGTACACACACTAAATCACTTTTTTTTTCCACCCCCTTTAATAATGTGGTGAGGGTGGCTAATGCCAAAAAATTTTTTGAGACCTTATAGCTTCTCTTGTATATACTAAATACCAATTTTATCGACTCTTACCTGCTTGATTTATCTCTTTACCCCAATTTACCCCCCAACCATTCAACGGAATAAGATGAAAATATAATCTAGTTCCAGATCACGTTAAAATATATACGTGTACCTACCAAACTTCAAGTCGATATCTTAAACGGTTCCAGAGTAATCGTGCGCACAAAAAAAGTTATAGACAGACAGATCGACAGACATACTTACATTCAAACTTAAAATCTCGACGTGGCATGACATTCAGAGCCTATTTGAACAATAATTGTTTTTTGCTCTACTATACTTCCACTGGATGTGGAAGTAATTATGCTCTTGGAAAGACCACTTAATAATCTTAAAATGAGTACTACCTAATTTTAGAGTAGAACTAGCAGGAAATGAGATAATCGAGAAAAATCGATTTTGACCGCCATTTTCAACATGGCGGCTGCAGCGGCAACGATATTTTTGTGGAAAACATTAGTGATTACGGCAACTCTCCCAACATTGTACATTCCTTGTAGGAATTATTCACGGGTACTCTCCGTTTTTTTGTTCTGCGGACTGTATTATAATTATACATTTTCTTTTTTGCTACACAAAATACACTAATTAAATGCAAGCAAATAAATTGACCCACTTCTAGTCTAATCATTTAGTGGTCAAGATCGGTTCTACCTGGAATGTTTTGCAGAAGTTCTGATTTTTTTATTCTTTTATGTTTTTCGGGGTACTGATTACGAATTTCCACTTTGCCATTTCAAAAAATTTCGGGAAATATCAAAAAAGGCAAAAGAAAAGAAAAAATGCATCTTTTTTTTTGAAAATTATTATCTTTTTGATAAAACTACTATGAAGAAAATCGATAGGTAAAATATCCTACAATTTACCCCCTCCCCCACATTTTACTCCCCCTCCCTCTCCCTTCCCTTTTATAACTTCTTAAACCGGTTCAATAAAGATTGAGATTTTTTTCTATCACGCAATGAAGAGTGAAATTACTTAGAGAAGATAGGATACGTCACGGCTTCGCGCATCGAGTATATTTGTGGACACGATACCAGTGCCGTGTAAATTTATTATTTTTTAAATAAAATAAAACTACTAAGTTTACTATTTTCGTTTATTAATATTGGACAGTCGCAATTAAAATAAATTTCAGCTCATCTGTTTTATTCACGGTTGAATAATCACTACACAAATATATAATAAATACCGAACACGAAAAACACTAGAAAATATGTTTTTAAAATGACAAACAGCACAGCTATTTAAAGCAACCATGGTATTTAACAATCCTGAGGCTAATCAAGAGGCAGTTGCCGATGCGGGTAAACGCTTCCTTATTGCATTGTACGAATTCGGTGGTAAAAATGTAACTTCATTGGACTAATTGAGGTACAGGCACTACATAACGTCTACAAACAAGACCACAGCTAACATTACCTCACTACCCTCTACTGATGCTACGGCGCGACAGCATTCGCTACGGGTGTTTCACCAGGTTCAACAATGGCTCGGTCATGAAAAAAATCCTGAAGAATGGGGGTGGAAAACATCCAAGAACGGCCTCATTCTAGACACCACCTTGCAGGCCCCCGCTCCAGAAGTTATATTAAATCACATTTCACGCAAATGTAAGAAAAATTGTAAAAAGGGAATTATGGCTGTAGAAAGACAGGTCTATATTGTTTCCAAATTTGCTTGAACTGTGAAGGAAACTGCGACAACTTGGAGAAAGCCGATGTGGGCGAGGATGAACATGTGTATGGACCCGACATCGAAGTTATTAAAGACCAAGATCAAGAACTTGAAGCAGAACAATCAGAACTTTTACAAACGCATCTTTGCATTCTTCAATATCCTACTTCCGATTGATTTATACCTTATACTTACTTATATTTATACCTTAGTCACACCTTGATAGACTTGCATTTTGTCTTTTCTAGGAGAACGAAATTCTTTGTATGAAGAGAACAAGGACATCGGACAGCCCGAACCTTCAGCAAAAAAGCGGCCAAGACGATTCCAATAATCTGTTTAATTATTACTCAGTGCTAATTTCTCTTACATATTATATTCCTACACATTAATTTAAGCAAATTATTAATAGTAATGTTCTCTACTTATTCTTCGTATATTATTTTTGTAGGTACTATTTTTTCTCGAGAAGTCTTCATGTCATAAGGAAAAAATCAAGCAAGGATTTTTTTGTTTTTTTGCGATTTTTTTTATATTTTCCGAAAATGGTCGAGTTGGCAAAGTACAAATTCGTAATAAACACTCCAAAAAACATAAAAAAACTAAAAAAAATCAGAACTTTAAAAAAGATTTTCAAAAGAAAAAAAAGAGACTTTTTTGTTTTTTTTTTTTTTGCTTTATTTGACATTTCCTGAAATCTTTCGAGGTGGCAAAGTGGAAATTCGTAATCAGCACCCCAAGAAACATAAAAGAACCAAAAATCAGAACTTCTCCAAAACTTTCCAGGTAAAAACTACGAAATGATTAGACTATTTGCGATTTTGATTTTGAATGCATTTTATTCAGGCGGCCTTTAATAGTGTTGTATTGGTCTCCTTACGTAAAAAAATGTTTGATTGAAACGAAACATGCTTCAGTTTGCACGATATGTAGCAAAACGTATGACAACTCTCGCTTTCATTCGATTTTACTTCTTGGCGACCTGAATTTGTAGCCCCTCGGCGACGAAACCGGTTGTCCTAAATAAACGAACAGTGAGAAATTAAGTATTTTTTTGCCTTACACGAAATATATGTCTGCAAATACTTCAGTTCTTCAAAGAGTAAATAAAAGGCATTACAGAAATTGTCACTTTATGCCATCGTTAAAAATTGTTGAATTAAAACATACATGACATGCTATCAACTGATTTAATACAATGCTACAAGATAAAATTATTTTAATCGGTTTAACAAAATAACACATCTTTTCTACCCACTATCACAAATTAAATGAAATTCGAAAAAATAGTGACCATACACATTCTTACATTTAAAATTTCTTGAAAATAAAGAAAACGCGGAATGTCTGCAAGCACTTAACGGGTTTCAATGTGAAATTTATGAGAGACTTCAACGGTACGTAAGGACGCAAACCTTGATCCGGTTACATGTTTTTGTTGGAAAACAAATTGGTCGCCCACTATTCTGCTAATTCTACAGGCCTACTACAACCGACATACATTATTCTAATTTTTGGATTTTATGTTTATAAATATAGCAATATACAGAGTGTCCTGAGAATGTGATGCAATATTTCAGAAGTGTATAGTTTGGATCAAAATTGCATTAAAAATAAGAGTATTTTCTTTTCTAGGACGCCCCACTTCCTAGAAACTCGCTTTTAAAGCGGACGGTTTTTTTGGATTTTAAATTATTTTTTATTTCTGCTTAGTTAACTATTGAAAAGTTTTGTAACTTTGGGAAAAGGGAGTTCTCTTTGTCCCGATCAAATTTTCAAATGTAACCTGGGTCTGAAAACCCGTCGTTTTCGAGTTACAGACGGTCGAAAAATGTATAAAGTAGAGATTTTCGCTTCTCGCGGATTGATCGACAGTGGATAATAATAATTATAAGAACAAGATCTACTCGTAAGGGATGCTTCTCAATTGCCCCTCATTTGCCCCCTTATTGCAATATATTTATACAGTATGTACACGGATGACTTAACTATACTCGTAAACATTTTTATTTTCTGTATTTCGAAGAAAAAAGTCATTCTTCATAATTTCTTTTGCTTGTTTTATAGGGCTGATGTGGGAGAGTTTTTATACAGATTGGTTGGTAGTTTGATATTGTGTGTCATACGGGTTATGTATATTTGTGAGAGAAGTAACTAAACTGCCGTATTTCGCCCGTGTGTTGTGTACTTCAAATCTCAGGTAATTTTAACTGTTTGATGTACTGAAAAGTAATTTTTTTTTTTTTTGTTCAAATTATCCAATTCATTGTTTTGTGGGTGCAAGTGTTGCTGGAGAGTTATTTTACATGTAACGACCGACGTTTTAGCTATTAAATGTTGGGGCCATTTCATGATTCACTTCCACCTATAAATAAATCTGGTCACTTTTAGTGACACCGAACAGTGAGGGAGAGTTGGGACGTTATTTTAAGGGAGAGTTGGCCCATCCTATGCCTCCCCTATTCCATGTATGAATTAATTTTCTTATATTATTTGGATCGTTTTTAGGTATGCCGTTACGCTATAAGAAAAAAAGAACAATCCTGTCGTAAATATTTTTGCAATATCAGCGACTTGCGTTAGCAAAAATTTGTTTATCATTTATTGCAATATATTTTTGTTTTTCTTCTGAGCATTTGTCAGATTTTTTAATTCATTTTATTCTTTCTCGTTGTTTGTTATTTTTTGCAATAATAAAATATTTTATTCACAATCATACAGAAATAATAAAATTGTCTTACATGTCAAAAGTTGGAAAGTATGACATTTCTAATTCATTCGACAATTGAACTGAAATGTGGCATTTCCGGTGGAAATTGACATTTGCATGTTGGAAAGTAGCCACTTTCTTACCAGTTTTCGAGTTGGCAAGTGAGCATTTACCAACCTGTGTTCTTTACTTTCTTACTTTTTTCTGGCAATAAATTTTCTGTTGCTTGCTCGGCAACTTCCCTGAGTTTAGGAGCAGTACATCCCATTTCACTATCGGTATTATTATCCTGCATTTTTCATAAATAGAGGCAAGGTACAAACACAAACGACTTTGACATTTGTCGTCTGACATAAGAATTTTTTGTTCATTGCCTGCTTAATAAAAACATAAAATGCTATTTAAAAATTTAGCAAACGATTTTTTTGGCTTTTTGTTCTTTAAGGGAGATGATTGTCAATAAAATAGTATACATACCTTGGTGGAAAAGGGTATAGCCGGAAAAGTTAGGGAAATGTGCCCCCGCACTTACTTAGTTAAAATGGCTTCCAGATGATGCAGTTTATAGAGTATATTACACGGTAAAAATTTTAACCCTACGAAGGTGGGAAAAAAATAATATGTCTGTAATTATTATATTTTTTTTTTCGGTTTCTATGCAACCGATCGATTTGAAATTTGGCACGAGTATTGCTTACGTGGAGATAATTTACTCCAAAAAATAAGGTCATTAACCATCGGAAAAAAAATATAAATTTTTTTTAGAGGACAAAAGGGTGGCTACCCTTCGTGGTACAATCACCATTCTATGATATGTTATGTCTTGATACTTCGTGATTATCATACTAAATTGTCAGATTTTTTGCTGTGGTGGAACAATATGGAAAAAAATAAAATTGGGTAAAATAAAATATTTACACATGCCTCTTAGTTGTAACAGTTAATACATATAGCCTTACAAGGTATTGTTGCATATCTACAACCGACCCGGGTGCCAGTGCGATGTTGCCAAGTCTACTTTTTCCCCAGACGTACGGAAATTCGGCACAATCTGGCAGTACCACTTCTGGAGGTCCCAGGGGCGAAGTATTAACTCTCTAGGACCTTGGGGAAAAGTTTAGCAACGAATGATGTTCATTGTAATTTCTGTCGCATTACGACATCTAAAATATGACGTACTGAACCAGATGAAGAAAGTGAGGGAACGATCGAAGAAGACCAGCCTTTTGTGCCTTCGACATCTTCTAGCACTACGACTAGTGACTGACGAAATAATGGAACTACCATTGCAAAGACTCGTTGCTACACATAAATACTGTTGCATATGTGGTGACGATAAAGAGCTGACCGTAATATCCACTAATGTGAGACTACAGTGCTATTGAAACAAACAAATATACATCCCGAGACAATCGTTGCTGTAAAATACAGTTGATTAAACACCGCTTTTATGAAGACGATATTACACATCTGCCAATTGTAGCTCGATTCCTAGATCGGATTTATGCATTCTATTAAATTCCTCCAATAACAAATCTAAAAGGCTCTACAGACCACTGCGGTTTATCAGAGAAGCAATTATTAAAGTTTACAGGTTTAACGGTAGATGCCATTTACGACTTAAAGTCACTGTTGGAAAATTCCAGTACAAGAACTTCTTCTGTCCTTGTTTTTCTATTAAAACTGAAAACAGGTAGTAATAATGATAACAGAATGACCTATTACTAAATTGTTCGATATGGTGCCAGCGTGCAGCGCACTTGCTAGGAAACTGAACAAATTGACCATCCTCAGAATGGTATCATTGGTACAGGGAGATCGAGAAAGACTGAACGTGCCGCTCCCTAAAGATTGTTTTTGTACCGCCTACATACTGCATACATATGTACTATTTTCTGGTACTTTCAACATTTTCACGTTGGCGACAGTAACCTTAAATATAGTCAATTACAGTATTTACACAAAATGCGAGTTTCTTTATTAACTGACCACACAAGTGACAGTGAACTGATGGCGTTGAAAAACACTGATTTATTAGTCAAAAAGGGAAATAAATGATAAATCAAACACAAGTCAATAATAATAACATTCACGAAAATGACAGACATCAGATTGGTAACAGTGACTAGAGAACCAGCTGTTACTCCTAGCAACATAGGAAATTAGTTTTAATAATGTATGTAGAATAGAAATCAATTTTGATAGTTTTAGTGACTTTTCCGTGTGACGTCACGTTCAGTCTTTCTCGATCTCTCGGTATATTAGTAAGGTTGTAATTAATAACCATAACCCTAATAAGATAGTCTGATAAACCGCGGTGGTCTGTAGAGCCTTTTAGAGTTGTTATATTATTGGGGTTAAGGAATTTAATAGAATGCATAAATCCGATCTAGGAATCGAGCTACAATTGGCATATGGTTCCAGATGTGCAACGTCTTCATAAAAACGATGTTTAATCAAATGCGGACACATTTCGCGCCCACGGATCCATCAGAGCGACTTAAGTTTACATATAGACTGGACCACGGATAGTAGGTTAAACCACGAAGATTATAAAAACAAAGGCATAGGTACTAGGATTCAATATCAAAGTCTAAGTATTGACAAACGACAACTAATGTTAAACAACTGTACCATACTGAGATAAAAAATTATCCATCTGCGTAGCTGGCTGATGGAACCCATCCAAGGCCAAAAATGAGGGGAAAAAATCAAATGTATTTTACAGCAACGATTGCCTCGGGGGATGTATACAAATAGAAATCCGAAAAAAATTTTTTCCACCTCATCTAGCGGAATGCTTTTAGAAATCTGAAAAAATTTTATCACCTCATGGGGGGAAGTGCAAATAAAAATCCAAAAAAAAAAATTTTTCACCTATAGCCTCTCCTTTACCCTCAATTTGGCGCCCCTTCGAGCCGGCGCCCCGGGCCGTCGCCTGGGTTGCCCGGCCCTTAAGCCGCCCCTGGCAACTCTCCCTCGTAAGAGGGAGATTTGAGTCAAATACATGACACTAGAAAATTTTTCCATGCCGCTATTTACCATGTATATTTAACTAATATTTGCGAGAAGTGGTCCAATATGCGAAGGTATATTACTGTTTTTAATTTTTTTAAATTTTCAGAAATAAAAATTTTAAAAATTAATTTTTGAAAATTGTCCCAACTCTCCCACATTTCCCGTAAATACAGTTCACGTTGAGAAACTTCGATTTTGTCGTACAGGGTGCGCAAAAAATATAAAATTATAGATTTTCAAAATTAATAATTTTTAAATCAAACTTTTTGAAGCATTAAAACTAAAGAGCTTAAAAGGTGTAATCGAAAGCCAAATAATTTGTTTTCATGTGAGTTATTGTTACTAAGATAGTCGATATTAAAAATTATGTCGATTTTTTTTCCATATAATAATAATAATAATAATAAATCGACTTTATTGGTATTAAAACCGGGGCGAAGTTCAGATGGGTACTAAATGTACCCCCTGCTCTTCCACTTAACCCCAAAAAATAACATTTTACAAAAGTAATGTATAAAATATTTTCAAATATACTTAATACTTAAAAACTAAAGGACAACTTAGACATAAGTAGAAAAAGAAAGAAATAAGGAAATAATTAAAAATACATGAAAAGAAGAAGTATATGATTTAATATCACTGTTGAGTAAATAGATGTTCTTTAAATTTTATTTTAAACAATCTTTCATTTAGATTTTTGTATAGGGTGGCTATCACATTATTATATATTTTATATATGTTAAAGCTGAAAGATCTCTCGAATTGGTATGTTCGATGAATAAGAGCTGTTAAAATGTCTTTGTTTCTGGTATTAATTCTGTGTACATCAGTTCGAAATACTAATTTATTATAGAGATAGGAAGGTAGTTTGGTGCGTACAATTTTGTGATAGAGACAGGCAGAATGGAGTTTAGATCTATTCTTCATATTTAACCAGTGTAGCTCTTTGAGTTTACGAGATACATGCTCATATTTTAGGATGCCAAATATAAATCTAATGCAGCTATTCTGAACTTCCTGTATTTTATTTTCACACTCTTTGTCGAGAGATGGAGCATAAACTTGACAACAAAAGTTAAACTTTGATGGAACAAGAGTTTCACATAGAAGTGTTTTAATATTCCGAGGTAATGTTTATGTTTATGTTTTAAATAAGATCTATGAGGAAACAAAAGTTTTAATTTATAGTAAGCCTTTTTCAAACAATTTGAGACATGAAGTCTATATCTAAATGTTATTATCGATTATTATTTTTTTAATACTATGTATTACTTGTAATGAAACGTTTGTAACTATTATTAGTAAGTTTAGGTATAAAGGATGTTTTAAAGTTTTTCGATTGAGGTTCTATTTTAATTGAACTAACTTCGTATTATTTTTGGAAGTGGACCGCCATCTCATTTCGTGAATATATAAATCGAGATTGTTGCTGTGAAGTAATGCTTATTATTATCTGTTAGTTGTCAACTAATATCTTCAGAAAGGTGCTGACCTTGCAGCGCATTTACCAAAATAATAATCGGTAATAATATATGGAAAAAATCGATTTAATTTTAAATATCAGATATCTTAGTAATAACTAAGTAACATAACATGAAAAAAAAATATTTGGCTTTTCGATTACTCCTTTTAAGCGCTTTGGTTTGATTTAAAAATTATTAATTTTGAAATCTATGTTTTTATATTTTTTACGCACCCTGTACAACAAACTCGAAGTTTAACAACGCGAATCGTATTTATAAAACAAATAAAAGAAATGATGAAGAATGACATTTTTTCGAAAAGCAGAAAATAAAAATGTTTACGAGTATAGTTAAGTCCATCCGTGGACACACTGTATAAATATATCGCAATAAGGGGGCAAATTAGGGGCAATTGAGAAGCACCCCCTTACGAGAATACTATATAAAGTAGACCTTGTTATAATTATTATTATCCACTGTCGATCAAACCGTGAGAAGCGAAAATCCCTACTTTATACATTTTTCGACTGCCAGTAACTCCGAAACGATGGGTTTTCAGACTCAGGTTACATTTGAAAGTTTGATCGGTACAACGAGAACTCCCTTTTTTCCAAAGTTAACAAACTTTTCATCGAGAGCCATTTTCCCATGTATTTGGTGCGGGGTCTTTAATGTCCGACATTTAATATGAAAAACTATATGCCTTCCATATATTATTGATCCAAGTCTGTTCATGCTTGTATACCAACTGGAAATCTCTTCACAGTGGATTGGTTGCGAAGGTTCAGTGCCTTGGTCTCCTTGGTTTACTGATATAAACCCACTAGTTTCTTCTTTTTGAGTCATTTTAAGAATTCAGCGTATGAAGCACTGATAGAAGTGAGAGAATCTACTTCAAAAAGTCACTACCCAAACGAAGCAATTCGAAACCGCCCTACAGTGCTCTGTTTGGTTCAGTGATCCTACCTCCTCGCTTACGAGAATGCGCGAAAAATTTTGCCATATTGTGTCGTGATATGGAGTGTTTCTGCTCCTCTTTTTGTGTTTCTGCTTCTACAAATCTTCTTTTGTGGGTATTATTGTTTCTTCTATATTTTTTCCAGATATTTGATGGTTTGATTTAGTCGTTGTCCTGTTGGGAGTGGTCCTATGTTTTCAAAGAATGTTCTACATTTTTCCTCGTCGTTGTTTCTCTCTGCTTCCTTTTTTTCTTTCAAGCTTCTTTTGGTTTTCCATTTATGTTCCACGTCGGATGTTCTTTGTCTGTAGCCCTCGTCTTTTTTTAGCTGTTCGTACTTGTTACTTTTTTCCTTCCTGTCGGACTGCTCCCTTTTAACGTTTTTCTTGCTACAATTTTTATTTTTGAAACCATGCAACGAGGATTTGTCGGCAGTTTTTGTTTTTTTTTTACTACTTTTTGTGAAAGAGAAGGCTTGTTTTACTTTATTTGAGGGGGGGCGCCTGTCGAAAAAAGATCAAAAATAAAAAGGCAACAATTTTTTTTTCACTTTTTTCTTATAATGAAAAAAAGTTCACGTCTCATGAAAAAAACACACACACGCTTTGTTATTTGTAAATGAGAAATAATGAAAAGATTTAACAATTTTAATGGCATTATTTCGACTATAATAAATGTAGAGCATACAGAGCAGGTGCACAACATCAACTCGAGAGTTACGGATTTAATGAAGGTCTTAAGAATAAATAATTATTTATAGCGTTTTTTTACAATTTAAAGAATATTTTGTTATAGCAAATATTTTATTGCACGAAAAAAAAAAGCAAATTTGACGAAAAAAAAATTTGCCTACACCGAGTATCGAACCCGCCACTCCATTGCGCGTCAAATCTTACTATTTTCACGTTGCGGGAGAGATTTTTTTAAGGATCAAAAACGCGTTTAACTCTTCAGGGATTGAATATTTTTTGTAGAACTTTTTGTGGTTGATGGAAGAACTTGTTGTCTTTCATTTGCACCAAACCTCGTGTCAAAAGATTAATAAACAAATTAGAGCCTCTAACGCAATATCACTTATATTTCCGGTTCCAGTTATCCGATCAAGTTCTTCTTGGTCTCAAAATTTTCCTTTTTCCAAGCACTTTCATATGCACAAAACCCCTTTCGATACGCTTACCCACAACCGAGATATTCCATTTGTTAATTTGCAAAATTAATTTCAACTTTAAGTAAACAAAAGCAAAAAGTTGCATTCGTGCAGACTTCTATGGGGGTTATGCCCGACATCAATATTTATCATTTAAAGTTGGTTTCAAGTCGATCAAACCTTCGAAAAAAAGTTATTTGCTAATTAACAAATTGTGCCAATTGTTTAAACAATCAAAAAGTATTGTAGATGTCGAGCCAAAAAAAATTGGTATATTCTTTGGTATAAAAGGCATGTTCTTTGAAAAAAAAAACAATATCTTGACCTCATTAGTTTCGCAGTAATCAATTTGTTAATTAAGAAATTTATTTTGGCTATAACAAATGAACGAGTTGACAAAATGAGTTATGTCTGGCGGCAAGCGACGCGTATTGAAAATACCTTTGGATTGAATCAAGATTTTTTCGGATCCGTCGAACCGTTTTCATTTTATTGAATAAAAACGAAAAAAAATTGTTTAAACAATTATTTGACCATGAAGCTCGCCTAATAGGATTTTGTGGTAAGTATTGACATCCGCTTTTAATGTTCTTGATCCTTTTTCTTATCTCTTTATCTACCAGGGTATGATCCAGTTGTGATACTGAGTTTCAATTACTCCAAGTGCCAAGACACTGTGACTTTTACTCCACGTGCTTCTTATTATTAAGTCAAACATGTGTGCTAGGTTTTTCAGCGCGTTTCCATTTTCGTTCGATCATGTGTGGAGTAAAGTTTTTCCAGTCATGCTTTTATCTTCCTTCGTGTGGTCGTCTTTTCCAATATGTGTGTTGAAGTCTCCTAATATAATTGGCATTTTTCCTTTTTTCATTTTACTAGTGAACTAATAGTACGCCACTGACCAGTTCGGCCTCAATTTCTTCAATATTTACAGCCAGCAAGTAAATTAAAAATTATTAGGAAATTATTGACCTGTAAGAAAATGTACGTTTAGAATATATAAGAATATAAGGACTTATCTGATCTCTGTTCTTGCTCGGGTTTCTGCAGGAATACGATGCCATTTGTTTCGCTTCACTTTATGTGGGCAGACTTCGTTATTGGAATTTACCATATCTAGACCTGTTTTAAACTCACTGTTACACAAAAATTTCTTGTACATGTATGAAATTTGTAATTTGCCACATGTTGGAGCTACTTGAGTGCCGAGGGTTGAGTTGCACTGGTCGATCCTATTTTATTGTAACACGTGTTGTTCATTTGCTGATAGCTGAGCGGTGCCATTAAGTAACTCTGTATTAGTTATTTTTAAATATTAATTCTATTTCAACTTTGTTCTTTTGTTATGACACACCGAGTTTCGCGGAATTTTTTGGACCACAATTCATTTAAGCTTTATCAAATTTAACGAAGTTTTACCTGGTATTTTCACGTTTTACATGGGAGCATTTCAGGCGCGCATCCGTTCACTCGACCTGCCCGTTCGAAATTCCTTGTTCATGTTGTAAAATCCAGCAAAATTGATTAAAGTAATAAATATGATAATTCTCCGAAATACTCTAAAAAATGTTTTCCTCAATACACCATATAGTATCTAGGATAGACTCTACCAAGGCGTTTTATAAAATCGTTACAAAACTACTTACGACTGATCTTAACTGATCAATAATTCTTATTCACAACGTCTTGACAGATGATTTGTGAACTATGATTTTTTCTAGTTAGCCTCTCTTTGCTGCATGGCACATCTGGCTGCATCGCGCTATGTGTCGCGGTGCCGGCTAAGCGCACAGCCTCGTCAGAACTTTTCCCCTTCAGTTCAGCTCATCGTCTGTCGGCGAATAATAAACACAAGATATTTAAGTGTTCCCATCTTCAATAATACAGTTTGTCCCATTTCACATTGTCAAAAACCTTACGATAATCTATGAAACAATGGTACATAGGCACGTAATATTCTTTTACCTTCTTGATAATAACTCCTAAATATTTAGTCACTTTTATCTTTTTAATTTCAGGGCAGTTGCAGTTCTTGTTGTAATGTGTTTTATGGATTTTTAGTGTATCTTGGTTAGGTTAATCAATAACTGAAGTGGAGGAAGTTATAAAAGTGATTGATATTTAAATTTAATGTATTAAAATCTAGCCAATTTTGTATCAGCTGGAGACATGTTTCAGCTTTCTCGTATATCTCATTCCAATTTATTTTTGCAAATATTATGACAGTGTAATCTGCATGTTAAAGTAAGGTTCTATATTATAATATGTTTCTAATTTCATTGATTTATGTAAGAACACAGGTCTCAACACAGTACCCTGAGCCAATTTGCGAGCTGCTTCTATTTTTACCCTATAGGCCAGGCAACGAATGATTATAGAGGGAAATTTTAGGGACAGAAAATTTGACTTCGGAACTTTGTTTGGACTAGTCTGGAGATGAACATATCAGAAGTCCCCACTCCTAGGTGGTGAGCGGGTGGCACTTTAAAAGTCCCATTTTTTTGGTTTTTCGCTTATATCTCGGAAACTATGCGTCGTAGCGGCTTTTACCACTCTATACGACAAACTTTGCTACAAGAATCACTACTTACATATTATGTTGTTTTGTTTTTGAGATGTCCGCCCTCGAAATTCGGAAATTGCGGAAAACAATTTTTTCGCCTTACGTTTTTTGCTCTATTTGTTAAGATAACTCTTCAAATGTTGTTCCCACGAAAATGTCGTGAGAAAAGAAGTTGTAGAGCATTAATTTTTTAAATTTTTTAACGTGAGGCGAAAAAATTGTTTTCCGCAATTTCCGAATTTCGAGGGCGGATATCTCGAAAACAGAACAATATATCGATAAAAGTAAGTAGTGATTCTTGTAGGAAATTTGTCAGCTTGTTTCCACAACTTTTATAAAATACCTTTTAAATGACATTATCTACTATTTGTAAATTACAGCAAATTCCTCGATGAAAGAAACTGAAATGCTTCAAATCAACACGACGGCGACGTTAGAACACATCTGTCATTTGACATTGTTGTCATGTTTTGCTAAATATGTTTTTAAAAATCTAATCGGCATTAAAAATTATTTAAAATATTTAATAATTCACGCCTATTATTATTTTTTTACATAAGAAAATTGAAGTTCGTGCATAAATATATTAAAATTGGTTTAATAAATAAGCTTTATACTCCTGTTTTCTTCAATTATCTTTGCTAGAGCTAGAGAAGGAATTTCAACTTGGCAACACCACACTGTTTTGTATAGAGCCATTCTATCAACAAATCCATTCAGTCCAGCTACGTCATCGGCCAAACTACCTACGTCACCAATTTAAAACACCTGTTGCTCCACTTATTTTAACTTCTGTTTTCTCAAAAAATTGATAATTATTTTCACCGAAATCTGTATTGGAAGGCTTGCTTGTACATATTCTATGATATTATTCAATAAAAAAAAAAAAAATAGGAAAATACCCCATTAACTTATTTTTAAAAAATTGCCAAGGGTGTCCCAACAATTTTTTTTGACACTTTATGCCAATTGTAAAAATTACACCTGTTTTAAAAAAGTGACAGGATCAATTATGCAAATAAATAATATTTTTAATAGTCCAGTCAATGAAAGAGTTGTAGAGAACATTTTGGAGGGGAGAATTTTTCTCTTCAGGAATGTGTTGGGGGTAGTCAGGAGGTAAACATACTAAAAGTCCCCGCCCCTAGCCCCGCCGCTTCAGTAGGAGAGGGGGGGGGGGGGGTGGAAAGGTTTCTTTTTTTGATTCTTCGCTTATAACTCGGAAACGATGCGTCGTACGAAGAAAGGTAATCTATGCAAAATAAAACGTAAATGTTTATATTCATTTTCTTCCTATGTCTCATATTTTACGAGACATTCGCCAGCGAAAATTGATAATTAATAAAAAAAAATCAATTGTGTACCTTGAATATTTCTATCAAAGCGGTTTACCGTGGTCTGCTAATAAATCACAGTCACAAAACAATCTTTATTTTACAACACTCGACGTATTTACTAACGTAATATTTTGTCGAAGTCTAGACATTTCCTTAAATATACAGTGTGACTCACTTAAAATGAAGATACCCTTATAACTTTTTCATTTTATTTCCGATTCGAATCAAATTTTACTCAAGTATAGGACAAATTAGGATCTATTTATGACCAGAAAATCATTCACCTGCTATAAAGGCAAAGCTACCTGCGGTACCAAAATATGAGGAAAAAGATTAAAAATCATATTGATTTTTAATCTTACGAACGATGAATTTTACGTGGCCACCACAAATTGCGGAAGCTGAGGACCACCTTTGCCAGATGAGCTTATGTATGAAATATCCCCCATCAATAATCAATTCAAATTTTGGTGTATGTACGTTTGTGGCGCCGATTGGATGCATTTTTTAGAATTTCCAACATTCAAAATGTTTTATTTTTTTCAGCATATTTTGGTACCGCAGGTGGCTTCGCCTTTATAGCAGGTGAATGATTTTCTGGTCATAAGTAGATCCTAATTTGTTCTATACTTAAGTAAAATTTTATTCAAATCGGAAACGAAATGAAAAAGTTATAAGTGTATCTTCATTTTAAGTGAGTCACACTCTATATTTAAGGAAATGTCTAGACTTCAACAAAACATTACGTTAGTAAATACGTCGAGTGTTGTAAAATAAAGATTGTTTTGTGACTGTGATTTATTAGCAGACCACGGTAAACCGCTTTGATAGAAATATTCATGGTACACAATTGATTTTTTTTTATTAATTTTCGATTTTCGCTGGCGAATATCTCGTAAAATATAACACATAGGAAGAAAATGAATATAAACATTCTTGTGGGAAATTTAATTACGTTTAATTTTGCACAGATTACCTTTTCCCATACGACGCATCGTTTCCGAGTTATAAGCGAAGAATCGAAAAAAGGAACCTTTCCACCCCCCTCCCCCCTGAAGCGGCGGGGCTAGGGGCGGGGACTTTTAGTATGTTTACCTTCTGACTACCCCCAACACATCCCTGAAGAGAAAAATTCTCCCCTCCAAAATGTTCTCTACAATCCCTTTTTGGGCATTCATTGATTGGACTATAAGAGTCTTGAACAATATAACGTTTTTAAACAATTTTGCTAAAAAAATGTAGAATTGTTTTAGAAAATGCAACAAGATCTTTTACACAACGTTATGCAAAATTTGTTAAAAACCGTCTTTCTTTGTGGAGGCTTCAATAAACCAGTCAGAAGTATAATGTTTATATCTAGTTTAAATATATTTCAAAATATACATCGCATTTGATTGAATATATGTACGTTTTAAAATATTAAAACATTGCAAAATTACTACTCTTAATTTTAACGAAAAGTTAAACAAATTTATCAAATCCATTATTTGAGCACCTTTTTTATTCCACATACGAATACTCAGCTGTCGGCCAATCAATTTTTTTTTGAGAAATCATTTATCTGACACGTTAAAACGTAATCATTAATTGGCAGATTCTATAAACAAATTGACTCTTTTAGTCATTTCTTTGATCTTGACCTCCATATTAATCTTACAAAATGAATTGATTTCTGTTTATTTCTCTGAATCACTTACAAAGAGTTATCCTTGTATGAAATTTCCATTTTATCGCATATAACGTTATTGCAATTAATTAGGTGTTGTGTCACAAAAAAATTATTCCTTAATGACCAAACCAGTTCAGCATGAAAGATAATTGAGCATTGAGTTAATAAATTTGAATATTATACACAATAAAAATTTAAAATATTTTAATAATTTTGTCATTTGTCCTAAAGTGGTTAGTTTTTTTTTCGAATTTTTTTTATTTTCAATGAATTTGATGTTACGAAGCGCGGAAAATTACTATAAATCATTTATTCTCAGATTATAGTTTTTTTTAGGTATTTTAAAATTCACGTTTTGTGTGATTAATGTATTCAAGATGTTACGTTGATGTACCTATAAAAAATTACGTTTATAACCTACGTAAATATTTTTTATTGGGATAGGTGCAGCCTGAACGTAAATTAAAAAAAAATGTGAAGAAGAAACAGGCGTAGACGTCAGTTTTTACTTCTGCATCCAGTGGAAGTATACTAACGATTATTTTACTCATTAACGCCATAGCCAATGAGAGCCCGTTTTTTCACATTGCACCAATCAAACGTCATTATTAGTGGTAATTCAACCTAGATCGGCTTTTGACAGTACCAACATTCAAAATGTATCGCTCTAATTTTTTGTGTCGCTACAGCGGCAAATATTGCGATAATTTTTTGACGTTTTGTTTCGTGAAATGTTTTCGGCAAATAGGGCAACTCGAGCTTATATCTTCTCTAGCTTATTACTAATTGTTACCTTGCAAATTGTAATATTGTATTATGTAGTAGCAAACATATATAGTAAACAATCGTCAGTTCCAAAGCGAAGCCTGTCTGAAATATATAGGCTATAACCCTTGCCTATCTGTAACTATTTCAATTTGCCTACTTTTCAATCAGGTAACAATAATATACAAAGATTGTACTTAATCGGGTAACAATAATATACAAAGATTGTACTTAATATAGCTCATAATACAGGAACAAGTCAAGCACAGCTTTCAATAGCTCAATAACGTAGTTACAAAGGTAAGCAAATCATTTATTATAAATGTCAAGGAAACACATTCGCTCTGGAAACAACCTAAAAATGTACTTACATACGGTAATCTATCAAAAAGTAACTAGTTGAATCAAAGCTGTGCAAAATTTTAATTTGTTTTATTTAAAATTCTCTCTGCTTAACAACGCAAACCTCTATATAATTTGTAAACTTCGTAAGTTAAAAATGAGAATTAAATACGTAAATATTTATCAATGAACATTTATTATGGAATATAACTCTAGGAGCACTAGATGGCGCTCTCTATGTCAATCTCGGAACCATGAGAGTATAGTTAGTATGTATGGGCGGGACATCGGCAATAAAGTAGTGCTCACAGATTAAAGATGTAGTGCTCTCTCTATCGTCCCTCGTCATATTGCACCTCAGAAACGTCTCAAAGGTGTTAAGTCAGTCTTTATATTATAATATCTAAGGTTTCAACTCGTTTTATTTACTAATTGCCACAGAAACCGTCACTGGATTATGTTTAAAATATAGCGAATTCTGCATAGTTTCTCCTGCGTTTGTTTCAAATTTGATGAAATTGAAAATATAGGTCAGTAAACTCTATAAAGTGACAAGAAAACGTCAGAAGGAAATTAATGACAAAACATAATATTGAAGATGTACTTAATGAATTATTTATTCGTGAAATATTCTCCCCAAATACCACTCGTTCTTTTAAATTTTATCTAAAAATTTTTTGTCAGGCTAAGTTGCCTAAAAGTTAATATAACTCGTGCAAATTGGCAGTTTATTATCAAAGATTAAATCCCTCCCGCACTCTTTATATTACCAGGCAACAACGCTTTCGAAAAAATTTTCGATATAAGTTTAAGCACTAGTGATGGGACAAAAAAATTTTTATAAATTTTTATTGTTCAGATAGGCTTAAAATGTCATGTAACGTCGAGATTTTAAGTTTGAGCGAATTCTGTCTGTCTGTCGGTCTGTCTGTAACTTTTTTTGGGGCATGATTACTCTGGAACCGTTTAAGATATTGACTGGAATGTCGGTATACATATGTATTTTAACGAGATCTGGAACTAGATTATATTTTCATCTTATTCAGTTGAATATATGGGGGGTAAATTGGGGTAAATGGGGGTAAATAGGTAAATCAAGCAGGTAATAGTAAAACTGGTGTTTAGTATATACAAGAGAAGCTAATGTCTCAAAATAATTTTTGGCATTAACCACCCCCATTACTACCCCACCCCATTATAAAAGGGGGTATAAAAAAAATTGTGATTTGGTGTGTACAAGAACCAAAGGCCTCAAAATATTTTTTTTACTTCATCCATCCCCACTACCACCTCCCTATCACCACCCCCACCCCACTACCGATATGGGATATCGTTTTATAGGTTTTTGGAGTAGACGATTTCAAATATTATATTATTAAAGTTTCATAAACAAATATTTCCAAATACAAAATTTTTTCGTTGTGAGAGACTTGGGTTGCAAATCTGTATGTGGAAGTAATGATTCCTTGGGCAGCGGTTTTTTAAACAGGTTCTCTGTGAACTTGGCTCATCCAACCGGGTCAAACTTTTCTGAATGCCTGGACACAGTAACATTTTGAAAGTAACGAGCGTACAGATGCTCTATCCAGAGGAGGTTCTCAGCGGTCCTACTGGATCCTGAGATCTAATGCCATTGCGTTTCACGACAAAACGTCGGAATGGAAGACCTGTCGGAACATGAAATTATATAGAAGTTCATAAATTAATTGAATAATTTTTTTAAATCCTGAATTGTGCCATTTTGTCGTTAAATATCTTGCCACCTAGTTTTTTTTGCTTTTTGCTTATTCTGCAAATTCCATCATTTTGTAAATTTGATCAAACTTTGGATATAAGCTTTTTAGGCAATTCTGAACAGCTTTTATTAGTAAAAATTTTCCAATAAAAAATGCCTAATATGATTTTTTGATTTTTTTCGTATATTTTGGTTTCCCAAACGGCTTTGCATGTAAAGAAGCCGAATTCTTTTTCTTATGCCAAATCTAAAACCCTAATGTCTTGAGTAAAATTCGGTTCAAAACGGATAAAAATTAAAGTTGTTGTGGGGATGTTGCGCTCTCAAGTGGAACACGCTGTATATGTAGCCAAAATACTATAGATACCCTCAAGTAGGATAATATCTAGATAGGATTATGAATTGTCATTCAATAATATTAATTTGTTTGGCAAAATTACTAGACTCAAATACCCTTATCTATTAAATTAAAAAATTGCAAGAGTGTTCTTAATATATTATAAAATTCAACACACCACTGAAAATGAATACTACAAATAACAAACAACAAAATTGATAATTTCTTACGATACCCGAATATTTATTTAATTGTTAAAGCGCACCAGTCTTAAAATATTTTAGGCATTTCGTAAGCTGCTCAGCAAGGTATCTCGCTGATATATTGATCATAAGTTTTGATTAAATATATTGTTAACCTTAATTTATTTATTTATTATACGTGTAAGTCTATATGTGATTTTCATATTGGTTTGTTGAGAAAATTTCGTTTCACAAATTTACCAAGCTGTGTTTAAGGTGAGGAGGTGTGTCTGAGTAAATGGCATGTATTTACATTTGTCTTTAATTTTAGAAAGTGGTTGAGCTTATTATGTCATTTTGCAATATTGTTGAAATAACACCCTTGAACCTTAATATTATTTTGCGATTTTCGAGTCACCTTGAACGTATTGTGAACTTTTCGCCGATATACGTTAACTCACACGCCGCTGTATTAACATTTAGCCATTTATAATATATAATATAATATTAAGTTTTTCACTCGGTTATTCAATTATACATGTATTTTGTTTACTATTATTTGTTTCCAGTCAGGCACAGGGATGCTTAATTACAAAAAAATAATATTTTACTTACATATTAACTCTACCTAGCACTGTATGGCTCACACACAAAAAAGTATTCTTGTTTTGAATATACCTATTTGTTCAGAAATTTGAATGTATGGCTTGCTTAAAAGAAGATTTTTCTTGGTTTGAAACAATACAATTATACATTTCACATTCTAAATATAAAATGATGCATAATTTCAACTTAAAACTGCATTACTTTTGGAACAAATACACATACATTTCAAACAAGAATGTAATTCTTGTTTTAAATATATGCATATGATTAAAAAAATGAGAATATCTTATATTTAACTTAAATAGAGTATAATCAAGTAGAGACAGCCATATTCTTCATTGAAAACTATGCATAGTTTCAAGTTAAAAATGTATTAGCTTTAGAATAAACATTACATATATTTGAAATAAATAGTAGGATTCTTTGTTTATTTATATGTCCTTATTGAAAAACTTAAGAAAAATAACTGCTTAACTTGAGTGAAGTATATTCAGATCGAGACATTTATATTCTAAATATAAATCTATGCATAATTTCAACTAAAAAAATACTATACTTTTGGTACAAATATAATATAAATTTGGAACAAGGCTAAAATTTTTCCTTTGATATATGCATATGTTTAGAAATTTGAGTATAGTCAAGTAGAAACATTCATATTGTAAACTATATAAATTGTGAACTATATATATTTTGAAGTTAAAAATGTGTATTAGTCTTAGAATAAACATTACGTAAGTTTTAAATAAATAGTAGAATTCTTTGCTTCATTAGATATATTTATCAAATTTAACCAACAAACTTGAGATAAGTATATTCAAGTCAAGAGATCCATATTCTACGTACAGAATTATGCATAATTTCAACTAAAAAATGTTTTACACTTGAAACAAATGTATTATAGATTTGAGAAAAGAAAGACTTTCTTTGAGAGTATCATATATTTAACTTAAGAGTGAATTTGCAGTCAGTGAAATGAAGAAACGAATTATTCGGCTTATTTTTGAAGATAGAAACTTCAAATTTTGTACGTATGTATTAAAATATATATTCTAGTTCGTCACGTTTTTAATTTTTTGTTTTAATCAAAAACACGTGATCAACGAAAAAATGGACGTCGAAAAATTGGAATTTACAAAAAACGAAATCGTGACGACCTAGATAGTCCTTAATTAATTACGTGGATAAAATATAACCTCTTAATTTTCAAACATAGATTCAATAAATAGTTTCCAATTTTGCCGTCAATAGATGGCACTCGCCTCGGCATTCGCATAGCTTTACACGCTCTCAGACTTTAGGGAGGAACTTGTTGTCATGGAGACCAGACGCGAATGAATGCTTGCCAGGGAAGCATTTAGGAGTTCTGGTAATATCTTAAATTTATTTATAAATTATTTTATCTTACAGGAATGATTTAATAGATGAAATTCTTGAAAATGTTAATACATAAATAAAAGGTGCCAAATAGAGAGGACCGTTTTGTATAAACACTCCTACAAATTTTATTTTGAAAATTTGAATTCGGTTTTTAGTTATTATTATAGTTATATAGTTTTTATTCGAAATTATTACCAAGCAAAATGTACAGGGTGTCCCGGTCAACGCGCTATGCTCGGTTTTCACGGTAGTTTCTGAGATAAGTTTATGGTTCAAAATCCAGTCTGACGTAGGTTTTCCGAGGAATCTCATACTGCTAAGATATTTAGGAATCCAAGATGGCGGACGAATTTCGTCATCTATGGTCCTATTCGACTGAAAATCGATATCTGGGGGTTTTCGGGGATGCGGTTTACGAATTTTTGGTCAAAATTAAGGAATCCAATATGGCGGACGAATTTCGTCATCTATGGACCTATTTGACTGAAAATCGATATCTGGGGGTTTTCGGGGATGCGGGTTATGAATTTTTGATCAAAATTTAGGACTCCAAGATGGCGGACGAATTTCGCGATCTATAGTCCTATTCGACTGAAAATCGATATCTGGGGGTTTTCGGGGATACGGGTTACGAATTTTTGCTAAAAATTTAAGACTCCAAGATGGCGGACGAATTTCGTCATCTATGGTCCTATTCCACTGAAAATCGATACCTCGGGGTTGTCGGGGATGCGGGTTACGAATTTTTGGTCAAAATTTAGGAATCCAAGATGGTGGACGAATTTCGTCATCTATGGTCCTATTTGGCTGAAAATCGATACCTCGGGGTTGTCGGGGATGCGGGTTACGAATTTTTGGTCAAAATTTAGGAAACCAAGATGGCGGATGAATTTCGTCATTTGTGGTCCTATTCGACTGAAAATCGATATCTGGAGGTTTTCGGGGATGCGGGTTACGAATTTTTGGTCAAAATTTAGGAATCCAAGATGGCGGACGAATTTCGTCATCTGTGGTCCTATTCGAATGAAAATCGATATCTGGGGATTTTCGGGGATGCGGGTTACGAATTTTTTGTAAAAATTTAGGAATCCAAGACAGCGGGCGAATTATAACTATATTTTGACCCCCCTTTATTTATGTTATTATTGGAGATAAAAAAAGTTTCGTATAAGAGTTGTAGGGTTGTATACATATTTTTTTAAATGCAATTAAAAAACAATTGCTTGCATATGTCACGTGATATAACAATGAAGGTTGCTTTTTAAATGAAAACCCTGTCTATTTTTACATATTCTTTTAGATCTTTTATCCCTAATTTCAAACATATAAAGATTGATAGATCTAGTTGTAATATTTTTTGATATATCGGACATTAAATATGCTCCAAACATGCATATAGGTATTTCAGGGTTTCTGACGGAGCGCAGTCAGTGGCGGATTTAGGGTGGGGGGGGGGGGGGGGGCTATAGAGGCTATAGTGGCAAAATCCAAGGGCGGCAATTTTTTTGAAAAACACCAAAGACATAAAAACAAAAAATTATTATTATTAATATGTTCTATCAGAACATGTTTAATTTATTAACTAGACTAAAGTTCCTTATTATAGTCAACAGTACAGGGTGGTTGTGCAAACGTTAGAACCTCATTTAACTTCTTTATTTTTGGAGTTACGTAAATAAGTTCAAAAATAAAAGTTATGAGATATCACATGTATTTTCCAAACATCATTTCAGCAAAACAATTCAAACAAGTCGAATTTCGGAGATATGAGCTTTATCTTGGTTTTTTTAAATAGAACACCCCCATATATTTTTACACCATTTGAAAGGCCATAGAAAAATCTTTTCAATGATATATGACACAGTATTTTTCTTAAAAACTATAGTAGATATTAAGTTTTATATTTTCTTACATTAAGTCATGGTAGTCCGAAAAATATATACAGTGTATTTCACTTTTTAATTTGTTTTTCTGATTTGAATCAAATTTTATTAAGTATAGAACAAATTAGGATCTACTTATGACCAGAAAAAAATTCACCGCCTACAAATGCAAAGCCACCTGCGTTACCAAAATATGCAGATAAAATCAAAAAATCATATTAGGCATATTTTTATTGGAAAATTTTATCAATGAAACTTGTTCAGAATTGTTCAGAAACCTTAAGTCCAAAATTTAATCAAAATAAAAAATATATAAATTTTTATTAAAATAATGTCCAAGTCCAAAAATATCATTTTAATGGGTTTTTTCGTTTAGAAAACTGTACTATTACAATTTTATTTGAAATTAAACCCAAGCTGCCAGGTAGTTGTAAAGCAATTTACAGTTTTTTTTTTTAAATAATTATTTTCAAAATTTTTAAAGTTTCAAGTTTTTCATTTTTTAATTTTGATTAAATTTTGGCCATTTTGGGCAATTCTGAGCAAGTTTTATTAACAAAATTTTCCGATAAAAAAATGCCTAATATGATTTTCCGATTTTCTCCACATATTTTGGTACCGCAGGTGGATTTGGTACCGTAGGAGGCGAATGTTTTTCTGGTCATAAATAGATACTAATTTGTTCTATACTTAAGTAAAATGTGATTCAAATCGGAAAAAAAAAAGTTATTGGGGTGTTACCATTTCAAGTGAAACACACTGTATCAATTATTGAAATTCTCCATTTTATTTAAAATTAAGTGAAATTAGACAGAATTAACATATTGTTTATTTTAATTTACATAATTTTGTTTTCCATGGCTAATTTGATAAGTTGTAAATTTATAGTAAATTTGACAAAATTTGTTTAAGATAAGCACCATGTATTATATTATAAATACAAAGCTTTTTTTATGGCGTTTCAAATGGTACATATATGGAGGGTTCCTTTAAAAAAAAGCAAAAGTAAAGTTCATATCTCCGAAAAGCGACTTTCAATAGGCATGTCCACAAAATTTTAATTTTAATTGTAAATGATAGAATTATCGATATTGTACACTAATTTAACAATTAAAAAAAAACCGCTGCCCAAGGAACCACTACTTCCACATCCAGATTTTCTATCCAAGTCACTCACAACGATAAAATGTTGTATGTGGAAATAATTGTTTAATAATATATATAATATTTGAAATCGTCTACCTCAAAAACCCATAAAAACCCCCACATCGGTAGTGGGGTGGGGGTGGTAATAGAGGGTGGTAGTGGGGGTGGATAAGGTAAAAAAATATTTTGAGGTTTCTGGTTCTTGTGCATACTTTAAATCAATTTTTTTTTCCATCCTCTTTAATAATGGTGGGGGTGGTAATGGGGGTGGCTAATGCCAAAATTTTTTTTGAGACCTTAGCTTCTCTTGTATATAGTAAATACCAATTTTATGAACTCTTACCTGCTTGATTTACCTATTTACCCCAATTTACTCCCCAATCCTTCGACGGAACAAGATGAAAATATAATCTAGTTCTAGATCTCATTAAAGTACATATGCGTACCAAATTTCAAGTCAATATCTCAAACGGTTCCAGAGTAAACGTGTGCACAAAAAAAAGTTACAGACCGACAGACAGAAATTTTTTTTCGCTCAAACTTAAAATCTCGACGTTTCATGACATTCTAAGCCTATTTAAACAATAAAAATTTTTTGTCGTTACTATACTACCACTGGATGTGGAAGTAATATATGTATCCTTATTTTGCCAGTTATTCGTAATAGAAATCACCCCAACATAGCAAGGATTTTTGGTAATTTTTCAATAAAAATTCTTGGCCTATGAAGTAAAAAAATATTTTGAAGTTTTTGGTTCTTGTACATACACTAAATCACACTTTTTTTTCGTCCCCTTAAAAAATGGGGGTTGGGGGTAGGGGTCGTAATGGGGGTAGCTAATGTCAAAAATTTTTTTGAGACCTTAGGTTCTCTTATATATACTAAATACCAATTTTACGAACTCTTACCTGCTTGATTTACCTGTTTACCTCCCCATTTACCTCAATTTACACCCCAATCCTTCGATGGAATAAGATGAAAATACAATCTAGTTCCAGATCCCGTTAAAGTACATACGTGTACCAAATTTCAAGTCAATATCTTAAACGGTTCCAGAGTAATCGTGCGCACAAAAAAATTAGACCGACATACAGACAGACATTTTTTTACGCTGAAACTTAAAATGGCGACCTTTCATGACAGTCTAAGCCTATTTGAACAATAAAAATTTTCAATAATTTTGTTGTTACTATACTTCCACTGGATGTGGAAGTAATTAATATTCTATTTTCAAGAAAAAGAACGCCATTGCCATGTAAACCGGGTGATATTTAAAATTTACATGCCTTTTTTTACTTTCCTTTAATAGTCAATTAAGAACATAAATAATCCGATCAATTCTTCTTTGATGTTTAATTATATGTTTCTTAGCGGCATCAATTCCCCGGAAAAAAATACTTATCTCAAAAAGTACCGAGAAAATCGGACATAACGCGTTAACTAGGTCACCCTGTACACTGTACATTTACATTATGTATCTACAGATAGTTTTTCTTTTAATTAAAAACCACTGCCTAAGGAATCACTACAACCGCATTCAGTTTTCCTACTCAAGTTACTTTAAATAAAAGTTCTTGTGCACCCAACGCGAAATTCGACTCTGTACGACAGAAATATATTTGAACTATTTCTCTTATATTACACAATCTGTTAATCTCCTCCTGTTTACGTAGACGGCATATTTCATTGGTCAAAGGGGCACGCCCACCCGTATAAACCTTTTTCATATATATCAATGAAAATATTTGTCCTAACACAGATTATACTCTTAAACAATGTATAGTCAAGCCATTTCCAAGTTCACAGTAGATGGATCTACTTACAATTCGCTGACTTAGTCCTACCACAGGTCTATGGGAGTATTCGCCAAGAAATTCGTATAGGCAATCAAAATATAAATGCTCCAGCGCAATATCATCAGACTTTCTTAAATCAACAGGGGTCGGATGATGGACGAATAATTACACAGCCACACAAAAAAAAATAAAGTTTATTTTCCAAAGGTGAAAGCTACCTATCCCCATGTCTTTTGAGCCGCTGATTCCAAATATCATGTCAAAAATATATGTTTCGCTGCTCAGTTTTTCGAAAATTGACATTTCATCCCTAAATTCGGGGTTACATGGTAGAGATGGGCACGTGACGTGAATTTTACCGTGTCACGACGTGAGCGTGTACATTTAAGGTACCAAATCACGGAAGATTTCGTGAGTGTGCGTGAGTCAAAAGATCCCGTGCGTGAGCGTGCGTGAGATAATATTCACGCCGTGACACGACGCCCCATCTCTGCTTTAAAACTTCAACCTGTCGTATCGTGACAAGAATAAGAAGCGAAGCGATAGACGGAAGACGGAACACGAGCGCGAGAAGGGAGGGAAAAGGACAGGAGACAGGATGAATGACGCAACATTCAAATCAAACTGCGTAATTGCAATATCTCTCTACTGCATTCGCCAACCGCCTAGCCCTCCTGGCCTGGTCTGGTCACTCTGGTCCAGAGATGGGCACCTGACGTGAATTTCACCGTGTCACGGCGTGAGCGTGTACATTTAAGGTACCAAATCACGGAAGATTTCGTGAGTGTGCGTGAGTCAAAAGATCCCGTGCGTGAGCGTGCGTGAGTTTGCCTTAACATATATCAGTCGTGCGTGAGTGTGCGTGAGCTAAAGGTTTAAAGTCGTGAGCGTGAGTCAAAATCGACTCACGCGCCCATCTCTATTACATGGCTATTAAATCTAATAGAACGACACGTGTTGAAATGAAATCGTTTAAAATGGCTTTCGTCACATACTCCCAACGTTCTATCGTACCACGGAAACGGTGGTGGGTACTTCTTTCCCCAAAAAAATTACTACTACCCCTTGTTCTGATTTTTCCATAATACGCTTGTGGGGGCTTGACTGACCGGAGTTATTACAAGGAATATTGATAAGTCGAGTATCTTTTGACCAGGAGACGCCAAAACGACCCCCCGGGGGAAACTACCCCCTCCCTGAACGACAAAAACATTCCGAAAATACGGCATAATAGCTGAAGAATAGTTTCCTCCAGTTTTCGAGGGCGAGTAACACGGTAATTGCAATACTTTCCTCCACTCTTCTGAAACTACCGCTAAATGAAAAAAAACGGCCCCTTGTTCTGATTTTTCCGTACTATGCTTGTGGGGGCTTGATGATCGAGATTATTACGGGGAATATTGATAAATCGAACATCTCTTGACCAGGAGACGCCAAAACAACCTCGAGTCGTAACAACCACTCCCTCCCTAAATGACAAAACATTCGGAAAATATTGCGAAGAACGGTTTCCTCCAGTTTTCGAAGGCGAATAACTGGATAATTGCAATACTTTCCCCCATTCTTCTGGAACTACCCCCAAATGAAAAAATTGTTCTGATTTTTCCGTACTACGCTTGTGAGGGCTTTACAAATCGGGTTTATTACAGAGAATATTGATAAATCGAACATCTTTTGACCAGGAGACGCCTAAACAACCCCGGGGGTTGTAACCACTCCCTCCCTGAATGACAAAACATACTACGAAAGGGCTAAAGAACGGTTTCTCCCGTTATCGAGGCGAGGAACACGATGGTTGCAATACTTCTTCGCCCTCGATAACGGGGAAACCATTCTTCAGCCCCTTCGCAGTATTGTCGGAATAGTTTGTCATTCAGGGAGGAGGTGGTTCCAACCCCCAGGAGTTATTTTGGCGTTTCCTGGTCAAAATATACTTGATTTATTAACATTCTCTTTAATAAGCTCGGTCTGTCAGGCCCTCACAAATATAGTACGGAAAAATCAGAAAAGGTTTTTTCCCATTTAATAGTAATTTCAGAAGCGTGGGGAAGAACCACTGCAACCATCCTGTTCCTTTCCCTCGCAAATGAGAGAAGACCGTTCTTCTCGCAGTATTTTCGGAATGTGTTTTCATTCAGGGAGGGGGTGGTTTGAACCTCCGGAAGTAGTTTGGGCGTCTCCTGATCAAAGGATATTCGATTTATCAATATTCTCTGTAATGACCCCGATCTGTCAAGCCCTCACAAGCGTAGTACGAAAAAATTAAAACAAGGGGTCCTTTTTTTTCATTTAGAGGTAGTTCCAGAAGAGTGGGGGGAAATTATTGCAATTATCGTGCTACTCGAAAACTGGAGAAAACCGTTCTTCAGCTCTTTCGCAGTATTTTCGGAATGTTTTGTCATTCAGGGAGGGGGTGGTTCCAACCCTCAGGGGTTGTTTAGGCGTCTCCCGGTCAAAAGATACTCAACTTATCAATATATCCTGTAATAACATTTAGGGGAAGTTTTTACATTTTAGTTCCAGAAGAGTAGGGGAAAGTATTGCAATTATTGTGTTATTCGCGTTACTCGCCCTCGAAAACTAGAGGAAACTGTTTTTCATTCATTTTGCAATATTTTCGGAATGTTTTGTCATCCAGAGAGAGGGTGGTTATAACCCCCGGGGGTTGTTTTGGCGTCTCCTGGTCAAAAGATACTCGACTTATCAATATTCCCTGTAATAACCCCGATTTGTCGAGCTCTCACAAGCGTACTATGGAAAAATCGGAACAAAGGGTGGTAGTAGTAGTTTTTTGGGGGAAGAAGTACACCACCATCGTTCCCGTGGTACGATAGAACGTTTGAAGTATGTGATGAGAGTCATTTTAAACTATTCAGAAATTTCATTTCGTTTTATGAGATTTAATAGCAATTTAACCCCGAATTTAGGTACGAAATGTCAATTTACGAAAAACTTGGCAGTATTTTTGATGTGATATTTGGAATCAGCGGCCCAAAAAACATAGGCTTCAACGTGTGGAAAATAAACCTTATTTTTTGTGTGGCTGTGTTATAGTTAATTCCTGCTGTCGATATGAATTTGACAAAAATTAATTTCAAAAAAAAATAATCGTGACTTTCAATTAACATAAATATGGGGCTGATTTATTATAAGAAAACCAAGTATTCAAATTGATAACATAATGTGTTTGAACCAATAGTCTTATTTATTACGAGAAAAATATATATTTGAACTAACAACCTGATTGATATGTTTGTATCGACATTGGGTCTATTTATTGTGATAAGAGCTTATATTTAAAATAATAACATAATATATTTGGATCGATATTCGAAAACGTTTAATCTGATGTATATCATATTTTCAAACAAATAAACCATATATTCAGAAGTAATCTAAGATATGTTTAAAATAATCCAAATATTTCATTAATTAAAGTAAATGGTAATCGCAATAGAAACATTTACAGCAAGTAAATGTAATATTTGTTTCTAAATCTGACAGTGTGTTACTTTAAATAGACTTATCTTTAAATGAACTTTTAGTTATAGGTACTACTAAAAATAATTTCAGACAAATCTCTTATTTTAACTTGATGATGCTTTTGCTTATATACGAAGTTATCATTTGCTTGACTTGAACAATATTTGTTCTAAAACATTCTTTTTTTTTGTGTGCATTACTTCAGATAACAGGACATTTTTAGAAAACTTTCAAGGCATCCATAATACAATAATGCATGCAATAAAATAAATTCTATGATAAACTACTCACTTTTTGACGGGCATGTTCGAAAATTATTCGTTATGAAATCCTCTACAAAAAAACGTGATGTATTTTTTTGTTAAAATTGAATAAAAAAAGTTTTAACACTTAATAGAAAATTTTGTGATACATTTCTGTCTTCCAAAAGTTATAACTTTTTAATGATTCAATTTCCGACAAATGTTGTGTCTCTAACAAAGTTGTAGAGAATTCGATTCTAAACAAAAAACATCTGCATACATTTTTTATAAGATGTACTGTTATGAATATAGGACAGAAACTGTTAGCGCCCCTTTTTTCAAATGAGGTGGCCGCCGACCCCGAAAACTCAATTTTAAACTTAATCGCCCCCCCCCCTACACGCCGAAAAAAATACCATAATGCAAGAATAGCCTCAAAAATGTTACATTTTAATGGGCTATAAGGTGGTAGTAGTGGACTTTGTCCATCAGCCATAAAAGGGCGTTTATTACCACCTTCCATGATACCTTAAAATCCTTTCTTTATTAATATGATACTAAAATCGGTTAGAAATTCCTTTATATCTTTCAACAAAATATGAATTTGACTATATTTACCAATAAGAACACTATATAAATACTTACAAAGAGAATTACGAAGCTAATCAAAACATAAATATTAACAAAATAACAAGTGTCATTTGTGTTGTCAAGAGATATAAAAATATTATTAAAAATCCAATCTTCTCATTGGCTCTTGCGAATAATAGTATAAACTTATAATTTGACACACGTCCCTCTGCCGATTTCATAGGAATTTGATTCCTACGAGGTTCAAAAATAGCAATTATCTCGATTTGTCGATTCTCAAGAGAACATTTTGAGAATTGGTTCCTGCGATTTCAAGAATTGGGTCCCAAGAAGCATTTTTGAGCCCGCCGCAATATGTTTATATATGTTTAGGATACTAATGACCATCGCCGCAATCCGGAAATATTGATCAGTTATCAAAATAAGATATTACAGGAGGTATTAAAAAACTAAGAAACAAAATGGTATGGGAACATGATCAAGTTTCCAGTTTTTTATTTAAAGACTTTGCTAATGTGCTGATCACCCCACTACAAACTTTATTCAATATTGCATTACGAACCTCTATTTTTACGCTGTGTTGGAAGTTAGCAAAAGTATGTCCTTATAAAGCGGAAATGTGCAAATTTGAGAAACTATAAAGGGATCTCAATTCTACATAATTTTGTCAAAGTATTTGAGGATTCAGTGTACATTATAATTTATACAGGTGTAAAGAATTCAATGTCTACTTACCAACATGGTTTACGGAAAAACGTGTCTCTGAACCATTGGATAACAGAAGTCAGGTTGGCATATTGTACACGGATTTTTCAAAACCCTTTGACTATATAGACCACAAATATTTTTTATCGAAAAATTAAATGGTATTGGTTTTAGTAGTTTACTAATAAAATTATTCTTTGTATCATATTTGCAAAATCGGTTACAATATGTTCAGTATGTTTTAAGCCAAATACTTAACCTTAATGAAATGTGCCTCAAGGTTCAAACTTGAGCCACTTTTGTTTGTTATATTTATAAACGATTTGTGTGATATATTAGATTGCCGGAAACTTTTATTTGCTGATGATCTCAAAATATTTTGCGAAGTTAACAACATAGAAGACTGAACATACAACAGCAAATACACAACATCGAATTATGGTGTACATCTAACAAATTACAAATGAACTTCTCAAAATGTAAGATAGTAACGAATACGAGTAAAATAACTTCCATAGATTTTTTTATATGCATTCGATGATACAGCGTTGTCAAGAGCTCGGGCAACTAAGGACTTGGGTATATTATTCGACCCTATATTTGGATTTTGTATAGCATGTTAATTCATCCACAAATTCGAAATTATTGATATTAAAATAAGTACGAGTTCCCTGTTGTTTGATATTTCCATACATAGATTTTATTTTTGATTTTTCATGGATTATTTTTTGTGCTGAATGCGAAATTCTATAACTATTTTTCTCCAGAAGATTCCAACTTTATTGACGAAATGCGTTTCGATACTAGTGGACAGTGTTTCGTGTCCTTGGAAGTTACTTCAGTGTTAAATTATAAGAAATAATCTATGAATTTAATTTATTCCAATGTCAAATAGCAACTTGCGTTCAATACATTTTCCTACCTATATTTCATTAGGCTGGAGTAATCACTGAAGTAATTCTTATTTATACAAAGTTAATTATTGTTAATAATGATTAATGCCAGATTCATATGTTAATAAGCCATTATGTAATGATATAATTAATTTAAAAATAATTAGATTCGTAGAATGCGATCCTACAGTAATAATTTGGTTTTGAAAATATTTGCCTTTCAGCACTTAAACAAGTTTCACATCTTTTTTGCAATCTAATCACGATCTCGCATGAATTATACAGATAAATGATATCATTTTTGTGAAAAAAAGGAATCCTTCAATGTTTTGAATATTCCTCTCATATTAATTTAGGATAATACTATACAAACGGTTATATTAAGTTTGTTTGTTTATATTTACAGTAATATAACAGCACCACTAAATTTATTGATTAATTGATCGCTTGCACAATATAAATTATACACCAAAATGTTCGCATAAAACGTGAACTTTAACATGACATGAATATATGTATTTATAAACATAAATATGCGAGTATGTAATATTTCATTCTTGGAGGTCAAAACTCTTTGTAGTGTACTTGGAAGGATCATGGAATATTAAAAAAAAATGAAATATTGATAAATTTATTAGTATACCTAACGGTCAAGAACAATTTGAGAAAAGTTATTAGTTTAGGAGCGCAAGGAGTTTCGTAGATACACAGTCTTCAGGCCTATCGGCCCATTGTACATTCGCGACATTAAGAATTCTTAGAAAAGAAGAGGTGCTAAACTGTGCCATAGCCTATTCTTGCAGCTCTGATTGAATCAGACTTCTTTTCAGATCGAAGGCTGGCTTCGGGTCAGGAAAAGAAGTTTTTGCACCTTCCCCGCCAAACGGTCCCCTTCTTCATTGTCTTCGACGCTACTGTATCCGGGTACCCATATGAATTTAATTCAGTGTATTGACACAGCTTAATCAGAATGTTTCGACAGTTCAACATTAGCTTGGAGGTCACCTTGTTTAATGTAAGAGCCCTCAAGGCCGCTTAGCTGTTGCTACATATATAAATGTGCTTATCGACAAAACCTTTTCTAAATTTTTCGTTTGCACACAGTAAAATGTCATATATCGCGGCCTGGAGGACACTAAGATACTTACCAAGTGGCATCGATATATAAGCCCTTGTACACCTGCTCCAAGTCTTCGATCCGTCTGTGTACCATTCCAGACCTCCAGAAAGATGCATTTTATAGCGTCTAGTCATATCGGCCAGCCAACACGACTGTATACGTAATTGTGAAATTATAGACGGGAAGGCACCGGTCGTCCTCTGACTGAGCGACGACCTGGTCTTTGACAGTTAGAGCTAGGGCCTTTATGTATCCCAGCCCATGTCCTGCCGTATTCCGCATTCCCCTTTTAAACACTCTGTTTGCTGCTTTGCTAGGTTTCAGTTCCACTGCGATGTGCAAAGTAGTGAGTCCAAGGATGGTCTCATTTACACCCGTTGAAGTGGTCCTGATTTCTCCTGTTACTCCTAGTAATTTATTAGCCTTTGAACTTGACATAAGCGAGCGATGTGGAGCGCTAGCGCCACCACATGAGTGCCGCATATGTTATGAGGTCTTCACCATGACGGTGTACATCCAGAGAGTAGTCTTTTTACTTATTCCCCACTTAAAACCGAAGATACGCCTGCACATCCGTAGGGATGCGCAGTGTTTCCTCGCTTGAGCTTCCACGTAGTTCTTCCACGACAGTTTGTCTAGTCTTTAGCGAAGAAAAGTTCAGGGGGACGGAACGTTTTACCTGTCCTAAAGGGTTCAAAACGAGCTTTGAACATGTAAAGAAAAATCGGTCATCTCGGTCTTTCGCAGGAACGGGCGATTAGATTCGCATGTTGCTTAATTACTTCCACATCCAGTGGAAGTATAGTAACGACAAAAAACTTTTAAAAAATTTTTATTGTTCAAATAGGCTTAGAATGTCATGAAATGTCGAGATTTTAAGTTTGAGCGAAAAAAAAAATTTCTGTCTGTCGGTCTGTCTGTCTGTAACTTTTTTTTGTGCGCACGTTTACTCTGGAACCGTTTGAGATATTGACTTGAAATTTGGTACACACATGTACTTTAACGAGATCTAGAACTAGATTATATTTTCATCTTGTTCCGTCGAAGGGTTGGGGGGTAAATTGGGGTAAATTTGGGGTAAATAGGTAAATCGAGTAGGTAAGAGTCCATAAAATTGGTATTTAGTATGTACAAGAGAAGCTAAGGTCTCAAAAAAAAATTGGCAGTAGCCACCCCCATTACCACCCCCACCCCATTATTAAAGGGGATGAAAAAAATTGTGATTTAGTGTGTGTATAAGAACCAGAAACCTCAAAATATTTTTTTACTTCATCCACCCCCACTACCACCCCTATCACTACCCCCACCCCACTACCGATGTGGGGTATCGTTTTATGGGTTTTTGGGGTAGAGGATTTCAAATTTTATATTATTAAAGTTCCATAAACAATTATTTCCACATACAAAATTTTTTCGTTGTGAGTGACTTGGATAGAAAATCTGGATGTGGAAGTAGTGATTCCTTGGGCAGCGGTTTTTTGAGAGCTGATCAAGTCATCGCGGCGAGGCAGTTGTCCACTTCAGGCTACTCCAAATATCATTAAGAAGACGAAAAAGATATTAACTGAACTTTTTCCCAGTTCACATTCGAGAAAAATGATTTCCGCCGAGACAAAAAAAAAACAAATTTAGGCTGTTTGTAAGCACAAGCTCTCAGAGAATTTGTTTAAATGGAAAATGAATTTCAAGGTTCCGGACATACAGTAATGATAGAAGAAGGATTAAAATTGTCAGGCTTATTATTATAGTTTCAAACATTTAATTCATCGTCATCTGATGAGCTTTCACTATTTCATGTATAGCGCGCGCCGCCACGTCATTCCGGAGCACGCATATACATACCAAGAGACGAGCTGCCCGACCCGAGGATGCTGCGTTGGTACTGTATGGAGTATACCATCTCTGTATAATGACAACGCAGCATCCTCGGTCCCAGCAGCTGCCATCTCTTATTTACGTGTACACGCGTTCTATACATTCTGCTGAAGATGCTACATATCTTCGGATAGACTTCATGTCGTTGCCATGGGCAACGAAGTCATCCAGCATCTCTATGTCCTCCGCGCGCCGCCGCGCCAGCACGCCGAACGTATAAGCGACTCCATTCGATTTCGCGCAGCTACGGCCAACGGAAAACAGCAGTTCGCATTTTTTTTATCGTTCTTTACACCTCACTCTATAAATAGAAAAAAGTTTTAGCCTCGCTGCTTTGATAATTTTAGCCTCCAATTTGATACAACTTTGATTGATATTATTAGAACTTAGGCCAATGAAAAATGGCAGTTATCGATTAATTCATGTCGTGTTCATAATTTTTAACGAGAATTAATCGAGAACTGCCTCGCCGCGGTAGAAAAATTACTAAAGTTTTTTTTCGACAGATGGAAAGTCGTTTCCCAGCCGCCCGTATCGTTTTTCGAACCTTTGTCGTATGAAAAAGTGTCTTAGAATTTCATAATCTGTAGAGTTTCCCTGCGATAATGCTCGCTGTTTTGATAGAGGGTTTTTGGTAACGAGCTGCCGTACTATGTCATGTTTTAACTTTAAATTTATAATTAGATATAAATAATCATATTTACCAAAAAGACATTAGTAAAATTATATCATAGACTATTTATTTTGTAATAATATTTTGTTCTAATAAAATAAGACTATTTTTGTAAGTTGAAAATCCAATCTATAATTAGCTGTCTATTTTATTAATAAACAATATTGAAAAAATATTTGAGTGAACTTTTAAATGTTCGCCTAAAGCCAGGTGGATGGTTACAAGCTAAACATGCAATACAAATATAAAACATGAAAATTAAGTTAAAAAACTTTAAATTTCAGGGTATGTTAGATATTATACAACTATTTCAAACAATATGATAAACAATCATGAAAATGATGCAAATGTCATAAACCGGCAACAAAACACAGTAGAAGAATCTTTTGTATCTCAATTTGAAGCATAAAATTTCCTTACTTTACAGTGTCTTAAGTTGGCAACAATTGCTTTGGGAAGTACCTAAAATCATATCTATGATAGTTAACCGAGCGTATATTTTGAATGAAAGTAAGCATTCATGTTATTCTGCAGGTAGCAAGCTCTGGGTATCTTATCCATCGTATAGTTATTCGTCGGATAAAGTCTATTTATATTTAAGTGAAAGTACCGGGCCTAGGTCTATTCAAATTAGGAAAAAATGAAGGTTGTGATTGGCAGAATAAGCTTTTTACTTCTAATTTATTTTCATTCTATTTTTTCCAGTCATACTTGGAATCAAAAATACTGAGGAATTCCACATAAGTTTTATTATATATTTTTCACTTTTAAGTTCGATACGATTACACATATTGCAACCATTGTGTTCCTCGCCTCGATAACGGGGGGAAACCGTTCTTCAGCCATTTCGCAGTATTTTCCGAATGTTTTGTCATTCAGGGAGGGAGTAGTTTAAACTCCCTTGGTTTTTTGGCGTCTTCTGGCCAAAAGATGTTCGATTCATCAATATTCCCTGTAATAACCCCAGTCTGTCAAGCCCTTACGCGCGTAGAACTAAAAATCCGAACAAGGGGTAGTTTTTTTCATTCCCCATTCCAGGGGAATGGGGAAAAGTATTGCAATTATCGTATTACTCGCCCTCGAAAACTAGAGGAAGCCGTCCTTCAGCCCTTTCGTAGTATTTTGGGAATGTTTGTCATTCAGGGAGGGAGTAATTCCAACCCCGGGGGTTATTTTGGCGTCTCCTGGTCAAAAGATACTCGACTTATCAATATTTCTTATAATAACCCCGATCTGTCAGCCCTCACAAGCGTATTATGGAAAAATCAGAACAGTAGTAGTTTTTTTGGGGAAAAAGTACGCCACCATCATGTCTGTGGTACGATAGAACGTTGAGAGTATGTGACTAGAGCCTTTTTAAACAATTCAGAGGTTTCATTTCAACGCGTGTCGTTCTATTAGATTTAATAGCCATTTAACCCCGAATTTAGGGATAAAATGTCAATTTGCGAAAAATTGAGCAGTGAAACATATACTTTTGACGCGATATTTGGAATCAGCGCCAGCGGCTCAAAAAACATAAGGATAGGTGTCTTTCACCTTTGGAAAATATTTTTTTTTGTGTGTATGCCTGTCTTATTATTACATTACATTACTTCAAGGTGCTCGATGTTGAAAGCAAAAGGAAAAACAATACTTAAGATTGGGTTTCAAAATTCCCGGTTTTTTATAATACGGTAATAAATTTAAACTTAATACCTGTTTAAATTTTTATAGACATACCAAAGTATCTTTAAGACAAATTTATACAACTAGAAGGTGCAAGTTATGTTATATTTGTTCGTTTTCCCGTGAGTCATTTACCTTGGAAACTATTTTTTATTTTAGCACTCAGAACAGGTATATAAAATTTTAGATGCATTTTTATAACTTTGTAGATACAGAGAGAGTTGCATTCGAATTTAAATCTTTTAATGCTTTACCATGAATTCATAATAAAGACCGCTTATTAATGGCACCTTGCTGCGTAAGTAACATCTTACAGTGAACAAAATGATATATTTGATTCCAAAGCCATTCATGCAAGCAGTTCCTTAGACTGACCGGCATCAGCAGGCAGAGAAAATGAGTAACGTTGATCTCAACGTCCTTTTTAACCTGCCAACAGTCCCATTATGCCCCAGTGGGGAAAAAAACAGCCTCCATCTTTGTTTTTGTCTGTTCCCATGAGAAATCTTAGTAACTACTGATTTTATGAAATAATTTAAATAGATTTTTGTGGAGAATTAAAGAATGTTCTTTACTGGAATATTTTTTCCTAAAATGAAAAATAAAAAAAATATATTAATAAAATATTGCCAGCATCTTAATTTTTTTGATTTTTTTCAAATGTCTCGGTAAATAGTATTTTTACGAAAAAAAAAAAAAATAATATTCCTTTATTATTCAGGGTACAAAATTATACATTTTGGTGTAAAATTCGTATCTCTATCTTTAAAATTAATTGAGATAGAAATGTTTATATGTTCGTTTCAATAAACTCATCTTTTTCTACTCCTGTAAAAAAACTCTTTTTTTTTTTTCATTATTTTTAGTGCGTAAAACATATGTTTATGATAATAGTGAAAAAAATAGAAAGTGTCAAAAAGTAGCTATGTGCGTATTAAGAAGGCAAAGTGCCTCAAATTGGTATTTAGTATATACCGGGTGAGTCACGAATTGCGCTCGCCCCGATATCTCCTAAAATATTTGGAATAGAAAATTGAAATGTGGAGGGCTTATTACACGACTAAAATGCCATCTTTTCAATAAAAAATCAAGTTTGGTGCACATCCGGTTTGACCGGAAATGCCCACAACTTTCGATTTTTAAATGGAACACCCTATATATTTTTACATTTTTGGAATCTAGAGGAAATTTTGAATACAATACATCCATTTTGGTCACTTTTTGATAAACATTAAAAAGTTTATTAAAAAATCTATTTCTGAATCCAGAGTGCTGTGGTGCCCAAAACATATTTTAGTTTGTGTGCTACGTTACTATAAAAATACAAAGAGCAATATGATTGCATTACTTAATTGTCTAGAGGCGTTTAAAATTTTCAAATGTGATTTTTACCCACTAACTCGGTTTTTTTAAATGGGAAGTTAATCGTTCACCAACAATTTTAAATACCTCATTTTCATACGAATCTAATGATACCAAAATTTTGAAAATCCGCTCAGAAATATTTGAGATTTCAGCCAAAATACAATGCAACCAAGCTTTCAGAAACATGCGGCTAATAGATAATAGATTAGTGGGCTTTGGAAACTAAAATGACACATTTCTGTGTAAATCTGGTAACCTAATAACATTGGAAACATCATAGTAGCCATTGAATGTAATAAAACAATATCAGCTGCCAGACAGATAAAAAATAAAGCGTTGCGGAAATCTCTTTGTTTAAAAATTAAAGAAAATGGGGGTTTAATTATATTAATTATTTTAATATGGATACCTATTGTTACCTAGTTTAAGTTTAATTGTTCAAACGGAATTGATTTTTGTTTATTTATAGGCCCGATATTTATGTTCATTTAAATAAAACTCTGAAAACCGTACTGATGTTGCATTCTATTGCTAATTTCCTTGTGGATGTAACTGTGTTTACCTCAACATACCTATGCTAAACTTACTTGTAACGTTCTTTGCGCTCACAATTATTAAATGTTTGATAGCTCAAGATTGCCTATAACTACACGAGTCTGTCTGGCAGCTGATATTGTTTTATTACATTCAATGGCTACTATGATGTTTCCAATGTTATTAGGTTACCAGATTTACACAGAAATGTGTCATTTTAGTTTCCAAAGCCCACTAATCTATTATCTATTAGCCGCATGTTTCTGAAAGCTTGGTTGCATTGTATTTTGGCTGAAATCTCAAATATTTCTGAGCGGATTTTCAAAATTTTGGTATCATTAGATTTGTATGAAAATGAGGTATTTAAAATTGTTGGTGAACGATTAACTTAACCCATTTAAAAAAACCAAGTTAGTGGGTAAAAATCACATTTGAAAATTTTAAACGCCTCTAGACAATTAAGTAATGCAATCATATTGCTCTTTGTATTTTTATAGTAACGTAGCACACAAACTAAAATATGTTTTGGGCACCACAGCACTCTGGATTCAGAAATAGATTTTTTAATAAACTTTTTAATGTTTATCAAAAAGTGACCAAAATGGATGTATTGTATTCAAAATTTCCTCTAGATTCCAAAAATGTAAAAATATATAGGGTGTTCCATTTAAAAATCGAAAGTTGTGGGCATTTCCGGTCAAACCGGATGTGCACCAAACTTGATTTTTTATTGAAAAGATGGCATTTTAGTCGTGTAATAAGCCCTCCACATTTCAATTTTCTATTCCAAATATTTTAGGAGATATCGGGGCGAGCGCAATTCGTGACTCACCCGGTATAAGAGAAGCTAAGGTCTCAAAAAAAATTTTGGCATTATCCACCTCCATTATCACCCCCACCCCATTATTAAAGGGGATGAAAAAAAAATGTGATTTAGTGTGTGTACAAGAACCAGAAATCTCAAAATATTTTTTTACTTCATCCACCTTCGCAAAAACGAAGAGTATATTGTATTTGATCGGCACATTTCTAAATCAGTAAATATCGCTCGCAGGCAAAAAATTTTCATATCATTGTGTTAGTGAACGAATTCTGAACAACTTTCAAAATGTCCGTCTGTCCGTCTGTCCGTCTGTCCGTCTGTCCGTCTGTCCGTCTGTCCGTCCGTCCGTCCGTCCGTCCGTCCGTCCGTCCGTCACGTTTCTTGTAAGCACGATAACTCAAGAAAGAAAAATCCGATTGTATTGAAATTTGGACAGTAAGATAGTGTTAGCTAGAGGAAGAACTCTATTGTTTTTGAACAAAATCGATCGGTAAATAAAAGTGTTATAAATGATTTAAATTTGAAAACAAATTTTTTTGATTTTTTTGTTTTTGTAATTGAATATAAATCTGGTAGAATGATATTTCACTTTAATATCTGAATATTTATATATTCTACAAATATACATTTCATAATGCAATATACAACCGTGAAAATATGATTTTAGCTCATGTCTTATAATGTAAAAATTTACATTTTTTTACGTGTAAGATGGTGGTGTAGTTCTTATGCTTTTGACTCGGAATCCAAGGGTCCCGGGTTCGAAACCCAAATGGGGTTTGGTATGTTTTTTTAATTTTTATTTTATTTTACACGGAGTCTTTTACGTACTATAAAATTAAAAATGTCTAAAACTAACACTATTTACAAAAAACCTGCGAAGAGTATCCTATAGAATGTGTAACAATTATATAAAAAGTTCAGTGAACAGGCGAAGAGTACGTTTTTAGCTTGTTTTTTCGTTGTGAGTGACTTGGATAGAAAATCTGGATGTGGAAGTAGTGATTCCTATGGCAGCGGTTTTTTTTACGACTTTTTGTGATACTAACCTAGTTTTTGACATGACATTTTTTAACAAATTTTCTAGCATGAAACAGGTCAATTGAAATGTCGACAGTAAGTTAGTGCTAGCTAGAGGAAGATCCCCAGCATTTTTGAATAAAAAATGGATCAGTAAATATAAAGGTTATGAAACTTGTAAGAAGGAAAAAGAATGCGGGTGTTGTGTTTTTTATGAAATTTCATGTCTTAAAATAAAACAAATATGATTTTCAACCGATAAAAATTTATTGAGAAAATATGGCGACTACTTAAGGATGTATACCTTTTTTTGGCCCACCCACTGTTGAGTATTCGGTATTTTACGTACATCAATTTTAGAATTCTTAGTGGTTTTATGTGTGACATCTGAAAATAACCACAATAGGATTAATCGGCTAATGACCTGAGTTTATCTATAGAACAAGAACTAACAATTGCAATAAAATAATAATTTATTAAATTAAATGAATAACTGTAGATACCGTCGCGTAGTGATAATTTTTCATTTTTTGTAATTTACTGTTTAAAAAGGTGTGTATGACATGTATTTTGTGTTCATCTTTTTTTATAGATATGCAAATTTCAAAGAAATAATTCAGCTGTTAATTTTAACGGGGTATTTCAACGTATCGTGATTAAAATGGGTGTGCGAATCTGCCAAATGACAGAGGACATGGAATTATAGTAAAACAATTATTAAATGTTTAATATACAGGGTGTTTGGTAAAGCGATGCCGACCCCTAAAGGTAGAGGGGGTCATTTGGCATTTATATGACCTAACATACCTATATGAAAAATGCTACGGTTTTCTTTATATTGCCGATTTTGTACATTTTTGAAATATCTCCATTTTTTATCATGAATTGAAGTATTACGTACTAAATAAATTTAACTTTTGATATTCTGAAATTTTTTTTTTCTTTATCCGAAATACATAAACTTCGTTCTTTAAACAAAAACAAAGCTATCCCAATGAGAACACAAACGTTTAAAAGACGTTAAAATTAACGATAACCGAACGTTTAGTAACCATTGTTTTACGACGTTGAATCAACGGACGAATGTCCCGCGGTTCAACGTGTATTTCAAGGTATTTTATAACATTTTTTGTAACGTTACATGATTACTTAACGTTGAATTTAACCATTAGTGAACGTTATAGGATGACGTTTTTGTAACGTTATGTCTATAATATTACTTAACGTTGAATTTGACCGCTAGTGAATGTTATAGAATGTCGTTCTTGTAACGTTATGTCTATAATATTACTTAACGTTGAATTTGACCTCTAGTGAATGTTATAGAATGTCGTTTTTGTAACGTTATGTCTATAATATTACGTTGAATTTGATCGTTAGTTAAAGTTATTAACGTTATGTTAAAACGTTAAATAGCGGTCAAATTCAACGTTAAGTAATATTATAGACATAACGTTACAAAAACGTCATCCTATAACGTTCACTAGCGGTCAACTTCAACGTTAAGTAATATTATAGATGTAACGTTACAAAAACGTCATCATATAACGTTAATTAACGATCAAATTCAACGTTACAAAAATATTGTAAAATACTTTGAAATACACGTTGAGCCGCGGGACATTCGTCCGTTGATTCAACGTCATAATACAATGGTTACTAAACGTTTGTGTTCTCATTGGGATCAGTATTAACATTATTATTGATATGATTGGAAAACAACTGAAATAACCACGTTGTATCCCGAGCCACAAAATAATGAACTTTAATCTGATCCTTATAAAATCCATCTATATAAATCGTTGTTCCCTGAAAGAACTTGAACGTGCAATCTATGTTTTTTAATTTCTATAAATTCATAAGGTATAAGCTAAAGCATGACAAATTATTGCCAGTGGTTTGTATGTATCGTCATCTAAAAATAACTTCTGCAACAAACTACATGGTAAGCAGGCAAATTTGATGCATTAAGATAGATGAGTAGAAAAACGTTAAAAAAACGTCAACATCTACCATTTATTTTACCTGTAGATTTAGAACGTCAGTGTATTTTAATAAGTGGAAAGCATCAGTTATTTTAACATTGTATATAATGTAACTTCAATATATAATAGTTATTAATGATACTAGTTTGATATGAACATTATATAACGAAACGCATGTGAAGTTAACCAGGAGGCGGAGCCGAGTGATTTTATCACACTAGTTTCATTAATTGTCATACACGTCATCATTCAAAATTTAATACATTTAACTTTAAACTTTAAAATAACATTTAGCTTTAAGATATGGTATATTTGTCATTAATTTCTTACGTCAAAAACACGTAAAAATTTAATCATTAAATAATTAATATGTTAACGTAAAAATTGCATTTGATTTTCATTCAAATTTATTTTTGATATAATTTTGCAGTCAGTAAAAGTGCTTGGAATAAGCGTTATTTAATAATTTACTGAATATGTAAGAATAACGTTATATTTTATCGCATGATTAATTTTTCATCAATATCTTAAGTTTAAATCTCGTCTAACCGAAACGTTTCAAATTTGTAACGTTATAATCACCAATACATTTTTACCCAATTAGAACGTTTATCACAAACGTTGATAAACGTTTAACTTTCAACGTTAAAGTAACGTCCATTCTTAACACATGATATATTTATCATTAATTTCTTACATTAAAAACACGTAAAAAATTAAATTGTTAAACAATAATAGGTTAATGTGAAAATCACGTTTGAATTTCACGGGAAATTTATTTTTCATTTATTTTTAGTGGATTCTTGTCGTTTTCAGAACGTTGAAAATTTACGTTATTTGATAATTCACTGAATAAGTTAAAATAACGTTTTGTCTTAAGGAACGATTATTTTTCGTTAATATCTTACGTTTAAAACTCGTCTAAACAAAACATTTTTCCATACATTATTTATAACGTTATATTCAGTAAAATTTTACGCAATTAAAACGTTTAAAACAAACGTTGATAAATATTTAACTTTGAACGTTACGTAACGTTAATTTTTAACACATGTTGTATTATCACTCATTTCGACCATTAAAAACACGTAAAAGGTTAAATTGTTAAACATTAATATGTACACGTGAAAATCACGCTTGAATTTCACAGATAATTTATTTTTAGCGAATTTTTGTCGTTTTTAGGACTAAAAATACACGTTATTTGATAATGAACTGAATACGTTAAAAGAACGTTATGTCTTGAGGTATGATTAATTTCTCGTTAATATCTTACGTTTAAAATTCGTCTAAATAAAACGTTTTTCCATATGGTATTTATAACCATATATTCAGTAAAATTTTACGTAATTAAAATGTTTAAAAACAAAGTTTGAAAAACATTTAATTTTGAACTTTACAGTAACGTTTATATTTAACACACAACACATCATTCATTTCTAACATTGAAAACACGTAAAAAATTAAATGTTAAACAGTAATATGTTAACGTGAAAATCACGCTGGAATTTCACAGACAACTTATTTTTGGTAAATTTTTGTCGTTTTTGGGACATTAAAAATATACGTTATTTAATAATTCACTGAATACGTTAAAATAACGTTATATCTTAAGGCATGATTCATTTTTCGTTAATATCTTACGTTTAAAACTCGTATAAAGAAAACGTTCTTTTATATGTTGTTTATAACCACATATTCAGTAAAATTTTACGCAATTAAAACGTTTAAAACAAACGTTGATAAACACTTAACTTTTAATGTTACAGTAACGTTTATTTTATATTTATCATTCATGTCTAACATTAAAAACACGTACAAAATGAAATTGTTAAATAGTAATATGTTAACGTGAAAATCACGCTGTAATTTCACAGACAATTTATTTTTAGAGAATTTTTGTCGTTTATAGAACGTTAAAGATAAACGTTAACCCAACATATTAGTTTAACGTTTCTTCATAGTATTTTAACACTTTAGGTTATTTTGTGCTGTTACATTAACATTTAAAAAACGTTCAGTTGAAAAGGCGTTTAAAAAAAACGTTGGTTTTTTAACCATTAACGTTATTTTAACGAAGGCAACGTAATTTTAACTTTTTTTTAACTATGGTGTTCTTACTGGGATCGTTTCAAAAACAGTCAGAACCAGACATTTGTTGTCACCGACAGCTGCCAACTAGAGATGGGCGCGTGAGTCGATTTTGACTCACGCTCACGCACGCTCACGACTTAAAACCTTTAACTCACGCACACTCACGCACGACTGATATATGTTAAGGCAAACTCACGCACGGGATCTTTTGACTCACGCACACTCACGAAATCTTCCGTGATTTGGTACCTTAAATGTACACGCTCACGCCGTGACACGGTGAAATTCACGTCACGTGCCCATCTCTGGACCAGAGTGACCAGACCAGGCCAGGAGGGCTAGGCGACTGGCGAATGCAGTAGAGAGAGATTGCAATTACGCAGTTTGATTTGAATGTTGCGTCATTCATCCTGTCTCCTGTCCTTTTCCCTCCCTTCTCGCGCTCGTGTTCCGTCTTCCGTCTATCGCTTCGCTTCTTATTCTTGTCACGACACGACAGGTTGAAGTTTTAAAGCAGAGATGGGGCGTCGTGTCACGGCGTGAATATTATCTCACGCACGGGATCTTTTGACTCACGCACACTCACGAAATCTTCCGTGATTTGGTACCTTAAATGTACACGCTCACGCCGTGACACGGTGAAATTCACGTCACGTGCCCATCTCTACTGCCAACCTGTACACTTTCGTATTTCTTGAGTTTTTAACGAAGTTTGTAGCTATCCTCAGTGTTGTGTCGTTTTGTACTGATAGTTTGTTTTAAGTTTCTGACATATTGAGTAAAATTAATTTCAGTGGCTACTTTTAGTACTGCTACTTTAGAGTATGCTGATATACTCTTTTACTATGGCAAAGCAGATGGGAATGCTTACCTTGCTGCAAGATTCTATCATGAACGATTCCATCCACATAGAAAGACTCCAGATCCGCGTGTATTCAGCAACACTCGCCGAATGGCGGAAACAAGGTAATTTACATCAACATGAGCCTGCTGCAGAACCTGCACGCCATCACCCCGAAGATGAAAATATTCTAGTCGCATTTGCTGCAGATCCCACAAAAAGCGTTAGAAAAGTAGCACAGCAAGTTGAATTGTCAATTTGGTCAGTAATGAATACAGAAAAGACACATCCTTACCATTATACTTCGGTACAGGGCCTCGAAGAGAGCGACCCTGTACGAAAAATAGCATTTTGTCGCTTTTTATTGAATGCTGATATTGAGGACCCCCATTACTTAACATCTATTCAATGGACGGTAAATTAAAATTCTCTTGTGAAGGCATAACCAATTTTCAAAATCTCCATTATTGAGCGGACAAGAGCGACAACCCTCAATGAAGAAATCAACTTCGTTTCAGAATAAGTTTAGGGTCAATGTTTGCATAGGTGTAATTGCTGGACATGTCATTGGGCCTCATTACCTACCAGATAACCTGAATGGAGACGCTTACCTCGACTTCTTGCAGAACGATCTTTCTCCGCTCCTGGAAAATCTGCCAATAACCTTCTCCACCGAATCATTTTCCAAAACGACGGGTGCCCAGCTCACTACCGCTTGACATTCCGCCAATTCTTAGATTGAACATATCCCGATCGGTGGATTGGGAGTAGTGGACCTATTCTGTGGCCTGCAAGGTCCCCAGATTTAACGCCACTGAACTATTTCGTATGGGGTATGATGAAGGAACGTGTGTACAATGAGGAAATACAAAGCCGTGTTCAACTAGTAGCAAAAATAGAGCGAACCGCCCTACAACTGAGACACGAAATAAGATTAAGGACAACTACTGTTGAAATTAGAAGACAGGCGAGGAAATGCATTAGAAATAATGGGACTCATTTTGAACACCAAAAATAATTTTGTTCTCAAATAATAATTTTTGATATAAATAAAGTTTTTTGAAATGATAGCTTTGTTTTCGTTGAAAGAACGCGCATATTTAATTTTTGATTAAATGAAAAATTATTGCCGATTGATAGTCTTTTGTCTATTTTTAGTGACTGGTAAGACTTGATGGTATATATGATATTGCCACTTAAAGAGGATACAATAGAGAAGTTCTAAAAGTATTTGTAATATCTAAATTATTATTTTTTAAAAATTTGTATTTTTTTTTTGTTGGAAGTTATATATTTCGGATAAATAAAAAAATATATTTCAAAATATCACGTTAAATTTAATACGTAATACTTAAATAAATGATGAAATATGGAGATTTTTTAAAAAAGTACAAAATTGGCAATATAAAAAAAAACGTAGCATTTTTCATATAGGTATGTTTGGTCTTATAGATGCCAAATGACACCTTCTACCTCCCTGTTCAGGGTCGACATCGCCTTACCGGACACCCTGCATATTAAATATATACAGCATAATAATGACTATATTGCATTTTTAATACTTTGATGGAGTATTTCCGAAAGTTTTCAATAAGAGTTTTTTGATCAGGAAAACACATAGTTTATGTAAAAAAAAAAAATTTAGCTAATTTGCCTAGTGCTTTTTCGCTACTTTTGGGACGAATTTTCTGCCGCCTTCGCCGAAATGACTGTTTTTTCTACATTATGTTTTTTAAACGAAAAATCACAATATGAAATTCATGAACATCGGAATTTTTTTAACTTTTTTAAGCTGTATCTCAGAAACTAGACGTAGGGCCGAGTTGAACTTTTGATTAGTAACTCGAAATCTACGACATATTAAAAATTCGGCCAATTTGAGACACATTCAATTTCCATAGAAAAGAAGATTATATAGCTTTAAGGGTACGAAAATGCCGAAGATGCCTAGCAGTTCAGTGTGTAGTTCACCACTGCAGCCGCTACCTCGATGCCATCAATTTGTAAAACAAACCTGTTAGCACATGCGAAAGTTGCAAAAACCCCAAAAAACCGCTGCCCAAGGAATCACTACTTCCACATCCAGATTCTCTATCCAAGTTACTCACAACGAAAAAACTTTGTATGTGAAAATAATTCTTTATGCAACTTTAATAATATAATATTTGAAATCCTCTACTCCAAAAACCCATAAAACGATACCCCACATCGGTAGTGGGGTGGGGGTGGTGATAGGGGGTTGGTAGGGGGGTGGGGGTGGATGAAGTAAAAAAATATTTTGAGGTTTCTGGTTCCTGTACATACACTAAATCGCAATTTTTTTCATCCCTTTTAATAAGGAGGTGGGGGTGGCTAATGCCAAAAATTTTTTTGAGACCTTAGCTTCTCTTGTATATACTAAATACCAATTTCATGGACTCTTACCTGCTTGATTTACCCCAAATTTACCCCAATTTACCCCCCAACCCTTCGACGGAACAAGATGAAAATATAATCTAGTTCTAGATCTCGTTAAAGTACATATGTGTACCAAATTTCAAGTCAATATCTTAAACGGTTCCAGAATAAACGTGCGCACAAAAAAGAGTTACAGACAGACAGACAGAAATTTTTTTTCGCTCAAACTCAAAATCTCGACGTTTCATGACATTTTAAGCCTATTTGAACAATACAAATTTTTAAAATTTTTTTTGTCGTTACTATACTTCCACTGGACGTGGAAGTAATATGTCTACTCCCCCGTTTTCCAGGACGGCCAACACATGATGGTGATACTCGCGCGGTCCTCTCGAACTAACGCAAACCTAAACGCATAAAACCACCCCTTTTCTTCCATTTTTCATTGTTAGGCATGCGAGGACTTGTTGGATCGGCATTTTTTTGAGGAAACTCAATATGTCCTGTAAAATTTCGCAACCAGACATGCCAACGACCCCCGGGGGTTGAAGCCACCCCCTCCCTCGATAGCGGAATATGCAAAAAACATCCAAACGTGCCGAAAATTATTTTTTACACGTTTTTAAGGGCGGGGAACACGATGCTGATATCATTTAGCCTCCCACCACTAACCAACTACCCCCATTCAGGGGGTAGTTGGTAGTTTGGATGTTTTTTTGCGTGTTCCAGGGAGGGGGTGGTTTCAACCCCCGGAGGTCATTAGGATGTCTGATTGCGAAATTTTACAGGACATATCGAGTTTCCTCAAAAAAAAAACCAACAAGTCCTCGCATGTCTAACATCGAAAAATGGAAGAAAAGGGGTGGTTTTTGCGTTTAAGGGTAGTTCGAGAGGGGTAGAGACCGCGCGAGTATCACCATCGTGTTGACCGTCCTCGAAAACGGGGAAGTAGACATATTTTGCACTTTTGAGGTTTTAGACTTTTTTTGCAAGTTTCGTATGGACTATGTACATATAAATGGGACCGCACATACCGAGGATGCTAGCCTGCTAGCTACCTCCTAGCATCCTCGGTATGTGCGGTCCCATTTAAATGTGCTGGTTTGTTTTACAAATTGATGGCATCGAGTTAGCAGCTGCGGTGGTGACTACACACTGAACTGCTAAGCATCTTCGGCATGTTCGTACTCTAACGGTTTGGGAGATTTTAACCCGCCATTGTATAATAGTTCATAGCATATTTATTGTGCACATAAAGAACTCAAAGCTGCCGACCGAGCTAATATAAAAGGAGAGCGGGACATGTTTTATTTTTGTACACCATATTAAATAATCAATATACCTAATGTATTACTTAGATAAAACATCTTTATTCCTATGTAAAATATCTTCTGGCATGATTAAAATAAGAGATTAATGAAGACACACCTGTTTTAAGGTGGGCTCAGTGAACGTAATTCGACAATTTCGCCCCTCTGAACCGATTCAAAACATTTTTTGATGGGCTTTTAGAGACAACTTTATAGAATTGGTACTAGGCTATTGAAAATGAATTTTTTTTCTCGTGCGAAAATAAAAAAAAATAAAAATATTGTTGATTTCGATAGTCTGGTATCATTTTATCAAGTTTTCTCTAAAAGCCTATCAAAGATTTTTTCAATCGGTTCAGGGATATAGGAGAAATTGTCGAATTACGAAATCATATTCTTAAGCTCGGCACCGCCGCCCTTAATTAAGATTTCTAACTCTTGTGATAGAGTGCGATAAAAACCTTTGCTGTTTTTATAGTCCATTCTGGGCGTTCTTACAAAGACGAACTTCGAATTTATGGGGGTCAGTGTACCAAAAATTAATACAATAAAAAAATATACAAAATAAACTGAAAACTACAAAAAAATACACTTACAACTACCATCATTATAATAAAAATAAAATAAAATAAAAACAAAAGAAATACAAAAGATATTAAAAAACCTAAAAAAAATAGTTAAAGATAACACACAAAATAGCCATCACAAAAAAAAACACTTAAAAGAGCCAGCACAACAACCAGTTATATATTAACCAATACTAACTAACAAACTAATACTAAAACGCTTAATAAAATCAGCACACAACAATCATACCACAGAATCACCGTCAGCCGAAGAGCAAGTTGTCCAAAAACGTAAAACAACCCGAGGAAAGCATCCAGAAGAGGATGCGCACCTCAAGCATAGTCACACACAGAACAGCAGCGAAGTACGGTTAGTGGTATTATTATTCTAGATTTAGGTTGGGAGTTTTTGTCAGTGTATCAGTGCTGTGAGTGTGTATAGTTTGTGTTTTCCGCGGTTTTTACATTTCATTTTAGGGGATTAAATCTCGTCTAAAATTATTATGTTCGATGTAATCCACAAAAGTACGGCTTTGCATAGCGGTGACTAACTTTTGTTAGCTTTGATATTTTGATAGGCAGTTTTTGCAGCCTTTTTATTTGCACGATAAATATAATATGAACTATATCTCCTTAGCGCTGAATTTGGAAAAATTATTTATAAAAGGTAAATTTGAGCACCTAAGCAAAGGGTCTAGCCGGATAGCATGTGAAAAATGCCCCTAAAGGAAATTACATGAAATGGCCATCAAAGTATTCCCTTGGATGTAAGAAAATATTTTATGTAATATTATTCCAGAAATCCAAGGGGGAGCTGAATTTTTGAAAAAAAAAAAATGTAACTGTTTATTGAAATTTTATTGCAACGTAATTGACAAAATAATCTGAAAAAATACTCAAATATAAGGTGAATTCTTTTCGTCAGCACTATCTGCACCAGCAGAAAATAAAATGAGATGAGAGATTATACATAAGTTGAAAAGAGAAACATTTGCACTGGTGCAAATAGTACAGACGAAAAGAATTGACCTATAGAGGCCTTCCAAGCGAACTCAGAAAAAAAAAATTACACCGTATTTGGCGCGAAATTCAAATTTTAAAAAGTGAATAAAAACAAAAAGTACGCTTTTGAAAAGGCGCTATCACGATTTTTGTCTAACAGATGCGCGTCTACATTTAGTCCAATAATTATAAAAATTTCCATCACAAAAAAATCTCTTAATTTTTTGCATCTCTAACTATTCACAGGCCCATAAAAAATAACTGACTTTAATATAAGTTATAAATACATTATCTTTTAGTTCAAGGTAGTGCTTTAATGCAGAAAAAGTAAGGAATAAAAATATTCACATTTAAGTACAAATTTACCAGCATGTTGAAGTTAGCCTTTTGGCCAATTTTTTATTGCTTCCTAAAAATAAAAAAAAAGACCCAAACATCTCGAAAATCTAGCTCAAAATTTTTTTTTTGAGTTTATAGTTATATCATATAACTATTGTTTCTAATCATTTAATAATATACAGCCTGATCTGCCATGATATGCGGAAGATAAAATGGTGTAGGTACTAGTCTTCAATGTGGGAAAGCCCCTGCAAAATTTTAGAGGGTTCTGAGGTAATTTAGTATATTAAATTATTAGTAAATTTGCGAAGATATACTACTGATTTTGAGTAGGTCAGGAATAGGTCGACATCCTTACTGGTGAAATAACGTATTGGAGTTGTTTTCATTTCCTTAATTGGTATAAAAACTGAATCCGGCATGTGCCGGCAAGCACAGATCAAAGTGCCGCGTTTTTTTTTGCTTTCGGTCGAACATTCAGGACACCGCCGTGTTATTGTCGGGTTTAACTAAACTAAATATCTCTTATATCTGCTTGTCCCAGAGTTCATTACCATAGGGTCAATGTCTTTTCGATTTATTTCGATTTATTTCGCTATTTTTGTAGTGTGATTTGATTAAAATCAAAAAGTCACTTCTATCCTATCCAGCTTTGCTGTCAATAGTGTCAATCCCAAGTCTGATAAAGGGATATGGCTGTACCGCGTTACGTCAGATTAGTTAAAGTCATTGGCGGCACATTTCTACAAAAAAATAAGGTCATTTTTTGGTCATTTTTTTTAATTTTTCATTTTTTTAACTCCTTTCGGTGGGGACAACCTACTGTTAAATTTTCCGCATGTCATTGTAGATCATGTTGTATATAAATATATATTTTTTTTAATTTATAAATAAACTCAGATCAAAACTCATTACTAAAGTGTTTCATTTTGTTATTTTTGACAATCTCAAAATTAGTAAAAAAAATATAGTGACTTTTATAATTTTTTATGATATAAAGTTATTAAATCTTTCATTTGCTTCTTTTTCCATAACATACCAACAATTGGCAAAGATCTACTTAAAAAAATTTGAAAAAAAAATTTTTACTTACACTTTACACCCCCTACAAGCCCCAGGGAGGGTTGAAATTTCACTGTTTCTAAACATTTAAAAAGTATGTTTAGTTTTAGGTTTTTTGGTGCGCTGAAACCGAATATGATGATAAAAAATGTAAGGGGATGCTAGGGTGTGACTGGGGGTTGAAATCAGTATTTTGTCGTTATATTCGGTTTGAGTGCACCAAATAACCTAATATTAAACATACTTTTTAAATGTTTAGAAAAAGTGGACGTTTCAACCCTCCCTGGGGCTTGTAGGGGCAGCTAGGGGGTGACTGGGTGGTTCAAATCAGTTTTTATCGTCATATTCGGTTTCAGCGCACCAAGAAACCTGCTTTTCAAATGTTCAGAGCAAGTGGAATTTCAATCCCCCAGGAGGGTTGTAAGAGGGTGCTAGGGGAAATTTGGATAGTTAAAATCTTTTTTTATTGTCATATTCGGTTTCAGCGTCCCAAAATACATGGGGGTAAGGGGATCTACCCTCTGGGTTTCGACTTTTTTTAAACTTTGTGTGCCTGTGTTATACAACGTATTTTCTAAAAATTCAATTTTTCCTTATATTTTCAATATCGATTTGGGTGGTTTTGGGGGGGGGGAGGTGCGCGGCACCCCCGGAACGGATTTTTGTGGTTTTGTGATGTATAACCCCTCCACTAACAGTTACTGAAAGAAAATCTCAGATAACATTTTTTGCGATCTTCTGGTGTATTGTTCACTTTACCGACTGGACTAATTGCTAATGTACTCAATTTATTTTCAGATTTTTTTTATTTGGTGGCACATGCTGACAAAAAATAAAAGCCTAGCCAAATACTATTTATTTGTTTCTACAATCACTGATTTCTACTAATATAATAAGGTACGATCGGTGTTTTTTGGAGTTCATGTTTTCTTTCAGTTTCTCTCTATTGCATGGAAGTGACGAAAATATTGTTACGACGCGGCTACTGCTGTGCGTGACGCTACGGGCATAAACATGTAACTGTAATCGTAAATCTGGCATCAGGAAGGTGCGGATGTAGTCTATGATATTACCATGACAACAGAGTTGTGCATCACTTCATGAACAACTTTAGTTACTATATAGCAAGTTTGAATATCTACATATAGTGAAATGCGATAAGGTCTCGATATATTAACAGAAAAACCCGCAGGTGCTTGTGCTACATAGATTACAGGCCAAATTCTGATGGATATACTGGAATACGTCATTTTTGTGATTCTACTAAGAGACTACGAACAGTTGCATGTTGCTCGGACGTTGCAACTGCTGTTTATTATTTATCACAAGGTAGATATCTATCTAAATATGCAACAAGTTGAGCAAAATTTGGCGTGACAGAAATATCACGAAGCGCACAAAGTTCAGACCTGCTGACGAACTAGTTCTCTCCACCTCTGAGACATGGACCGTTGAGACAGACAGACGACGTATTGATTCTTTCGAGATATACACCTGAAAGCGCTTGCTACGAATTCCGTGGACAGCCCATCGTACCATCTCAATGCTCTAAGAAGTACTTCCCACAAACAACTCTCCAGCATTGTATTCTCTAATTTTTTGGTCACATCAACCAGTGAGAGGAAAATATATCTTAACCTTGGGCTGATATTACCAAAGAGCTGATGAAAAAGAGTTTTGGCAAGGCTGTGCGCCTAACAGGCAACCGCGGCAGGTGGTGTGATGCTGTCAAACGTGCCATATAACAAAGAGAAAATAACTAGAATAATTAATGGACCTCAAAATGTCTGCCAAAACGTTGTGAATAACGAGAGGAAGAAGATATCTATCATGAATTTATTAATCCAGCTGAAATTCTGGCCCCTATTTTTATACCGCAAACGTGAAGCTGATGATAGACGAGGAAAGTATCGAGGATTAATTATCTTTTTGATGTTCAGTTATTATTAAAAAATGTAATAAATATTTATTTTGAAGTTTTTATTTTTTTTCAACATCTGCCACCAAATAAAAAAAATCTGAAAAAAAAATTGAAGGTATTTAACACAAATGCGCGTCTGTCTGAAAAATATCATGATAGCACCTTTTCAAAAAATGCACTTTTGGGCACTTTGGATTTTTATTTTTTTTTTTTAAATTTAAATTTCGCTCCAAAGACGCAATAATTTTGTCTGAGTTCATCTGGAAGATCTTTATGTTCGATAATTTTTTCAAATTTTTTCGCCCATTACGTAAGTTACAACAAATTTTTAATTACCAATTGGCTTTTTTTGCAAAAATTCAGCTCCCCCCCCCCTTGGATTTCTGGAATGATACTGTAACAAATATGTTTTTACAGTCAAGAGAATACTTTGATGCCCATTTCATGTAATTTCCTTTATGGGCATTTTTCACATGCTTAACCGGCTAGACCCTTTCAAGGTTCTAGCCTTAATGGTTTAGGAGCGCAGTTTTTTTTTCAAATTTTAATCGCCAGTTTACCTCCTTGGACTTAAATCTTGAAAAAAAAAAACCTTTTTCGTAGGTGTCTAGATCACCCATTGAGCATTCCTACCAAATTTCAATGTTGTAGGTGTAGCTGGAAAAATTTGGGAAAAATAATAAATTCTTCAATTCACCCTCTTAGAAGAGGTTTCGAAAATATGTTTTCTTAGTGGGCGTTTGTTAGAAGAATGTTAACACTGCCTACTGAAATATTGTTTATATCTTTTATTCTTCACGTAGACAATTATTTTGCCATATCGGGGAAGAATAAATAAATTGTAATTGAATTCCTCTCATTGTCGGCTCGCAGTGGCCATGGAGATTAATGTGCTAATAAGTGGAATGTAATTATTTCCTAGTCAGTAATTACGACATATGGGTCATAATCAGCTAAAATGGGATAGTTTAGACAGCTTTAATAAAACATGTTAAGTACATATATAACTACCGTTTCTTCTCTGGTGTATTTAATATATTTATGCAAGATGCTACTTAAAGTAGTATTTTACATAAATACGAGTAATTCAAATACTTTAATTTAGGTAACTTTTATTAGTTAAATAATATAGAAAAATAGTTGATTTATGTAGTTAAACTAAAAGAGCAACACAAACAGACATGCAGAAGTGCATTGGAAGCATATGGCCAGTGGCGTAACCAGAAATTAATCCCTGGGGGGAGGGTAAACCGTGATCTGACCTTATTTTTATTTTTTACTTAACCTGTTACCAGGGGGGTAAACACAAAATACGGTCCCGGTGAGAAAAAAATTTGGAATGTTGAAGAACGAGGGGGGAGAGGGGAGAAATCCAAAAAACATTTTTGACGAGCAAGGAGAAAGAAATCCCACAAACATTTTTTACGAGCGGGAATGAAATAATCCTAAAAACATTTTTAACGAGCAGGGAGGACAAATACCAAAAACATTTTTGACGAGCAGGGGAGTATAATACAAATTTTCATTTCAAAACCGGTCCCCCCAAACCCGGGCGCGATCACCCTTTTACGCCCCCCCCCCCTCGGCAGGCCTGCCTGTTACGTCAACTTACTGGCTTATTGGGCTGCTGTTGTGCTGTGCATATCTGCATTTGGATGTGCGCCAACGACCAAATGCAAAAAACTTATTTTTTAAGAAATCAACAATTATTTTAGTTATCAATGAAAATTAGCAAAGAGCGTAAATTGGTAAATCATTTAATTAAGGGTAATTAACGAAACACAAATTCTCTTATAAAATGAACAGAAAGACAGAAACAAAACGTATATTATCAAATATTTAGTCTTCTCTTGACTTTTGCGAGCTCCTGACACACTTCATCGCAAATTACAGGAATCTCTTGGCGAATATTTAGTAGGGCCAAGCCATTAAGGCGACTTATGGTTGTTATATCTCCGAGGTAAGTTTTCAGTCTTCTTAAACTCTAAGTAATAATTAATAGTCAGAGAGTTGTAGCTGGGGGGGGGGGGGGGGGGGGATTTGCCCCCTTGCTTCCTCCCTGGATATACCACTGCATATGGTACCTATTTAGATATGTACGACACCTACTGCTAATGTTACTGTGTGTTAAGTAAATTATTTACTGTATGTTGTTTTTTGGTGAGTTTCTTAATCTGTGCAACAAATAAGGAATTTAAAAACATTAGTGACAGTATTCTAGCTTATTCAGATCTGTGCAAATGGAAATGGTCCACATCATGCATAATGTTTAAACTTTCAGGGAGTAAAATTCTACCGCAAAATTCATTTCCTAAAACAGTAAAAATGATGGACTAATCGGTCAAAGAAGTCGAAATTTTCATTAGGAAAAAGTAGACAGATTTGTAATGGGAGGTGGTCAGGTGATCAGTTCATTTTAATGAAGATGAGTGCTAAATGTAGTTGTGAATGTTAAATTAACAGCTTCAAATGAAACTATAGGTTGTGTTCATATTTGAGATTTCCGAGGCATGTTGCAGAGAGCATTTAGTGAAGATGTATATGGTAAGTGGTGACATTCAAGATAAGATGTTAGTTTCGTTCATGTACTTTATGAGACAAGGGAGCCGTATAAAGTGAACATTTTCCTTCAGTACAAGAAACACTTCAAACCTACGCCTCAACAGAGCAACATTTTCTGGGTTGCTAATGATATTCTTTCACAATAAAATGGTTCCAGATATGTACTTGATGGCGTAAACTTCTTTATGCTTTGTATGTGCATTAGCGAGCGGCGGTGGAATGGGCAGTCGACTCGACGAAATCCGCTTCGTATGTTTCTAGCCTTGCCTCTAAAGTAGTTTCCACAAACACAAAACACTTGAGAATCAACTCAAATAGTATGACTCGACCCGCGTTTCGCGAACCATGTTGACATCATTTGAAGATAATTAAAACTAAACGAATGGAACGTTCCTATATTCATAGTATTTTTACAGTTTGCAATTTCTAAGCTTTCAAAAGCATCCAGCTGTACATTATTTGTTGCATTTCTGATTATCCTTAAGTTATTGATATCTACTCTGTGATTGTTATCAAAGGTACGTTGTACAACGCTAGACTTTTCAGTTCTTCGACATTGAGATGGATCGTATGTTCCTTGAATCTTGTTATAATGGTACGCTTTATTTGTCTAACATACTTCAAATTACACTGTTTACTTTTAATTTTGTAAGTCTCGGATCTTTCGTTTGATTCAATTATATCCTTTGGATTGCCTAAAAGTTGTTTCAATTTATTTCTTACTTAGACCATGAATAAAGAGAGGTTCATATGTAATTGATCCAAATTTTGGAATCCATTAGGATTGAAAGGTAGATAAGTTCCGGATGGTTCCCTTAAATCTGCGTTTTCTAATTAATTATCAACTAAACTTACAAGGTATCCATTGCTCTTAGCGATATCCTCTATTAGACTTTTCTCTTTTTACAAGCTTTTATTTAACTTGGTTTGTATGTTAGGATGTTTAGGGCAGATCTTACAAGTCAATTTTGAACCACTTAACGACGTCCAAATGAGCTGAAATTTTGCATATACGTGTAGTTTTGGTGACAGTGCAATAATGTGGTACCAAAAAGTGTGTTCTTTAGTTTTTTAAACTATAATTTGATCGGATAGTGTATTCACTCAGACGTTGCATTCTAAGAAATGGCGGAGGATCCAGTAGTTTTAAGTAATGACGGTCACAGGAACTCAACAACTACATGATGAAACCATTTCGAGTTAAAGATGAACTAAAGACGTAACTAAAAATTTAAAAATAAAATTATATGTAAAAAAAAAATTTAATAATGAGCTTTTATTATTATTTAGGTGTACTATACCGAAAAAAATAAGTTATGTTGAATAAATTGTCTTAAAAGCTTTTCACGTGAATAGAAAAGAAATACTTAGGTACTTACAATCTCTGTCTAAACAAAATGAATGCATGTATGAACTTCTCGTGCACTACAAACTTTTAAGACAATTAATTCAACATAACTACATAGCTATTTTTTTTTTTTCGTTTTAGTACACCTAAATAATAATAAAAGCTTGTTTTAAAAAGTTATTTTTACTATATTTCTCAAATCTTTGTTCATTCAGACGGAAACTTAGTGGTGTGAAGAAAAGCATACATAGAACTTTTTTAGAGAATTTACTTAACTTCAATTTAGATGCACACCATTATATTGAGCGTGAGATAAACAGTAGTGATGCAACGATTACGATTAAGATTACCTAACCGTAATCGCCGATTATTGGCATTTTACGATTAATCGTAATCGCTGATTATTGCAAACGATTATTTACGATTACGATTGAGAATCCTTCATAGACTATGCCGGGGAATATGGGAAACAGGAGTTTGTCCCGACGATTGGAGAACCTCATTCTTCGTGCCACTACAAAAAAAAGTTTCTACTTTTAGTTTCTTTTTTTGTAATAAGTATTTGATTATAATTTATTTTATCCCCCACGATCTTTAAGTGGGGCATATTTATTTACATTATTTACCTTAATCCCTCAATTTGATGACATTAATAGTAAACTGACACCATATAACAAGTGGTTGCTTTTAGTAATTAATAATAAAATTATTTTAGTAAAAACAATTATTTTTTATTGTTATACTATAAAATTTAGCCAAGTTTTCTAGATAATCGTAATCGTAATCGTAAAAGTAAGAATTGTTGCTTCACTAATACCCCGGGAGGCAGCGTTGCATTTTTGATAGTGATTTTACGCCGCTTAATTTTGTGTGTAATCGATAGTCTAGATATGGCTAGCAATAGAAACAAGCGTCAGCTGTCAGGGTCGTGGTGGATCTGGTCGTGAGAGAACGTCTATTATGTCGAAAAAAAAAAAAAAAAATTCAAAAATGATTTCAAGTCGTTTGAAAAGTACAACAAATGTTTACATGATAATAATAATTTTAAAAAAGTTAGTTGCGTAGCCGCTTATATAGTAGTAGTAGTACTGTTGTTTTACTAGGCAATCAGGCCGGGATGGCCCATTTTGCTCTAGGGATCTACAGTTTAGCGTGGACTCCAAACCACGGTCCTCGACCACCAACTTTGACCCACCCTGGTCCCGTTACACCACCCTTCAAGGCGGCGCATTAGCCCGAGGTTCCCGGGTCTCCTGGACCAGCCACCGCCTTTCAAGGTGGTTCACTAGCCCTAGGATTGCCTCTGTTGGCAGCCTACCGACTATTAGATGAGATCGTGGGTCACCCATCCAAGTGCCGGACGCGCACAGCGTTGCTGCACCTCGCTGATCGAGCGACGGAACTTAAACCGGTGATCGTACCTCATGCCCCAGCCGCTTATATAAATCTGTATAAAAAAATAATTAATGTAAAATCATTTCAGGTTCAATGAAACTTATACAGCTAACTCTATATATCATTAAAATGATAAAAACAATCGTCAGCTATTCTTTTAATGAGGGTAAGACCATGAGCTGAGGGATTCTAAGTGCTGAGCGAGCTTTTAATCTGAGTATGATATAATCTAATGTATGATCTAACTGACGATCTTTTCCCCTTTATATCAATAGCTGACGTACATTTTCCTTTAATATATTGTTTGGATAATCATTTCTAGAAATTTCAAGTGACTTGAAATAAATTTAAACTAAAATTTATGGTTTTAATTTAGTTTTCATAGCCATATATAATGTGTAGGGTGTGTCTCAAAAAAAAATATTTTTTTTGAAAATTGTTGCTCCCCAGGATTTTTCTGATTCCCTTCGGTTCCTAATGAAACGATATGAGGTTTGAAATCTGTAGGTTTAGGAGAAAGTTTACCCCTGGGAGCTACAGTTTTAAATTTCTGTAAAATAACGCCGAAATTAAGAAAAGCAATTCTTTTTGAAAAATATATTTTCTCTAATTAAATGAATGTAGTTGGGATTCTTTAGGCTTTTTTTTACTGTCAGATATCTTATTTGAAAACAGTGATACCGGTACTGTCTCCTCTTTCAAATACCATAAGTGTCGATTGAAACTTATTAGTGCGGCCTAAACTGCTTTAGGATCAATAGTTTTGTAACTGTTTAAGCACTTCCATAGCTGTAAATCATTCATGGGGCATCTGCTGCTTTAGGAGCGTTCAACTAGCATTTAATGTAAACAGAGCATTGAAAAGACAGATTTGCCCCAATTTATCAACCTCTTCTAGCTCATAACCGAGCTACTCGCTAAATGGGCACATTTTTGCTGCATAGATTATTGTTGACATCCATCTTGCTTTTTGAAAAACTCCAGGCTTCTGCCAGTGAGTTCCGCCCAATAGTATTAGTAAGACTTCAGCACGTTCTCTGTAGTCTCCACGAGAAAAGAGATCCTTGTTCTGGTTTAAAATAAGTTTCAAGAAAGTAACGGCTTCCTCTTTCAAAGATCTTAAGTTCCTGTCTTTAATTAGAAATAAATATGAAATGAAGGAAGAAGATATACGTTTTTAAATATAGCAATAATCAAATTTATTTTTTATAAACATGGTAAGCTGAAAAAATTGCATACTTACCTACATGTCCTCTTCGCAGGCAACGACTTGGCAACTGCGACTGAAAATAAAACTCGGCAAGTCTACAAATGCTCCAAAAAAATGGCGATTTCACGTGCGCCAACTTGGATGCACGAACTTTTCCCGCCAATGCGAGTTACACTGCAGGTTGTTCAGTGGCTAGATAAATGGATCACCCGAATTCTTCTACTTAAATAGATCCTAAAGAGCCCTAACGGTCATAAATGAGGGCGCAGGAAATTTACGTAGAAATGCGCAGATAGTTACTGTCACAATTTGTCAAGGTCTGTGCAAATTTAACCTACAGGAAAATACAATGGAAAAATATATTTTTTAAAATTGTTTATTTTCCAGCATTAGTGTATATTACCATTGTAATTGAAACCATAAATTTTTAGTTCAAATTGATTTCAAGTCACTTGAAGTTTCTAGAAATGATTATTTAAACAATATATTAAATGAAAATGTACGTCAGCTATTGATAAGGCGGAAAGATCGTCAGTTAGATCATACATTGGATTGCACCATACTCAGATTAAAAGCTCGCTCAGCACTTATAATCCCTCAGCTGACGGTCTTACCCTCATTGAAAGAATAGCTGACGATTGTTTTTATCATTTTAATAATATAAAGAGTTAGCTGTATAAGTTTCATTGAACCTGAAATGATTTTACATCAATTATTTTTTTATACAGATTTATATAAGCGGCTGACGTATAATCCCTCATTATCTACGCAGCTAACTTTTTTTAAAAATATTATTATCATGTAAACATTTGTTGTACTTTTCAAACGACTTGAAATCATTTTTGAATTTTTTTTTCTCGACATAATAGACGTTCTCTCACGACCAGGTCCACCACGATCTTGACAGCTGACGCTTGCTAGCCGTATCTAGACTACCGATTACACATAAAATTAAGCGGCGTAAAATCACTATCAAAAATGCAACGCTGCCTCCCGGGCTATAATAAACACAGCTATTAAACAGACACCAGATTTTGGTACTTAATTTGTAAAAATAAGTATAGCTCGGGGTATTCCTTGGGGGTTATTGAAAATAATTTGAGAAATAACAGGACTGGCCACTTTGATGCTCAAAACAACTTAATGCCTGTACTATAAGCCCAAATCTATAATTTTTCTTATGTTTAGTATTCGGTACATGTTTAATAACACCATGTATGTGCCATTCGTATTTTAAACTTGATTGAAATACTGGCTGCCATGTCCACTTGTCGAATTTCACCAGATTTCGCCATTAGCTATTCGTTCAATGCCTCTGCAGATCTGATATTTAATAAAAGTGAAAGATGAGATATTTATGTGAATGACAAAATGTTTATGCAGTTTGAATGTTTCGTATATTTTTATTTAAAATAATGAATCTGCTTTGTGTTAGACTATAATTGAAAATTGGCACACGTCGATTAAAAATTGTGTGTATATACTCTGACCAAATAGACTGGGACTGCATGCCGGGATACCGATACTGCGGAATAAGATACCCAAAGATTTCCCACATGTGGGCCTAGCTAATGTACGGGTTGTGATGTTTATATTTCATTTAAATTTATAGAATTCGAATTGGTTTACCTACAAATTGATGTGAATTAGTGGTCCTTAATTGCTTTGCAAATTACAAGGTAGGCAATGAATGAGTTGTAAACATTCTCGGTGAAATTGAATATTTTCATACCAAGGACTGTTTCTTAACCATTTAACATTTTTTGCGAATTTGTGCATTTGTATATATAGTTTTGATGTAATAAAAAAACTGCCTAATATAAATTTGAACAGGATACAGATATTAAAATTCAACGGTAATTTGAGATACCTATAATTATCTTTAATATTGGATGATGAATAGGATCAAACATCAAAAATTAATTTCTGTAAGTTTTAAACAGATGAGAACCTTTCACTATGTTTGTAATATTATGACAAAAAAGATTATCTAGATTTTTTGTATAAGTTTCATGTTATATACACTGTGTTTACGGATGGACAGGAAAGACTTTATGTTCGTTTTTCCGAAAATAAGTCGTTTTTTAATAACAAATTTTACTTATCTTTGAACGCAATCTGATACAGCAAAAAGTTCAAAAATATGTACCAGGTAGTTGAAAAAAACGTAGAATATGAAAATAGCTCAAAAAAGAACTATCCTTATTTTTTTTTTCATTTTTTATCGACACGTTATTAGAAAGACTTGTTTCAAATGTTAAAATAAGCCTCGATTACTAAACTTATTTTTTTTTTATTAGAAACATTATTTTGAAAATCAAATTATACGATGACTATTAACATTCAGTACGTGAAGAAAGTGGTCATGTGGTGTACATGTTATGATAAAGTTGTCGGTTCTTATTTCTTTAAAAACACCTACAAACATAATTTCTTATTAGTTTTTTTTAGGTGACTTCATTTATCGACTAGTTTGAGAAAAAATTAAGTTGTAATTTAGATAAACCGGTAATGACGCTCTATAAATGAAAGTTACGTTAATTATTATCAAATTTACCGTGGGGTGACCAGATATGTTAAATAGGTGGATTAGACTCACCTCATAGTAAACCAGGCCTCGGCTAACCAGTATGCTAGGAGGCGAGAGCGCGGGTAAGGGTTGCAGACAACTAGGCTAGTAGTAGCTGGGATTAGTTGAAAATGTTTTGTTTATAAAATTGCGCAAAAATACAAAAGCTGTGGGCCCCAGACCTAATAGTTCTTAGGCGCAAATATTTTTTTCGTGATCAGGAGGTCACAATAATTAGAATCAACAATAAAAATTCCAGTAGAATGTTTAGTACAATAACTGGAGGTTTTAACTTCGGAATAATGTCATATTGAACGGATTTCGTTCATTTTTGGCAGTATAATAGTAAATGCTTCACAGAAAAGTTTCTATATTGTGCGGGGGCTTGCTAATTTATAGGGGGTGGATGCCACCCCTTCTCAGGGGGTGGCACTTAAAAAATATATATATATATTTATTGGAGCTGAAATAGAATCAAATTTTAAGAAGAAAAGGTTCTATGCAATTTTTCACATAAATTGATAGTTTTTAAGTTATAACGACTTCAAAATTGCGATTTTTAGTTTAAAAAAAAAAGGTATTTCCAAACGGCTTTCGTCAAGTGTCTCGAAAAGTATTACTTTATCGAAAAAATGTTACAGACCAATTACAGAACGTACAAACTGGGAATTAATTATATTTTTTGTTTATTGATGTAGGATTAATAATTTCGGAGATATTTAAGTTTATATTTGGTATCCAAGTGTTTCGAAATTACCTTTAAAGTTTAAAATGCATTTTTTTCTGAAGCAAGTGCTTTAAATGAGCAAAAAAAATTGAGCATCTAGGTAATGCTACATCTTAACGAAAAACTGTTTTTGAGATAATTTTTTCAAATTACTGGCTAATTAGAGTAACAAAATGGCGACCTTTTTATATAAAAAAATATAAATACGCACATTTTTCCGTCATAACTTCTTTATTTCTTATGCTACAGGAACGAGTAAAAAATAATTTGAAAGCGCAATTAATTGTCTTTAATTTCATTTCTTAGCATGCGTGACGTAGGTGTCACAGTTTCTGAGATATTTAACATTTAAACTGCATTTTTCGTCTTATAAACGTTCGGACGCCATTTGTAAACTTTCATATCTCCGAAACTATTAAATCTATGTAAATAAATAAACAAGCAAAATTCATTATCAGTTTATGAGCTTTATTTTTGGTCTCTACCCATTTTTCAATAAAACTAATATTTATCGAGATATTTGGAAAAGGAAAAAAAATTACGTTTTGTCGAAAATACCTTTATAGTTTAAATTGTATTTTTTTTCTAAAGCAAGTGCTGTATACAAACCAAAAAATTTGAGCATCTACATCATGCTATACCGGGTGTAAACGAATAGTGGGCCACCTCTGTAACTTCCTTGTTTTTAAACATATCGGGATGAAATTTTGTATGGTGAAATTAGGCAAGATTTTCAACTTTTTGAGACCTATCCGCCATATTTATCACTTCCGGTTTCACCGGCAATGGCCCCAATAGTCTTTTCTAAATGGACCACCCTGTATGTTTTTACATTTTTGAAACATTTATACTATTTTGAACAATTTATATAGTGTTGCACGAGAAATAATTCGAATTTTAGTTGTCAATCTAGATGGCTGCGAATATGTTAAAATTATTTTTGTTCCAATGTAATTCATATAAAAAATTCGAAAACGTCAATATGTCCAATAATACATCATACAGGGTGCTGTAAACTCATTAAAATCACATTTTTCAAAATGACTCATTTGTTTTAAAAATTATGATGTGCGCCACCCGGATATTCAGAAAGCTATATTTAGCAGGGGCTAAACGTTTCGTAATGTGTAATGGTTACCGGCAGGAATGACAATTTATCTTAAGAAATTTATGATTTATATCTAATTTCAATTAAATTTTGATCAACCCTGTATATTTGTGTTAATATTTTATGATATGCCACCCTCCGCAGGAGACAGAATGGGCCTCTGGCTCATTCTTGTTGCTTTAAAAACAAGGAAGTTAGACGGGGGTGGCCCACTATTCGTTTACACCCGGTATATTAATGAGAAACAGTATTTGAAATTCCCTTTTTTTATTTACTGGCTAATTACAGTAACAAAATAGCGACGTTGTTATTAAGAAAATGTGTAGATGCACATTGCTTTGGTCATAACTTCTTAATTCTTATTAATCCTACATCAATAAACAAAAAATATAATTAATTCCCAGTTTGTACTTTCTGTAATTGGTCTGTAACATTTTTTCGATAAAGTAATACTTTTCGAGATACTTGACGAAAGCCGTTTGGAAATACCTTTTTTTTTTAGCTAAAATCGCAATTTTGAAGTCGTTATAACTTAGAAACTATCAATTTATGTGAAAAATTGCATAGAACCTTTTCTTCTTAAAATTTGATTCTACTTCAGCTCCAATACATATACATTTTATTAAGTGCCACCCCCTGAGAGGGGGTGGCACTTTTTTTATACCTCTAGGTACTGTACATTTAGCGACCTTTTTTGAAAGCGGTTCAATTTTTTTTTTCAAAAATTTTTTTTCTGTTTTATTTTGAAACTGGTAATGGACTGGTACTGGTACTGGATGGTAATTCGGTAAAGCGCTCGAAATAAAACTTGTAGATCAGCCCTCTCTTTATTCCACCGTGCTTGTTACGTAAGTTTTACTGTATTTCTTCGCCAAAATTTCAATATTATTTTTTAAATTGTTTTCACAGTCGGATGAACAGATGGTTAATAGAAGCTTTATAGGTAGATATATTTCTAATATTAACGAGTTATTTCAGAATCAAAACTACTATATTGTGGATATAATTACCTCGTGCCGATAAGAATGCAATAGCTCTTGAATTTGTGTTACTTTTGCAGCGACTCACGTAGTCACATATGCAAATATACAAAACATGCAAATCGCGTTCTTGACCAAATTGCAGTCCGCCGTCAAAAGTTCATTTCTAACAACCGGTGAACCACTTGATAATTTGCATTTTGAAAGTGTTAATAAAATCATCTTTGTACAATACATAAATATTTCTATATTTAGAGAATTAGACGGAGATGAATTTATAATAACAGTTTATAACTTTTATAAATATAATGTTTTTGTAACAGTTTGGGCATTGTTTGGCTTAGCATACACAATATATTTTCAGTAGCTGATATATTTAACTTTGGTCAATTAAAAAAAAATGTTATATATAAGGTGATAACAAATTGGTGCGTGTTTAAAGTGGAAGTAAAATATTTCACATTTTGAAATAAATGCTACATCCCGTTCCTATTAATTAGCAAATTTCAACGAACTATAATTATAAACTTATAATTTTTCTAAAAATCTTTTGCGGTTTATTATGTAATTGTAATGCCGAAAAACTACTGTATCGAATTGTGTAAGGCCGCTTACACAAAGAAATTGATAACTCTTATAAAATAAGGAAGAAATATAGAAATGGTACGAGATATGAAATTTCCAAAATTTATCTCATTTTTTTACATATTTCATAAATAAATGTATAATACATATAATACAGTAAAAGTAGACCTTCTCTATAGGGTGTGCTCACAAATAATTCCCGGCAAGCTGATTTTTTCAGGGTCGATGGAGGGGTGTCTCCCGAGTATCCGACCAAAAAGTCACAGTCCGCACCCCTTGGGGGGGGGGGTTGCAATAGGGGTGGTTTCTTATTTTTTTTTTTTGAAATTTTCTTTTTCCAGTTTGTACATAATAATATTCTCTACAACTTTGCCTAATAAAATTTTTTTGTAACTTTCATTTTTGACGGTCCAGCGCCCATTATATGGGAAAGCATTCACCATATTTGTTTATTATGGTTCAGGAAATATACGAACAACACTGACACTGCTTGACTCATCGCAATGATAGAAAAACATCCCGAAATTTGTTTCGTTCTTCTACAATAAACTCAAGTGACAGTGACTTTTGCAGGAGAACGCATTATGATCTCATTGTATGGTGGTGATGGTAAGGACGATTCCTTGAACGCTTTGCGTTACAAATGTTTCGTTCGATCAACGGCTAAACTTAAAAGCTATCTTTCCACGCTCCCACCGACTACAGACGCAGCCAAACAACATTCCCTCAGAATGTACCACCAAGTGCAAATGTGGCTTGGCCAGTACCTAGATGCAGATGAATGGGGGCTGGGAAAAGCAAGCACGCGGTTGGATGCCGTGCATGACTACAAGAGACCCTGCTCCAGGAGAGCTTTTGAACCTCATATCATGCAAATGCACAGGACTATGCCAAGCAGCCTGCGGTTGTCGCAAAGCCGGTCTGAAGTGCACAGGAATCTGCAAACACTGTGCGGGTGAGACCTGTGAGAACGTGCAAGATTTACCAACAATTTCATATGACGATAATGTCAGCGATGATGAAGATCTTTACGATTACAACAAGCAAACAAGTGCCCAGGAACCACTCGTCGACGAAGAGGACCTTTTGAACCTCACTGACGATGATCATGCACAAGCCATAAGCGAACCCGGCCCCTCCTCAAAGAGAGGACGGTTCGAATGATGGGAAAACTGTCTTTGTAATTGTCTTTGTACGATCGTGAATTATGCCTTCTGGGGAAATCACGTAAAAAAAACGCGCCCCGAATGGTACCTCAGGAGTGGTGCGGAAATGAATTCAATTGCCAATTAACATTTACATGTAAAGCACATCACTGAAAACACAAAGTTACTTGGACTTTACATCCCATTTGTTTCAATAGAGACTACCCCTATTGCGCTAAATCCCGCGATTTTTTGGTAGGAGACTCAGGAGATAGTTCTCAATCAACCCTGCAAAAACCAGCTATTCAGCCTTTTGTTTGTATATTTCCTGAACCATAATAAATAAATATGGTGAATGTTTTCCCATGTAATGGACGCTGGACAGTCAAAAATCAAAGTTACCAAAAAATTTTATTAGGCAAAGTTGTAGAGAATATTATTATGTACAAGATGGAAAAAGAAAATTTAAAAAAATAAATAAATAAGAAACCACCCCTATTGCAAACCCCCCCCTCCCAAGGGAAGAATATTATTATGTACAAGCTGGAAAAAGAAAATTTAAAAAAATAAATAAATTAGAAACCACCCCTATTGCAACCCCCCCCCCCCAAGGGGTGCGGACTGTGACTTTTTGGTTGGATATTCGACCCTGAAAAAATCAGCTTGCCGGGAAAAATTTTTTGAAAAATGATATCTTTATTGGACTAATATTAGGCTGTCATAATAATTTTAGAACCTAAGATGATCCTCGAAAAAAATAAAAATGCCCGCCTGCAAAATAATTTTACCATCATAGCCAGGAGGTATACCTTACATTTATAACGTAACACCACATACTATCTATAGCCCAGACGACAGACAACATTTTATAGTGAAACCTACAAAAACTTGCAAACTGCATAATTTTTTTTTAATGAGTTCGTGAAAGTGTATAGAATAATATTCTGAAAAGTTTACATTCCGCTCGGATGCAGAACATAAAAAAAAGTGAAATCCATTTTTTTTCAAAATTGTGAATAGACCACGTGTTTCTGAACGAAAACTGTCCTAATATAATTTATCGCTAAAGCCACGGTATTCCTGGAAAAAAATAGTGAAGTAACTTTGTCACTCTTAGTGAATAGAGGATAAATAGTAAGTATGGAGGGAAAATATACAGACACCACACATAGTCACTGAATCGCTCGCATGAATTTTTACGTGCCTTTACTATATTGTATTTATTACAGGTACACCTATCATGTACCTCATGTAAGTTTCGAACGTTCAGCTTGAACGAATTCCATATGAAAAAGAAAAATTAATGGACTTAGGCATACAATTTATCTGGTAATATTTGCCGGCAACGATAGTATCGTTAACAGCAAATATTACCAGAAAAATGGTACGCCTAAGTGGATTTGTAGTTTTTATTAATTTTCCTTTTCATATGAAACTCGTTCAAGTGAACGTTCGAAACTTCAGGTACATCACCTATCCACATTTCAGCTATATCCAATGGATTCCTTATGCATTGGAAAAGTTCCAGAATTTGTATTCAAAACAATCAAAGATATTTTCATAGTTAAGAGGATAAGATGGTGAAAATCGCAATTTCTTATCATGATCTGATTGATCATATTTTCGAAAAAAATGCATACAAGTAAACGAATTTGTGTTTGAACATTCGAAAAGTATACATTTTTTCCGAAATAGTGATATTTTATTTTTTCTAATAGGTCAAGTTCTCGGCAAGTTACAGCTTCCAGTATGTATATTTATCAAGAAAATCATCAAGCAATTAAATTAAAATGATTTGAGATGTAGGTACTTTTTTTTGAATCCACGTTACTACAACTTAATAAACCATAATAATCATGAAGTGTACATACCTTTTAACAGTTCTCAATGAAGAAATAATTTGTTTGAAGGGCTTTTATTGCGTTCTATATTTTTTATTGCGACGATTGAGTATGGGCGTATATAAGTATATTTTTCCCATCCATTCTTTGCTTGTATTGTTTAAAACAAAAAAGCATCAGAAAGCTACAATTTCCATCTTTTAAATGAACCAACACTCATAGATTGAACAAATTCTGATTTAGTAATATGCTCCGATTAAAGAACTTATATCTAGATACATAATTGCATTGATTTATTTGTTGCTGAAAGACTCGCAATCTAAGGCACTTCTTCCCATAAGTTTCTGATTGGCCCATCGGCCTATTCGCGGCTGTTTTCTACACGACCGGTTCAGTTTGATTATCATAATCTCAGTTTGACAGTGTCCGCCATTAATGTCAATAAATGTTTTTCGTGTTCTCCGACCAAAAAGTGATGAAAAAGTAATTTTATTTTAAGTTGTGATTTGCTTAATACCTACGTAATATTCTCTATTCATATTTACACAGTTTAGTGAAAATTTAATGTTACTTGTTGAAGTGCTGTGCCGTTTGCAGAAGGCAGTTTAGAAAAGAAGAAAATCGGTCGTTTCATAAGTAAGTAGGTCATAGTCGTAACATGATGGCGTTCCGTTTACAGTTGTAATAATAATATTATAAATAATATCCTTTCAATACATATTTCCCTTGAATAAAACATCTCTACCTATTATATTTTTTAAATCCGCGGTTATGTTCATAGAGGTTAACCAACAATTATTACATAAAATATGTACAATATTGTACATTTTCCCTTCTACACATACCCGCCACTGTTGCCTATGGGATGTGATGTTCATCTATCCATTTTAATGGACATATAATGTGACTATGTTAGGAGCAAATAAGGTATATGAAGAAAAGATAGCCATTACATATCTAGATATTAGTTCTTTAATCGGAGGTAATATGTAATTCAGTGCGTCCGTGTCACAGTCATTCAAACGCGCGCACACATGGATCTCGCTCCGAGTTATAACGTTACACTTGACTATTTTTTTCCGGAAAAACCGTGGTTTTAGCGATACATTTCATTAGGACATTTTTTGTTCAGTAACACGTAGTCTATCCACTTGTACTTTTTATTTTTTCCTACCTTGACTTAATTTCAAAATTTTGAAAAAATGGATGAAAAAAAATTTTTTTCCTTTTTTTTATGTTCTGCATCCGAGTGAAATGTAAACTTTTCAGTATATTATTCTATACACTTTCACGAACTCATTAAAAAAAAATTATTCAGTTTGCAAGTTTTTGTAGGTAAATGCCTTCATCGACTGGGCTACTATGTGATACTTACGTCCTTACGTGTATGCAGATTCGGAAAATGTAGTTTTATATGTGTCATGAGCAAAATGAGTGCAAGAAGGAAAACGGGGAAATTAAAAAAAAAAGTCGGATATACTCCCACTACAATGCGCACGCAGTTAAAAGCGATAGGTACCGATGCCCTGCGGTTACACGCGCGACAAGGTAACAAAATATTTTTTTTTATTTCCCTAATTTCTCTATTCTCTTTCTTGCGCTCGTTTATCTCAGGATATATTAAACTACATTTGCCGAATCTGTATGTACATTTTAGAGACTTTAATAAAAATAAAACCATTTTACTTTTGGCAACAGTAGTTTTTTTACAAATGAAATAAGCACAAACATTTTGTTTCCATTACCATAGAGTACAAATGCAATAGAAATTCCGACAACGTTGACAATATAAAGCGTTCGTGATGAAATAGTCTCAAGAGAAGAGTCAGGATCAGCTGCAATAGTGTCACTAGTACTTGCTAATGAAACAATTTTATTTCATTCTCTATATTGTCTATGATTACGACGTTTCCCATAATGTAAGTTGTCCAGTTCCTTTTTCACTTTCTGAAACATTGAAGATAAACTGGAGGAAATCCCATCTAAATTCGCCACTAATTCAGCATACATGGTACCCATCTCGTTTTCTTAAGAACAGTACTCAAAGTAATAAAGAATTTTTAAATTTTATTTTGTATTTTTTTTAATTCTATTTTACATTCACCATTTTTCTATTTTTCGGTCTTGTAATATTTTTCATAAGATCAAATCATTACGTTCTAATATTTTTCTAATTGTATTTAAATTCTTCATTTTTCACCTTTTTTACTTTATATTTGAACATCGAATCATTTTATCTAAGTCTCTTCAACACTTCAATAAACACCTACCTATTTTACTTCTAAAAGCATTACTATTTATCTATTTCAAATTTTTATTTGAACATCAAACTATTTGATCTAAATCTCTGCAATGCGTTAATAAATACTCACCTATTTTATTCCACAAAGCGTTACAAGTTGAGACCGCACTGGTAACCAATCTAACACTTGTCACCACATCGACCATTATAGACTATAGAGAATATTTTGAAGTTACCTCACTGAAAGCTAACTTAGGTTATATTTTGTTTATGTTAAAAGATAACATTACAAAGCGTTCAAGCAGAACTGCTGCCCGACAGATCTGTCGCATGTCACTTCATAAACCCAAATGGGGCATTTACTGAATACCTAATCTAAAAATACAATATTTTTTAAAAATAGCCCGTTAAAAGGGTTAGTTTTTCAAAGCTATATCTGTTAGTCGTCTGATATTTGTGCATAGAATACCACCAGCTGAAGATGCCCTTCCTCAATTGATATTGGTGGGCCGATTAGTTAATAAGAATTGGTAATAACATACTTCTAAATGTATTCCACGGATATTTGCGGCAGTGAAATATTCAATTTTATTATTATTTTTTATTTTTATATTATTTATTTATTGTTAAAAGTGCTCAGTGTTGGGACAGTCACTCTGTATTTAGTGAATACTAGTTATAATAATAATAATAATAATAATAATAATAGTTTATTATCCAAAAGACCAAATACAATGGTATATGATTAGTCACACGATATGGACACTAACACATTTGTGCCCCATGATTATCATAAACTTAAACGTCTAATACTAGATAGCAAAACACAATTATTATACTACGCTACAACAAATATTCTTAATAAAAAACAAATTAACATACAATTACATTGTCACAAACAGCTTAAAAATATTAAAAAAAAAAAAAATGCATATTTGTGTCAAATTTTTAAATAAAATAAATCAATATCATTTACTACAACATCTCAAAATATTCTTCTATTGAATAGAAACAGTTAGTTACCAAAAAGGTTTTAACTTTTTTCTTAAAAATTCTCATATTGTTAATATTTTTGAACTCATGGTAACTTATTATATAAGATTATTCCCATATACCTTGGATTTTCCTCATACTTCGACAGACTATGTAGAGGAATCATCAAATTGCCACCTTCTCTTGTATTGTAATTATGATTAAAATTATTTGATAAAAATGAACTAATATTATTTTTTACATAAATAAGTATTTCTAAAATGTAGATACAAGGTAGGGTTAACAGTTGTAGATCTTTAAATAATGTTTTACAAGATTCATATTTAGATGCTCCTAAAATGTATCGAACTGCTTTTTTTTGTAATTTAAATAATCTTTCAGAATTATGAGTCGCACCCCAGAAAATAATACCATATGATATTCTTGATACAAAGTGGGCATAATAGTACGTTAACAGTGTCTGTCTACTGGCTAATTTTGACAATCTATACAATGCGTAACAAGTAGAAGATATTTTTTTCGCAACAGTTTCAATATGCGTATCCCAATTTAGAGCATTATCAATATGTATTCCTAAAAATTTTGTAGAACTTGTTTGCTGTATAGATCTACCCTCTAATTTAATTAAATGACTTTTAGTATATGTAGAAATTCTAGGTGAAAATAAAATAAATACAGTTTTTGAAATGTTTAAGAACAGTCTGTTTGTTTTGAAATAATCAGCATATCTCTCTATGTTATCTTGCTAAGAAGTTAACGTATTTTGCATGGATTTTCCACAACACAAATAGGAATTATCATCAGCAAACATGATTAAATACTCATCAAAGAAACTCGGTAAGTCGTTAATGTAAAATAAAAACAATAAGGGTCCTAGAACTGACTCTTGAGGTACGCCAAATTCTATGTTTAATTTGCTCGATTTAGTACCATTAACTTCTACTAATTGGAATCTGCTTGTTAGGTATGATGTCAACCAATCTTTTGCTTTACCTCTAAGACCATATTTCTCTAATTTCTTAATAAGGATTGAATGATTTATTAGGTCGAAAGCCTTACTTAAATCCATAAAGAGTCCAGCACATTTATTATTTTGATTTAAATTTTCGTAAAGTTTCTCTAAGAATGCTAGTATTGCAGTCTGGGTCGAATGTTTTTTACGAAAGCCATGTTAAGCATTTGATAATATTTTATTTTTTTCTGCAAAATTCATAATTCTGTTAAATACAACGCGTTCTACTATTTTAGAAATAGACGACAAGAGTGCCACCGGTCGGTAATTATCAGGTAAGGTACTATCTCCTTTTTTGTATAGAGGAAGAACTTTGGCTATTTTTAGAATAGATGGAAATATTCCTTCGGTTAGAGAAAGATTTATTAAATATGTTAGCGGAGCCACCAAAAACTCTGCAGATTTTTTAATTAAATTAGTACTTAAATTGTCTACTCCAGATGCGTTACTGTTTTTTAATTCCATGATGATATTAAAGATTTCATTTTCTGTCACAGGTTCTAAAAAAATTGAGGGGTATGTTGATATAGAATTTAAGTCTAACTCGATAGTGACACCAAGCTCATCATTTAATGTAGAGGGCAGATCTATAAAATATTTATTTAGCTGTTGTGCAATAATAGATGAGTCAGTTATGGTTTTATTATCAATTTTTATTTCATTAATTTCATTTGTCATTTTTTTGTCACATGTATTTTTATTAATTATTGACCATATTGCTTTTGTTTTATTACTGGCTTTATTATAAAAAGAGTCGTTATACATTTTTTTTGCATCCACGATGACTTTCTTGTAAATTCTTTTATTGTAATAATTTATGTCATCTGGGTTATTTGTTGCCGATTTAATTTGGTATAAAAACTTCAACTTTTCTGACGATTTCTTTATGCCTGATGTTACCCATTCATTTTTTGCCTGTTTATTATTTAATTTTTTATAGGGAAAACATGTATCATGGTGATACGTTAATATATTTATAAAATTGTTAAAACCATCATCGACCGTCACTGCATTAAAAACATCCCTCCATTTTTCGTTCCCTAACTGATAAAAATAATTTTTATAATTTACCTCACTGTAAATTCTTGTATAACGATCATTTTTCGCAAGAGATTCTTTAATTAAATATTCGCATTCTAATATTTGAGAAGTATGATCTGACAAACCATCATTCAGAACTTTACAATTAACTTTTGGAGTGTTTATAAAATTTGTACAGACATAGTCAATACAACTTTTGTTGCTCAAAGATATTCTTGTCGGTTCTTTTACTTCCATATCTAAATTATATGTTTGAAGTAAATCACACAACTCATTTTTATTAGTAGAAGTAGTGAGATAGTCAATATTTAGATCACCACAAATTATTACATCACATTTTTTTACAGTTCTTTGTAAAACCCTGTCTAAAGTAGACATGAATTGGTTAATATTTCCTTGTGGTGGTCTATATATTGCCAAAAGTTTTATAACATATTTAGAAAATTTTATTTCGACTCCAGTAATTTCTATTGATTTTTCAATAGAGGAATCGGTTACATATGTAAGTTCACTTATATTAAATTGAGTATTATTCTTGCAAAAAATTACTACACCTCCATTTTTATACGAATCTCTACAGAAAACAGATATTTTTTTATATCCAGCTATTTTTACCGTTTCTACTTCCGAAGATTTGAGCCAATGTTCGGTTAAACATACTATGTCAATGTCATGTAAATCTAAGTAAATTTCAATTTCCTCAATTTTGTTTTTTAAGCATTGAATATTTAAATGAATAATTTTCAACTTTAGTGTACATGGATTATTTGGTGACGTGAAAAAACTATGGTTGTTATTTTTATTATCACATGTCTGTAGTTGCTATTCGGATAACTGTTTGATTTTTTGCCTTTCTATTTCTATTTTTTTTAAATATACAGGACATGAGTTATCAAATACATAGTGATGTACATTTAAATCTAATTTAAATTTGGTATTTACTTCTAAACAATTTGGACACATTATTTCTTCATTTTCACAATCTTCGCTTTTATGGTTACTGCCGGAACATTTTAAACACCTTTCTTCGGTTTCACATTTTTCAGCATGATGATTAAATCCTCCGCATCTGAAGCACCTAAACACACTAATGTATTCAAAGACTCTGCATCTTGACCAATTTATATACACAAATTTTTCATCCAAAATCATTTTTTGCGTGGCCGGATCACACTCCACAATAGCCATATAATTTTTTTTCATTTTTTTAAATACTTTTACCTCCATGTGTAAAGAATCGTGCTGCAAGTTTAAGTTTTGCCTTTTTATATAATTTAATAAATCTTCATTTTGGTAATCTTCCTCTATATCGACAATTTTAATACAGGGATTTTTCAATTCTGGAGCTGAGATCTGATAATTTTTTGTTAACTTCTTTTCCGCTGCTTTTTTCAGTTTTTCTTGTTCTTCTTTATTTTTGCACTTTATCACTACTCCTCCTTCCTTTATGTCTTTGATCTGAGTTATGCCTACTTCGAGAGCTGCTGGTTTAAGAGTTTTGAATTACCTCTTTAGTTTTTTTCGATTCTTGCTTGTTTTTAGGTTTTACAATAACAACCTCCCCGGCTGCAACTTTAGCAAAACTTTTATTGGTAGAAGCAAATTTTTCAGCTGTCTTCTGAGAACTATTATCATTTATAATATTTCGAAATTCTGTCAGCTGTTCAGCAATTTCTATTTTAAATTTGTTAAATTGAGCACCAATGTTGATAATATAATATGTTCAAATTGTACCAAGCAGTTGTCACAAAACCATTTAAGTCCTTTGCAGTTTTCTATCAAAGCTATGTCTTTGGCCGTTGTACTTGAACATTTACAATGAAAACTATTTCCACATGTTCCGCTGCATATTGCTACGTTTTCGTTAGCGTTAATTAAAAGCTTACATTTACCACATTTTATATCTATGTCAGGCATATTTAAATATATTCATTGATGGCAAATTAAATCTCGTACGCCACTGAATGATCTACTGAGTAAAAAGGACTCAGAGTTTTTATTAGCCACAATTAATTTATCACTTGTGATTATGTTTTTCTATCACACCACTACCTTTTCTTATTATTATTTATTTATAACAGTCACTTAAAAAAAGAGTAAATAATGCCCAAATACTTAACACAGTGCACTCATACTTAAGTTGTATATTAACGAATTTTTAATATTTTAAATTTACTATTATTTACTGCAAAATTGGAGAGCACCATTAAATACGTCTAGACGATAGCACATCGACCTATCGTTACTGATATAAATAGAAAGAGTCTAGGTGCCCCATAAATGCAATTTATACATATCCTCGTATAACTTCTTGTACGGCATAATTGCCCCTAGTCTATCACTTTTTTCCTCTGCGAAAATTTTCGTAAACGCGGCGTTCCTCCTCGGCATGAAAAAGACGATTTCCACACGTCGGACTGGAAAATCGGCAAATATATTTTGTCCGACAATTCGAAAATTGGATTCTACATATTTTTATTAAGCAATCTTGAAAAAATCAGCTAGTCATCAATAAATGTTTTAAAGTTATGTTGTTATGTTTAGGGTGGTAGACACCCTTAACGTTCCAAAATTTTTGTCGGACAGTTTGTAGAAATATATAGAATATATGTAGAATCCAATTCTCAAATTGTCCGACAAAATATATTTGCCGATTTTCCAGTCCGACGCGTGGAAATCGTCTTTTTCATGCCGGGAAGGAACGCCGCGTTTACGAAAATTTTCGCAGAGGGAAAAATTGACAGACTAGACGTGTCATATCGTAAGTTCAGAATTTACCGAAATAACCGGTAAAAAATTAAAATGACCGGTAATTATCGTCATGTGTTTTTTGTCCTGATAACCGGTTAACCGGTATTGGAATCCCTAACGCGCATCCAGAATATTTTCAATATTATAATGCCTCTGTCTATGTGTAGGTGTGTACCTAATAAGTTCTGTTAGACTTACAATTTTTATTTCAAAGTTGGAACTTGTGTAAAATATTGTTAGTAAACACCCTTTACTGTGGGTTCGGAAATTATAACATCAGAGCAACACTAAACACTAATTTATTAATTTACGTATATATTAACTTACGTACTAATTACAAATAATTACGTCACTAATATAATACTGAGTACTATAATTCAGTAATTTAGTCACTTTATCATTTTATTTCTTGATTAGTCCTCACTGTCTGAACTGAACTGAACTGTCCTGTGCGACGACTCGCTCTCTATTTATATTCCTAGGTAATTGGTTCTGGCTCTCTACCACATTCTACAATTTTCCAGATACTCAGTAGCTTCTAGATAATTTCTAAATTGCAGCATCGCGCGCCATCTCTGGAACAATTGCCGAACTAACCAACTAACTTAGTTTTCTGTTACTTTTACATGGAACTTAGGGGGGGGACTCTTATAGATGATACACAGCTGTAGCAATATAGCTATTGAAATAGCCCATGTCTGTCACGCAGGGTGATCGCCAAAGGCATGTAAACTATCTAGTCCATTATAAATAATGTTTAGTTATAATTTTACAGCGAAATGTTGCCGATATTTATTATTAAGAACGCAGAAATACGAAGATATACAAGTAATCGAGACTGATATAATACACAATGTGTCTGTCGGGTACAAGCGAAAACGTATATTAGGTGATATATCAGTTTTGTTTTAAATTGTTAAGCTATTTTTAATAACACTATTAAGAAACAAGTAGAAGTTGCCGTCGAGCGTTGTCGACTTCGAATACCTCTTTGTAGAATACAAATTATAATAATTGTGTACTTAATTTCAGTATCACCACGTAAAAATGAATCGTGCCGTATTCCAAGAAAATGTTAGCCAAATAGATATTCGCAGTCGGCCACACCCGACGCAACTTTTACTTGTTACCTACTTAATATCAATTTCAGATCTGTGTAAAACGAAGAAATGACTCTTCGTCTAGACGGTTTTATGACGTGTTTCAGCGTTTTCTTATTTATTTTGATCACGTCTTTTATTTAAGATTAAAATCGCAAGACCGAGGCGAGACGAAAAATTTAATTAGCTAACAGGAATAAAAAGTAACTGATTATTATTTCGTGTGATTAGTAGCAATTTCTCACGACCTCGCAGAATATTTGTAAAAAGTATGAATAATATGAAAAATTACCGTTTTATGACGTTCAACGAAATAACAGTTGTTAATTTAATAGAAAAAAAAAGCAGTTTTTAAACTTATTTGATTATTCAGGCAAGTAAATTATAACTGGACAAAAATAAAACAGCCACACAAAAAAAAATAAAGTTTATTTTCCATAGATGAAAGCTACCTATTCCTATGTTTTTTGAGCCGCTGATTCCAAATATCACGTCAAAAATATATGTTTCACTGCTCAATTTTTCGCAAATTGACATTTCATCCCTAAATTCGGGGTTACATGGCTATTAAATCTAATAGAACGACACGCATTGAAATCAAACTTCTGAATCGTTTAAAATGGCTCTCGTCACATACTCCCAACTTTTTATCGTACCACGGAAACGATGGTGGTGTACTTCTTCCCCCAAAAAAACTACTACTACCCCTCGTTCTGATTTTTCCGTAATACGCTTGTGAGGGATTGACTAACCGAAGTTACAGGGAATAGTAATAACTCAAGTATCTTTTGACCAGAAGATGCCAAAACAACCCCCGGGGGTTGGAACCACCCCTTCCCTGAATGACAAAACATTCCGAAAATGCATAAGGGCTGGAGAACAGTTTCCTCCAGTTTTCGAGGGCGAGTAACACGATATTTGCAATACTTTCCCCCACTCTTCTGGAACTACCTCTAAATGAAAAAAAACGGCCCCTTGTTCTGATTTTTCCGTACTATGCTTGTGAGAGCTTGATGGTCGGGATTATTACGAGGAATATTGATAAATCGAACATCTCTTGACCAGGAGACGCCGAAACAACCTCGAGGGTTGTAACCACTCCCTCCCTAAATGACAAAACATTCGGAAAATACTGCGAATGTGCTAAAGAACGGTTTCCTCCAGTTTTCGAGGGCGAGTAACAGGATAATTGTAGTATTTTCCCCCACTCTTCTGGAACTACCCCCAAATGAAAAAAAACTAACCCTTGTTCTGATTTTTCCATACTATGCTTGGGAGGGCTTTACAATCGAACATCTTTTGACGAGAGGACGCCAAAACAACCCCGGGGGTTGTAACCACTCCCTCCCTGAATGACAAAACATACTGCGAAAGGGCTAAAGAACGATTTGTCCCGTTATCGAGGCGAGGAACACGATGGTTGCATTACTTTCTCGCCCTCGGTAACGGGGGAAACCATTCTTCGGTCCCTTCGCAATATTTTCGAAATATTTTGTCATTCAGGGAGAGGGTGGTTCCAATCCCAGGAGTTGTTTTGGCGTTTCCTGGTCAAAACATACTCGATTTATCAACATTCCCTGTAATAACCTCGGTCTGTCAAGCCCTCACAAGTATAGTACGGACAAATTAGAAAAAGGTGTAGTTTTTAGTTTTCCCATTTAGGGGTGGTTCCAGGAGGGTGGGGAAAAACCACTGCAATCATCGTGTTCCTTGCCCTCGCAAATGAGAGAAGACCGTTCTTCAGCACTTTCGCAGTATTTTCGGAATGTGTTGTCATTCAGGGAGGGGGTGGTTTCAACCTCCGGGAGTAGTTTTGGCGTCTCCTGATCAAAAGATACTCGATTTATTAGTCCAGTCAATGACCTTTTTCCCGTATAAATTTGCCAAACAGCACCGATTTTCATACAAATTTGGACATAGGTTCTACTTACCCTCTACTCCAAAATTGACCCTGTACCGGGGGTTGCTTTTACCCTGGGGGTGGATGCCGCCCCTTCTCGGGGGTGAAAAATGTTTCATTGAAAATAAGTCCGGGAATGGATAGTTTGACTAATTCTATAAAGTTTTTTCTGAAAGTCAATACTTTTCGACTTATTCGTGAGTGAAAGTGTCAATTTGTCAACCAATAAACCCACGTTTTCAGATGGTTTTTCGCGAATAACTCAAAAGGTAAGTATTTTATCGAAAAAATCATTCTTAGTAAAAATGTAGCTTATAAAAAAACAAAAAGAATGGTGAGTTTATGGTGTCTGTACTGCCAATACAAACGGAGTAATAGCTTGTTGAAGGTTAGTTCATATTCGTCAAACGCCAAAATTGAAATTTTCAACGTGAAGTTGCCAAAAAACAATGCATTTTCGGGGAAACGCATGGAAACTTTTTAGAAGGACTTGAAAAACCTTTATATTTGTTTTTTATAAAAGTCCCTAGCATCAAAACTAAGCGAGTTATGACGAAAATAATGTTGGTCCTTATTTTCTTCGGCGTCAAAAAAATGTGAAAATCACCCCCAAGAGGAGGACGAGGAGGAAGACGAGGATGAGGCGGACGTGGAAAGGAATGAGGACGAAGAGGAAAAGGAAGACGATAGTGAAGAGGATTTTTCATTATTTATATGTTTTTTGTAATAAAAAGAAAATGTTGTAATAAAAATTTAAAAAATTAAAATCCATATAAAAAAAAATTTTAATTTTCATGCAAATCGGTGATATTTCATCATTCCAAGTTGCTAAAGAACATTTTGAAGATATTTTTTTTAATTATAACTATTCTAGGGGGTGGCTTTTAGGGAAGAAACTGTTTAATAAATCATAAATTATGTCCCTTAATGTAATTTGACGTTCATTCAACTTATTTAAAGATGATTTCAATCGATTTACACGCTCGAATCTACAATTCTAAAATTATTTTCGAATAGGGGTAGTTTTCACCCCTAAAAGATAAAAAGCAACCCCGGGCACAGGGTCAACTTTGAAGTAGAGGATAAGTAGAACCTAAATCCAAATTTTTGTGCAAATCGGTGCTGTTTGGCAAAATTATACAGTATCGCCGTATTTTACCTGCAATGACTGGACTATTATCAATATTCCCTGTAATAGCCCCGATCTGTCAAGTCCCCACAAACGTAGTACGGAAAAATCAGAACAAGGGGTGGTTTTTTTTTCATTTAGAGATAGTTCCAGAAGAGTGTGGGAAACTATTGCAATTAATGTGTTACTCGCCCTCGAAAACTGGAGAAAACCGTTTTTCAGTCCTTTCGCAGTATTTTCTGAATGTTTTGTCATTCAGGGAGAGGGTGGTTCCAACCCCCTGGGGTTGTTTAGGCGTCTCTTGGTCAAAAGATAGTCGACTTATCAATATTCCCTGTAATAACCCCGATCTGTCAAGCCCATAAAAGCGTAGTACGGAAAAATCATAACAAGGGGTCGTTTTTTTTCATTTAGAGGTAGTTCCAGAAGAGTAGGGAAAAGTATTGCAATTATTGTGTTACTCGCGTTACTCGCCCTCGAAAACTGGAGGAAACTTTTGCAGTATTTTCGGAATGTTTTGTCCTCTAGAGAGGAGGGGTGGTTATAACCCCCGGTTTTAGGAGTTTTTTTGGGGGAAAAAGTACACCACCATCGTATCCTTGGTACGATAGAACGTTGGCAGTATGTGGCGAGAGCCATTTTAAACGATTCGGAGGTTTAATAGCAATTTAACCCCGAATTTAGGGATGAAATGTCAATTTGCGAAAAACTGAGCAGTGAAACATATATTTTTGATGTGATATTTGGAATCAGCGGCCCAAAAAACATGGGGATAGGTGGATTTCACGTGTGGAAAATAAACTTTATTTTTTTTGTGTTGCTGTGTAATCATCGTAGAAAAATAGCAAGGTAGAATGCTCGCTCTTGAAATTGGGCCATTTCCGTCATACAGGGTGATCACCAGAAGCTTGTCAACTGACACGTATTATATAATTGTTTGATTATAATTTTTGAGCAAAATGTTATTAAGGGTTTTGATTAAGCACACAAAAATGTGGAGATTTACAAGGTACTCTAAAAATACACTATGTATCAGTTTTGAACGAGCTTTACGCAAATTCGATGATATATCAATTTTACTATGTTATCAAACTATTTTTAATAACACTATTACGAGTCGAGTGAAAGTAGCAGTGCGCTGTCGACCGCGAATACCTATTTAAACAATGAGAATAAAAAATGTATTTACTGTGTATCATGATAGCACGTCAAAGTGAAATGTGCGACATTCGAGCAAAATCATTTTTTAAACTTGTTTGTGTACCTAAGCCTCATCACATGTAATGCATTTATAGTACGGGAGGCAGCGCTGCATTTTTTCGAGGAATTTTATACCGAATAAATTTCTCTTTTTTATCAGCTGATTAATATTCGGTAATCTTCAAAATGAGCGTCAGTCGCCGCACCAGCGGTGGAGCTAGAGGTGACAGCATGTTAAAGTTGAAAATACTATATTATATTACTAGGAGTAGAACGCACTCTTTTTTGTGTTGAGCCCAGGATTTGCGGCTGAGGCGAAGCCGAAGCCGCAAACTGGGCGAAACACAAAAAAAGGCGTTCTACTCCGTGTAATATATACTATTTTTTCTTCAAGCGTATTAAAATGCAAAAATTCATTTATTTATCATAAATGTACAAATATTCAAACTACAATCTTACATGTTGACACAATATGACAAGTGGCTAGTGGATAGCGCGCCACCGGTGGCTTTCGGTATTAACATTATGTTACTAGTAAAACAATACCCACTACGGCGGCGCTTTCGGAACTAACATTATGTTACTAGTAAAACAATGTCCTACTTCTACTGTTTTTGGTGACATAATTTAAACATTTTAATACGCTTGAAGAAAAAAGAAATTATGCTACGAGTATTTTCATATTCGAAAAACCAACCTAACTTGAACTACCCTTATGTTCATATATACAGCTTTGTAAAACTTTTAATATCACTGATACAATAAAAAAAAATTTCGCGAGCAGGATTTGAACCCGAGACGTCCGTACCGTGAATCAAATATGCTAGTCAATTCAAAACAAATTTATTATAAGTTTTAGTTTACAATAATGCGCCTCAGTCGAGGCCCAATTTAGAGCCGACCACACCACCACGGCGCGCAACGTCGTGGTAGATGAGTGGTCGGGTGAAGAGGGCTCGGCTTTGGCTATAACAATAATTCACGAGGGTTGGTTAGGCCTCCTGTCTTGCATGAGAAAACTTTCGCCTAACAATTTGGGTGATATAACTAAGAATAGTTTAAAAACACTTACAGCTACTTAAAACTAGATTTAAAAACTTGTGTTAAGGGCGCGCGCACAACACACGCGCACTTGTTTTTATGCAGTTTTGGTTGGTGACACAGGGAAAAACTCAATGAAAAAACCCGTTCGAACAAGTCACAGTCTTCATCCGGTGGTCTGCCCGCCTCCGGAAAGGTAGGGTGAAGGGGAGAGTGTGATTTTAAAAGTTGGGATTTGCTGGAGGTTATTGGTCTAAAGGGGATTTGGAAAGACAAAAAGGGACAAAAAGAACAAAAATGTAACAAAACAACAAAAAATGAATAAAGGGAATAGAGAGGGGTTTAAGGTAAAAGGTGGTGAAATTAGAGTAAAGGGTGGTGAAAGGAAAATTGTGGTATAGTTTGGCTAGGGAAGTTGCCGAAAGATAGGCAACGCCTGGTATGGTAATGTGTGTTTTAGATCGAAAAGTATGGCATTATGCTGTCTGATTCGTGTGATGTCTCGGGTTAGCGGACTGTCGCCCAATTTGAATCGATAGAATTTTTGAGAGGATTCCCGGACGAAGTCCGCTAGTGGGGTTATGTCGTGGCAACGTGCATAGAGGTCTCTGAGGGAGGTGTACCTGTCTTAGTCTGAAATGAGGCGCATAAATTTGTGTTCCAAGACTTTGAATTTGTTCATTGTCGTGGCCGGGATGCTGCACCACACCGGCGCCGCGTATGTGATGGCCGGCCTGATCACCATCGTGTACAACAGCTTTTTGTTCGTCCTGTTTAGTCCGCTACCCCGCGCCAGGAGCGGGTACAGACTCCTGGACATGGAGTAGACCTTACGTACCGTCTCGTTAATGTGTGTATTGAAAGTCAGCCGTCTGTCTAAGTTGACCCCCAAATATTTCACGCACCGCTTAATTGGAATTTGGCGGCCCCCTATCGAAAGTGGTGTGAGAATTCTGTTCTCGGTGAAGCGGCGCGTGAAAAGAATCGACTCCGATTTCTCGGCGTTGATCCGAATCTTCCACTTGTCGTAATACGCCGTGGCGCGAGCCATGTGCGCCTTCAGCAGCATGTTCGCTGCTTGTGCGTTGTGTGAATGCGCGTACATGGCCGTGTCGTCGGCGTACTTGGCAAGGTTCGTATTCGGGAACTCCGGGAAGTCGGAGACGTACAGGTTGTACAGTTTTGGCGACAGGCACGACCCCTGGGGGACGCCCGCGCGGATGTCCCGCCGAGTTGAGAGTTTGTTATTCACCCTGACCCGCAGCGATCTGCCTGTCAGGAAAGAGTGAATAAGTTTGATGATGTGCGTCGGAAAGTTGAGCGTGTTCAGTTTGTAGAGTAAGCCCGGGATCCATACGGTATCGAAGGCTTTCTCAATATCGAGGAGCACCATCACGGTGCTTTTTCCGCGGTTGCACTGCACAAAATATGCTAGTCGCCTTACCCACTCCGCTATCTAACGACTGAGGCCCGGTTTGTAAGAACATAATATGACATGTAGACATACTTGGTAATTTATTTATTTTATTTTTTTTTAAATAATAACAATTGGAATGAATTATAGTTTATGTACTTTTATGGTACAGCTCATAACGAACATGTTCCTTCTTTTCGTTGTTTTCCATAGAACTTACAGATTTCGAGATATTCAAAGAAACCGATGGAAAACGATTTTTTAACTTTAACATGCTCTCACCATTAGCTCCACCGCTACCAGAGTAGCTGACGGTCAGATTGCTGATGTATTAGAGGAAAACTATTATTGTTATGATTTTCAGTCGGTATGAAATGACTTGTTCAAAGGCAGCGCTGCCTCCCGTACTATTAGACTTGAATACAAACATTTAGGAAATGACAACAGAACTGGTAATTTAATAATAATACAGTCTGTAGAGCAACAAAACGGGGGGTACCCGTGAATAATTCCCATGATGAATTTTTCGTTTGTGTAGTGTAGAGGGAGTTGCCACAATCATTCATTAACGTCTTTCACAATACCTCGTTTCCAGTTAGTTCTACCTAAAATTAGGTATTACCAACATTGTAGAAAATGACGAAAGCTTCAACTTTTATTTAAATAATTTTTGTCTATTGTTAATATTTGATGATTTACAGCCATCTGTCTGAATGATGAAAATTTGTGCTTTGCTGCCGTTTTTTGCAATTATCTCTGTCCCCGCTGCTCCTATGTAGTAATTATTTATTATCCGTATTGCAGATTATAAAATTTCCCAAAACTTTTGTTTAAAATATTTTTTTCCACGGTGAACTGTTTTAAAATTACATCAGCTCGAAGTTTGAAAAATAATGAAATTTTCGAGCTGCTGTAATTTGTAAACAATTGAGAGCTGAAGAAAATTGTTGAAACATTAGTTCTAGGAAATTTTTTAATCTAAATATTAAAAAAAGCTAATTACTACGTATTAGCAATGGGGACAGAGATAACTGCAAGAATTTACAGTGAAGCATAAATGTTCACAAAAAAATTCCATGTAGGAATTATTCACGGGTTAAATGATAGATTGACTAAACTATTTAAGCAGAAAATTTGAATTTCTTGACTTTATAACTGTATACGAGATGTTTTTATTAGCGGGACCAACAATCGTTAGTAGGCACCATTTTGAAAATAACAGTTCCCATAAATATGAGTCCTAACTATTAAGTGAGTAATATCAAGGGTCGGAATTTTTTCAGCGTTAACAGAGTCGAACTTGACTTGATATTTAATGACTTTCACATCCAGTGGAAGTATAGTAACGCAAAAGAAAAATGTTGTTAAAACAGGCTTAAAATGTCATGAAACATTGAGATTTTAAGTTTAAGCAAAAAAAATTTGTCTGTCAGTCTGTAACTTTTTTTGTGCGCACGATTACTCTGGAACCGTTAAGGTATTGACTCGAAAGGTACACGTATGTATTTTAACGAGATCTGGAACTAGATTATATTTTGAACTTATTCCGTTGGGGGTTAAATTGGGGTAAATGGGGGTAAATAGGTAAATCGAGCAAGTATGAGCCCATAAATACTCAGACATATGTATTTATTTTGAAGACCTCGAATTTTCTCCAACCTTTTGTCACATTTTTCTTTAAGGTAGCATTTCCGAAGATATGATTCATCTGGAAGCTTGAAATTCGTGTATTTTTCTAAAAATTTTATTTATGTATTTATTTTGAAGATCTTCTCGAATTTTCTCCAACATCTTGTCACATTGTTCTTTAAGATATGATTTATCTGGAAGCTTGAAATTCGTGTATTTTTCTAAAAATTGAGTAAAATGCAGACGGTTGAATTAGTGCCATGGACTGTCGGACGAAATCATAAAATTGATTAAATCCAACTTGAATTCATCCGCACTTGAATTCATCCGCTTTAATATTCGATACATGTTTCATAGAATTGCAAAGTTGCACTTTCTTCATTGTTGTTGTTGTCAACCAAAAGTGCAATTCGAGGTAGTTTTCCATTCTTTCACGAACTAACACGTCGCCACGTCTTTTAATTTTTGGCATTTTGCGTAATATAAACATAATAAAAATTACGCAGAATTACTAGACAAATAGTTTCGCTAACGCGGAATACTAAAGTCCAGCCTACTCGTGGCATACTGCTAAAATCCAGCCCACGATTAATAGACAATACCGGTTGACTCGTATAAACTTTACGCGCAATTCGATGGCGTCATTGAAACTATCACTGAGCAATAAGCACATGGTCGCAACAGCAATGTTATTTTGGCATTTTGCTATGTTCTTTAGTCGTTTGTTTTCTATATTAATCGTGCTTTTGTCATTTAATAATTAGTAGTTCATTTTTCAAATATAAATACGGGTTGTAATAGTATTTGTTTTAATTAAATTAATTTTATAAGCTAGTAGGTATCTAAATAATGCGACGCGACAGCTAATTTTACTTAATATCTACAAGTTTTATGGATTTGTTGGTTTCGTAATTTGGTTAACAAATAATTTTGGGTTACATTATTGTCAACCGAAAATTACTTTATGTTCTATATGTTGCTATTTGTACGCACTAGCCTGAAATAAAAGTATTTTGTAAGTAAATAGTGTAAATTTGTATAAAATTGCATTTGACGAATGATCTGAAAAACACACAAGACTTCACCAAAGACCTTTTAGGTCTAGGTGAAGAAAGGCCAGCTCAGGGCCAAACGACCCTTTAACAATCTACAATACACACATACTGTAATCAACAAATATTATACTATTATATTAATTACAACAATAAAATGTTAACTTTTCGCCCGCGTTTTCCGTATAGCTAGTTACAATTTCCAGTGGATAGAGCAGGGGACAGAACGAGGCAGCCGGTGCCGATGTTGTCTAATATTCGTGAGTTCATTTCACACAGTTGTATATTTAACAGGTAAAATTACATATTGATAAATAAAATTTCATGTAGCAATATAATATTATTTTTCAATGTATTTTTAATATAATTCATTGTACTTTATTCAATGCTCCTGAGTGCGACCCTGTTACCGCTGAAGGATTCCGATCCCTGGTAATATGTCTCGTGAATTTCCGGCCACCCGGCATATTTCTTAATTGTTTATAAACTTAATGAAAATAAACAATATGTAATATGACACTGTCTTGGCGGTCATTTAAGTCTCCATGAAAAATATTATGATTTAAGTGAGAAACAAATAACGTCATTACTGGTTACAAAACGCCTATAGTAATGACTATGAATGGCTGAGTGACTAACGTTTTACGAATAATAGTAGCAATTTACCACAAATTCTAGGGAAAATTATAGATACTAATTGAGACCATCAACGCTGTCATTAAAATCAATAAACCTTGGCGAAATTTGACATTCTTTTCCTGTATACATAGTCGTTTTATTTAATCCACTAAAGCGGCTGTGGCAGTAGCGATACGCAGTAATTATACACAGTGGTCCGAAATAGTCTACCGAAATTGCTGTGACGGATATAGTGGAGTCGATTGGGGCCTAAAGACCTAGAAATCCTGCGAACTAGAATGAAATCGTTGGAAACTGCAATGTGTTTTCTATACTAAAACTACAAAGTTTACCTTTTCAGCGTTGTTTTTTTTTGTCATAAACAATCAATGATAAACAAAATATATTACGAAAAAAATTTGCAATTTAAACTGCTTTTACAATTTAGGACATTAGTTGAGGATATTACTACTACTAATACTACTCTTTAGGTAGTGTACGGGTTGGACCAAATTAGATGGGCTTTGCAGTTTTCTCTCAAATTATGACAGATAGACAAAAACCAATATAGGTGTCCTGAGCTCGATTTTCAAGAAACAAACAATGACGCAAACCGCGATCGTCTATCTTCTTCGACTACCGAGAGTTTTTGGAAAATTGGCATTTTTGGATGACCATTATGTCTCAATTATTTCGAGATATAGACATAACTTGTGTTTTTTAAATGGAACACCCTTTAAATTATTTCATTATTCGATCACAACTTAACTTAGCTATCCAACGATATATCACATATCATATGTCATATCTCTAGAAAAAGTGATTAATTTTCGAAAAATTTAATATATTTGCGAGGAGGCCATGGAAAAATATTAACAACACAGGGTTCCTAGCGACCTGAAAAACCTGGAAAAGTCAGAGAATTTCAAGTTGCCTAAGAAAGTCAGGGAATTTAGAAAATTTTATGAAAAGTCGGGGAATTTTAGTAATTTTCATAAAATGGCAGGGAATTTGAAAATAATTTTTCTGCCCCCCGCTCATCAAATGAAATTTTGAGTTTTGTACTTCTAGTTTTGTTCCAATTATTTTGTGACGCCACAGTGTACCTATCCCGCTCATCAATTATTAGACCTGGAAAAAACCTTCCAATAGTCCTGGAAAACCTGGAAAAGTCAGGGAATTCAAGTTTGAAAAATTGCTATGAACCCTGCAACAACAGCACTTCTTGTAATATAAAATAATTTTGCCAAAAATAGGAAAAGCTAAACTACAATAAATGTTCGAATTGTCTTTCATTGACATTTTTGGCACCTTCTCTCTACAGCATTTGTTGCATTTCCAATTCTTCTATGTTATTAGAACGTTCTCTATATATAATATTTTTTAAATAATCCCAAAGCCAAAAGTCGGGAGATCTAGCTGGCCACAAAATAGGACCATTCTTTCCTAAAAATTAAACAATATCTAAACTACTTTGTTGTTTATTAATGTCCCGTCAGCTAAATTAATTGTTAGTTATCAATTTAGTTAACGTAGCTAACTGGACATTGATAAACTAGTCCTGTGTGATATATAGATACCTATCCAATCCTCTCCAAATTGAGCATATAAATAATTTTGTGTTTCATTCGACGTATGACCTGGAGCGCCATTGTGTTGATCAATTAATCTTTGAAATTGTCTTAAATTGTCTTATATTGTCTACTATTTCTTGTCGTAAAATGTTAATAAAATTTTCGTTATTCAAATTACCGTGAAAGAAATGAGGACCTATTATTTGGTATCCAATAAAACCACACCATATACCAAATCCAAATCGTCTTTGACGATTAACTGTAGCAGTTACGTGCGGATTTTTATGAGCCAAATGGTGGTTATTATGCCGATTAAAAATTCCGGCATTGCTTATATGGGCCTCGTCTGTCCATATAATTGTTTCTTCAAATCCTGGCACTTTATTGCATTGACGCAAAAACCACTGGCAAAAATCGAAACGCCTTTGAAAGTCATTTGGGTATAGATGGTGACTGGGTTTGAATTTATTTTTCTTTTAAGCAACGCAGTTGTTTTTGGGATTCCTAAATTTTCCTGTATTTCGCAAGACGATATATTAGGATTTTTTCTTACAGTTTCTAAAAGAATATTTTCTACAGCTTCTCTGCTTTATTATATATTTTTGCTCAAGGTTATGCAAATAATCCAAACTCATTTAAATTTTGTTGTAGCCTTTTTATGTCTGGCTGTGTCTTATCTGGATATTTAAAAATATTGTTTAAGCGGCATTTTTGGCACAAAGTTTTGCTGTTTATAACTTACCAATTAAAATAAAGCTCGGAAGCTAAATTTGAATCTTCTCCGCATTCTATAAAACACTTAATCATATCATATTTTTCACCATTACTGTATTGAACCATTTTTAACAATGCTCGCTCACAATTAACTCACAAATTAGTTTTTGACATTTACGATTATTTCGATTTTCTTTTTTTTTTACCTTGGCCTTCTCAATAAATATTAGAAATGCGATAAATATGCATAGATGTCAATGGAAGATAATTCGAACATTTATTGTAGTGTGGTTTTTCCTATTTTTGGCAAAATTATTTTGTATTATAAGAAGTATTGTTGTTGTTTTCCATGGCCTCCTCAGAAATATATTAAATTTTTCAAAAATTAACCACTTTATCTAGAGATAAATATGACGTGATATATCGTTGGATAGCTAATTTAAGTTGTAATCGAATAATGAAATAATTTACGGTGTTCCATTTAAAAAAACATGTGTAGGTATATCTCGAAAACTGAGGCATGCATAATTTTCTTCTTATCAGCAACGGATTCTGCTTAAAAAGCGCCTTAAGAATGTGTTACTCAATTTTCGATTCGACACTTGGTAATTAAGATACAGAGGTCATCCAAAAATGCCAATTTTCCAAAAACGCTCTGTAGCTCGATAGTCGAAAAAGATAGACGATCGCGGTTTGTGCCGTTGTTTGTTTCTCGAAAATCGAGCTCATTACACCTTTATTGGTTTTTGTCTATCTGCCATAGTTTTAGAAGAAAAAAAACCCAAATCCCATCTAATTTGGCCCACCCTGTACTTATGTTTTTGTACTTAATGACTACGAATCTGTGATCAAAAGGAACAAAGATCAAAATGGCGACTCCAATATGGCAAATTTTTTCTAAAGCTAGTGCTTTAAACGAACATAAAGAGAACTTGAGGTTCTAGGTAATAAATGCTATATATTATCGAAAAACAGTAAACAGGATTTTTTTTTAATTGTTAGTTTTTAATTACAGTATTTCCACTAATACATCCAAAAATAAAGGTACTCTTTCATATAAATTTATTTCCCAAAAATGGGACAATGAATATCGACATCTGTTGACTTTATGAGAGCAGTAAATTATTGAAAAATGGCCAAATAAATTGTTTTTAATCATTATAAAAATATTCAAATGAATTTAATTTAAATTATATCCGAAATAATCAATAACGTATCGTAAAATATGGTCATATATATTTCTTTCTCTCAAATAATTCTTTTTTTCATAAATATTAAAAATACTCAAACGAATTTAATATAAATTAAACCCGCAATAATCAAATGCATTACTCTTAAAGTAGGGACAGAACAATTTCTTACGTAAATTTTCAAATGAGGTTTTTTATAATTATTAAAAGTACTCAAACGAATTTAATTTGGATTAAACTCGAAATAATCAATGAGACATTGTTGATATACGGCGTCAAAATTGAAGTCTCAGATTCTCACAGCACTTCAACGGAGGTATGCATGGTGCAGGCTTCTTTCAGAAAAATTGTATTTTCTAAGAAAACATACACATACGCCGATGATCTCCTAATCGCCGCAGGACCAGGTGCGTACGCAGGGGGGCAACTGACCCCCAAGGCGCGGCGTGGTTTAAGAAGTTTGGGATAATGACAATTATTTCATATCTGTTTTTACATACCAAATATTAGTTTAACTTCGTTTTTAAGCATATGCCAAAAAAAGTGAGGTTTTAAGTTCCACTGTGCTGCCCTCCCCCCAGGCGCGCAACGCGGTTGAGAATTTTTGGGGCAGTGACAATCATTTCATATCTGTATTTACATACCAAATATTAGTTTAACTTCGTTTTTACGCATATGCCAAAAAGAAAAGTGAAGTTTTAAGTTCCACTGTGCTGTGTTATGTGTTTATTCTGGTTCCCCCCCGAACACATTCCTGCGTACGCGCCTGCGCAGGACACATCTGGACTGAAAACAAACTTCAAGAAAAGCCTAATAATGGAGTGAGATCCGTCAAAAGAAGAGAGTTGGACCAGCGGAGTGGAACACAAAATAGATGAATACTCCCTAAGAACAATGAACAAATTGAAGTACCAGAATCAGAAACGGAGGAATCAGAAGGCTCAGAAGAAGAAGACACAAACAGCAGCGATACAACGCGGCAACATATATCCCAAGAAGACCTAGAAGAGGCAGAAGTCCAGAACCAAAAATACAAAAAAAAAGGGAGCTTAAACGCTCCCTCACGACACAATGCGGTAACGCATCTCACAAATACCTACATTGCCATATGACATTCCTTTACCATACGCCATGTGGCATTCGCTGCTGGCAACAAGCATGACCCTAGTCCAACCCAGCGTGGACGTAGCAGGCCCAGCTGCATAATCCTTGTGAGTGGCAGAAATGCCTACCGCACGCTGGTAAATCAATCAATCAGTCAATCAAAAAGGGGATAATGAATATCAGTTTTTCTGCAATATCTTCCGACCGCCTTAAAATATAAAATTCATATTTTAATTTAGATATCCCCAGGCTGGACACTAGTTACATTCTGTTTTTAAATTTTATATACAGTGTGTGCTATTTAATACCGCAACACCCCGTTATTTTGGAACGCGTTGGCCGATTTTAAAATTTCTTTTTTTTTGAGATATCACGCTCGATGAGCGTTATTTGACTGTTTTGAAAATTTTGTAATTTTCATATTTCCAAGGCCAACTATGCTCCTCTAAATGGGTCGAAATGTCGAGATCGATTATTAGGCAATTTTTTATCGGCAAATTGGATAGTGTATTCGATTCGCAGTTGTATCAAATACCTCTACACAAAGTTTTAGCTCTATACCTCATATATAGTGTTTGTTATTCAATAGCCAAATTTTAAATTTCTCACTTTTCGACTGGCCCTGTATAAAAGTCGGTTAGGTTAGGTTTACTAAAAAGGTAAATAGTCATTCGACTTAAGGAACATCAAACACTAAATGAGGAAGGAAAAAGAAAAGTTATTCTTTAAATAAATAGTGCTTCTATACATTATTCGGTTACTGAACGTAGGTGCCTTAATGAAAATTTTTCAAACAAATGAATTGCTTTTCTTTTTTCTTCCTTATTTAGTGACATCAACATTATCTCAAAAAAAAAAATTAAAATCGCCCAACGCGTTTCAAAATAACGGGGTGTTGCGGTATTAAATAGCCCACACTATAAATATTAAAAAATAGTATTTAACGAGATATTTGAAAATAACCAAACAACTCAAAATTACGGCCATATTTTATTTTCTCTACTATATTTTTTTATTTTAGGAAAAAACTTTCCGGTAAAAAACAAAGACAAAGATGGCGGTTTTTTTCAAACATTCCCCACTGGGAGCGAATGGAACTTTTGGCAGGCTAAGAAGGCGTTATTATCTAAATACGCTGAAATCAGCTTGTTGCTAATTTCTTCTACACCCCCCCATAGATACAGATAGATTCTTGAAATCAATAAAGCGTATTATTATTATTATTGTTATTATCCCTCTTTAAACTATAACTATAACTCCCTTATTATCTACTTTTGGAAACAATTATGTATAAAAGAGCACATTTATTTTTGGATGTACTGTGTCAGCTTCAGAAATATCGGAAGACAATTTTGGTCCACTGTGTATATGCCTATGTTCAATTTATTTGTAAATTTTTTAACAATCAATCACTACCAATGCCTTAGCTAATTAAAAACACTTGCTGAGATTTTATGAAACTAGAAGCTGCCACCTCTTATTTAGATCAGTCCGATGGAGATGGCCTAGGCGTGTCGAGATATCTAGTGACGCACTTGGTTGTCATTGAGATAAAAAATGTTCGAGCTGACAAGGAAGCGTTACAAACTCCGGTTCTGTCAAAGTCCTTTTTTTTTTTAGGTGCAATCAAAAATTAATGCATACTTAATGATTCTTGCGTTTCCTTGGACTTAACGAGTTAATACGGTGTACGCCAAGTTGCTCTATATAGGTCATGATGCTTATCCATTCATCGATTATGTGTAATCATTTATGTTTAATTTAAATTATCCCAAATGGTTACGTAATGGTAGATGTTTGATTAGATGAAAGAGTTTATGATTGCATGTCAATTACACAGGCACACAAAAAAAAAAGTCGAGTGTGAGAAGGCAGGACCTATGTATTCCCATGAATTTTGACCCGCTGAAGACGAATCCGATGTCTGTTTTGCCCTATTGGCTCTTGCATTTTTGCTAACTTCAAAAAACACTTTAAAAGTGCCCGAAAAATCTCAAACAAGTAAATAAAAAGCTTAAATGAGTTGATCACTATATCTATACGTAATTTGGTGCGCTGAAACTGAATATGAGGTCAGAATTAGCCGATCAGTTAGGAATTTTGACATAACCTCAAAAAATACCTGAAAAATGCCCAAAAGTCCAAAACAAATAAATAACCTAAGGCAAGAGCTTTAAACTAAGAATTCTTAACCTAACATAACTTGAGACAAGAACTTTAAACCAAAAACTTAAACCTATTATAAATTAAGACAAGAACTGTTAAGTTCCTAAGGCAAGAACTATTAAGGTTTAGAGTTCTTTGTGTAAAATTCTTGCCTTGTTTTTAGTAAATTCGATGTCGAAATATCGAAAAAAAAATCAACGATAAAATAAAAAATATTTATCTAAAATGTTATAGTATATGGAAGTAGTGGATACAGGTTTTCCATGGTACCTTGCATCATATGTTATAAGATGTTGGACAAATGGAAAGAACGTTAAAAATTAAAATATAAAAATCGGACAATATGGAAGGAGCCTGGAATCCGCGAAGAGTGTTATTTTTTAACAATACAAATGTTTCGGAATTAATGCTAAAAAATGGTTAATGGAAACTGATTGTTCCGAAAGTCAAGAAGATGACAGTGAATATGAAGATAATGAATGTGAGAGTGTTCGAGAAGAACTGAAACTTCCAATATTTGGTGAAATGATAAACGTAATAATGTTATTAGAAATATTGGTATATCTAATGATAGGGAAGAATATTTAGCGGCGATTATGGAAAAAGACAATTTATTATCAAGTGATGTTCGTTCTAGCTCATACAGAAAAAGAGAAAAAGACGTTAGAAAATATTTTACACATTATTTTGCTCTTATATTGTCATAATGAAGAAGGGTTGATGAATATACTTAAACCTATGATATTTACCTATATGGATTTTAGATTAATATTTTTTATTTTATCGCCTTTTCCTTTTCCGATTTTTCGGAACCTCGAATTTACTACAAACAAAACAGAAGGAATTCGCATTATTTACACAGTTGTGCAAATTTCTTGTAGCCCTATACTTATAGGAAGCCAAGTTTCCCACTTCACTAGACCTGCGGTTGCATGATGACGACGCCCTCGGTCCCGCTTTCCCAACCTAACCAGCTGCCAATACTGGGGTTTCCCTCTCCTGCATCGTAAACTCTTTCTCTACTTTTGCCATGACGGCATTTTTTTTTACCTAGGAACTTAGCCGAAATAAATCGTTGCCCGCCGTCACCACGTGAAGGTGTCCTAGTCGCAAAAATAGAAAAAGAAACAAATAAATGGCATATGACAATCAAACAGAATAAAGAAAACTATACAATTCTAAACAGCTCTAAGAAAAAAAAATCATCAAGGGAGGGTGTAGGTAAATGTTAAGTCCAAACGATATTCCTCTCTCAACAGAGCAAACTTTGTCCGAACATTTTTTCCTAAAAATGTCACTGTTCAGTAATATTTTCCTTAGATACTTGAAAATTTAATAGTTACCCATCTCCGCTTACTATGGTTGATGGGAATATATGCTGAAATGATATTTCTCTATGAAGTTTGCAAATTGCGCTTTAATTCTGACTACGGTATTGTGTTCAGCTCGTGAAAATACGTCGAAAATTATATGTTCAGATATTATGCAGAGCAGCCAATTTCGGACTATGATTCAGTCATTTTTGGGTACGTTTTCATCCTAAACATGGATTTTATAAGATTCGATCGTTGAGTATAAATTCTGATCTTGGATTCGGTTTCAGTACCCCAAATTACGTATAGATATAGTGATCAGTTCCTGTAAGTTTTTTATTTACTTGTTTGAGATTTTTCGGGCATTTTTTAGGTGTTTTTTGAGGTTATGTCAAAACTCCTAACTGATCGGCCAATTCTGACCTCAGATTCGGTCTGAACGCCCCAAAATACGTAAGGAAATGGTGGTCAGCTCATTTAATCTTTTTATTTACTTGTTTGAGATTTTTCGGACATTCTTATGGTGTTTTTTGAAGTTAGGAAAAACGCAAGAGCCAATTGAGCAAAACTGACATCGTATTCGTATTCAGCAGGTCAAAATGCATGGGAATATATAGGTCTGCCTTCTCGCACTCGACTTTTTTGTGTGTGCCGGTGTTATTATTGAATCTTTTTTTATTCATGATATTATTACACACTGCACTTTTAGGTGTGCACTTGTGTGCGCTTTGTTTAAACAATTTCTGTAGCATTTGTTAACAACAATTTCGAGAATAATTAGCAGCGCCTAAATCAAATCAAATAAAATTTGCAAAACAGTATTATTATTATTATTATTATTATTATTAATAATGTTTGTTCGGTTATAATATACCTATTTGATTAAGGCAAGTAGGTGTAATAAATGATTATATTATTTGTCTAAGTTACATTTTTTGGATAACAAAGTCATCACAAAACTTCACCCGGCCTTGTCTGGCCATAATAAGGTAAACTATACTCAATTATTCCACCACAGTGTGTTGAGTTTTATAAAAAACACATTTGGATAATTTTTTTATTGAACGTATTCTAAATTTGCAGAATCCTGAATATGTATTGAAAATTATGTAAATTAGAATATGATATATTAAGACAGCACAATGAAAATTTTGCCATAAATTTAAAACATTATTTGTAAATCAAAGAAGACATAACTTTCAGACTTTGACCGCCAACTATATCTAATATATCGGATAGAATTTTATTGGGTGTTATATGAAATATTGTCATCTTCAGATTCTCAATGTCGTCAAAAGGTTATTGATAATCCTTTGATTACCTATAACCCTGATGATCTTACGCACTAATAAATCTCAAATATTAATATGTATGATAGATGGCCAGTTATCGCTTGCGATGGTATTTATTTACCTTGATAGAATAAATGGTGTGAACGGAGTAAGAAGAAATGTAAGATGATTAACATGCGACTGAGAAATTATTATTTTATTTATTTCACAAACGCAATACAACTTCCTCTTAAAGCTTAAATAATTACTTCCACATCCAGTGGAAGTATAGTAACGACAAAAAAAAATTTTTTTAAATTTTTTTGTTCAAATAGGCTTAGAATGTCATGTAACGTCGAAATTTTAAGTTTGTGCGGAAAAAAAATTATGCCTGTCTGTCGGTCGGTCTGTCTGTAACTTTTTTTGTGCGCACGTTTACTCTGGAACCGTTTAAGATAGTGACTTGAAATTTGGTACACATATGTACTTTAACGAGATCTGGAACTAGATTATATTTTCATCTTGTTCCGTCGAAGGGTTGGGGGGTAAATTTGGGGTAAATATGTAAATCAAACAGGCAAGAGTCCATAAAATTGGTATTTAGTATATACAAGAGAAGCTAAGATCTCAAAAAAAATTTTGGCATTAGCCACCATTACCACCCCCACCCCATTATTAAAGGGGATGAAAAACATGTGATTTAGTGTGTGTACAAGAACCAGAAACCTCAAAATATTTTTTTACTTCATCCACCCCACTACCACCCCCCTATCACCACCCCCACCCCACTACCGATGTGGGGTATCGTTTTATGGGTTTTTGGGATAGAGGATGTCAAATATTATATCATTAAAGTTCCATAAAAAATTATTTCCACGTACAAATTTTTTTCGTTGTGAGTGACTTGGATAGAAAATCTGGATGTGGAAGTAGTGATTCCTTGGGCAGCGATTTTTATTACACTTTAGACATTTAGGACATCCGCACACCAAAAATACCACAATAATTATAGCAGGCTTTGGGACTGACATTTGTTTCGCGACAGCGACGGTTTTGTCGGTAGTAGATCTACGCCGGAATCGACTTTCGAGTTCGCCAATTCATTCGGAATTTCAAAGTTGGAGAAAAAAGCATTTATTTGCAAAAATTACAAAATAATAATTTACGTTACAAGACCGGAAAGAGGTGTTTTGCAGGTCAAACCAAACAGATTCCAGGGCGAGCCGCAGATGAATCTTGGAAGCTTGGAAGCTTAGGGAGACCTGCAAAACACTGCTTTTCGGTCATGTAAGATACAATTTTTTTTTTCGACCGACGCTGTCATACAAAATCAATTTTGTATTATTCTTTTAATAAATTTTCTAACAAATACAACGACGAACAATAATAACTCATTAAATAAAATATTTTTACGACCAACACTATTATACAACTTCAATTTTTATTATTTCTTAATATGTAGTAAGCGAAGCAGTAAAAATTGTAAAATTCCCGGCCCGAAAACGATGAAAGGAATTCCCCCCCTTTTTTTCCAAATGCTTTATAAAAGACGTACATCAAAATCTATATTGTCGCATTACCTGCTTTTTATTTTTAAGGGCGGAAACTGAAAAATTAATACCTCTTCTAATTTTACAAATAAATTAACGAAAATCCATATACTTATGTTTTTGAGGTCACTGAATATGACTGTGAGATCAAAACTTATGAGACAAGAATATTTAGGGTTGAAATCACCCTCAAATACTGAAAAATTAATGTCTTCTAATTTTACGAATAAAATCACGAAAATCCATATACTTATGCTTTTGAGGTCGCTGAATATGATTATGAGGTCAAAACAAAGGAAAGACGAAAATATTAATGGTTGAAACCACCCTTAAATACTGAAAAATTAATAATTCTTCTAATGTTACAAATAAATTAACGAAAATCCATATACTTATGTTTTTTGGATCTCTGAATATGATTATGAGGTCTAAATTTGTTTAAAAAATGGTGGATTAAAAATGGCACAATAGAGTACTTATAGTAATATGTCTAAGTTTATTAAAAATACAGATTATAAATAAATCAAATTAATACATTTAAGTAAACTAATTAAATAACATTTTTAATATGCACTCTAAACATGCTGAAGTGCAATGCAACTCGCCTTTTCTGCGTATTCTTAAAAAATAGCTATTGCTCGTTTCTGTACCTACTATAGTACTGTACTACTAATTTTCTTGCGTATGCGCTCAAGCGCCATCTTTAAACCTTAATATCTCTGGAACAGTCTGTCGTAGAAAAATTAAAAATAAAACCAAACTATTCGTTTTTTTAAAGGCTTAATTTTGGTATTCTTACCATTTTTTATAAAAAAAATATTTTCTAAGCAATTTCCAAAAACCCAATTTTTTTAAAGAATTATGAAAATCTTCATTATTGAAAATAGGTAAAGAATTCAAAATAATTATTTTTTAATAATTCTTAGGAATATCCTATTTAGTTTAATGCAGTGTAATATAGTTTAGTTTAATTTTAAGTTAGTTTCATTGCCGTCATATTGGATCCGCCATCTTGAAAGTCTTCCTGGAACTTAAAATTTAATCTATATTTTAACTTAAAAGTACTTATCAGAAATATTCAAAACTTCTCGGCATAAACTTTAACAAAAATATTTCATTTTTTTCATAATTTTTTAGCATTTTATAGCCGCCATTGATTCCGCCATCTTGCAGGTTGGTTTACAACAATTTGGATATCAGATTCGTAATCAGCGACCTCAAAAACTCCACAGTAACATGATCTATGTAAATTGGATAAGAAATTACGATTCACCATATTGGATCCGCCATCTTCAGTTTCTTCCTGGAACTTAAAATTTAGTTTATTTTAACTTATCAGA